>CM022298.1:202104875-202712707 GCA_011799875.1 Thinopyrum elongatum
AAAATCCTACGCACACACAGGATCATGGTGATGCATAGCAACGAGAGGGGAGAGTGTGTCCACGTACCCTCGTAGACCGAAAGCGGAAGCGTTAGCACAACGCGGTTGATGTAGTCGTACGTCTTCACGATCCGACCGATCCAAGTACCGAATGCACGGCACCTCCGAGTTCAGCACACGTTCAACTCGATGGCGTCCCGCGAGCTCCGATCCAGCAAAGCTTCACAGGAGAGTTTCGTCAGCACGACGGTGTGGTGACGGTGATGATGATGCTACCGACGCAGGGCTTCGCCTAAGCACCGCTACGATATGATCGAGGTGGATTATGGTGGAGGGGGGCACCGCACACGGCTAAGAGATCAATGATCAATTGTTGTCTATGGGGTGCCCCCTGGCCACGTATATAAAGGATGGAGGGAGGAGGAGGCCGGCCCTCACAGGGCGCGCCCAAGGTGTGGAGTCCTACTAGGACTCCCTAGTCCTAGTAGGATTCCACCTCCCACATGGAATAGGAAAAGGGGAAGGGAGAAGGAGAAGGAAGGAAGGGGGCGCCTCCTTTCCCTAGTCCAATTCGGACCAGTCCATGGGGAAGGGGCGCAGCCACCCTTGAGGTCTTTCTCTCCTTTCCCGTATGGCCCATTAAGGCCCAATACGAATTCCCGTAACTCTCCGGTACTCCGAAAAATACCCGAATCACTCGGAACCTTTCCGATGTCCGAATATAGCCTTCCAATATATCGATCTTTACATCTCGACCATTTTCGAGACTCCTCGTCATGTCCCCGATCTCTTCCGGGACTCCGAACAAACTTCGGTCATCAAATCACATAAACTCATAATACCGATCGTCACCGAACTTTAAGCGTGCGGACCCTACGGGTTCGAGAACTATGTAGACATGACCGAGACACGTCTCCGGTCAATAACCAATAGCGGAACCTGGATGCTCATATTGGCTCCCACATATTCTATGAAGATCTTTATCGGTCAAACCGCATAACAACATACGTTGTTCCCTTTGTCATCGGTATGTTACTTGCCCGAGATTCGATCGTCGGTATCTCAATACCTAGTTCAATCTCGTTACCGGCAAGTCTCTTTACTCGTTCCGTAATACATCATCCCGCAACTAACTCACTAGTTACAATGCTTGCAAGGCTTATAGTGATGTGCATTACCGAGTGGGCCCAGAGATACCTCTCCAACAATCGGAGTGACAAATCCTAATCTCGAAATACGCCAACTCAACAAGTACCTTCGGAGACACCTGTAGAGCACCTTTATAATCACCCATTTACGTTGTGACGTTTGGTAGCACACAAAGTGTTCCTCCGGTAAACGGGAGTTGCATAATCTCATAGTCATAGGAACATGTATAAGTCATGAAGAAAGCAATAGCAACATACTAAACGATCAAGTGCTAAGCTAACGGAATGGGTCAAGTCAATCACATCATTCTCCTAATGATGTGATCCCGTTAATCAAATGACAACTCATGCCTATGGTTAGGAAACATAACCATCTTTGATTAATGAGCTAGTCAAGTAGAGGCATACTAGTGACACTCTATTTTGTCTATGTATTCACACATGTATCAAGTTTCCGGTTAATACCATTCTAGCATGAATAATAAACATTTATCATGACATAAGGAAATAATATAATAACTTTATTATTGCCTCCAGGGCATATTTCCTTCAGGGAATTGATCACGAAGGGCTTCTAATTCAACCTTGCTGCACTTTTGATGATGTGTGAGTAGTTGACCACAGACCTACAGGTCCATAGCTAGTAGTTAGATGGCTTCTTCTCTCTCTTTGATCTTCAATACAATGTTCTCTTTGGAGATCAATTCGATGTAATCTTTTTGTGGTGTGTTTGTTGGGATCCGATGAATTATGGGTTTTTGATTTGGAATATTCATTGAAAGTAATGGAGTCTTTGCTGAACTTTATTATGCATGATTTTTATAGCTTTGTATTTCTCTCCGATATATCCTCGGGTCTACTTTAATCATGTTACTGATAATCCCCTAGCGCAAGGAATCCTCGTAGAAATTTCCAAAAATGGAAGTGATAAGTATGGAGTGTCGAACCCACAAGGAGCTAAAGGTAAGATCAATATTCTCTCAAGTCCTATCTGCCACCGATACAACTCTACGTACACCGAGCGTTTGCTTTCATCTAGAAACGAGAAATAAAACTACGTTGTGGGTATAAAGAGGATAGATTTGCATGATATCAGAGAGCTAAAATATAAAAATAGGTGTTGTTAACATAAAGTTAGAATATATTATAATATATTAGAAATAGCGAGTGCGGAATAATGATGGATCGGTGTGCGGAATTATCCTAGGCAATTGTTAACAAGATTGGTAATCATTATTGCAATTGTGTATGAGGGAGAGGCATAAGCTAACATACTTTCTCTACTTGGATCATATGCACTTATGATTGGAACTCTAGCAAGCATCCGCAACTACTAAAGATCATTAAGGTAAAACCCAACCATAGCATTTAAAGTATCAAGTCCTCTTTACTCCCATACGCAAACAACCCCCTTACTCGGATTTAAGCTTCTGTCACTCTAGCAACCCACTATAAGCGAACCATGAACATAATGCAAACCCTACAGCGGGAATCCCTCACATGTGCACGGCACGGAGGGCACCATAGGACAGCACCAAAATAAAACATACAACTCAAACCAATCTAGATCATCAATCAACCCAAAAGACAAAAGAAATCTACTCAAAACATCATAGGATGGCAACACATCATTGGATCATAATATGTGGCATAAAGCACCATGTTCAAGTAGGGGATTACAGCGGGGTGCGGGAGAGTGGACCGCTTAAAAGAGATGAGGACGGTGATGAAGAAGGAGATGTTGATGAAGACGATCACCGCGACGATGGTTCCCCCGGCGGCACTCCGACTCCACCGAGAGAGCGGGGGAGAGAGTCTCCCCCTTGTGCTTCCTCCTCCATGGCCTCCCCCCTCGATGGGGAGAGGTTCTCCCTCTGGTCCTTGGCCTCCATGGTGATGATGGCCCCCTCCGGCTTCCTCCTCCATGGCCTCCGGTGATGATGGCCCCCTCCGGCAGGGTGCAGGAGAGGGCCTAGATTGATTTTTCATGTCTACAGAGGCTTGCGGCAGCAGAACTTCTGATCTAGGGTACTTTTCGGAGGTTTGGGTATTTATAAGATTTTTTGGCGTCAGTCTCATGTCAAGGGGGTGCCCGAGGGGCCCACAAGCCGGGAGCACACTCCTTGGGGGGTAGGGCGCGCCCCCTAGGCTTGTGGCCTCCTCGGTCACTTCCTGGCCCAAATCCGGTGCTTTGGGGGCCTCTTTGATCCATAAAAAATCACCGTAAATTTTCAGCCCATTCCAAGAACTTTTATTTCTGCACAAAAAACGACACCACGGTAGTTCTGCTGAAAATAGCGTCACTCCGGGTTAGTTCTAATCAAATCATACCAAAACTATATAAAATTGTTGTAAACATGGCATGAATACTTCATAACTTATATATACGTTGGAGACGTATCAGCATCCCCAAGCTTAATTCCTGCTCGTCCTCAAGTAGGTAAATGATAAAAGAAATAATTTATGAAGTGTGAATACTAGCATAGTGCATAAATTTGATCAATGATAGTTTCAAACACTTTTTCTAGCATCATTATATATCATAAACAGTAGCTCATCTCATAAAACTTCTCATGATCAAGTAACAAGCTATTCACATGTTAAAGTATAGACCATAAAGTTTCTTGAAAACTAACAAACTATGTTCTCAATCACCAAACAATTGCAATTCATCTTACTTTCAGGAAGGGTCTATGTAAGAGCTCTGATTTTGCAAATTCCACATACTCAACTATCATATAGTCTTCCATGATTGCTAACACTCAAAGCATATTTTTAGAACAAATAGCATCCGTCGAACATAGAGAAAGTTAGGGGCTTTAATGTTTCGCCTCCCAACTTATTTACCATATAGATAATTGTCAACAATAATAATTCATGATCAAATATATTTGAATGGCCATATATGCTTGGATCTTTCCCACCACATGATGCTTGCCAACTAAAGAATAATTGAGGTTGAAATAAGAAGGAACACTATTGACTCTTGAATAAAAGTAAATACATGAAAGTAAAAGATAGGCCCTTCACAGAGGGAAGCAGAGGTTGTCATGCGCTTTTTAGTTTTGGATGTGCAAACCCTTAATGCAAAGGAACATCATGTTGTATTGCCCTTTGTGATAGCAACCATTATTATGCAGTCCTTCGCTTTTATTTCTTTACTGTCACAAGTTCGTACAACGCTTATTTTCCCTTACAATAAAATATCATACATATTTAGGAGCAATTTTTTTTTTGCTTTTTGCACCGATGACAACTTACTTGAAGGATCTTATTCAATCCATAGGTAGATATTGGTGGACACTCATGGCAAGAAACGGGGTTTAAGGGTTTTTGGATGCACAAGTAGTATCTCTACTTAGTACAATTTTTTGGCTAGCAAAAGATCCTAAGCAAGCACCACATGTTGGAGGATCCATAACCATATAACTTCTATACAAATATACCCAAACATAACTCATTATGTTGTCTTCCCTGTCCAACTTCAACTAATTTGCTCAAGTTTGAAAATAATTAATGGGGCTCACAATCATAGAAGATGTCCAAGATAGTATATTTATATATGAAATCTCTCTTCCTTCAATATTCTTTCATGAATAGCTCAAGTGACCAATGCGGTGTTTGCTAACTTTCAATAAATTTTACCACCTATACTTCTTATATGTGAAGTCATTACTCCCCATGGGATAAGCATATAAAACATATATAATTTCAGATTTATGATATTCAATTCATTCAACCATTTACTCATAGGATATAAGTGAAGCACGAGAGTAAATGACAAAACTACTCCAAAAAGATATAAATGAAGATCAATGCGTAGCCAATTAGTTAAATAGCCATGTGAGGACTCTCTCTCATTCAAGATCTCATATCCAATGATTTTATTCAAACAACTAGTAAAATGAAAATACGCTCCAAGCAAAACACATATCATGTGACGAATAAAAATATAGCTCCAAGTAAGGTATACCGATAGTGTTGAAAACGAAAGAGGGGATGCCTTCCGGGGCATCCCCAAGCTTAGTTGCTTGTATCTTCCTTGAATTTTATCTTGGGGTGCCTTGGGCATCCCCAAGCTTAGGGTCTTGTCACTTCTTATTCTCCTCATATCGATATCTCACCCAAAACATGAAAACTTCAATTACACAAAACTTAACGGAACTTTGTGAGATGGGTTAGTATGATAAAACAAATCATTCACTTGGGTACTGTCAAAGACAAGATTCATAATTGTTTCCACATAATTCCTACTATACTCTATAATTTCTCCAATTTATATTAAGCAATATAAGCCATAGAAACCATAAAACAAGCAAACTATGCATCGAAAACAGAATCTGTCAAAAACAAAATAGTGTGTAAAGATCTGAATTATGCTCATACTTATGTTACTCCAAAAATTCTGAAAAATTAGGACAACGTAGAAAATTTGTATATCAATTCTCTGTAAACAATTCAGATTTTTTCCATGTTCCAGTGAATTTTAACAATTCTGTTACTGGATGCAAAAGTTTCTGTTTTTGCACAGAATCAAATCAACTATCAACCACACTATCCCAAAGGATTTACTTGGCACTTTATTGAAAAAAAAACTATAAAACATGATTAATACATTAGCTTAATCATGTGAACACACAAAAGTAGTAATGATAAATATTAGGTTGTCTCTAAACAAGAACTTTTCTTTAAAGCTTTTTAGCTAAGTAGTGATATTTTAATGATACTCTTCCAAGCCCAATTTCGATGATAATTTTATTCATACTCTAAGATATAAGTGAAGTTCATAGAGCATTCTATATTTAATATAGATTGACCAATATCCAAGCTCAAAATATATAAGTGAAGCACACGAAGCATTCTATAAAGCCATACTCAAAAGATTTAAGTGAAGCACAAAGAGCATTCTATAAAGCCATACTCAAAAGGTTTAAATGAAGCACAAAGAGCATTCTAGAAAGCCATACTCAAAAGATTTAAGTGAAGCGCATGAAGCATTCTGTAAATCAATGAAGGACTACCCATACTAGCATTGTGCATAAAGGAAAAGAAAAACATAAAAGACGCGTATCATGTGAACAAAACAAAAACTTAGGTATACCAATAATTGTTGAAGAATAAAGATGGGATGTGTCGTGGTTTTGTCACGACAGATGTCCTTGTGAAAGGACTTAAGTGTGAAGCTATCGCAATGGTGATTAACTTGTCGGGGTTGAGTGGGACGAGAGACACGGGTTTACCCAGGTTCGGCCCCTCTCGATCGAGGTAAAAGCCTACGTCCTGCTTTATGTTGTATTACTGGAGTATCGATTACAAGGGAGCGGATTCGCTTGACCTAGCCTTTGATCAATTGTAACCTGTCTATTCTATGCCGGGGACGCGTCTTTATATACAGGTCGAGGCCGCCGGCTTACAAGAGTCTCGGTCGGGTTACGATACATGACCAAATCGTACTCTAAGTCGCCTTGCTTTACAAGGTAAATCATTACATGGCGGGTTACACCCCTGGGCCGCCTTCTGACCTTAAGCCTAAGCCGGCCCATCTTGTGAGCAGCCTTCTTGATGCTGCATCTTGACTGTCTTGGCTCTTCAAAGGCCCAGCTTCTTAAGCCGCCAACGATCTAACCCGGCCTTATCAAGGCGGGTTATATAGCGAGGTCATATTCCCAACATTAGGCCCCAGATTGATTTGAACTTGTTCATGTCAATCTTAACCCTTCTGTTTAGCGAGTCTTCTCTTCATTTCCTTTAGTCGCAGACTTGAAAAATCTTCTGAACCCGCCATAACAAAAAGATGATGTCACCTCCGTGATTTCGGGAAAACCTTCATGACGTCATAGCGGATCTTTGTATAAATCCACCATTCCAAAAACCGAGGCGTCCCTTTGTTGCAATATTTATTGTACCTCCTCGATTTTTGCACCAGCCATTTACTGTTGCACTTTTCCTTATAAATAGGCCCGAGGGTCCTCGTTTTATCCTTTACTTCGTCTCCTCCGCTTCGTCTTCTTCCTCGCGAAAACTCATCGCAGCCGGAGCTCCGCCATACCAGTCGAGTTACGCCAGCCTTCTTCGCTCGAGGTCGCAACACCTTCCCGTCGCCGTCAAGATTTAGCGGCGCGCCTTCGCTTTCTTTCATTACCATCAGGTACCACCCCTTTCTTCCTTCTCAGATCTATATTAGGTCACCTGAGTTCATAGAGTTCGTCGGCGTTCGTCCTAGTTCATCATACTTTTTGAGCAGAACCTGTATTTGATCCAAAACGCTATAGAAGTATTGCGGTAGCAATCCTGATGCTGTTTTATATTTTCAGACAACTTGTACTCTCCTTAGACTCGATAAGTTGCCTGCTAGTTCTTCCGTCACCACCCTTTAGGTTTAGCATTTATTTTCCTTTTTTGAACTGCCCGTAGATCCATAAATATAGCTGTAAATTGTGAAACTTGTTTGCTCCATACTTAGCAGAATTCAGCGATCTTAGATCTTTAGATAACTGACCCGCCCATTGCTTTTTGGGCAGCTTATCAATGTGTAACCTGCCAAAGCTCCAGAGACTGCCTCTTTTAGTTAACCCGCCATTAGCTTAAGGCGGCTTATCTTTATGTTGCTCATTCTTGTACTGTTGATGAATCAGTATCCCTTTTTAAATAACTCACATTCCTATTATTTTTAGGCGACTCAATATGGCAAAAACCAACCTTTGCAATTGGGGCCCTTCTCTAGTCACTGAAATAATGCTCAAAGATTATGTGGATCAAGGTCTTTTGGTAGCTTAGAAAGAAATTGGTTGGCGACTCTGCCAAGGAGAAAATGTCCCCAATCCTGGCGAAGGAGAAGTGATAGTTTTCACTGATCATATTCTCTGGGGCTTCACACCGCCCGGGTCAAAGTTCTTTCGGGATATTTTGCACTACTTCAACCTCCATCCTCAAGACATAGGCCCGAACTCAGTATCAAACCTTTGCCACTTTCAAATCTTTTGCAAAGTTTATTTGCAAGTAGAGCCCACCGTTGCTCTTTTCAAGGAATTCTTTTACCTAAACCGCCAGACTGAGTGTGCTAGCGGTCTGACTCAAGAACTAGGCGGGATCTCAATTTAGAGACGCCGAGATGGCTGCTTTCCCGCAGCTATTTTGTTGAGCCATCCCAAGGGATGGGTAAAAACCTGGTTCTTCTGTAAGAACACCGCCCCAGCCAATGAGAACCCTCTGCCGGGTTATCGGGTTGATCGTCTTCCCATCAACTTCAACCCGCCAATCCAACTTATTCCAACTGAACATACTGAAGCTCTCCAATATTATCCCAAGATAACAGCTTTGTTAGCTAATGGGTTGACAGGATTTGACTTAGCCCGCTGCTGGGTCTCATGGAAGATTCTTCCCCTAGGTCGCCGGCCCAGTTTAATGTGCAACTATTCTAGCGAGTCAGATGACCCTCAATGATACAGTTCTGACAACTTTACTGCTGAGGAGGTCTTTCAAGCTGTGAACTCCTTACTTGGGGAGTCACAAGAAAATTGTAAAAAGATAGGACTACCTCCGTTCTTCAAGCTTAACCCGGTCCCAGCTGTAAGCACTTTCTTATGTCCGATTTAAAATATCCTTGATTCTGTTCTGTGTCTCACTTGTCAATATTTTTTTATTACATAGCATGACTCTGCCTTTTGGAAGAGGAAAGCGAAGACTGTTATGGCCAAGATCAGGACTGGCCCAAAGTTTAAGAAGAACAAACCAGCTGCCGTGATTAAACCGGCCACTATGGGCGAGTCAGCGGATGTTGATGACCATTCTGAGGTAGAACTTGATTCTCTTGGCCGCCTTTTTAATGACTTAGCTGACACTTCTTACTCTCAGGATGAGGGTGCATCAAGCCGGGCTGACAACCCAGAGGTAATTTCTATCTCTTCCGGCTCAGACTCACCACCTCCAGAAAAGATCAGGCAGGTTGTCCGGAAAGTACCATTTTCTCACCCAAATGCTTACTTAGACCCAAACTTTGTTTTGAAAAAGGCTCAACATGATGCAAGACACCAAACATGGAGTAGCGGCACTGAAGAACTGGTGACCGGGTTAGCTCATAACCCTTCTCGCAAGCGACATACTGAGGTGCCACACAACCCAACTCTATCTTTACCTAAAGCAGGACTTATCAGACAACCCCTTAATCTGTCCGACTCAAATTATCATGAGTCATCTCCGTCTTCAGGTGGCTCATCCCAAACTCAGCTTCCTGCCTTTGTTGTTAACCCAGGGTAAGTATTTGCATTTGTTGACAAAAAACTTGTTGTCATATACTCATAAGCTTTTATATCCTTGTCACATGGCCAAAGCAAAAACTGGTAAGAAGCAAAAGGTGGGCGCCTCTTCCAAGGCCCCTGAGGTCTCTGAGCCGTAGAAGGAGGTGCTGACAACCCCTGATGTCCCAATCCAGAACCCTGAAGAACCTGTCAACCAACAAAACGATCCGCCTCCATCGGCTGATGTAGCAGCTTCTGAGGCCATGGACACTGACGCTAACCCAACAGATAGCCATGACCCGCCAAGTCCTATTCCGTCTTCAACTCCTATCAAACCAGTTGAAGAAATTCCTTCTGAGAAGAACACTGATGATATTACAATCACTGGGGTGAGCTATAAGGTGCCAGGAATCTCCAATGTGCTAGCTAAGCATACTGCTAAGGAAGAAACAACTTTATTGGAAAAAGGCAAGACAAAGCTGGATCTGCAAAGCTATGTAGAGTTTAGTGCGAGCGAGTTACATGCGGGCTATCTAAGCCGCCTTCGTACAAGCCGTGCACATGGAAACCGGTTTAGTGAACTTGATGAAGCAAAAATATGAGGTATGAATGAACTTAACCCCTCTCAGCTTTGTACATATATACTCATGTAGCCCCCAAGTCTGAAGCATAGGAAAATCAGTGAGTATGTTTGAGACTTATGAAAATTTCCAAAATGTAGCCCCCAAGGTCCGGCTTATCTTTTTGAGAAAAGCCGTGTCTTTTAAAATGACCAATTTGAAGAACCGCCTGTAGCCCCCAAGGGTCGGCTTATCTTTATAAGATGAGTCGGGTCTTCTGTAGTATAGACTAAAAAATCATCGTACATTAGCCCCCAAGTGCCAAGGATATTACTTGTAATATGCTTGGGACTTGAATATTCTTGATCATAACACCTGTGCTTCAATGCTGATTCAATCAACCTAACTATCAATTAAACGACTTTTTTGCTTGTAACCCTTCGCAGGAAGCTTTAAGTCTGGGCGAGTCAAATATGGCCAGCTTAAAGAAAAACTTGGAAGTAGAACAAGCTGAACGCGCCAAGGCTGAGTCAAATTTGAAATCTTCCTTGGAAGATATTGAAAAGATCAAAGCCAACTTTGATGCTAAAAGAGCCGCCTGGGACAAAGGCCATGCTACTGAAAAGAGCGGAGGATGCTGAAAACCAGCTTAAACCCGTGACTGAGGAATTGTCCGGCTTAAAGAGTCATATTTCCCAAATGACAGCCACCATCTTTGGTAAGAAACATCATTCAATGACTTAAGACCAATTGGCATGGCGACTTATAAATTCTTTATTTATTGACTCGCCTAACTCTTGTTTTATATGTACGACAGGTGCCAGAAGTGCCAGTCTTGGACAAAATATGCTGGTGAAGCTGATGGTCATCTACTGCTTACCAGAGAAGCTATACGCTGGCAGCCTTCGGACACTTGTAGTTGTGTCTGGTGGTAAGAAGCCGCCACCACTCATGAAGATTGTGTTGGATCACTTATCCATAGTGCCGAAGCAAGTAGAGGAGTTGAAACTGTCAGCCGCCCGTTCCGGAGCCATCGTTGCACTCAGCCGGGCCAAAGCTTACCAATCAGAGCTAGACCCAACAGAGATGGCTGGTGGGTGTCCAGAATATAATGATGATGGGTCTGTCTTCACTGAAGCAGATTTTACCAGATATGTCAAGGAGATGCGGCCTCTGGCATGTCAACTCGCCCAGAGGTGGACCTGACGAAGTATCAATATGCTTATGATAGTACTAACACTCGCATCAAGGCGCCTTCCTTCAATGTTGTGGACTTAACTCCTCAAAGGCGTAAGCATATTTTTGCCTCTGACATTGACTCTTCTATTGTCATGAATGATGAAGCAACCTTCGAGGCCTTAACCGGTATCGACTGGACGTCGGATAATCTTCAGATTGCAAGCGACGAAGAACCGGCATAGGATAACCCAGAGGCTTCAACTTCAAGACGCTAGGATGATGTTAACCCACCTGGTCATAACCCGGACGGCTCTGAGGCTGGTGCAAAGGAGTAGTATAACTCCATAAAAACTTGGTGAAACTTTTTGGGCTCAACTGAAGCCTTGTAATAGCTTAGTTAAAAACATCGTGCTTCCTTGTCATGCCTTCTAGCAAGTTATGCCAACTATTTGATTCAGCAGTTGAACTTCTTTGTGTGCTTGATCTAGTCATATATGCATATCTTGTCTTGCAATATCTCTGAATTTACTTGAGGTCTCTGACATATAATCTGTAAAAGATTCATCAATTCCTGCACAGGCAACTTATAGCCAAAAGCCAGGGCGGGTTATAACGCAATGACTCATGGTCAGAACCAATCTTGGGAAGATTACTTTGGCGGCTTATAACCACAATAGGCTCAATTTGGGGCAATGTAACCCAGACTTGTATGATCCAGAAATTCATAATCTGCATATAAGCATGATTAAAAACATAAAAAGTTTCTGTAAAATAAAAATAGAGAATATAAACATGTATATCTCAAATATTTGTTAAGCCGGCTTGTAAGGCATGGCCGAAAAAGATTGGTTTTGAAAAACTCAATTTTTGTTTCAAAGAAGCTTGGCATGATAGCCTTTCATCCCGTAAGCCGGCTCTCTCGTGACATAAATCCGCCGTTTAAACCTTAACTAGTTCAGGGTCATAAAGATTGACTGTTAAGAGTACGGCGGTCCACATGGCGGAGTAGCAACAAGCAGACAGGTGAGTTTATCCTAGTTCTCTGTAAGCCGGCTCTCACGTGACATAAGCCACCATTTTAACCTTGACGAGTTTAGGGTCATAAAAGATTGACTGTCAAGAGTACGGTGGGTCACCTGTTGGAGTAGCAAGTTGCAAACAGGCAGGTTTAACCCATAATATGGTGTTTTATTGCCGGTCAAGAGGGTATGAAAGCTAAACTCGATGAGTTGGAAGCCCCCAAGCGACCTTATGATCAATTAATAAAGACTCATGCACAGAAAATATGAGATGAAACCACAGAGGCCCCGAATTTTGGGGATGCCGGCTTTATTATGTTGCTCATAAAAAGATATATGCATTGACAAAATTATGTACAATGATGAGAGCCGATGACTCAAGTGTAGTAAGGCCGAAGATGAGCAATGTTCCACGGCCTGTTGGTCTCCTCCTCGGAAGTACGTGACTTGTTACTCTCACGTATATCAATGAGATAATATGATCCATTGTTGGGACTTTTGCTGACCACAAAAGGTCCTTCCCAAGGTGGTGATAGCTTATGCATGCCTGTCTGATCTTGAATCAGTCGGAGCACTAAGTCGCCCTCTTGGAACGTCCGGGTTCTAACTCTGCGGCTATGATAGCGACGCAGGTCTTGTTGATAAATCGCCGATCGGGCTGCTGCAAGATCATGTTCTTCATCCAAGGCATCCAGTGTGTTCTGACGTGCCGTCTCATTATCAGTTTCAACGTAAGCCGCCACCCTGGGCCAGTCATGATGAATATCACTTGGGAGAACTACCTCTGCACTGTAAACCATGAAGAAAGGCGTGTAGCCTGTTGATCTGTTGGGGGTGGTCCTAATACTCCAAAGAACTGAAGGAAGCTCCTCAACCCAACAACCTGGCATTCATTCCAAAGGAACCATAAGCCGGGGTTTGATCCCTCGCAAAATTTCTTGGTTAGCATGTTCTGCTTGACCATTAGATTGTGGATGAGCCACCAAGGATACATCAAGGCGGATGTGCTCTCTTTGATAGAACTCTTTCATAGCACCCTTAGAGAGATTTGTGCCATTATCAGTGATGAAACTATGAGGATAACCAAAGTGGAAGATCAGCTTTTTGACAAACTGAACTGCAGTCATGGCTTCACAATTGCTAACTGGCTCTGCTTCAACCCACTTGGTAAACTTGTCAACCGCCACCAGAAGGTGGGTCTTCTTATCCTTAGATCTCTTGAATGGTCCAACTGTATCAAGCCCCCAGACCGCAAATGACCAAGTGATTGGGATCATCCGCAATTCCTGAGCCGGCATGTGAGCTTGCCTTGCAAATTTCTGACACCCATCACACTTGCTAACGATGTCTTCCTCATCTGCATGAGCCGTCAACCAGAAAAAACCATGACAAAATGCCTTAGCCACCAAAGATCTTGACCCGGCATGATGACCGCAGTCACCTGCATGTATCTCTCATAGAATTTCGCAGCCCTCTTCAGGAGAAACACAACATTGAAAAACGCCGGTCACACTGCAACTATGTAACTCGCCATTGATAATAGTCATAGACTTAGATCGCCGCGTGATCTGCCATGCCAAACTTTCATCCTCGAGTAACTCACCATGAGTCAGATAAGGCAGCATCCACTCAGGAATAGCACGAAGAGCCGCCACAAGCTATCCTTCCGGGTCAGGTATAGCAAGGTCTTCTTCTGATGGAAATTTAACCGAAGGATTATGCAACACATCGAGGAACACATTGGGGGGCACCGGCTTACGTTGAGACCCAAGCTGGGACAGTGCATCAGCCTCCTCGTTTTTCCGTCGATCAATGTGATCCACCTGATAACCCTTAAAATGACTAGCAATATTGTTGTCTGCCTGATGGTAAGCCGCCATGAGCGGGTCTTTAGAGTCCCACTTGCCTAAAACTTGTTGTGCCACCAGGTCTGAGTCGCCCAGGCATCTGACCCGGCTTAAATTCATCTCCTTAGCCATACGAAGCCCATGGAGCAAAGCTTCATACCCAGCTACATTGTTAGTACAAGGAAACATTAGCCTTAAAACATAACAGAATTTGTCACCTCGTGGGGAAGTCAAAATAACTCCAACCCCCGAGCCTTCCAATTGCCTGGACCCATCAAAGTGGATCGTCCAATATGTGTTGTCTGGCTTCTCCTCAGGTGCTTGCAACTTTGTCCAGTCATTTATAAAATCCACCAATGCTTGAGACTTGATAGCTGTCCTAGGCACATACTTCAGATGATGTGGCCCAAGCTCGATTGTCCGCTTAGCAACCCGGCAAGGGGTCTCTCTGTTTTGAATGATATCTCCTAAAGGAGCAGAGCTGACCACTGTAATAGGATGCCCAAGAAAATAGTGTTTTAACTTGCGACTTGCCATGAACACCCCAAACACCAGCTTCTGCCAATGTGGGTACCTTTGCTTAGACTCAGTCAGGACTTCATTGACATAGTAAGCCGGCCGCTGGACTTGGTACTCCTTACCTGCCTCTTTGCGCTCCACGACAACTGCTACACTGACTGCCTTGTTGTTAGCCGACACATACAGGAGCAAAGGCTCTTTGTCTACAGGAGCTGCCAAGATGGGCGGCTCAGCCAGCTGCTTCTTGAGTGCCTCAAACGCTTCATTAGCTGAATCACTCCAAACAAAATTATCTGTTTTCTTCATCATATGATATAGAGGGATTGCCTTCTCTCCGAGGTGGCTTATGAACTGGCTCAGGGCTGCAATACGACCCGCCAAGCGCTGAACAACATTAATACATGCTGGCTTAGAAAGTGAAGTGAGAGCCTTTATCTTCTCCGGGTTAGCTTCAATGCCCTGTTCTAAGACTAGAAAACCTAGCAATTTTCCTGCAGGTACACCAAAAACACACTTGGCCGGGTTAAGCATCATCTTGTAGACCCGGAGATTGTCAAAGGTTTCCTTCAAATCAGCAAGCATGGTCTCCTTCTTTCTTGACTTGACCACAATATCATCCACATAAGCATGAACATTGCACCCGAGCTGACCATGAAAACAGTTCTGAACACACCGCTGGTAAGTCGCCTGGGCACTTTTGAGCCCAAAAGGCATGGAAACATAGCAGAAATCCCCAAAAGGTGTGATAAAAGACGTCTTCTCTTGGTCTTTAATTGCTGCCATCTTGATCTGATGCTAACTAGAATAAGCATCCAGGAAGCATAAACTCTCACAACCCACCGTTGCATCAATGATCTGGTCAATACGGGGGAGAGCAAATGGATCAGCAAGACAAGCTTTGGTAAGTTTTGTGTAATTAATACAAATACGCCATGTGCCTTTTTTGAAGTACAAGCACGGGGTTAGCCAACCACTCAGGGTGAAAAACTTCCACGATAAACCCGGCCGCCAAGAGTCGGGCTACCTCTTCTCCAATAGCTTTACGTCGCTCTTCATTGAAACGACAGAGGTACTGTTTGACCGGCTTAACTTTGGGATCCACATTAAGGTGGTGCTCAGCAAATTCTCTCGGTACATCCGGCATGTCAGAAGGTTTCCATGCAAAGATGTCCCGATTCTCACGGATGAACTCCATGAGCGCGCTTTCCTATTTGGGATCCATATTAGCCCCCACAGTGAACTACTGAGATGAGTCGCTAGGGACAAAATCCACTTGTTTGGTATCGTCTACCGACTTGAACTTCAATAGAGGATCCTGTTCAATAGTAGGCTTTTTCAGAGGGGTCATATCAGTCGGGTCAACATTGTCCTTATAAAACTTGAGCTCCTCAGTAGAACAAGCCGACTCTGCATAAGCTGCATCTCCTTCCTCGCACTCTAGGGCGAGTTTGCGATTCCCATGAATGGTGATCGTCCCCTTTTGTCCTGGGATCTTGAGCTGTAAATACACATAGCAAGGGCGAGTCTTGAACTTAGCATAAGCTGGCCGTCCAAATAAAGCATGATAAGGGCTCTTGATCTTGACCACCTCAAACCACAGTGTCTCTGCCCTATAATTATACTCATCACCAAAGGCTACTTCTAGGGCAATTTTGCCCACAGGATATGCTGACTTGCCAGGCACCACTCCATGCAAGACTGTGGACGACGGCTTGAGATCTTAATCTGCCAGATTCATCCGTCGAAAGGTATCATAGTATAATATGTTGATGCTGCTGCCACCATCCATAAGTACTTTTGTGAACTTATAGCCGCTTACCTGAGGGGCTACCACCAATGCCAGATGACCCGGATCATCAACCCGGGGCAGGTGATCCTCCCGACTCCATGTGATTGTATGCTCCGACCATCGTAAGTATTGGGGTACTGCCGGCTCAACAGCGTTGACCGCTCGCTTATGAACCTTCTGGTCACGTTTGCATGTGTTAGTAGTGAAGACATGATATTGGCCTCCATTAAGTTGTTTTGGATTACTCTAATATCTTGACTGATTATTCTGCTGCTGGTTACCCTGACCAGACTGCTGATTATGACCACCATGATTACCTTGACCCTGATAACCAGAATTTGAGCCGCCGCCACCAAAGTCAGACCCTTGAGAACCAGATCCTGACCCGCCAGGCGGCCCATTATTATTACCATGATTCTGGTGAAGGCTGTGATTCCTGAACACCCGCATAATGTAACAATCCTTCCAGGCATGAGTAGACGGCTTGTTAGGAGAACTATGTTTCGGGCAAGGGTCATTAAGCATTGCTTCAAGGTTGAAAGGCTTTCCTCCACTGAAAGGCGGCTTGCCATTACTGTTGCAGCGCTGGTTTTTATATCCAGTGTTGGTGTTAGCTACGAGATCTGACCCGCCCTCGGGGTGTCTCTGCTTACCACCGTTACCCTGGTTATTGCCATTATTCCCTGCTACATTCTGTTGCTGACCCTTATTGCCACCGTTCTTCTTGCCCTTGTTGGATTTATCATCATCAGAACCAGGGTTCATTGTACTATCAGAGTCTGCATATTTAGTGAGAGCAGCCATGAGGTCGCCCATGTCCTGGCAAGTGCGCTTGAGCCGCCCGAGCTTCTGCTTGGAAATAATCAAATTTTTTATGAGAATCTTAGAAAGAAAATCCCTATTTTAGATATAATCCAACAAGTTTTCAATGATGTTAATCAACAATATTCTTGGATTGTTGCCGAAAATCAAAGGGGATACGTAGATGGGCAACTTGATAATGCTAAAATTTCTATGGATAATGTGCTTCAAATTATTTTTGCAAAACCTCCTGACAAGAACACACCTATGGAAAATAAGAATAAAGATGACAATACTTGAATCTATGCATTATGCCTAGCTAGGGGCATAAAATGATAGCGCTTGTTGGGAGGCAATCCAATGAATAAAATTTATATTTACCTTTTTCTTTCTGTTCTTGAGTGTTTGCACAATTATGCCTCTGTTGTGATTGTATTTTTTATGTTTTAATTAGTGTTTGTTCCAAGTAAAGCCTTTGGGATAGCTTTGGTGATAGTTGATTTGATCTTGTTGAAAAACAGAAACTTTTGCGTCCACTAACAGAATTGTTTAAATTCACAGAAGCAACGAAAAATACTGAAATTTTTACACAAGATTGATATACAAATTTCATATATTTCCCTAATTTTTCAGAATTTTGGATCTAGAGAAGTATGGGAACAATTCGCATCTTTACAGACTATTCTGTTTTTGACAGATTCTGTTTTCTTTGCATTGTGTGCTTATTTCGATGATCTATGGATTGTATCGGTGGGTATAACCATGGAAAAGTTGGAATACAGTAGATATAATGCAATAAAAAAATTGGATTATACAATACTTAAAGTAAAGATCGGTTTTCTTATACTAACGGATCTCACGAAGGTTTTGTTAAGTTTTGTGTGATTGAAGTTTTCAAGTTTTGGGTGAGATCACGATGGATGAAGGAATAAGGAGTGAAAATAGCCTAATCTTGGGGATGCCCCATGGAACCCCAATTTAATATTCAAGGAGAACCAAGCAACTGAGCTTGGGGATGCCCCGGAAGGCATCCCCTCTTTCTTCTAACGACCATCGGTATTTTACTTGGAGCTATATTTTTATTCGTCACATATCATGAGTTTTGCTTAGAGCGTCTTGTATTATATGAGTATTTTCTTGTTTTGCTTTTTAGTTTGTCACAAGTATCCTTGCTGGACACACCTATTTGAGAGAGCCAAAATTATGCTATGATTTGTTAGAATTAATCTATATGCTTCACTTAAAATTTTTGAGCTATGGAATTGCTCTAGTGCTTCACTTATATCTTTTTGAGCACGGGGTGCTTTAATATTTTTGAAGAAATGCTCTCATGCTTATTTGAGAGTAGGTAAATTTTTGAAGAACTTCTCTCATGCTTCACTTATATTATTTTGAGAGACGAAAATTTTTATGCTCATGTTCTTCACTTAAATTTGTTTGAACTTGTCAAAAGCAATTGCAATATATGAAACTAGTCCCAAAGTGATAGATATTCAAGAGGAATATAATAAAAACTGTCATGAAGATCATTGGACAAAATAAACTTGATTCTTTGTAATAGTTTTGAGATATGATGATAGTGATATGTGAGTCATGTTGGTGAGTAATTATGCTTTGGTAAGAATATTGGTGTTAAGGTTTGTGATTCCCTATGCAAGCACGAAAGTCAATAGTTGTGCAATGAAATTACATACTACTTGTGGTGCATTATTTGGTGTTAGTTATGCTTAATTCTCGCTTATGTGATTTTTTGTTTCTTAGTTGGTTGCTTCTCAATCTTTTTGCTAGCCTCCACTTGTACCTAGTAGAAATACTACTTGTGCATCCAAAATCCTTAAACCCAGTTTTGCCATATGAGTCCACCATACCTACCTATATGCAGTATTTCCATGCCGTTCTAAGCAAATTTGTATGTGCCATCTCTAATTTTCAAAATAAATTTCCTTTTTGGGTGCCCGTATCGCTCATGAAGCGGAAGGGGGTGGCCAATATTTTCCATGCTAGATGTGTTATTCTCAAGATGAGTGTTTATTCACTGGTCATTGCACGAGAGTACGGTGGTAATAGGGATGCCCAGTCCCGAAATGAAAAAGAAATTTACTTTATGTTGTCAAATAATAAATTCCTTGGAAAGTGTTGGTATGGAAGGCACCCGTGGATACGGCTAGCCATGGATTGTGAAAGAATGGTGGAAAAAGGAATAAACTTTATTTTCTGTTTGGGAACCGCCTATGATATATCTAGCATGGAAAGTGTTGGGAATTACTAGGTCGTTTTTGTTAACGGGAAAAGTATGCCTCTCAAAAAAATTTATCTCTTAATTTAAGCTTTGAGCTCTGGCACCTCTACAAATCCCTACTTCCCTCTGCGGAGGGCCTATCTATTTACTTTATGCAATTTTATTTTTATTTGAGTCTCCATCTTCTCTTATAAAGCACCAACTAAGGGGCACTATGATCGTGCTTGAGCATTGGATGTAGCTAATGTGCGAGTGTGTTCCATGAATGGATCAATGATTGAGCATGATGGGCTAGGGATAGCTTTCTTTAGTGTTGATATTTTGAAAGACATGGTTGCTTGTTGATATGCTTGAGTATTGAAATCTTCATGCCAAAACTAGACTATTGCTTTGAACCATATAAAAGTCCAAATGTCCATGCTACAAAAGAAAAGAATATGTGATGAACATGTTAGGCAGCATTCCATGTCCAAAAATCTGTTTTTATCATTTACCTACTTGAGGACGAGTAGGAATTAAGGTTGGGGATGCTGATACGTCTCCAACGTATCTATAATTTTTGCTTGTTCCATGCTGTTATATTATCATTCTTGGATGCTTTACAATCATTTTATAGCAACTTTATATCATTTTTTGGGACTAACCTATTGACATAGTGCCCAGTGCCAGTTGCTGTTTTTGCTTGTTTTTTACTTCGCAGAATATCAGTACCAAATGGAGTCCAAACGCAGCGAAACTTTTTGGAGAATTTTTATGGACCAGAAGACACCCAGTGGGCCAAAGATGTACCAGAGGAGAGGTCCGAGATGGGCACAACCCCCCAGGGCACGCCTGGACGCGCCCAGGGGGGTTGTGCCCCCCCCCCTCGGTGACCTCCCGCACCGCCTCTTCGCCCTATAAATTGCCAAATATTCCAGAAACCCTAGGGGAGTGGATGAAACACAATTCCAGCCGTCGCAAGTTCCAGAACCACGAGATCTAATCTAGACACCATCACAGAGGGGTTCATCATCCTCATTGGTGCCTCTCCGATGATGCGTGAGTAGTTCATCATAGACCATAGACCTACGGGTCCGTAGGCAGTAGCTGTTGGAAATATGCCCTAGAGGCAATAATAAAGTGGTTATTATTATATTTCCTTGTTCATGATAATTGTCTATTGTTCATGCTATAATTGTGTTATCCGGAAATCGTAATACATGTGTGAATACATAGGCCACAACATGTCCCTAGTGAGCCTCTAGTTGACTAGCTCGTTGATCAATAGATGGTTACGGTTTCCTGACCATGGACATTGGATGTCGTTGATAACGGGATCACATCATTAGGAGAATGATGTGATGGACAAGACCCAATCCTAAGCATAGCACTAGATCGTGTAGTTCGTCTGCTAAAGCTTTTCTAATGTCAAGTATCATTTCCTTAGACCATGAGATTGTGCAACTCCCGGATACCGTGGGAATGCTTTGGGTGTATCAAACGTCACAACGTAACTGGGTGACCATAAAGGTGCACTACAGGTATCTCCGAAAGTGTCTGTTGGGTTGGCACGAATAGAGACTGGGATTTGTCACTTCGTATGACGGAGAGGTATCTCTGGGCCCACTCGGTAATGCATCATCATAATGAGCTCAATGTGACAAAAGAGTTAGCCACGGGATCATGCGTTACGGAATGAGTAAAGAGACTTGCCGGTAACGAGATTGAACAAGGTATAGGGATACCGACGATCGAATCACGGGCAAGTATCATACCGGTAGAGAAAGGGAATTGTGTACGGGATTGATTGAATCCCCGACATCGTGGTTCATCCGATGAGATCATTGTGGAACATGTGGGAGCCAACATGGGTATCCAGATCCCGCTGTTGGTTATTGGCCGGAGAGATGTCTCGGTCATGTCTGCATGGTTCCCGAACCCGTAGGGTCTACACACTTAAGGTTCGGTGACGCTAGAGTTGTTATGGGAAATAGTATGTGGTTACCAAATGTTGTTCGGAGTCCCGGATGAGATCCCAGACATCACGAGGAGTTCCGGAATGGTCCGGAGGTGAAGATTTATATATGGGAAGTCATCATACGGTCACCGGAAGTATTCGGGGGTTTGCCGGTATTGTACCGGGACCACCGAAGTGTTGGGGATCGTAGCAGAAATTTAAAAATTTTCTACGCATCACCAAGATCAATCTATGGAGTCATCTAGCAACGAGAGAAAGAGGAGTGCATCTACATACCCTTGTAGATCGCGAGCAGAAGCGTTCAAGAGAATGGGGTTGATGGAGTCGTACTCGTCGTGATCCAAATCACC
This sequence comes from Thinopyrum elongatum, assembly GCA_011799875.1. Classification (NCBI taxonomy): domain Eukaryota; kingdom Viridiplantae; phylum Streptophyta; class Magnoliopsida; order Poales; family Poaceae; genus Thinopyrum; species Thinopyrum elongatum. Next base: position 202,126,521 of record CM022298.1, read on the forward strand.
GATGATCCTAGCGCCGAACGGACGGCACCTACGCGTTCAACACACGTACGGAGCGGAGACGTCTCCTCCTTCTTGATCCAGCAAGGGGGGAGGAGAAGTTGATGGAGATCTAGCAGCACGATGGTGTGGTGGTGGAAGCAGCGGGATTCCAGCAGGGCTTCGCCAAGCGCTACTGGAAGAGGAAGAGGTGTCACGGGAGGGAGAGGGAGGCGCCAGGGCTTAGGGTTCGGCTGCCCTCCCTCCCCTCCACTATATATAGGGGCTAGGGGGGGCGCATGCCCCCTTGGAGATCCCATCTAGAGGGGGGGGGGGGGTGGCGGCCCCTCGGGGGCAATGGTCCCCTTAGGGTTTCCATCCAGGGGGGCGCATGCCCCCTCGGGGGGCAACGGCCCCCTAGGGTTTCTAACCAGGGGGGCGCATGCCCCCTCGGGGGGGCAACAGCCCCCTAGGGTTTCCAACCCTAGGCGCCTTGGGCCCTTGGGTGGGGTGCACCAGCCCACCAGGGGCTTGTTCCCACGCCACTTCAGCCCATGGGGCCCTCCGGGATAGGTGGCCCCACCCGGTGGACCCCCGGGACCCTTCCGGTGGTCCCGGTACAATACCGATTACCCCCGAAACCTTCCCGGTGGCCGAAACTGGACTTCCTATATACGATTCTTTACCTCCGGACCATTCTGGAACTCCTCGTGATGTCCGAGATCTCATCCGGGACTCCGAACAACTTTCGGGTTACCGCATACTAATATCTCTACAACCCTAGCGTCACCGAACCTTAAGTGTGTAGACCCTACGGGTTCGGGAGACACGTAGACATGACCGAGACAACTCTCCGGTAAATAACCAACAGCGGGATCTGGATACCCATGTTGGCTCCCACTTGCTCCACGATAATCTCATCGGATGAACCACGATGTCGAGGATTCAATCAATCCCGTATACAATTCCCTTTGTCTATCGGTACTATACTTGCCCGAGATTCGATCGTCGGTATTCCTATACCTTGTTCAATCTCGTTACCGGCAAGTCTCTTTACTCGTCCGTAACACATCATCCCGTGATCAACTCCTTGATCACATTGAGCTCATTATGATGATGTCCTACCGAGTGGGCCCAGAGGTACCTCTCCGTCACACGGAGTGACAAATCCCAGTCTCGATTCATGCCAACCCAACAGACACTTTCGGAGATACCCGTAGTGCACCTTCATAGCCACCCAGTTACGTTGTGACGTTTGGTACACCCAAAGCACTCCTACGGTCTCCGGGAGTTGCACAATCTCATGGTCTAAGGAAAAGTTACTTGACATTGGAAAAGCTTTAGCAGACGAACTACACAATCTAGTGCTAGGCTTAGGATTGGGTCTTGTCCATCACATCATTCTCCTAATGATGTGATCCCGTTATCAATGACATCCAATGTCCATGGTCAGGAAACCGTAACCATCTATTGATCAACGAGCTAGTCAACTAGAGGCTTACTAGGGACATGTTGTGGTCTATGTATTCACACATGTATTACGATTTCCGAATAACACAATTATAGCATGAATAACAGACAATTATCATGAACAAAGAAATATAATAATAACCATTTTATTATTGCCTCTAGGGCATATTTCCAACACGAAGGGGTTCCGGGGGTCCACCGGGAGGGTCCACCTGCCCCGGAGGGCCCTATGGGCTGTATGTGGGAGGGAACCAGCCCCTAAGTGGGCTGGGCACCATCCCCCCTAGGGCCCATGCGCCTAGGGTTGGGGGGAAACCCTAAAGGGGGCGCCCCCCTTGGCTTGGGGGGCAAGCCCCTCCCCCTGGCCGCCGCCCCCCCTCTAGATCTGATCTAGAGGGGCCGGCCCCCTTTCCCCTTGGCCCTATAAATAGAGGGGAGGAGGGAGGGCAGCAGCACCTCATCCAAGGCGCAGCCCTCCCCCTCTGCAACACCCCCTCCTCGTCCGCTTAGCTTGGCGAAGCCCTGCCGGAGAACTGCCAACTCCACCACCACGCCGTCGTGCTGCCGGAGTTGTCTTCCCCAACCTCTCCCTCCTCCTTGCTGGATCAAGGCGCGGGAGACGTCACCGGGCTGCACGTGTGTTGAACGCAGAGGCGCCGTTGTTCGGCGCTTAGATCGGAATCGACCGCGATCTGAATCGCTGCATGTACGACTCCTCCAACCGCGTTCTTACAACGCTTCCGCATCGCGATCTTCAAGGGTATGAAGATGCACTCCTCTCTCTCTCGTTGCTAGTCTCTCCATAGATTGATCTTGGTGATGCGTAGGAATTTTTTTTGATTTACTACTATGTTCCCCAACAGTAGCTAGATGGCTTCCTCTCTCTTTTGATTCTCAATACAATGGTCTCTTGGAGATATATTTGATGTAACTCTTTTTGCGGTGTGTTTGTTGGGATCCGATGAACTTTGAGTTTATGATCAGATCTATATCCATGAATATTATTTGAGTCTTCTTTTGATCTCTTATATGCATGATTATTTATAGCCTCGTATTTCTTCTTCGAATCTTTGGTTTAGTTAGGCCAACTAGATCGATTTTTCTTGCCATGGGAAGAGGTGCTTTGTGATGGGTTTGATCGTGCGGCGTTCTTTCCCAGTGACAGAAGGGGCAGCAAGACACGCATGTATCGTTGCTATTAAGGATAACAAGATGGGGGCTATTCCTACATGAATAGATCTCGTCTACATCATGTCATCATTCTTATTGCATTACTCTATTTTTCCATGAACTTAATACACTAGATGCATGCTGGATAGCGGTCGATGTGTGGAGTAATAGTAGTAGATGCAGGCAGGAGTCGGTCTACTAATCTTGGATGTGATGCCTATATATTGATCATTGCCTTGGATATTGTCATAATTATTCGGTCTTCTATCAATTGCCCAACAGTAATTTGTTTACCCACCATGTGCTATTTTCTTGAGAGAAGCCACTAGTGAAATCTACGGCCCCCGAGTATATTCTTTATCATATTTGCTTTGAGATCTATTTTTATTTGCTTTTGTTTTCAGATCTATTATTCCAAAACCCCAAAAATACCTTGATGCACCTTTTTGTTACTTATTTTATTTTGCATTTTATCGAGATCTATTTATCCAATCTACATAATTTTTATCCCGTCAACTTGACAATTTCTGGCGCCGTTACCCGTAGAGGGATTGACAACCCCTCATAAGCATCGGGTTGCAAGTATTTGTTCTTTGCGCGCAGGTACTGTTTACATAGTGTTGCTTGGTTCTCCTACTGGATTAATACCTTGGTTTCATAACTGAGGGAAATACCTATAGCTGTGTTGCATCATCCCTTCCTCTTTTGGGGAAATACCGACGTAGTTCAAGCGACATCAAAAGGAATTTCTGGCGCTGTTGCCGGGGAGACATCATCAACATCTATCAGGTTCCTAATCACAAATCTCGTCTCCTTGCAATTTACATTATTTGCCATTCGCCTCTTATTTTCATCTGCCCCACTTCACAAAAATTTGCCGTTTCATTCGCCCTCTTTTTCGTTCGCCGTTTTCTAGTCAGATTTCTTATTTGCTTGAACTTGTCACCATGTGTGACTTCGGTTAGGCAGAAACAGATGATGGCCTAACTCCTAAAATTGGAAGATCTGGCAATCTGGATGCTAAAACTTTTGTTTTGGGGGCAAGGGAACATTATGGGAAAAGAACATATCCAAGAATTTTTCAATTGTGTTGGAAATTTGACTCTTGATGACACTCCTATACTTAAAAGAACAAAATCTTATGCGGAAACTATTTCAGCACTAGTTCTGAAACTTGAAAATAGATTTATTAGTACCCACCCTACCTTGCAAAGATTGTTTTATGAGCTACCCATTATAAAGGATCCTAAAGCTAAAAAGTTAGCTACCCTTGTTCTTATGAATGGATTTGACTACATAGTACGGGAAGCTAGGGAAATTTTTGATATTTATGGTATGAACCGTGAAAAACCGGTGAAAAATGAGATCCTTTATAATAGTGATTATATGTTGAGACATTTGCTTGGAAATAATCAAATTTTTTATGATAATCTTAAAAAGGAAATCCCCGTTTTAGATATAATACAACAAGTTTTCAATGATGTTAATCAACAATATTCTTGGATTGTTGTCGGAAATCAAAGGGGATACATAGATGGGCAACTTGATAATGCTAAAATTTCTATGGATAATGTGTTTCAAGTTATTTTTGCAAAACCTCCTGACAAGAATACATCTATGGAAAATAAGAAGAATGATGGCAATACTTGAATCTATGCATTATGCCTAGCTAGGGGCATAAAACGATAGCTCTTGTTGGGAGGCAACCCAATGAATAAAATTTATTTTTTTTCTTTTTCTTTCTGTTATTGAGTGTTTGCATAATTATGCCTCTGTTGTGATTGTGTTTTTTATGTTTTAATTAGTGTTTGTTCCTAGTAAAGCCTTTGGGATAGCTTTGGTGATAGTTGATTTGATCCTGTTGAAAAACAGAAACTTTTGCGTCCAGCAACAAAATTCTTTAAATGCACAGAAGTGACAAAAAATTCTGAATTTTTTACACAATATTGATATACAAATTTATTATGTTGTCCTATCTATCAGAAGTTTTGGAGTTATATAAGTATGGGAACAATTTGCATCTTTACAAACTGTTCTGTTTTTGACAGATTCTGTTTTTTTGCATTGTGTGCTTATTTTGATGAATCTATGGATTGTATCGAGGGGTATAAGCCACGACAAAGTTGGAATACAGTAGATATAATGCAATAACAAAATTTGAATGGGTTTTCTACAGTACTTAAAGTAAAGATTGGTTTTCTTATACTAATGGATCTCATGAAGGTTTTGTTAAGTTTTGTGTGATTGAAGTTTTCAAGTTTTGGGTGAGATCATGATGGATGAAGGAATAAGGAGTGAAAAGAACCTAAGCTTGGGGATGCCCCATGGCACCCCAAGTTAATATTCAAGGAGAACCAAGAAACTAAGCTTGTGGATGCCCCGGAAGGCATCCCCTCTTTCTTCTAACGACATCGGTATTTTACTTGGAGCTATATTTTTATTCGTCACATATCATGAGTTTTGCTTGGAGCGTCTTGTATTATATGAGTCTTTGCTTGTTTTTCTTTTTAGTTTGTCATAAGTATCCTTGCTGGACACACCTATTTGAGAGAGCCAAAATTATGCTATGATTTGTTAGAATTGCTCTATATGCTTCACTTAAATATTTTGAGCTATGGAATTGCTCTAGTGCTTCACTTATACCTTTTTTAGCACGGTGTGCTTTAATATTTTTGAAGAAATGCTCTCATGCTTCACTTAGATTTATTTGAGATTTAGTAAATTTTTGAAGAAATTCTCTCATGCCTCACTTATATTATTTTGAGAGACGAAAATTTTTATGCTCATGTTCTTCACTTAAATTTGTTTGAGCTTGTCAGAAGCAATTGCAATATATGAAACTAGTCCCAAAGTGATAAATATTCAAGAGGAATATAATAAAAACTGTCATGAAGATCATTGGACAAAATAAACTAGATTCTTTGTAATAGTTTTGAGATATGATGATGGTGATATGTGAGTCATGTTGGTGAGTAATTATGCTTTGGTAAGAATATTGGTGTTAAGGTTTGTGATTCCCTATGCAAGAACGAAAGTCAATAGTTGTGCAATGAAATTACATCCTACTTGTTTTGCATTATTCGGTGTTAGTGATGCTTAATTCTCGCTTATGTGATTTTTCGTTTCTTGGTTGGTTGCTTCTCAATCTTTTTGCTAGCCTCCACTTGTACTAAGTAGAAATACTACTTGTGCATCCAAAATCCTTAAACCCAGTTTTGCCATATGAGTCCACCATACTTACCTATATGCGGTATTTCCATGCCGTTCTAAGCAAATTTGTATGTGCCATCTCTAATTTTCAAAATAAATTTCCTTTTTGGGTGCCCGTACCGCTCATGAAGCGGCAGGGGGTGGCCAATATTTTCCATGCTAGATGTGGTATTCTCAAGATGAGTGTTCATTCACTTGTCATTGCCCGAGAGTACGGCAGTAATAGGGATGCCCAGTCCCGAAATGAAAAAGAAATTTACTTTATGTTGTCAAATAATAAATTCCTTGGAAAGTGTTGGTATGGAAGGCACCCGTGGATACGGCTAGCCATGGATTGTGAAAGAATGGTGGAAAAAGGAATAAACTTTATTTTCTGTTTGGGAACCGCCTATGATATATCTAGCATGGAAAGTGTTGGGAATTACTCGGTCGTTTTCGTTGACGGGAAAAGTATGCCTCTCAAAAAATTTTATCTCTCAATTTAAGCTTTGAGCTCTGGCACCTATACAAATCCCTACTTCCCTCTGCAGAGGGCCTATCTATTTACTTTATGTAATTTTATTTTTATTTGAGTCTCCATCTTCTCTTATAAAGCACCAACTAAGGGGCACTATGATCGTGCTTGAGCATTGGATGTAGCTAATGTGCGAGTGTGTTTCATGAATGGATCAATGATTGAGCATGATGGGCTAGGGATAGCTTTCTTTAGTGTTGATATTTTGAAAGACATGGTTGCTTGTTGATATGCTTGAGTATTGAAATCTTCATGCCAAAACTAGACTATTGCTTAAAACCATATAAAAGTCCAAATGTCCATGCTACAAAAGAAAAGAATATGTGATGAACATGTTAGGCAGCATTCCACGTCAAAAATTCTGTTTTTATCATTTACCTACTTGAGGACGAGTAGGAATTAAGCTTGGGGATGCTGATACGTCTCCAACGTATCTATAATTTTTGCTTGTTCCATGCTGTTATATTATCATTCTTGGATGTTTTACAATCATTTTATAGCAACTTTATATCATTTTTTGGGACTAACCTATTGACATAGTGCCCAGTGCCAGTTGCTGTTTTTTGCGTGTTTTTTACTTCGCAGAATATCAGTACCGAACGGAGTCCAAACGCAGCGAAACTTTTTGGAGAATTTTTGTGGACCAGAAGACACCCAGTGGGCCAAAGATGTACCAGAGGGGAGGCCCGAGATGGGCACAACCCCCCAGGGCGCGCCCAGGGGGGTTGTGCCCCCCTCGATGACCTCCCGCACCACCACTTCATCCTATAAATTGCCAAATATTCTAGAAACCCTAGGGGAGTGGATGAAACACAATTCCAGCCGTCGCAAGTTCCAGAACCACGAGATCCAATCTAGACACCATCACAGAGGGGTTCATCATCCTCATTGGTGCCTCTCCGATGATGCGTGAGTAGTTCATCATAGACCTACGGGTCCGTAGGCAGTAGCTAGATGGCTTCCTCTCTCTTTTGATTCTCAATAAAATGGTCTCTTGGAGATACATTTGATGCAACTCTTTTTGCGGTGTGTTTGTTGGGATCCGATGAACTTTGAGTTTATGATCAGATCTATATCCATGAATATTATTTGAATCTTCTTTTGATCTCTTATATGCATGATTATTTATAGCCTCGTATTTCTTCTTCGAATCTTTGGTTTAGTTAGGCCAACTAGATCGATTTTTCTTGCCATGGGAAGAGCTGCTTTGTGATGGGTTTGATCGTGCGGTGTTCTTTCCCAGGGACAGAAGGGGCAGCAAGACACGCATGCATCGTTGCTATTAAGGATAACAAGATGGGGGCTATTCCTACATGAATAGATCTCGTCTACATCATGTCATCGTTCTTATTGCATTACTCTGTTTTTCCATGAACTTAATACAGTAGATGCATGCTGGATAGCGGTCGATGTGTGGAGTAATAGTAGTAGATGTAGGCAGGAGTCGGTCTACTAATCTTGGACGTGATGCCTATATATTGATCATTGCCTTGGATATCGTCATAATTATTCGGTCTTCTATCAATTGCCCAATAGTAATTTGTTTACCCACCATGTGCTATTTTCTTGAGAGAAGCCACTAGTGAAATCTACGGCCCACGGGTCTATTCTTTATCATATTTGCTTTGTGATCTATTTTTATTTCCTTTTGTTTTCAGATCTATTATTCCAAAACCCCAAAAATACCATGCTGCACCTTTTTGTTACTTATTTTATTTCGCGTTTTATCGAGATCTATTTATCGAATCAACATAATTTTTATCCCGTCAACTTGACAATTTCTGGCGCCGTTACCCGTAGAGGGATTGACAACCCCTCATAAGCATCGGGTTGCAAGTATTTGTTCTTTGCGTGCAGGTACCGTTTACATAGTGTTGCTTGGTTCTCCTACTAGATTAATACCTTGGTTTCATAATTGAGGGAAATACCTACCGTAGCTGTGTTGCATCATCCCTTCCTCTTTGGAGAAATACCGACGTAGTTCAAGCGACATAAAAAGGAATTTCTGGCGCCGTTGCCGGGGAGACATCATCAACATCTATCAGGTTCCTAATCACAAATCTCATATCCTTGCAATTTACATTATTTGCCATTTGCCTCTCATTTTCATCTGCCCCACTTCACAAAAATTTGCCGTTTCATTACAGACTGTTTTGTTTTTTACAGATTCTGTTTTGTTTGCATTGTGTGCTTATTTTGATGAATCTATGGATTGTATTGGGGGGTATAAGCCATGGAAAAGTTGGAATACAGTAGATATAATGCAATAGCAAAATTTGAATTGGTTTTCTATAGTACTTAAAGTAAAGATTGGTTTTTTTATACTAATGGATCTCACGAAGGTTTTGTTTAGTTTTGTGTGATTGAAGTTTTCAAGTTTTGGGTGAGATCACGATGGATGAAGGAACAAGGAGTGAAAAGAGCCTAAGCTTGGGGATTCCCCATGGCACCCCAACCTAATATTCAAGGAGAACCAAGCAACTAAGCTTGTGGATGCCCCGGAAGGCATCCCCTCTTTCTTCTAACGACCATCGGTATTTTAATTGGAGCTATATTTTTATTCGTCACATATCATGAGTTTTGCTTGGAGCATCTTGTATTATATGAGTCTTTGATTGTTTTTCTTTTTAGTTTGTCATAAGTATCCTTGCTGGACACACCAATTTGAGAGAGCCAAAATTATGCTATGATTTGGTAGAATTGCTCTATATTCTTCACTTAAATATTTTGATCTATGGAATTGCTCTAGTGCTTCACTTATACCTTTTTTAGCACGGTGTGCTTTAATATTTTTGAAGAAATGCTCTCATGCTTCACTTAGATTTATTTGAGAGTTAGTAAATTTTTGAAGAAATTCTCTCATGCCTCACTTATATTATTTTGAGAGATGAAAATTTTTATGCTCATGTTCTTCACTTAAATTTGTTTGAGCTTGTCAAAAGCAATTGCATTATATGAAACTAGTCCCAAAGTGATAGATATTCAAGAGGAATATAATAAAAACTTTCATGAAGATCATTGGACAAAATAAACTTGATTCTTTGTAATAGTTTTGAGATATGATGATAGTGATATGCGAGTCATTTTGGTGAGTAATTATGCTTTGGTAAGAATATTGGTGTTAAGGTTTGTGATTCCCTATGCAAGCACAGAAGTCAATAGTTGTGCAATGAAATTACATCCTACATGTGGTGCATTATTCGGTGTTAGTTATGCTTAATTCTCGCTTATGTGATTTTACGTTTCTTGGTTGGTTGCTTCTCAATCTTTTTGCTAGCCTCCACTTGTACTAAGTAGAAATACTACTTGTGCATCCAAAATCCTTAAACCCAGTTTTGCCATATGAGTCCACCATACCTACCTATATGCGGTATTTCCATGCCATTCTAAGCAAATTTGTATGTGCCATCTCTAATTTTCAAAATAAATTTCCTTTTTGGGTGCCCGTACCGCTCATGAAGCGGCAGGGGGTGGCCAATATTTTCCATGCTAGATGTGTTATTCTCAAGATGAGTGTTTATTCACTTGTCATTACACGAGAGTACGGCGGTAATTGGGATGCTTAGTCCCGAAATGAAAAAGAAATTTACTTTATGTTGTCAAATAATAAATTCCTTGGAAAGTGTTGGTATGGAAGGCACCCGTGGATACGGCTAGCCATGGATTGTGAAAGAATGGTGGAAAAAGGAATAAACTTTATTTTCTATTTGGGAACCGCCTATGATATATCTAGCATGGAAAGTGTTGGGAATTACTCGGTCATTTTCGTTGACGGGAAAAGTATGCCTCTCAAAAAAAATCTCTCAATTTAACCTTTGAGCTCTGGCACCTCTACAAATCCCTACTTCCCTCTGCGGAGGGCCTATCTATTTACTTTAGGCAATTTTATTTTTATTTGAGTCTCCATCTTCTCTTATAAAGCACCAACTAAGGGGCACTATGATCGTGTTTGAGCATTGGATGTAGCTAATGTGCGAGTGTGTTTCATGAATGGATCAATGATTGAGCATGATGGGCTAGGGATTGCTTTCTTTAGTGTTGATATTTTGAAAGACATGGTTGCTTGTTGATATGATTGAGTATTGAAATCTTCATGTCAAAACTAGACTATTGCTTTGAACCATATGAAATTCCAAATGTCCATGCTACAAAAGAAAAGAATATGTGATGAACATGTTAGGCAAAATTCCACATCAAAAATTCTGTTTTTATTATTTACCTACTCGAGGACGAGTAGGAATTAAGCTTGGGGATGCTGATAAGTCTCCAACGTATCTATAATTTTTGCTTGTTCCATGATGTTATATTATCATTCTTGGATGTTTTACAATCATTTTATAGCAACTTTAGATTATTTTTTCGGACTAACCTATTGACATAGTGCCCAGTGCCAGTTGATGTTTTTGCTTGTTTTTTACTTCGCAGAATATCAGTACCAAACTGAGTACAAACGCTGCGAAACTTTTTGGAGAATTTTTATGGACCAGAAGACACCCAGTGGGCCAAAGATGTACTAGAGGGGAGGCCCGAGGTGGGCAAAACCCACCAAGGCTCGCCCAAGGGGGTTGCGCCCCCCTCAGTGACCTCGCACACCGCCTCTTCACCCTATAAATTGACAAATATTCCAGAAACCCTAGGGGAGTGGACGAAACACAATTCCAGCCACCGCAAGTTCCAGAACCACAAGATTCAATCTAGACACCATCACGGAAGGGTTCATCATCTTCATTGGTGCCTCTCTGATGATGCGTGAGTAGTTAATCATAGACCTATGGGTCCGTAGGCAGTAGCTAGATGGCTTCCTCTCTCTTTTGATTCTCAATACAATGGTCTCTTGGAGATCTATTTGATGTAACTCTTTTTGCGGTGTGTTTGTTGGGATCCGATGAACTTTGAGTTTATGATCAGATCTATATCCATGAATATTATTTGAGTCTTCTTTTGATCTCTTATATGCATGATTATTTATAGCCTCATATTTCTTCTTCGAATCTTTGGTTTAGTTAGGCCAACTAGATCAATTTTTCTTGCCATGGGAAGAGGTGCTTTGTGATGGGTTCGGTCGTGCAGTGTTCTTTCCCAGTGACAGAAGGGGCAGCAAGACATGCATGTATCGTTGCTATTAAGTATAACAAGATGGGGGCTATTCCTACATGAATAGATCTCTTCTACATCATGTCATCATTCTTATTGCATTACTTTGTTTTTCCATGAACTTAATACACTAGATGCATGCTGGATAGCGGTCGATGTGTGGAGTAATAGTAGTAGATGCAGGCAGGAGTCGGTCTACTAATCTTGGACGTGATGCCTATATATTGATCATTTCCTTGGATATCGTCATAATTATTCGATCTTCTATCAATTGCCCAACAGTAAATTTTTTACCCACCGTGTGATATTTTCTTGAGAGAAGCCACTAGTGAAATCTACGGCCCCCGGGTCTATTCTTTATCATATTTACTTTGAGATCTATTTTAATTTGCTTTTGTTTTCAGATCTATTATTCCAAAAACCCGAAAATACCTTGCTGCACCTTTTTGTTACTTATTTTATTTCCTATTTTATCGAGATCTATTTATCCAATCTACATAATTTTTATCCTGTTAACTTGACAATTTCTGGCGCCGTTACGTGTAGAGGTATTGACAACCCCTCATAAGCGTCGGGTTGCAAGTATTTGTGCTTTGTGTGCAGGTACCGTTTACATAGTGTTGCTTGGTTCTCCTACTGGATTGATACCTTGTTTTCATAACTGAGGGAAATACCTACCGTAGCTGTGCTGCATCATCCCTTCCTCTTTGGGGAAATACCGACATAGTTCAAGCGACATCACGCAACAGCTGTTTGAAGAAGTTCGATGGCGTTCCGTGCTTCTACTGCAATAGGCGACTCACCAGAGATAGGGAGCGCATTGAGCCGGGTAACCGCCGCTATCATATTATCCACCGGGTTAGAAAAATGACCCGTTGGGGTTGCAAAACACTGAGGCGAGGTCTGGCCCCTACGGGGTAGGTCTGACTGTCGAGGCTGGCCCACCTCCCTATTCCCAGGTGCCTCTGCAGCTTGGGGTATAACCGGTGGAGTACTTGGTCCTGCCCCCGGTGTGTTGAAAAGATTCCTGGGCTCGTCATGCAAAGGCAGGCGGGTCTGGTGCCTCCTCCAAAGGACTGTGTTGGAAGCGTTCTGATCCAGACTTAAACGCCAAGCTTCTGCTTTCACGCGCTCCGACTCAGCCCCAATCTGAGCTCGTACCGTTGACATCCTGGTATTCTCCGCGTTGATATCCTCCTGGGCCTTGGTCATCTGTTCCTTAAGCTTTGCGATCTCTGCGTTGCGCTCTGCTTGGTTTTCTGCCGTGACCTCGGTCCCCATTAAAGTTGTTAACTCATTCATCAACTCCAACAAAACCTGAGCTGGCGGCTTGGCTGAGCCGGAGCCTGAAGGGTCAATAGCTGCTGCTGCTCCAACCGTCGTGCTGTTGAGTGCTGGCGTCGTGCCTACCATGAAGATGGCGGCTCGGCTCAGCGACTCATAAGGGTCCGGAATACTATAGCCATCAGAATAGCCCCCAAGCCCGCCGTCTTGAAGCTGGTAAATTGACTCCGTCTCTCCGGTCGAGGACTCATCACCTGAGTAGATGAGAGTCTCTCCTCCAGATGCAGAGTTTTCCGCAAGCTCCATGCCTTGCGCGAAACCAACGAAAACGTGCTTCCGGCCAGGTTGAATCCGGGCGGGTTGCGTGCGCCCAGCCAACTCGATGAGGTCGGTGCAGGTGTCCGGCTCAGGCTCAGATCCGCCGATCTTTCCGATGAAGACGTGAATTCCGCCAAAGGGGACCCGATACCCGTACTCGATTGAGTCGGCCTCAGGGCCCCAGCCAGCGTTATCGATGTAGAGCTTGCCGCGGCGACTCTTGGTCATCCTGCCAATGGCATATCCCTCGATCCCTGGGAAAGAGCCCTTCAAGAACTCAAAACCACCATGCGCTAGCCCCATGAAGTGGCGGTGCGGGAGGTTTTGTCACGACAGATGTCCTAGTGAAAGGACTTAAGCGTTAAGCCATCGCAACGGTGATTAACTTGTCGGGGTTGAGCGGGACAAGAGACACGGGTTTACCCAGGTTCGGCCCCTCTCGATCGAGGTAAAAGCCTACGTCCTGCTTTATGTTGTATTACTAGAGTATCGATTACAAGGGAGCGGATTCACTTGACCTAGCCTTCGATCGATTTTAACCTGTCTATTCTATGTCGGGGACTCGCCTTTATATATAGGTCGAGGCCGCCGGCTTACAAGAGTCCCGGTCAGGTTACAATACATGACCGAACCGTACTCTAAGTCGCCTTGCTTTACAAGGCAAATCATTACATGGCGGGTTACACCCTTGGGCCGCCTTCTGACCTTAAGCCTAAGCCGGCCCATCTTGTGAGCCACCTTCTTGATGCTGCATATTGACTGTCTTGGCTCTTCAAAGGCCCAGCTCCTTAAGCCGCCAACGATCTAACCCGGCCTTATCAAGGCGGGTTATATCGCGGGGTCATATCCCCAACAGGATGCCTTCCGGGGCATCCCCAAGCTTAGATGCTTGAGTCTCCTTGAAATATTTACTTGGGGTGCCTTAGGAATCCCCAAGCTTGAACTCTTGTCTCTCCGTATTCTTCTTATATCGATACCTCCTCGAGCTTTGAACACTTCATCCACACAAAACTTTAACAAAAACCATTGAGAGATCCATTAGTATAATAAGGCAATGACTACCTTTAGGTACTGTTGTCAACTCATTCCAATTTCATATTAGCATTATATCTACTGTATTCCAACTTCACCATGGTTCATCCCCCTCGATACAACCCATAGATTCATCAAAATAAGCGACCAACACATACAAAACAGGATCTGTCAAAAACAGGACAGTCTGTAGCAATCTGAATATTTACCATACTTATGTAACTCCAAAAATTCTGAAACAATAGGATAAAATAAACAATTTGCATAGCAGTACTATGTGAAAATTTCAGAAACTTTTGACGTTCCAGTAAAAAAATGTTAATTCACGCACTACAACCAAAATTTCTCGTTTTTGCACCGCACATAGCAAACAAGCAATCTAATCATCCTAAAGCCAAATCTTGGCACATTATTTTTATAATGCAATGGATATATACAAGGGGATAATTATTTTTGAGAAACTTCCATGAAAAATTCTACATTGTTTCCATGAGCATGAACACAAGTGTTCAAGGTCGACCCTCACAACTCCAATGCATAACCTTCGAATCACTTCTCTTTTTGAAGAAGTTTTTAGGCATAAGAGGCAAGTAATTTTTTTGTATTTTGCATTCTCTAAAAACAATTGTTTGTTTCACCCACAACTAAAGAAAACAAAATTAAAAGGGAAAACAAAATCTACTTAGTGAAGAAAGCAAACAAGCACACACGAGAATATCAACCCCACGCTATTGCTCCCCGGCAATGGTGCCAGAAAAGAGCTTGATAATCCCCAAGTGCAAGGAATCATCGTAGAAATTTCCAAAGATGGAAGTGATAAGTATGGAGTGTCGAACCCACAAGGAGCTAAAGGTAAGATCAATATTCTCTCAAGTCCTATCTGCCACCGATACAACTCTACGTACACCGAGCGTTTGCTTTCATCTAGAAACGAGAAATAAAACTACGTTGTGGGTATAAAGAGGATAGCTTTGCATGATATCAGAGAGCTAAAATATAAAAATAGGTGCTGTTAACATAAAGTTAGAATATATTATAATTTATTACAAATAGTGAGTGCAGAATAATGATGGATCGGTGTGCGGAATTATCCTAGGCAATTGTTCACAAGATCGGTAATCATTATTGCAATTGTGTATGAGGGAGAGGCATAAGCTAACATACTTTCTGTACTTGGATCATATGCACCTATGATTGGAATTGTAGCAAGAATTCGCAACTACTAAAGATCATTAAGGTAAACCCAACCATAGCATTAAAGTATCAAGTCCTCTTTACTCCCATACGCAAACAACCCCCTTACTCGGGTTTAAGCTTCTGTCACTCTAGCAACCCACTATAAGCGAATCATGAACATAATGCAAACCCTACAGTGGGAATCCCTCACGTGTGCATGGCACGGAGGGCACCATAGGACAGCACCAAAATAAAACATACAACTCAAACCAATCTAGATCATCAATAAACCCAAAAGACAAAAGAAATCTACTCAAAACATCATAGGATGGCAACACATCATTGGATCATAATATGTGGCCTAAAGCACCATGTTCAAGTAGGGGATTACAGCGGGGTGCGGGAGAGTGGACCGCTTAAAAGAGATGAGGACGGTGATGAAGAAGGTGATGTTGATGAAGACGATCACCGCAGCGATGGTTCCCCCAGCGGCACTCTGGCGCCACCGAGAGAGAGGGGGAGAGAGTCTCCTCCTTGTGCTTCCTCCTCCATGGCCTCCCCCCTAGATGGGGAGAGGTTCTCCCTATGGTCCTTGGCCCCCATGGTGATGATGGCCCCCTCTGGCTTCCTCCTCCATGGCCTCCGGTGATGATGGCCCCCTTCGGCAGGGTGCCGGAGAGGGCCTAGATTGATTTTTTGTGGCTATAGAGGCTTGCGGTGGCGGAACTTCCGATCTAGGGTTCTTTTCGGAGGTTTGGGTATTTATAAGAGTTTTTGGCGTCGGTCTCACGTCAAGGGGGTGCCTGAGGGGCCCAGAAGCCGGGAGCACCCTCCCTGGGGGGTAGGGCACGCCCCCTAGGCTTGTGGCCTCCTCGGTCACTTCCTGGCCCAGCTCTGGTTCTTCGAGGGTCTCTTTTGGTCCATAAAAAAATAACCGTAAATTTTCAGCCCATTCCGAGAACTTTTATTTCTGCACAAAAAATGACACTACGGTAGTTCTGCTGAAAACAACGTCACTCCGGGTTAGTTCTAATCTAATCATACCAAAACCATATAAAATTGTTGTAAACATGGCATGAATACTTCATAAATTATAGATACGTTGGAGATGTATCAGTTACTAAAACCAAAAATACCTTGCTGCAATTTATTTACTTTTTTTTTACTTTTCAATCTATCTATCTATCACTATCAGATTTAATCCTTGCAAATAATGGGTTCAATAGATTGACAACCCTCTTGCCCGCGTTGGGTGCAAGTATTTGCTCTTGTGTGTGTAGGTACTGCTTACTAGAAATTTGCTTGTTTCTTCTATTGGTTCGATAACCTTCGTTCTCACTGAGGGAAATACTATCCACTACTATATTGCTTCACCCTTCCTCTTAGGGGAAAATCTCAATGCAGCTGACAAATAGCAGTGCTTGCGAACTAGGCCTACAACCTCGGCCTCCAAGAGGAGCACCGGTGTGCGGAGGAGCAACTTGCCGCGGGCATGGCCATCATGCCTGTCGTGGACATGGCAGAGCAGGAGGCGCTGGTCGACTCCTACCGCTCCGCCCGCGACATCTGTCATGACCGCTGGCGCTACCGCCTCCATCAGGCGAAATTGGAGGCCACCTACAAGGAGATGGACTAGTCAGAGAATGAGGTGTTCGGCAAGAGCGACGATGAGGAGGACATCACCGGCTCCGTGAAATCCAAACCTCGCTAGCACGACCATGAAGCCGCAAGGTCCACGGGCGCCACCGGCAGCAAGGAAGAGTAGTGCATATGGTAGGTCGCCGGTGCTCGGGTCCCAAGAAGGCCACTGCTCCTCCCCTCCTATTGAAGCCAAGCTTGGTAGGCTGAACATCATCAGCCGATTAGCCGCTTGGCGGCGACGTGGAGGCGGATAACTTCACTTTCCGGGGCTCATGGCTGCGGAGGCGGAGGCTACCACTGGTACAATGAGGTGCTATACAAACGGTTTTTAACCCCTTTCCGCGACGGCATTTTGAACCGTTGCTAAGTGAGTGTGTGCGATAGGGGGGGGGGGTCCTTCCCACACGACCCAGAAACCGTCGGGGATAGGGAGCCTTGATGCATATAGTTGTCCCTATAAAATTGTTTCTGATATCTCGAATATCCCAAACGCTTCATCCTTGCAACTTGTTTGTGCTCGCATTGCCATCGCAGCCTGTATTCTGTGGTGCTACGTTTACGATGCACGGCCCATCACAAACAGTTCACGATTATAGAACGTGTATGATAAGTAGACAATCACACACATTCACTTTTCCCGAACCATATGCGGTAACCAATTGAGAAGATTAGCAAATCATCGTACGAGTGTCGGATAGGATTACGAAATGTCGAACCGTCGTAACATTGTCGTACATGATAACTATCGCACACGCTATTCTGTGGTGCAACGTTTACGATGCTGTTGTTAATCTCACACGTTTTTTCTTGGCTGATCGTGTGTGCAGTAGAGATTGATCACACACGTAGTGGATCCAAGAAACGTGTCTGATCTCCATGTCTATTGCAGACTTTCGCTTTTGCAAACCGTGTGCAGTGTAATCCCTAATTTATCCCTAATTTAAAATTCATAGATTTTGAATTTGAAAGTAGGCAATCACTTATTTCATATCGAACCATGTTTATTACAAATATAGGTTCAACCACGAATGCATAATTCGATGCACATGTACATATACTAAAGAAGTACAGAAGCACCAAGTAAAGAATGATGAACCACAGTTGTACTAAAGACTGTAAAGAGAGAGGCGAAATACATTCTGGTTGCTGGAGAAGGTGAAGCGGAATGCCCATATTGTGCCCTCCTCCATGCGTAATGCACGCACTGATGACCCACAAGTATAGGGGATCAATCGTAATTCTTTCGATAAGTAAAAGTGTCGAA
Organism: Thinopyrum elongatum; assembly: GCA_011799875.1. Taxonomy (NCBI): domain Eukaryota; kingdom Viridiplantae; phylum Streptophyta; class Magnoliopsida; order Poales; family Poaceae; genus Thinopyrum; species Thinopyrum elongatum. The sequence continues at coordinate 202,144,670 of CM022298.1, forward strand.
CCCAACGAGGAGTAGAAGGAAATGACAAGTGGTTTTCAGCAAGGTAATTTCTGCAAGCACTGAAATAGTCGGTAACAGGTAGTTTGATAGCAAGATAATTTGTAACGAGCAAGTAACGGTAACGGTAAATAATATGCAGCAACGTAGCCCAATCCTTTTGTGGCAAAGGACAGGCCAAAACAGCCTCTTATGATAAGCAAAGCGTTCTTGAGGGTACACGGGAATTTCATCTAGTCACTTTCATCATGTTGGTTTGATTCATGTTCGCTACTTTGATAATTTGATATGTCGGTGGACCGGTGCTTAGGTGTTGTTCTTACTTGAACAAACCTCCTACTTATGATTAACCCCCTCGCAAGCATTCGCAACTACGAGAAAAGTATTAAGATAAAGTCTAACCATAGCATTAAACTTTTGGATCCAAATCGGTCCCTTACGAAGTAGTGCATAAACTAGGGTTTAAGCTTCTGTCACTCTAGCAACCCATCATCTAATAACTACTCCACAATGCATTCCCTTAGGCCCAGATATGGTGAAGTGCCATGTAGTCGACGTTCACATGACACCACTAAGGGAATCACAACATACATATCATCAAAATATCGAACACATATCAAGTTCACATGATTACTTGCAACATTACTTCTCCCGTGACCTCAAGAACAAAAGTAACTACTCACAAATGATAATCATGCTCAAGATCAGAGGGGTATTAAATAGCATAATAGATATGAAAATATAATCTTCCACCAAATAAACCATATAGTAATCAACTACAAGATGTAATCAACACTACTAGTCACCCACAAGTACCAATCTAAGGTTACGGTACAAAGATTGAACACAAGAGATGAACTAGGGTTTGAGAGGAGATGGTGCTGTTGAAGATGTTGATGGAGATGGCCCTCCCAAAGATGGGAGAGTTGTTGGTGATGATGATGGCAATGATCTCCCCCTCCGGGAGGGAAGTTCCCCCGGCGGAATCGCTTCGCCGGATGGCAAAAGTGCTCCTTCCCAAGTTCCGCCTCGAGACGGTGACGCTTCGTCCCGAAAGTCCCGCTCTGATTTTTTCTAGGTCAAAATGACCTATATACCAAAAGATGGGCACCGGAGGTGGGCCGAGGAGGGCACAACCCACTAGGGCGCGCTTGGGGGGCCTGGAGCGCCCAGGTGGGTTGTGCCCACCTGGTGGGCCTCCTCCGGTAGTTATTTGCTCCAGTATTTTTTATATATTGCAAAATAACTCTCCGTAAATTTTCAACTCATTTGGAGATGTGCAGAATAGGTAACTCTGACGTAGCTTTTTTAGGTCCAGAATTCCAGCTGCCGGTATTCTCCCTCTTTGTGTAAACCTTGCATATTATCAGAGAAAAGGCATTAGAATTACTCCAAAAAGCATTATTATGCATAAAAACATTGTAAATAACAGTAGGAAAACATGATGGAAAATGGACGTATCAACTCCCCCTAGCTTAGACCTTGCTTGTCCTCAAGTGAAAAACCGAAATCGAAAAACATGCCCACATGCTTAGAGAGAGAGAGAGGTGTCGATAAAAACAAAATATGGACATAGAAGCATCATGCAAATTATTATAACAGCAAGGAACTTTAACATAGAACTTTATCAAACAACTTTTATCATATAACTTCTCATGAACAAGTAACAATTCATCACAACATTGAAGTATAAAGCATAAACCTTATTGAAAACCAACAAACTATGTTCTCAGTCAACTTTGCAACTACAATTCATCATATTTTCAGGAAGGGTCACGTATCGGAGCCTTTAGGCAAGTCCACATACTCAACCATCATTTAATCTTCTATGATTGCTAACACTCACAGCATACCCATGAACAAAAAGTGTCAACCGGACACATAGAAAGATAGGGGCTTATAGTTTCGCCTCCCAATGTATTCACCTCAAGGGTGATGTCAACAATAATAACTCATGCCCACTCATATCAGCTGGATATATGTGCCTAGATCTTTCCTCACCACATGATGCTTGCAAAAAGAGAAAATAAAAAGGAATAGGGAAGAATACTTTGACTCTTACATAAAAGTAAATGCATAAAAGTAAAAGATAGGCCCTTCGCAGAGGGAAGCAGAGGTTGTCATGCGCTTATTTATTTGTATGCCAAATACCTTAATGCAAAAGAACGTCACGTTATATTGCCCCTTATGATAGCAACCTTTATTATGCAGTCCGTCACTTTTATTACTTTGCCATCATAAGTTCGTACAATGCTCAATTTTCTCTTACACTAAATTATCCAACACTTTTAGAAGCAATTTTTATTGCCTAATTGCACCGATGACAACTTACTTGAAGGATCTTACTCAATCCATAGGTAGGTATGGTGGACTCTCAAAAAGTTTTTGGGTTAAGGGTTTTTGGATGCACAAGTAGTATCTCTACTTAGTGCGGAGTTTTTGGCTAGCAAAGATATTGAGCAAGCACCACATGTTGAAGGATCTATGACAATATAACTTCTATGTTAATATGAACAAACGTAAATCATTACATTGTCTTCCTTGTCCAACGTCAACAATTTTGACACAAAATATTTAATGGGGGCTCACAATCATAAAAGTTGTCCAAGATAGTGTATTTGCATGTGAATCTTCTCTTCCCTTATTAATTCTTTCATGAATTGCATCATTGACCAATGCTATGTTTGTCAATCTTCAATAAATTTTACCACTTATACTTTTCCTTATGTGATGTCATTACTTACCATAAGGTTAGCATATGATCCTTTTCATTTATTTTCCTTTCTTTTTATTGGAACAAAAGAGTAAAGAAACAAAACTCAAACTACTCTTTATTATATATCTCGCACATGATTACGTATATAGATCACTAAGCAAGCACTCGAAAAGAAAGGATCGAACTAAACTTTTATTCAACTAAATCTTAGGATAACCGAAGATCAAACTAAAATAGATAAAAGCAAAGATAGTGGTGGTGATACGATACCGGGGCACCTCCCCCAAGCTTGGCACAAGCCAAGGGGAGTGCCCATACCATGAACTCAAGTTTCTTTTGTTGGAGAAGATGATGATGGTGGTGGTGAAGTAGCAGTAAAATTTTCCAGCTTGCGTCGGAGGCTAAAATTGCTTTCCCTGAGACCCTCATTCTCTAGCTCAAGCTTCAATATCCTCTTGCATAGCGCTTCTTTGCTTTCCTTCAGGACGCGAGGGGGGATAGGTTCGTCTTCGTCCTCCTCATCTGTGAACCACATAGGGAAAAGTGTCCTTGAAGATATTTAGGTCTAGGGGCTGGTAGGAAACTGGGCACTCTCCCTCCGAATCTTGAGATGACATATTTTCAGATCTGCCAGAAAACAACAAGATAGAAGAATAGAAGATTTCTCTGTGACACGGTGCTCAATATGTTCGGGGGGTATATAAAGATTTTTTATCTTGGGAAACAAGCAAACGGGAGGAAAACGGAGTCGGGAAGGTTCCCGAGGTGGGCACAACCCACCTGGGCGCGCCAGGGGGGCCAGGCGCGCCCTGGTGTCTTGTGCCCTCCTCAGTTGCCTTCCTGGTTGTTTCTTATTTTCCTAATTTTTGTAATATTCCAAAACTGACAGAAAATATTTTTGCGGATTTTTCAGAGTCCGTTTACTTACCGTATCACGTACCTCCTCTTTTTTTTAGTATTCTGGAGTGTTTCGGAAGGTCTCTTTTATGTGTTCCTCAAGTGTCATGGTTTGAATAATATTGCTTTCAACATTAATAGGCGTACCTGAAATATAGTATTTAATTCTTTGCCCATTGACCACCTTCGGGTTAGTACCTTCGGCATTATTAATCTTGATAGCTCCAGAGCGATAAACCTCCTCAATAATATATGGTCCTTCCCATTTAGAGAGAAGTTTCCTGCAAAGAATCTAAAACGAGAGTTGTACAAAAGAATATATTCTCCAACTTTGAATTCCCGCTTTTGGACTCTTTTGTCATGCCATCTTTTTACTTTTTTTATAAATAATTTGGCATTTTCACAAGCTTGGGTTCTCCATTCATCTAATGAGCTAATATCAAATAACCTCTTTTCATCGGCAAGTTTGAAGTCATAGTTGAGTTCTTTAATTGCCCAATTTGCTTTATGTTCTAACTCTAGAGGCACATGACAAGCTTTTCCATAAACCATTTTACAGGGAGACATACCCATAGGATTTTTATATGCTATTCTGTAGGCCCAAAGTGCATCATCCAATTTCTTAGACAAATTCTTTCGGGACCTATTAACAGTTTTTTGTAATATTAGTTTTATTTCTCTATTGCTAAGTTCAACTTGACCACTAGACTGAGGATGATAGGGTGATGCAATTCTATGGTTAACATCATATTTAGCAAGCACTTTACGGAAAGCACCATGAATAAAGTGTGAACCACCATCAGTCATTAAATATCTAGGGACTCCAAACCTCGGGAAAATAACTTCTTTAAGCATTTTAATGGAAGTGTGATACATCCATTTTGCATCATGTTTTCCTACTATTATTTATAATGTTTTTATGCATAATAATGCTTTTAGGAGTAATTCTAATGCCTTTTCTCTCATAATATGCAAGGTTTACACAAAGAGGGAGAATACCGGCAGCTGGAATTCTGGACCTGAAAAAGCTACGTCAAAGTTACCTATTCTGCACATCTCCAAATGGGCTGAAAATTTACGGAGAATTGTTTTACAATATATGAAGAATATTGGAGCAAATAACTAACAGAGGGGGCCCACCAGGTGGGCACAACCCACCTGGGCGTGCCAGGGAGCCCAGGCGCGCCCTGGTGGGTTGTGCCCACCTGGTGGGCCCCCTCTGGTGGGTTGTGCCCTCCTCGGCCCACCTCCGGTGCCCCTCTTCTGGTATATAAGTCATTTTGACCTAGAAAAAAATAAGGAGAGGACTTTCGGGATGAATGCCGCCGTCTCGAGGCGAAACTTGTGCAGGAGCACTTTTGCCCCCCGGCGGAGCGATTCCGCCGGGGGAACTTCCCTCCCGGAGGGGGAAATCATCGCCATCGTCATCACCAACAACTCTTCCAACTTTGGGAGGGCCATCGCCATCAACATCTTCAACAGCACCATCTCCTCTCAAACCCTAGTTCATCTCTTGTGTTCAATCTTTGTACCATAACCTTAGATTGGTGCTTGTGGGTGACTAGTAGTGTTGATTACATCTTGTAGTTGATTACTATATGGTTTATTTGTTGGAAGATTATATGTTCAGATCCATTATGTTATTTAATATCCCTATGATCTTGAGCATGATTATTATTTGTGAGTAGTTATTTTTGTTTTTGAGGTCACGGGAGAATTCATGTTGCAAGTAATCATGTGAACTTGATATGTGTTTGATATTTTGATGATATGTATGTTGTGATTCCCTTAGTGGTGTCATGTGAACATCGACAACATGGCACTTCACCATACTTGGGCCTAAGGGAATACATTGTGGAGTAGTTATTAGATGATGGGTTGCTAGAGTGACAGAAACTTAAACCCTAGTTTATGCGCTATTTCGTAAGGGACTGATGTGGATCCAAAAGTTTAATGCTATGGTTAGATTTTATCTTAATACTTTTCTCGTAGTTGCGGATGCTTGCGAGGGGGTTAATCATAAGTAGGAGGTTTGTTCAAGTAAGAACATCACCTAAGCACCGGTCCACCCACATATCAAATTATCAAAGTAGCCAACACGAATCAAACCAACATGATGAAAGTGATATGATGAAATTCTCGTGTACCCTCAAGAACGCTTTGCTTATCATAAGAGACCGTTTTGGCCTGTCCTTTGCCACAAAAGGATTGGGCTACGTTGCTGCATATTATTTACCATTACCGTTACTTGCTCATTACAAATTATCTTGCTATCAAACTATCTGTTACCTACTATTTCAGTGCTTGCAGAGAATACCTTGTTGAAAACCACTTGTCATTTACTTCTGCTCCTCGTTGGGTTCGACACTCTTACTTATCGAAAGGACTACGATTGATCCCCTATACTTGTGGGTCATCAAGGTTCTTTTCTAGCACCATTTTCGGGGAGTGAAGCGTTGTTGGTAAGTGGAAATTGGTAAGGAAAAATTATTACTAAGTGCTGAAATTTATTGTCACTTGTTACTATGGACAATCATCCTTTGAGGGGTTTGTTCAGGGTATCTTCACCTCAACCGGAACCACAATTAGCTACCCCTCAACCTACTGCACCTACTGAAAATATTGGTTATGGAATTCCTTCGGGTATGATAGAACAACTGCTAGCTAATCCTTATGCAGGAGATGGAACCGAACATCCTGATATGCACTTGATATATGTGGATGAAATTTGTGGATTATTTAAGCTTGCAGGTTTGCCCGGAGATGAAGCTAAGAAGAAGGTTTTCCCTTTATCTTTGAAGGGAAAAGCATTGGCATGGTATAGGCTATGTGATGATATTGGATCTTGGGACTGGAATCGATTGAAATTGGAATTTCACCAAAAAAATTATCCTATGCATCTAGTTCATCGTGATCGGAATTATATATATAATTTTTGGCCTCGTGAAGGAGAAATATCACTCTAGCTTGGGGGAGGCTTAATTGAATGTTATATTCATGCCCCAATCATGAGCTCTCGAGAGAAATTATCATTCAGATTTTTTATGCTCGGCTTTCTCGGGATGATCAATCCATGCTCGATACTTCTTGTACTAGTTTTTTATGAAGAAGACTATTGAATTTAGGTGCAATCTTTTAGAAAGAATTAAAGGCAACTCTGAAGATTGGGAACTAGACAAAGGTAAAGAGTCAGGTATTAAGCTTGAATTTGATTGTGTTAAATCTTTTATGAATACCGATGCTTTTCACAAGTTTAGCACTAAATATGGACTTGACTCTGAGATAGTAGCCTCTTTCTGTGAATCATTTCTACTCATGTTGATCTCCCTAAGGAGAAGTGGTTCAAATATCACCCACCTATTAAATAAGAAATTAAAGAATCGGTTATAGCTAAAGAAGAAACTATTATTTCAATGTTGATCCTGTTGTTCCTACTGCTTATATTGAAAAACCACCTTTCCCTGTTAGGATAAAGGAACATGCTAAGGTTTCAACTGTGGTTCGCAAAAGTAATATTAGAGCACCTAAACCTGCTGAACAAATTAAAGTAGAACCTAGTGTTGCTATGGTTAAAGATCTCTTGGTAGAAAATATTGATGGGCATGTTGTTTACTTCTGTGATGAAGCTGCTAGAATTGCCAAACCCGACGAAAAAGATAAACATAGACCTGTTGTTGGCATGCCTGTTGTCTCAATTAAAATAGGAGATCATTGTTATCATGGTTTATGTGACTTAGGTGCTAGCGTGAGTGTTATTCCCTTTACCTTATACCAAGAAATTATGAATGACACAACACCCGCTGAAATAGAAGACATAGATGTCACTATTAAACTTGCTAATAGAGACACCATCACACCACTCGGGATTGTTAGAGATGTTGAAGTCTTGTGTGGGAAAATAAAATACCCCACTGATTTTCTAGTTCTTGGTTCCCCACAAGATGACTTCTGTCCCATTATCTTTGGTAGACCTTTCTTGAACACTGTCAATGCCACTATAGATTGTAATAAACAAACTGTCAGTTTTAGCTTTGGTGATGAGTCTCATGAGTTTAATTTTTCCAAGTTTAATAGACAACCTCATCAGAAAGAATTACCTAGTAAGGATGAAATAATTGGTCTTGCTTCTATTGCCGTGCCTCCTACTGATCCACTAGAACAATATTTGCTAGACCATGAAAATGATATGCATATGCATGAAAGAAATGAAATAGATAAAAACCTCTGCTAAAACACAATTTGCCTATTGAAACTCTAGGAGGTCTTCCTCCACCTAAAGGTGATCCAGTGTTTGAATTAAAACAATTGCCTGACACTTTGAAATATGCTTATCTTGATGAGAAGAAGATATATGATGTTATTATTAGTGCTAACCTTTCAGAACATGAAGAAGAAAGATTATTGAAAATTCTGAAGAAGCACAAGCTCCTATTGGATATACTCTTGATGATCTTAAGGGCATTAGTCCCACTCTCTGTCAGCACAAGATTAATATGGAACCTGATGCTAAACCCGTTGTTGATCATCAACAATGTTTGAATCCTAAGATGAAAGAAGTGGTAAGAACTGAAATATTAAAGCTTCTGGAAGCAGGTATAATCTATCCCATAGCTGATAGTAGATGGGTAAGTCCCGTTCATTGTGTCCCTAATAAGGGAAGTATTACCGTTGTTCCTAATGATAAATGAACTCATTCCACAAAGAATTGTTACTGGCTATAGAATGGTAATTGATTTTAGAAAATTAAATAAAGCAACTAGAAAAGATCATTACCCTTTGCTTTTTATTGATCAAATGCTAGAAAGATTATCAAAGCACACACACTTTTGTTTTCTTGATGGTTATTCTGGTTTTTTCTCAAATACCTGTCTCACAACCTGATCAAGAGAAAACCACCTTTACTTGCCCTTTTGGAACTTATGCTTATAGACGTATGCCTTTTGGTTTATGCAGTGCACCTGCTACTTTTCAAAGATGTATGACTGCTATACTCTCTGATTTTTGTGAAAATATTGTTGAGGTTTTCATGGATAATTTTTCTGTTTATGGAACTTCTTTTGATGATTGCTTGAGCAACCTTGATCGAGTTTTGCAGAGATGTGAGCAAACTAATCTTGTCTTAAATTGGGAGAAGTGCCACTTTATGGATAATGAAGGTATTGTTTTGGGGCATAAAATTTCTGAACGAGGTATTGATGTGGACCAAGTTAAAGTTGATGCAATTGAGAAAATGCCATGTCCTAAAGATGTTAAAGGCATTCATAGTTTTCTCGGTCATGCTGGTTTCTATAGGAGGTTTATTAAAGACTTCTCTAAAATTTCTAGGCCTCTTACAAATCTTTTACAAAAGGATGTTCCATTTGCTTTTGATGATGATTGAGTAGAAGCCTTTGAAACACTTAAGAGCCTTAATTCTGCACCTATTGTTCAACCACCTGATTGGAACTTGCCTTTTGAAATTATGTGTGATGCTAGTGATTACGCTGTTGGTGCTGTTCTAGGACAAAGAGTTGATAACAAATTAAATGTTATCCATTATGCTAGCAAAACTCTAAACAGTGCCCAAAGAAATTATGCTACCACTAAAAAAGAATTTTTAGCAGTTGTGTTTGCTTGTGATAAATTCAGATCTTACATTGTTGATTCTAAAGTTATTGTTCACACCGATCATGCTGCTATTAAATATCTTATGGAAAAGAAATATGCTAAACCTATACTCATTAGGTGGGTTCTCCTGCTACAAGAATTTGATTTACATATAACTGATAGAAAAGGAGCTGAGAACCCCGTAGCTGATAACTTGTCTAGGTTAGAAAATATTCTTGATGACCCACTACCTATATATGATAGCTTTCCTGATGAACAACTAGCTGCAATAAATGTTTCTCATAACACTCCGTGGTATGTTGACTATGCTAATTATATTGTTGCCAAATACTTACCACCTAGTTTCACATACCAACAAAAGAAAAAAATCCTTCTATGATTTAAGACATTACTTTTGGGATGACCCACATCTTTATAAAGAAGGAGTAGATGGTATTATTAGACGTTATGTACCTGAGCATGAACAGGAACAAATCCTACGAAAATGTCATTCCGAAGCTTACGGAGGACATCATGCGGGAGATAGAACTGCTCACAAGGTATTTTAATCTGGTTTTTATTGGCCTACTCTCTTCAAGGATGCCCGTAAGTTTGTTTTATCTTGTGATGAGTGTCAACGAATTGGTAATATCGCTAAGCGTCAAGAAATGCCTATGAATTATTCACTTGCTGTTAAACCATTTGATGTTTGGGGTTTTGATTATATGGGACCTTTTCCTTCCTCTAATGGGTATACACATATTTTGGTTGCTGTTGATTATGTTACTAAGTGGGTAGAAGCTATTCCAACTAGTAGTGCTGATCATAACACTTCCATTAAAATTCTTAAAGAAGTTATTTTCCTGAGGTTTGGAGTCCCTAGATATTTAATGACTGATGGTGGTTCACACTTTATTCATGGTGCTTTCCGTAAAATTCTTGCTAAATATGATGTTAACCATAGAATTGCATCACCCTATCATCCTCAATCTAGGGGTCAAGTTGAACTTAGCAATAGAGAAATAAAACTTATATTACAAAAAAATTGTTAATAGGTCCCGAAAGAATTGGTCTAAGAAATTAGATGATGCACTTTGGGCCTACAGAACAGCATATCCTATGGGTATGTCTCCCTATAAAATGGTTTATGGAAAAGCTTGTCATTTGCCTCTAGAGTTAGAACATAAAGCATATTAGGCAATTAAAGAACTCAACTATGATTTCAAACTTGCCGGTGAAAAGAGGTTATTTGATATTAGCTCACTAGATGAATGGAGAACCCAAGCCTATGAAAATGCCAAGTTATTTAAAGAAAAAGTTAAAAGATGGCATGAAAAAAGAATCCAAAAGCGAGAATTTAAAGTTGGAGAATATATTCTTTTGTACAACTCTCGTTTCAGATTCTTTGCAGGAAAACTTCTCTCTAAATGGGAAGGACCATATATCATCGAGGAGGTTTATCGCTCTGGAGCTATCAAAATAAATAATGCCGAAGGCACTAACCCGAAGGTGGTCAATGGGCAAAGAATTAGACACTATATCTCAGGTACGCCTATCAATGTTGAAAGCAATATTATTCAAACCATGACACCGGAGGAACACATAGAAGAAACCTTCTGGAACACTCCAGAATCCCTAAAAATAGGAGGTACATGATACGGTAAGTAAACGGACTCCGAAAAATCCGCAAAAATATTCTCTGTCAGTTTTGCAATATTAAAATTTAGGAAAATAAGGAACAACCAGGAAGGCACCCGAGGGGGGCACAAAACACCAGGGCGCGCCAGCGCCCCCTGGCGCGCCCAGGTGGGTTGTGCCCACCTCAGCAACCTTCCCGACTCCGTTTTCTCCCGATTGCTTGTTTCCCAAGATAAAAAAACTTTATATACCCCCCGAACGTATTGACCACCGTATCGTGGAGAAATCTTCTGTTCTTCTTTCTTGCTATTTTCTGATAGATCTAGATCGCCATGGCCGCGTCGAGCTCCTCCAAGGACAAGTTCTTTGAGAACGTCATCAACCCGTATTTGCGGGAGGTGATGTAGCACCCTCAAGCCATTGAGATGCCTGAGGGGGTGCTCCACATCCGGGACGTCCAGGGTCCCAAGGGGACGGGAACCGTGGATGCCAGGCTCAAAGCTATGGAGCAAGAAGTCTTCAAGTGCAAGGGGAAGGTGGAACGTGGACTCAATGCCAGTCACCTCATGATCGCGGACTACACCCGTGATCTCAAGATGGATGGCAAATCCATGAAGGACATCGTCTTCACCTTCAATGAGCAAATCAATTTTCTGCAAAGCCAAGTCTATGATCTCCAAAATCAAGTCTTTGAATATGACGCGAGATTTAAAGGTATGATTTTAACTGCCAGTTGCAGGACTCGTGAGACTCGCGCTTCTTCTTATGATAGTGAGCCACTGCCATGGAAGCCGGAAGATAAGCCTGCTACTACTTCACCACCACCTTCATCATCTTCTCCAGCAAAAGAAACTTGAGTTCATGGTATGGGCACTCCCCTTGGCTTGTAACAAGCTTGGGGGAGGTGCCCCGGTATCATATCATCACCACTATCTTTGCTTTCATCTATTTTAGTTTGATCTTTAGTTATCCTATGATTTAGTTGAATAAAAGTTTAGTTCGATCCTTTCTTTTCGAGTGCTTGCTTAGTGATCTATCTATGTAATCGTGTGCGAGATATATAATAAAGAGTAGTTTGAGTTTTGTTTCTTTACTCTTTTGTTCCAATAAAAAGAAAGAAAAATAAATGAAAAAGATCATATGCTAATCTTATGGTAAGTAATGACATCACATAAAGAAAAGTATAAGTGGTAAAATTTGTTGGAGATTGATAAATATAGCATTGGTCAATGATGCAATTCATGAAAGAATTAATAAGGGAAGAGAAGATTCACATGCAAATACACTATCTTGGACATCTTTTATCACTGTGAGCCCCCATTAAATATTTTGTGTCAAAATAGTTGACGTTGGACAAGGAAGACAACGTAATGATTTATGTTTGTTCATATTCACATAGAAGTTATATTGCCATAGATCCTTTAACATGTGGTGCTTGCTCCATATCTTTTCTAGCCAAAAATTTCGCACTAAGTAGAGATACTACTTGTGCATCCAAAAACCCTAAACCCAAATATAATTTTGAGAGTCCACCATACCTACCTATGGATTGAGTAAGATCCTTCAAGTAAGTTGTCATCGGTGCAATAAGGCAATAAAAATTGCTTCTAAATGTGTTGGATCATTTAGTGTAAGAGAAAATTGAGCGTTGTACGAACTTGTGATGGCAAAGTAATAAAAGCGACGGACTGCATAATAAAGGTTGCTATCATAAGGGGCAATATAACGTGACGTTCTTTTACATTAAGGGATTTGGCACACAAACAAATAAGCGCATGACAACCTCTGCTTCCCTCTGCGAAGGGCCTATCTTTTACTTTTATGCATTTACTTTTATGTAGAGTCAATGTTTTCTTCCCTATTCCTTTTTATTTTCTCTTTTTGCAAGCATCATGTGGTGAGGAAATATCTAGGCACATATATCCAGTTGGATATGAGTGGGCATGAGTTATTATTGTTGACATTGTTGGGAAATGTTGCATGGAAAACAAAAAAAATTCTACGCACACGCAAGATCTATCCATGGAGATGCATAGCAACGAGAGGGGAGAGTGTGTCTACGTACCCTCATAGACCATAAGCGGAAGCGTTTGACAACGCGGTTGATGTAGTTGAACTTTCTTCGCGATCCAACCGATCGAGTACCGAACGTACGGCACCTCTGCGTTCTGCACACGTTCAGCTCGGTGATGTCCTCCGCCTTCTTGATCCAGCAAGACGGTGAGGTAGTGGATGAGTTCCATCAGCACGACGGTGTGGTGACGGTGATGGTGAAGTGATCTCCGCAGGGCTTCGCCCAAGCACTACGAAAATATGATCGGGGGTGTAAACGGTGGAGGGGAGCGCCGCACACGGCTAAGACAATGTTCTGGTGTGCTAGGCGCCCCACCTCCCACATATATATAGGTGGGGGAGGAGGGAGCAGCCAGGAGGGCACCCCAAGTAGGTCGAATCCTACTTGGGGTCCTCCCCCAAGTGGCGCCCCTTCCTTATTTGGAGTGTGGGAGGAAGGAAGGAGGAGGTGGCGCCCCCCCCCCCCTTTCCTTTCTCTCCTGAGGAGGGAAAGGTAGGAGGGGCCACCCCTCCCCTTTCCTTCCCCATAGGGCCAGCCAGCCAAGGGAGGGGCACGCCAGCCCCCTTGTGGGCTGGTCAGTCCCCTCCTTTGGCCCATAAGGCCCATAACTTCCCGGGGGGTGCCCGGAACCCCTTCTGGTGACCCGATTTCTTCCCGGTACGTCCCGAAACACTTCCGGTGTCCAAATATCATCGTCCTCTATATCAATCTTTACCTCTCAACCATTTCAAGACTCCTTGTTATGTCCGTGATCTCATCCGGGACTCCGAACAACATTCGGTCACCAAATCATATAACTCATATAACACTATATCGTCAACGCACGTTAAGCGTGAGGACCCTACGGGTTCGAGAACTATGTAGACATGACCGAGACACCTCTCTAGTCAATAACCAATAGCGGAACCTGGATGCCCATATTGGCTCCTACATATTCTATGCAGATCTTTATCGGTCGAACCATTATGACAACATCCGCAATTCCCTTTGTCCATCGGTATGCTACTTGCCCGAGATTTGATCATCGGTATCTTCATACCTAGTTCAATCTCGTTTCCGGCAAGTCTCTTTACTCGTTCTGTAATACATCATCCTGTAACTAACTCATTAGTCACTTTGCTTGCAAGGCTTCTTATGATGTGTATTACCGAGAGGGCCTAGAGATACCGCTCCAATACTTGGAGTGACAAATCCTAATCTCGATCTATGTCAACTCAACAAACACCTTTGGAGATACCTGTAGAGCATCTTTATGATCACCCAGTTACGTTGTGACATTTGATAGCACACAAGGTATTCCTCCGGTATCCGGGAGTTGCATAATCTCATAGTCGAAGGAATATGTATTTTGACATGAAGAAAGCAATAGCAATAAACTGAATGATCATTATGCTAAGCTAACGGATGGGTCTTGTCCATCACATCATTCTCCTAATGATGTGATCCCATTATCAAATGACAAAACATGTCTATGGTTAGGAAACCTTAACCATCTTTGATCAACGAGCTAGTCTAGTAGAGGCTTATTAGGGACACGGTATTTGTTTATGTATTCACACATGTATTTAAGTTTCTGATCAATACAATTCTAGCATGAATAATAAACCTTTATCATGAATAAGGAAATATAAAATAACAACTTTATTATTGCCTCTAGGGCATATTTCCTTCAGACATCACCCTTGACGTGAATACATTGGGATGCGAAACTATAAGCCCCTATCTTTCTATGTGTCCGGTTGAAACTTTTTGTTCATGGGTACGATGTGAGTGTTAGAAATCATAGAAGATTAAATGATGGTTGAGTATGTGGACTTGCCCGAAGGCTCCGATATGTGACCCTTACTGAAAATATGATGAATTTTAGTTGCAAAGTTGACTGAGAACATAGTTTGTTGGTTTTCAATAAAGTTTATGCTTTATACTTCAATGTTGTGATGAATTGTTACTTGTTCATGAGAAGTTATATGATAAAAGTTGTTTGACAAAGTTTTATGTTAAAGTTACATGCTGTTATAATAATATGCATGATGCTTCTATGTCCGTATTTTGTTTTTATCGACACCTCTCTCTCAAAGCATGAGGACATGTTTTTCGATTTCGATTTTTCGCTTGAGGACAAGCGAGGTCTAAGCTTGGGGGAGTTGATACGTCCATTTTGCATCATGTTTTCCTACTATTATTTATAATGTTTTTATGTGAAATAATGCTTTTAGGAGTAATTCTAATGCCTTTTCTCTCATAATATGCAAGGTTTACACAAAGAGGGGAATACCGGCAGCTGGAATTCTGGACCTGAAAAAGCTACGTCAGAGTTACCTATTCTACACATCTCCAAATGGGCTGAAAATTTACAGAGAATTTTTTTACAATATATGAAGAATATTGGAGCAAATAACTACCAAAGGGGGCCCACCAGGTGGGCACAACCCACCTGGGCGCGCCAGGGAGCCTAGGCACGCCCTGGTGGGTTGTGCCCTCCTCGGCCCACCTCCGGTGCCCCTCTTCTGGTATATAAGTCATTTTGACCAAGAAAAATACGGAGAGGACTTTCGGGACGAAGCACCGCCGTCTCGAGGCGAAACTTGGGCAGAACCACTTTTGCCCTTCGGCGGAGCGATTCCGCCGAGGGAACTTTCCTCCCATAGGGGGAAAACATCGCCATCGTCATCACCAACAACTCTCCCATCTTTGGGAGGGCCATCTCCATCAACATCTTCAACAACACCATCTCCTTTCAAACCCTAGTTCATCTCTTGTGTTCAATCTTTGTACCGGAACCTTAGATTGGTGCTTGTGGGTGACTAGTAGTGTTGATTACATCTTGTAGTTGATTACTATATGGTTTACTTGGTGGAAGATTATATGTTCAGATCCATTATCTTATTTAATACCCCTCTGATCTTGAGCATGATTATTATTTGTGAGTAGTTACTTTTGTTTTTGAGGTCACGGGAGAAGTCATGTTGCAAGTAATCATGTGAACTTGATATGTGTTTGATATTTTGATGATATGTATGTTGTGATTCCCTTAGTGGTGTCATGTGAACGTCGACTACATGGCACTTCACCATACTTGGGCCTAAGGGAATGCATTGTGGAGTAGTTATTAGATGATGGGTTGCTAGAGTGACAGAAACTTAAATCCTAGTTTATGCGCTATTTCGTAATTGACTGATTTGGATCCAAAAGTTTAATGCTATGGTTAGATTTTATCTTAATACTTTTCTCGTAGTTGCGGATGCTTGCGAGGGGGTTAGTCATAAGTAGGAGGTTTGTTCAAGTAAGAATAGCACCTAATCACCGGTCCACCCACATATCAAATTATCAAAGTAGTGAACACGAATCAAACCAAGATGATGAAAGTTATATGATGAAATTCCCGTGTACCCTCAAGAACGCTTTGCTTATCAAAAGAGACCATTTTGGCCTGTCCTTTGCCACAAAAGGATTAGGCTACCTTCCTGCATATTATTTACCATTACTATTACTTGCTCGTTACAAATTATCTTGCTATCAAACTATCTGTTACTTACTATTTCAGTGCTTGCAGAAAATACCTTGCTGAAAACCACTTGTCATTTACTTCTGCTCCTCGTTGGGTTCGACACTCTTACTTATCGAAAGGACTGTGATTGATCCCCTATACTTGTGGGTCATCAAAGTGTTATGATCAACACTACTAGTTGGAATAGCTTCTACCCACCACTTAGTAACATAATCAACAGCAACCAAAATATGTGTATACCCATTAGAGGAAGGAAAAGGCCCCATATAATCAAAACCCCAAACATCAAATGGTTCAACAGCAAGTGAATAATTCATAGGCATTTCTTGACGCTTACCGATATTACCAATTCTTTGGCATTCATCACAAGACAAAACAAACTTATGGGCATCCTTGAAGAGAGTAGGCCAATAAAAACCAGATTGCAATACCTTGTGAGTAGTTCTATCTCCCGCATGATGTCCTCCGTAAGCTTTGGAATGACATTTTCATAGGATTTGTTCATGTTCATGCTCTGGTACACAACGTCCGATAATACCATCTACTCCTTCTTTATAAAGATGTGGGTCATCCCAAAAGTAATGTCTTAAATCATAGAAGAATTTTTTTCTTTTGTTGGTATGTGAAACTAGGTGGTACGTATTTGACAACAATATAATTAGCATAGTCAGCATACCAAGGAGTGTTATGAGAAACATTTATTGCAGCTAGTTGTTCATCAGGAAAACTATCATCTATAGGTAGTGGGTCATCAAGAATATTTTCTAACCTAGACAAGTTATCAGCTACGGGATTCTCAACTCCTTTTCTATCAGTTATATGTAAATCAAATTCTTGTAGCAAGAGAACCCACCTAATGAGTCTAGGTTTAGCATCTTTCTTTTCCATAAGATATTTAATAGCAGCACGATCGGTGTGAACAATAACTTTAGAATCAACAATGTAAGATTTGAATTTATCACAAGCAAACACAACTGCTAAAAATTCTTTTTCAGTAGTAGCATGATTTCTTTGGGCACTGTCTAGAGTTTTGCTAGCATAATGAATAACATTTAATTTCTTATCAACTCTTTGTCCTAGAACAGCACCAACAGCATATTCACTAGCATCACACATAATTTCAAAAGGCAAATTCCAATTGGGTGGTTGAACACTAGGTGCAGAAGTTAAGGCTTTCTTAAGTGTTTCAAAGGCTTCTACACAGTCATCATCAAAAACAAATGGAACATCCTTTTGTAAGAGATTTCTAAGAGGCCTAGAAATTTTAGAGAAGTCTTTAATAAACCTCCTATAGAAACCAGCATGACCAAGGAAACTACGAATACCTTTAATATCTTTAGGACATGGCATTTTCTCAATTGCATCAACTTTAGCTTGGTCCACCTCAATACCTCGTTCAGAAATTTTATGCCCCAAGACAATACCTTCATTGACCATAAAGTGGCACTTCTCCCAATTCAAGACAAGATTAGTTTGCTCACATTTCTGCAAAACTCGATCAAGGTTGCTCAAGCAATCATCAAAAGAAGTTCCATAAACAGAAAAATCATCCATGAAAACCTCAACAATCATTTCGCAAAAATCAGAGAATATAGCCATCATACATCTTTGAAAAGTAGCGGGTGCATTCCATAAACCAAAAGGCATACGTCTATAAGCATAAGTTCCAAATGGGCAAGTAAAGGTGGTTTTCTCTTGATCAGGTTGTGAAACAGGTATTTGAGAAAAACTAGAATATCCATCAATAAAAGGCAAAGTGTGTGATCTTTTCTAGTTGCTTTATTTAATTTTCTAAAATCAATTACCATTCTATAACCAGTAACAATTCTTTGTGGAATAAGTTCATGTTTATCATTAGGAACAACGGTAATACCTCCCTTCTTAGGGACACAATGAACGGGACTTACCCATCTACTATCAGCTATGGGATAGATTATACCTGCTTCCAGAAGCTATAATATTTCAGTTCTTACCACTTCTTTCATCTTAGGATTCAAACGTCGTTGATGATCAAGAACGTGTTTAGCATCAGGTTCCATATTAATCTTGTGCTGACAGAGAGTGGGACTAATGCCCTTAAGATCATCAAGAGTATATCCAATAGCAGCACGGCGCTTCTTCAGAATTTTTAATAATATTTCTTCTTCATGTTCTGAAAGGTTAGCAGTAATAATAACAGGATATATCTTTTTCTCGTCGAGATAAGCATATTTCAAAGTGTCAGGCAATTGTTTTAACTCAAACACGGGATCACCTTTAGGTGGAGAAGGACCTCCTATAGTTTCAATAGGCAAATTGTGTTTGAGCTGAGGTCATTGTTCAAATAAATTTTTATCTATCTCATTTCTTTCATGCATATGCATATCATTTTCATGGTCTAGCAAATATTGTTCTAGTGGATCAGTAGGAGGCACAGCAATCGACGCAAGGCCAATTATTTCATCCTTACTAGGTAATTCTTTCTTATGAGGTTGTCTATTAAACTTGGAAAAATTAAATTCATGAGACTCGTCACCAAAGCTAACACTGACAGTTTATTTATGACAATCTATAGTAGCATTGACAGTGTTCAAGAAAGGTCTACCAAAGATAATGGGACAAAAGTCATCTTGTGGGGAACCAAGAACTAGAAAATCAGTAGGGTATTTTATTTTCCCACACAAGACTTCAACATCTCTAACAATCCTAAGTGGTGTGATGGTGTCTCTATTAGCAAGTTTAATAGTGACATCTATGTCTTCTATTTCAGCGGGTGCTATATCATTCATAATTTCTTGGTATAAGGTAAAAGGAATAGCACTCACGCTAGCACCTACGTCACATAAACCATGATAACAATGATCTCCTATTTTAACTAAGACAACAAGCATGCCAACAACAGGTCTGTGTTTATCTTTTTCATCGGGTTTGGCAATTCTAGCAGCTTCATCACAGAAATAAATACCATGCCAATCAATCTTTTCTACCAGGAGATGTTTAACCATAGCAACACTTGGTTCTACTTTAATTTGTTCAACAGGTTTAGGTGCTCTAATATTACTTTTGCGAACCACAGTTGAAACCTTAGCATGTTCCTTTATCCTAACAGGGAAAGTTGGTTTTTCAATATAAGCATTAGGTACAACTGGATCAACATTGTAAATAATAGTTTCATCTTTAGGTATGTCGGGTTCTTTAATTTCTTCTTTGATAGGGGGATGATAATTAAACCACTCCTCTTTCGGGAGATCAACATGAGTAGCAAATGATTCACAAAAAGTGGCTACTATCTCAGATTCAAGTC
This sequence comes from Thinopyrum elongatum, assembly GCA_011799875.1. Lineage (NCBI taxonomy): Eukaryota > Viridiplantae > Streptophyta > Magnoliopsida > Poales > Poaceae > Thinopyrum > Thinopyrum elongatum. Next base: position 202,164,369 of record CM022298.1, read on the forward strand.
CATATTTAGTGCTAAACTTGTGAAAAGCATCGGTATTCATAAAAGATTTAACACAATCAAACTCAAGCTTAATACCTGACTCTTTACCTTCGTTGAGTTCCCAATCTTCAGAGTTGCGTTTAATTCTTTCTAAAAGATCCCACCTGAATTCAATAGTCTTCTTCATAAAAGAACCAGTACAAGAAGTATCGAGCATGGATTGATCATCACGAGAAAGCCAAGCTTAAAAATTCTGAATGATAATTTCTCTAGAGAGCTCATGATTGGGGCATGAATATAACATTGACTTAAGCCTCCCCAAGCTAGAGCGATACTTTCTCCTTCACAAGGCCAAAAAATTTATATATAATTCTGATCACGATGAACTAGATGCATAGGATAATTTTTTTGGTGAAATTCCAATTTCAATCGATTCTAGTTCCAAGATCCAATATCATCGCATAGCCTATACCATGTCAATGCTTTGCCCTTCAAATATAAAGGGAAAACCTTCTTCTTAGCTTCATCTCCGGATAAACCTGCAAGCTTAGATAATCCACAAATTCCATCCACATATATCAAGTGCATATCAGGATGTTTAGTTCCATCTCCTGCATAAGGATTAGCTACCAGTTGTTCTATCATACCCGAAGGAATTTCATAACCAATATTTTTAGTAGGTGCAGTAGGTTGAGGGGTAACTAATTGTGGTTCCGGTCGAGGTGAAGATACCCCGAACAAACCCCTCAAAGGATGATTCTCCATAGTAACAAGTGACAATAAATTTCAGCACATAGTAATAATTTTTCCTTACCAATTTTCACTTATCAAGAGCGCTTCACTCCCCGGCAACGGTGCCATAAAATATCCTTGATGACCACAAGTATAGGGGATCAATCATAGTCCTTTCAATAAGTAAGAGTGTCAAACCCAACGAGGAGCAGAAGGAAATGACAAGTGGTTTTCAGCAAGGTAATTTCTGCAAGCACTGAAATAGTCAGTAACAGGTAGTTTGATAGCAAGATAATTTGTAAAGAGCAAGTAATGGTAATGGTAAATAATATGCAGCAAGGTAGCCCAATCCTTTTGTGGCAAAGGACAGGCCAAAATGGTCTCTTATGATAAGCAAAGCGTTCTTGAGGGTACACGGGAATTTCATCTAGTCGCTTTCATCATGTTGGTTTGATTCGTGTTCGCTACTTTGATAATTTGATATGTGGGTGGCCCGGTGTTTAGGTGTTGTTCTTACTTGAACAAACCTCCTACTTATGATTAACCCCCTCGCAAGCATCCGCAACTACGAGAAAAGTATTAAGATAAAATCTAACCATAGCATTAAACTTTTGGATCGAAATCGGTCCCTTACGAAGTAGCGCATAAACTAGGGTTTAAGTTTCTGTCACTCTAGCAACCCATCATCTAATAACTACTCCACAATGCATTCCCTTAGGCCCAGATATGGTGAAGTGCCATGTAGTCGACGTTCACATGACACCACTAAGGGAATCACAACATACATATCATCAAAATATCGAACACATATCAAGTTCACATGATTACTTACAACATGACTTCTCCCGTGACCTCAAGAACAAAAGTAACTACTCACAAATGATAATCATGCTCAAGATCATAGGGGTATTAAATAGCATAATGGATCTGAAAATATGATCTTCCACCAAATAAACCATATAGTAATCAACTACAAGATGTAGTCAACACTACTAGTCACCCACAAGTACCAATCTAAGGTTCCGATAGAAAGATTAAACACAAGAGATGAACTAGGGTTTGAGAGGAGATGGTGTTTTTGAAGATGTTGATGGAGATGGCCCTCCCAAAGATGGGAGAGTTGTTGGTGATGATGATGGCGATGATTTCCCCCTTCGGGAGGGAAGTTCCCCCGGCGGAATCGCTCCGCTGGAGGGCAAAAGTGCTCCTGCCCAAGTTCCGCCTCGAGACGGCGGCGCTTCATCCCGAAAGTCCATCCTTCACTCTAGACCAACCCCTTGTGATGGCTGCCCGTCCATCCTTCACTGTCTTCATTAGGACTTCTCGATGCTCATTGTAGTCTGGATGAAATACTTTAACCTTCATTGCGTGTCCACCAATCATGTACTTTGCGAGGTAATCTTGAATAAACTGCTTCGGGAACCACTGCGAACGAAAAAGATTCAGACATTGTTGTCTAACAACTCATTATGGGCAGTAAAAAGAGAAGGCTGCAGAGTTTGTAGTTACCATCCTACAACTCACCGTTGTGTTGGATAGAGCGTAAACGAATAATTTGCTTGCCACCGTTCATATCTTTTTGCTAATAATCCTTATCAGTTTCCTCACTTGATGCTTGTTCATGAATATCTCATTGCCCCATACGCACAAAGGGTCGATGTGTGGATCTTTGCCAAGGGCATATGTACCTACAAGCAACAAGTCAATATTAGAAGCTAACAAGTGTCCAGGCCTGGATCTATATGCACTACATTATGGAATGACAGGGGGAGTACAAGCCGAGGGATGAAACTAACCTCGGCGGAAAATGCTGGCCACTCCCGTTGTTGTCTTGCATAAGTAGTGGAAAGGCATGATAAATATAGCAACCTTAACATCAAACAAATATAGCAAAGGTAAACAACATCATCTCCAAATGATAGCTTGAATGTGTTGGTTTTAGCATGCTGTTAAAGCAGATATAAAATGGAAGGGAATGTTGCCTACAACAGGCTTAACAGCAATCAAATATTGCAATTCAAATTGGTATTGTTGAAAATGAATAGAATATAGGTCATGCTTAAACACCACACTGCATAAATGTGTAAAACTGAAATAAAGAGCATGTGTTAACTACACCAGACATAACTAGAACCAAATATAGCCGTTCAAACTGGTATTGATGAAATCGAGCGGCACAGTTCTGACTTGCACAAAATGAACATCACATTGTGAATGACTGAAATAAACAAGGCATAAATGATCAGTATAACAACCAAATATAGCCATTGAAAACTGGACAGAGTCTCACTGCAACCAACCTAACAAGCAAATACAGATAAACAGGGCATATGCTTGAAAACTGGACAAATGCTCACTGCAACCAACCTAACAAGCAAATACAGATAAACAAGGCATCTGCTTGAAAACTAGACAAATGCTCACTGCAACCAACCAACCAAATATAGATAAACAAGGCATCTTCTTGATAACTGGACAAATGCTCACTTCAACCAACCTAACAACCAAATAGAGATAAACAAGGCATCTGCTTGATAACTGGACAAATGCTCACTTCAACCAACCTAACAACCAAATACAGGTAATCAAGGCATCTACTCACTATAAACAACCAAATATAGCCATTCATGAAACTGAAGTGGACAATTCATACTTAAACATCACATAGCCCTATTGAACATTACATTTTTGCATAACTGAGATAATTAAACATGGCACAACTAAAACACCGCATGGAAAAAGCTACTACAACAAAGGGTACGGGTTGGCAAGCTAGAAAAGGTAAGATTTGTTGATAGGATGTTGCCTCACATGTCATGGACGCGATCCTTCCAGTTGGAAGAGCACAGACCCATGGTGCGCTCTCTGATGTCACAGATGGGCTGTTTCACCTTGGCAGAACCTTTGTGGGTGCCCTTCTCGTGGTCGTGGTCGATGAGATTTGACTTGGCAATTGAGGATCCCAAGCAGCCGCCGTAGAATGTATCCTTCAGAAATGACAAAATAGGCTCAATGGCGTACAAGGATCGCAAATCCTTGACCGCATGGCGGAGGAGATCAGCGGTAGGGCCGTCGAAGAGATCGACGGTGGATGAACCAGAGGGGTTGGGGATGGACCACTTAACCTGTGACCTGGCCTGCATGAAGCCGTTGCTGTCGACGAGCTTGATGTCGTAGCCTGCTTTCCCGAGATACAGTAATACGCTAGCCCGCTGACATGAAGCCTTCGGCATGGCAACATAGTCAACGTCTTCGCCGGCTTCCGTGGCGAGGTGTTGCTCCGGGATCGATGGGTCAGGGCGAACGGCGGCCACCTCGCCAATGTCCGTGGAGAGGCCATGATAAACCTCTTCTTGGCCGAACGCTCGTCGGGCTCCCCGGGATACGTGGTCGGGCTTAGGCTGCGACATTCTGGAGCAGGGTTGTGGATCTGGCGGGGAGGGACACTGCAGGCCTCATCTAAAAACTCAGGGGAGTGGGGCGACGGTATGGGAATCGCTGGGTAACCTGAACTTTGTTATCTAAGCGAGGAGGAACGGGCAGACCGGCAGGGGTTGGTGGTGGCGGCGGCGAGCTAGGGTTCGAGGGGGGAGGGGGCGGGTGGGGGACTGTGGAGGGGGGGCGGGGTGATGTTTGAGGATACGTCGCGGCTACTGAAATTTTTAGTAATGGTGGGTGGAGATGGTGGTGGACGAGGAAGGGCGACGGTTCAAATGCCTCGGCTACTGTAATTTTACTATAAGGTCGGTGCTGGAGGAGTGGGGGCGACGGTTGAAGTACCACGGCTACTAAATTTTGGGTAAAGGAATTGATGTGGGGAGGGAGCACCCAAGATCGCACACGGTCCAATAAGAATACGCGTGTATGATAATAAGGAAAAGCGGCGGAACCGCTGATTTTTGCAACGCTCAAGGCGGGTAGTTTGTTTTTAGATTTCCAGCTAGCTGGTCTATCGCAAACGGTTCATCCTAATTTTCAGACGCAGGCGTGGAATTCAATCTAAATAAACTACCCACCTTTAGCTTGCGCAGGTGGTGATTTTACAGCGCACTAGCATCGCACACGGTTAAGCTAGTACCTCCACCTTTGCTCACGCTTGCGCAGTCGTGGTGATTCACAGCGCACTCGCATCGCACACGGTTAAACCACTACCTCCACCCCTGCTCGCGCTTGCGCAGTCGTGGTGATTTCACAGCCCACTAGCATCGCACATGGTTAATCAACTACCTACACCCTTGATCGCACTTGCGCAGTCGTGGTGATTTCTCAGCACACTTGCGTCGCACACGGTTAAGCCAGTACACCCGTGTCCGTTGAGCATCATCCGAGTCTTTGCAGCAGAAAAAAAACATCAGAGAGGGTCAGAAGACAACCACACCAGCATGTGGCCCAAATATATATGAGTGAAAAGGGTGGTCTGTGATGTTCAAAATTCCAATGCACAACTTTGACCATGCGGGCCCACGTTGGGCGCGTCGTCGAAGATCGATGAGAGGGGCTAGAAGTCAAGAATCACCTGGAAGTGGCCAAATATATGTAGGAATATAGGGTGTGATGTTTAAAACTTTAAATACACAATGCACAACTTTGGTGCCACCTGCCTCGCAAACCCGAAAGCACCCTTGGATATATCTATAATGACATAATGTCATAGCTACCTAGCTAGGGTGCTTGACCCACCTCCCACTTTGTGTCGGCGGGGCGGATGCACGTAATGATACTTTGGTCATACATGCATGTCGCCATGACCTACCATAAGACGGACTAGTGAATCTATCGCTTGGTCAAACGACAACTGTTGTTGTCGATAAATAATGGATAGAATATATATAAACCGCTTGGGCCAATAGATTGAACCAGCATCAAAAATCGCACGAGAGGGACCACAAAACCAGCACCGCCTACATGCGGCCCAAAATGATGTATGCTGGAAGGGGTGATGTGTGTTTTCAATATCAAATAATCAACAATTTAGATGTGACGCCTGCCTCTTGATACAGACAACAACCATGAAAGCAGGCAATTAAGGACGAGATACGCAGGGTACGATGTCGGTCGAACCCACCAATCCGAGCATGTGGGAGGGATTCCAGACAACGCATGAGCTCAAACTATGGTTGAACGACATGTGGCGGTGACCAGCCCTAACACGAACTAGGAGGTATCCATTCATGGCCAACACATACCCCTCTTTATCGGTCAAAGGATGATATATATACACTCGAGGAGCCCACAGATATGCGTGTCATCACAAAAAACCGCACAAGGGAGACGTGGTCGATCAGAAGACCACCTATACACTGCATGCGGCCCTAAAATATGTATGGGTGGTGTGTGATGTGTTCAAATCCCCAATGCACAACTTCGATGGGGGACCAACTACATTACAAACCGAACACCGTACCCGACCCCAAGCCAGGTTCAATACGTACGATGTCGGTTCCCCAACTTCGAGGCGCGTGGGGGGGGGGGTGTCATCCAACGCAAGCGCTCAAACTTTATTTGGTCTAACATGGCACACATAGCAATAGGAAACCATCATGGTCAAACCCTTCTCCTATGTTGGGTCAAAGGGATAGATTGTGTGGGCCCCCCTCGTTATCGGTCAAGGATGACATATATAGACCTCGGGGAGCCCACAGATATGTGCGGCATCTATAAACCGCACAAGGGAGACGTGCTCGATCAGAACATCCGGCCCCCTATACCCTGCATGTGGCCTGAAAAAAAGTATGGGTCTGGGGTGTGATTTGTCAAATCCCGAAAGCACAACTTCGATGGGGCACCAACTACATCAGTAACATTACAAACTGAACATTGTACCCCCCAGCCAGGTTAAAGACGTACGATGTCGGTTCCGCAACTTCGAGGCGGGTGGGGGGTAGGGGGTGTCGTCCAACGCATGTGCTGAAACTTGATTTGCTCTAGCATAGCACACAGAGCAAAGAGGAAACCCTTCTCGTGCGTTGGGTCAAAGGGATAATTTGTGTGGGCCTATAGATGTCGATCATTCTTCGATTTTTTAGAACAAAAATGTAACACCCCCGGTGATTAGCAACAGTAATCACTTTTGATAATGACATGTTAGCATGATCAACAGTGCATAATCATCATTAGCATCACATTGCATTTCAACTCCTAAGTCAAATTCAAAATTTAAATGAAAGTGAAATATGAAAGTTGTCCAATATAGGAGCTAAAATGTCAGATAAATAACAAATATTCCAGAGGCTATTCTAAAATTGAAACCAACATCATTGGAATTGGATAAGTGACTCGAACAACCTCAAACAGTGGATAAAGATAATATTTAATAACCATTTATTAAATCTGAAATAAATATGGAATTATGTTTTGTCCAAACTAGTTTTAGGTGTTAGGGAATAATGCACTAGTATTTATGAACTAGGTCTCATGTTTTGCAAAAACCATTTTGAGGCCTGACTATTTACTAAACTGCGAAAGGAGAATAAAGAAAAAGATAAAAGAAAAATGAAACAGAAAAGAAGAAGAAGGACCCCCCCCCTCCGGCCCAACTGGGCCGAAGCCCAGCCGGCCGGCCCACCCGCGCCCCCTAGCCTATACCCCCAGGGACGCCCGAACCCTAGCGTCACCCACCCCCATTCCCCTCGCTCCTCTCCTCCCCCCCCCTCGTCTGGATCGGGATCTCCCGATCCCGTCCGCCCCGTCGCCTACGCCGTCGCCGACGCCGCCCCGTCGCCGCCTCCCCCTCGTCAGCCCCCACCTCCCGATCCAGATCGGGATCGGGATCGCGGGAACGGCCCCGTCGCCGACGCCTCTCGCCGACGCCGCCCCGCTCCCGCGCCGGTCGGCTAGCGCCGACGCCGCCGCCACACCGACGTCGCCCCGTCCTCTCCTCTTCCCCGACCAGCCGCCTGGCGCTCGGTCGCCCCCTCCCTCGACTGGATCCGGATCGGGGCAAATCCCCGATCCCGTCGCCCGCGACGACCTCGCCGCCGCCCGGAGCCCGCGCCTCCCCGCCGGCCTGCCTCCCCGTCGCCGTCGTCCCCGTCGACCACCCCGACCTCCCGCTGCCCCGTCCCTACGAGCACGGTGAGGCCCCAGGCCTCCCCCTCTCTGCTCCCGCACCTCGCCGCGCGCACCGCGCCCCCGTGCCGCCGCTCACCGCGCTGCGCGCATGCTCACGCGTCGCCGCGCCCCGGCTCGCGCCCGACCGCGCTGCGCGCGCCCCGCTCGCGCCCACTCCAGCCGCCGCTGCCGCTCGTCCTCTCGCCTCTGCCTCCGCTCGCCGCGGCCACCCGCGCGCGCGCGCGCCCCCACACCTCGCCCGCGTCGCTCGCCGTGGCCCCGCGCTCACCACCGACCCGTCCGGCCGCGCCTCGCCGGCGCCCGTGGCCAGCGCCCGGGCGCACCCTGGACGCGCCCGCTCGGGCTGCGCCGGCGCCGCGCCCGCACGCCTGTGACCCCCCCCTGGGCCACTGCCCAGTGGGGCCCAAACCCCCTGTGACGCTGACGAATGGGGCCCACGGCCCAGAAACGTTTTAGGAAAAATAATGAAAATAAAAATAAATAATTAAAATAATTAATTAATTAATTAGTTAATTAATCCTGATTAGGTTAATTTAATTAAGTAGTTAGTGTTAATTAATCAGTAATTAAATTAATTAAACCTAATTAACCTGACAGCCTATGACAGGTGGGACCCACCCTGTCAGGTGGCTGCTGACGTCAGCATGATGTCATGCTGACGTCATCAATCACTGTTTCGGATAATGTTGAATTAAATAATTAATTAAATTTCAGAAATTAATAAAAACTTTAGAAAATCATATCTTTTAAACCGTATCTCCGATGAAAATATTTTATACATGAAACTTGCTCAGAACGACGATACGAGCCCGGATACGCCCTCTGTATTCCCGTCAGACGCCCGCAGCTATAAGAACGTGGAACAATTAGACCGATTTCGATAAATGAATAGTGCCCAACTTTAATTAAATAAATCCAAATAAATTCCTAAATTAACTAAATCGTTTAGTTAGGCAGTAGAACACCCCGGCATATCATTTAGGCATGTCATACATATTGTTTGCATTATTGCCGTGAATTTATTGTTTCTCTCCCCCTCCTTCTCTCTCGATAGACGCCGAGACCGACGACGCTGCACCAGGTTACGACTACTCTACCGACGAGCAGCCCGTTGACGACCTCCCTCTCTTGCCAGAGCAACCAGGCAAGCCCCCCCCCCCTTGAGCATTCCAGATATCGCCCATTCTATTCTCTTGCTTGCATTAGATTTCGCTACTGTTAATGTATGCTCCTATTCTGATGCATAGCCTGCTGTTGTAACCTGTTCATTGCTATCTTACCTGCCTATGATAAACTGTTTAGTATAGGTTGGTATGACCCATCTGTGACCCCACCACCTTACTTTGTCGCCCCTGCTTGTTCATCAACGACTCGATCAACGTGATCGTCGATCAGAGACAGACGCCTCACTTCACACCCCCCTTAGTTGTACGACTCTGCGTAGTAACTATCGAGTGCCGAGGGTGATACCTCGTAATGCACTCCTGATGAATACTCTGCAGCATAGCTGTACGGTCGTGGTCATCGAGGGTGATTCCTCCTTCTCCATGTCCGATACGACTCTGTCGTGCAACCCCTCAGTGTGAACCTCGAGGGTGATACCTCTTACGTTCACCCTGATGATTATGACCACACGGTTACTTGACCTTTTTCACAGGCGGGTCCACCCTGGTGGGTACCCGCTGGGGATCTATGATTTCGGGTGTGCCGGAAGGGCACTCGAGTGTGACATTGTGGCGGAGCATCAGAGACTCTGATTGTCTCCGCTTGATACTAATTGAGCCTATTGGATTTGGGTGTGTGATCTGAGTGGGTCGACGTGCCCTATACGCACTGCCACCACGCGGGATAATGGTTATGGGGCCCTCTGCGATGTACGTTTCGCCGAAAGCTTATCAGACGTCACGATTCACCGTGCGGGCTGGTCGTCGGGATTGGGCTGGATACTTCACTGACGAGTTCAGTGTCGCGCCTGCACCCCGGCCAGCCACGCAACACGCAGGGTGCCCAGGGCGATGGCCCGAGACCCCTGGGTGCATAGGTTAGTCCGGCGTGCTGACCTCTCTGCTGAGCCTAGGTAGAGCGCTGCTTCGTGTTGATCTTCCGAGGACGGGCATTACCCAGCAAGTATGTCCGGCCAGAGTTGATCGAGCGTGTTGGGTAACAGTAGTGCACCCCTGCAGGGATGAATCATCTATCGATAGCCGGTCCTACGGTAAAGGACGCTCAGTTTGTGTATCCCGATCTACTACTTAAACTGGATACTTGTTACTTAATTGAAGCTTCGGGATTACTTTCTCGCTGGGAGTCGAGAAAGGATCTTTGAGCTGTACTTCAACATGTTTGATAAATAAAATGCTATTCTACTCTCTTCTACTGCTGCAAGATGATGGCTTTGAGAAGATGTTTGAAGATGCTAGTCTTCGATAGGACTAGGCCTTTCTCTCTATTCTGGCATTTCTGCAGCCCAGTCCACATATACAGCCTTTTCTCCATTGATAATGTTGCATATGTAGTATAGATCCTTGCTTGCTGAGTACTTCGGATGAGTACTCACGGTTGCTTTATTTTCTCTTTTCCCCCATATACCCCACCTTGATGATACACCAGACGATGGAGTCCAGGAGCCAGACGCCACCACCGGAGCCTACTACCAGGCGGGTCCAGAGGGCATGTACTACTGGATCGAGCCAGCTGACCAGGAGTAGGATCGGAGGCTCCCAGGCAGGAGGCCAACGCCTTTCGATCTAGTGTCGCTGTTTGTGCTAGCCTTCTTAAGGCAGAACTTGTCTAACTATGTCTGTACCCAGATATTATTTGTATGACTAACTTATGTATTCGGATCTTCGGATCCCTGGTCTGTAATATTGTGGACCTCCGTTTATTTGTGTTTAGAGTTGTGTTGTGATATCTTCCCGTGAGTCCCTGGGTTTGATCGTACACGTTTGCGTGTATGATTAGTGTACGATTGAACCGGGGGCGTCACAAGTTGGTATCAGAGCCGACTGCCTGTAGGAAGCCCCCTCCAAATTCCTTGGCCGAAGTTGAGTCTAGAAACCGAGAAACTAATTTACTAACTTGGCTGTGTGGCTTACGGGCCCACGTCGCCAACTGGGTGGTATTAGGATCTTTTATTCCTCGTCTATACTCTGGGACTCTAACATCTCTTCTATTCGGGTTAAATAAAGTTTACTAACGCCGACACTTAGGATCTCGTAATTCCCGTCTACCCGGAGAGCTGGATATCTGTGTCGATTTTCCTGTCGTTGATCTGATTAGTCTGATAATCATGTTCCTTTCCATTGTTTTTGTTCTTAACCCTTTCTCTCCGAGTTGTGTTAAACTTCTCGTTGTCATTTGACAAATCTGAATTTCCTCTGTTTCAGATGGACCGTTTGTTTCCACCGCGTCCTACGATACAGCTTGTGCTTCGCACTTGGGCTCGTGATGCCCCTGGTTTTCCAGCTGTCCTGATCGCTCTCATGACCAGACTTGGCTACCGCTGGTACCCTGAGTACATGGTTTACGAGGATTACCGCGAGTTTAATCAGGAGCAGTACCATGCTGATGTTCGTATCTATGATCGGCAGAATGACTCAGACACCGAGTTACACCTTTTTCACGGATTAGGCGTGACGATTGAGATGGCAGTACATGATGCCGCCTACTCTGCTGTCGCACGTCTTCGAGGACAGTTCAGTGATATCTTGGATGACTCTGAGTTCCGATACATTCCGTATGCCCCTGCTGGAGATGCTACCGGATACTACACAACTATCTGTGCCCCGTTCGAACCTCGTCGCTATGATCCGCGCGTTCTGATTCAGTGCACTCAGGCTCTGGATCGCACTGTTCGGGCTCTCGCCGTCGAGTTGGTTGCCACTCGAGCACGTCTTTACGATGCTATGACGCAGTTGATGCCCGCTGTTCGTGCAGGGATACATCCGGAGCACATCCTTTACCCGCGCAGGACTCAGATGTATGCTGGTATTGACTGGCCTGCTGTTGGAGGTCACACACCTACACGTGGACCTCTTCTTACAGTTCGAGACCGGGTTCTGCATCAGAGTGCACATGGAGCACAGGATCCTTCCGCGACGAATATTCGTCGTCCGCACTCGCAGTTACCCCGCTACAGTGGTTTTCTCCGACGTTGATGTAGCCTTTGCTATGTCTCGTTGTGTACTTCCTTACCGCGTGCCTGCGCGCCGCCTAGTATGTCTAGCTTATAATTTGCGCTGTTATGCTGTCCGCATGTACCCGACTTGTGTATGGATCTGTATGTCTTAATCGACTACTGTTATGTATCTATTACACTGCTTAAGGTATTGTCGTGTTACATCATACTTGTCGCTAAACACTCGCAATTGCTTTTACTAAACTACCCCCTGTTGGTACGTAGCAGGATGGTTAGACCAGGTGGTCGTGGTCGTGGTCGTACCCCTGAACGTCCACCACCGCCAGACTATATGGCAGCTATGATGCAACAGTTCGAGCTCAACCGCCAGTTCATGGTTGGAATCATGGCTCAGTTTCCGCATCAGAACAACCAGAACCAGAAAAGGACTGTGATTGTCCCCTATACTTTTGGTTCATCAAGTGTTTGATCAACATAACCTAGTTGGAATTAAGCCCCTTCTTTACCCACCACTTAGTAAACATAATCAACAGCAACCAAAATATGTGTTATCCCATTAGAGAAAGAAAGGCCCCATATATCAAAACCCCCAAATCAAATGGGTTTCCAACCAGCAGGAAAATATTCATAGGCATTTCTTTGACGCTTACCGATATTACGCAATTCTTTGCATTCATCCAAGACAAAACAACTTATGGGCATCCTGACAGAGAGTAGGGCCAATAAAAACCAGATTGCAATACCTTTGTGAGTATTCAACTCCGCTGATGTCCTCGTAAGCTTGGAATGACATTTTCATAGAGTATTTGGTTCTGTTATGCTAGTCTGTACAACAAACGTCCGATAATACACATCTACTCCTTCTTGATAAAGATGTGGTCATCCACAAGTATGTCTTTAAATCATAGAAGAATTTTTTCTTTTGTTGGATGAAACTAGGTGGTACGTACATTGACAACAGTATATAATTAGCATGTCAGCATACCCCAGGAGTGGTTGAGAGAAACATTATTGAGCCCTAGTTGTTTCATCGGAAACTATCATTATAGGAAGTGGGTTCATCAAGAATATTTTTCTACCTGACAAGTTATCCGTCTACGGGATTCCAACCTTTTCTCTATCATTTATGTAATCAAATTCTTGTAGCAAGAGACCCACCTAATGAGTCCTAGTTTAGCATCTTTCTTTTCCATAAGATATTTAATAGCAAGCACTCGGATCGTGTGAACCCAATAACTTTAGAACAACAATGTACGATTTTGAATTTATCAAAGGTCAACACCAACTGCTAAAATTCTTTTTTTAAGGAGGGTAGTAGCTGATTCTTGGGCACTTCTAGAGTTTTGCTAGCATGAATGAATAAACATTTAACTTTCTTATCAATCTTTGTCTAGACGCAGCAACAGCATATCCTACTAGCATCCACATAATTTCAAAGGCAAATGCCAATTGGGTGGTGAAACATAGGGCAGAAGGTTAATGCTTCGTAAGTGTTTCAAGCTTCTACACAAGTCATCATCCAAAAATAAATGGAACATACTTTTGTACAGAGATTTCTAAGAGGCCCTAGAAATTAGAGAAGTCTTTAATAAACTCCTATAGAACCCAGCAGACCAAGGAAACTGGACGAATCACCTTTAATATCTTTAGGACATGGCATTTCTCAAGTGCACAACTTTATCTGGCCACCATACAATACCTACTGTTCAGAAATTTTATGCCCCAGACAATACCGTTCATTGACCATAAAGTGGCACTTCTCCGCAATTCAGACAAGATTAGTTGCTCACATTTCGGCAAAACTCGATCAAGGTTGCTCAAGCAATCATCAAAGAAGTTCCATAACACGGAAAAATCATCCATGAAAACCTCAACAGTAATTCGCAAAAATCAGAGAATATAGCCATCATACATCTTTGAAAAGTAGGGGGTGCATTCCATACCAAAGGCATCCTTCTATACGCATAAGTTCCAAAATGGGCAAGTAAAGGTGGTTTTTCTTTGACTCAGGTTGTGAAACAGGTATTTGAGACAAACTAGAATTCCATTCATAACAGGCAAAGTGTGTGATCTTTTCTAGTTGCTTGATTTAATTATTTTCTTAAAATCAATGTCCATTCTATACACAGTAAAAAGTTCTGTGGAATCAAGTTCCATGTTTATCATTAGGGAACACACGGTAATCCTTCCTTCTAGGGACACAATGAACGGGACTACCATACTACTATCAGCTATGTGATAGATTAAACCTGCTTCCAGAAGCTATAAATTTCAGTTCTTACACTTCTTCATCTTAGGATTCAAACTGTCGTTGATGATCAAGACGTGTTCAGCATCAGGTTACTATTAATCTTGTGTGACAAGAGTGGGGACTAAATTGCCCTTAAGATCATCAAGAGTATATCCAATAGCAGCAACGGTCGCTTCTTCAGAATTTTTATAATATTTCTTCTTCATGTTCTGACAGGTTCGACAGTAAATAATAACAGGATATATCTTTTCTCGTTCAGATAAGCATATTTCAAGTGGTCAGGCTTGTTTTAACCAACACGGTGATCACCTTGAGGGTGGAGAAGGACCTCTGATATTTTCAATAGGCCCAAATTGTGTGTGAGCTGAGGTTCATTTTCAAATTAAAATTTTTATCTATCTCATTTCTTTCATAGCAATGCATCCATTTTCATGGTCTAGCAAATATGTCTAGTGATCAGTAGGTGAGCACAGCAAGATCGACGCACGGCCAATTTTGCATCCTTACTGGTAATTCTTTTTGATGAGGTTGTCTTTGAAACTTGGAAAAATTAAATTCATGAGGACTCGTAACCAAAAGCTAACACTGACAGTGTTTATTTATGACTAATCTATAGTAGCATTGACAGTGTTCAAGAAGGTCACCAAAGATAATGGGACAAAGTCATAGCTTGTGGGGAACCAAGTAACTAGAAATCAGTAGGGTATTTTATTTTCCCACACCAAGACCGTCAACATTCTAACAATCCTAAGTGGTGTGATGGTGTCTCTTTACAAGTTAATATGACATCTATGTCTTCATTTCAGGCGGGTTGCTATATCATTCCTAATTTCTCTGGTATAAAGGTAAAGGAATAGCCACTCACTCGAGCCCTACTCACATAAACCATATAACAGATGATCTGCTATTTTAACTAAGACAACAAGCATGCAAAAACGGTCTGTGTTATCTTTTTCATCGGGTTTGGCAATTCTAGCAGCTTCATCACAGAAATAATACCATGCCACCAATCTTTTCTACCATGAGATGTAAACCATAGCAACACTTGGTTCTACTTTAATTTGTTCAACGGTTTAGTGTGCGCTAACTATTACGTTTGCGAACCCCACCACAGTTGAACCTTAGCATGTTCCTGTTATCCTACACAGGGAAAGTGGTTTGGTTCAATATAAGCATTAGGACAACTGGATCATACATTGTAAATTAATAGGTTCTCATCTTTAGGTATAGTCGGGTTCTTTAATTTCTTTCTTTTGATAGGGGGATGATACTTAAAAACCTCATCTCTTTTCGGGTAGATCAACATGGTAGCAAATGATTCACAAAAAGTGGCTACCTAATCCTCAGATTCAAGTCCATATTCTGTGCAAACTTGTGAAAAGTCATCGGTATTCATAAAAGATTGTAAACACAATCAAACTCAGGCTTAATACCTTACTCTTTGTACCTTCGTTGAGTTCCCCGAATCCTTCGAGTTGCGTTTAATGTCTTCTAAAATCCCACCCTGAATTCAATAGTCTTTTCATAAAGAACCGGTACCAAGAAGTATCGCGATGGTTATTTGATCATACAGAGAAAGCCAACTCTTAAAAATTTCTGAATGATAATTTTCTTAGAGGCCTCATGATTGGGGATGAATATAACAATTGACTTAAGCCTCCCCAGGCTTAGAGCGATACTTTCTCCTTCACAAGGCCAAAAATTATATATAATCTGGATTCACGATAGAACTATTGCATAGGATAATTTTTTTGTGTGAAATTCCAAATTTCAACGATCTAGTTTCCAAGATCAATATCATCGCATAGCACTATACCATGTCAATGCTTTGCCCTTCAAATATAAAGGAAAACCCTTCTTCTTAGCTCATCTCCGGTAAACCTGCAAGCTTGATAATCCACAAATTCCATCTTCACATATATCAGTGCATATACAGGATGTTTAGTTTCCATCTCCTGAAAGCATAAAGATTAGCTACCCTTGTTCTATCATACTCCGAAGGAATTTCATAACCAATATATTTTTAGTAGGGTTTGCAGTTGAGTGTTGGGGGTAACTAATGTGGTTCGGGGACGAGTGCAGATACCCGAACCAAAACCCCTCAAAGGATGATTCTCCCATAGTAAAAGTGACAATAAATTTCAGCACTCATAGCTATTAATTTTTTCCTTACCAATTTTCCTATCAAGAGCGCTTCACACTCCCCCGCCCGCAACGTTCCATAAAATATCCTTGATGACCACAAAGTAAGGGGATCATCATAGTCATTTCAAAAGTAATAGTTTCAACCCAACGAGAGCAGAGGAAATACAAGTGGTGTTTCATTAAGCAAGGTAATTTCGCAGCCGTGAAATAGTCAGTAACAGGTAGTGTTTGATAGCAAGATAATTGTAAGGCAGCAGTATGGTTGAATGGTAAAGTAAATGCAGCAAGGTAGAGCCCAATCTTTTGTGGCAAAGGACAGGCCAAATGGTCTCTTATGATAAGCAAAGCGTCTTGAGGGTACACGACGGAAATTTCATCTAGTCCGCTTCATCAGTTGTTTGATTCGTGTTCGTCTTTGATAATTGTGAATGTGGGTGGCCCCGGTGGTTTTAGGTGTTGTCTTGTTTTACTTGAAACAAAAACCTTCCTACTTATGATTAACCCCCTCGACAGCAATCCGCCGAACTACGAGGAAATATTAAGATACAATCTAACCATGCATTAAAACTTTTTGGATCGAAATCGGTTCCCTTACGGCTAGCGCTATTAAACTAGGGTTTAAGTTTCTTGTCACTCTAGCAACCCTCATCGAAATACTACTCCACAATGCATTCCCTTAGGCCCAGTAATGGTGAAGATGCCATGTGATCGGACGTTCACCGATGACACCACTAAGTGTATCACAACATACATATCATCCAAAATATCGAACACCATATCAAGTTCACAATGATTACTTACAAACATGAACTTCTCCCGTGACCCCTCAAGAACTAAAGTAACTACTACAAAGATAATCAGTCCAGATCATGAGGGTTTAAATAGCATAAGGATCTGAAAATATGATCTTCCACCCAAAATAAAACCATATAGTAATCAACTACAAGATGTAGTCAACACTTTACTAGTCACCCAACCAAGTACCACTTCAAGTTCCGATAGAAAGATAAACACAAGAGATGAACTAGGGTTTGAAGAGGGATTGGTGTTTTTGAAGAGTGTTGATGGATATGGCCATCCCAAAGATGGAGGTTTTGGTGATGATGATGGCGATGATTTCCTCCTTCCTTCGGGAGGAAGTTCCCCGCGGAATCCTCCGCGCTGAGGGCAAAAGTGCTCTGCCCATTTCCGCCTCGAACGAGCGCGCTGTCATCCCGAAAAAGTCCATCCTTCACTCTAACCAACCCTTTGTGAGGGCTGCCCGTCCATCTTCACTGTCTTCATTAGGACTTCTCGATGCTCATTGTAGTTGATGAATACTTTACCTCATTGCGTGTCCCAAATCATGTACTATTGCGAGGTAATCTTGAAAATAACTGCTCGGGAACCACTGCGAAACGAACAGATTCACGACATTGGTTGTCTAACACATTAGGGCAGTAAAAGAGCAAGCTGCAGCAGTTATGTAGTTACCATCCTACAAACTCACCGTAATGTGTTGGATAGAGCGAAAAACGGATAATTGCTTGCCACCGTTCATATACTTTTTGCTAATAATTCCTTATTAGGTTTCCTCAGCACTTGATGCTTGTTCATTGAATTCTATTCCCCAACGCACAAGGGTCGATGGTGGATCTTTGCCAAGTGATTTACCTACACAGCAAACAAGTCATATTAGAAGCTAACAAGTGTCCAGGCCTGGATTCTATATGCCAACATTATGGAATGACAGGGGGAGTACAACGCCGAGGGATGAAATAACCTGGCGGAAAAATGTCTGGCCACTCCCGTTGTTGTCTTGCATAAGAGTGAAAGGCATGATAAATATAGCAACCCTATCCACATAAACAAACAAATATAGGCAACGGTAAACATAATCATCTCCAAATGATAGCTTGAATGTGTTGGTTTATATGCATGCTGTTTAAAGTAATATAAATGGAAGGGATGTGCAGCCCTAACAAGCGCTTATACATGCAACGCAAAGTATTTCAATTCAACATTGTATTTGTAGTGTGACAATGAAAAGAAGATATAAGGTCATGCTTAACCACCACACTGCATAAATGGATGTAAAATCATGAAATCAGAGCATGTGTTACTACACCAGACTAACTAAAACCAAGATAAGCCGGTTCAAACTGTATTGATGATGAAATCGAGCGGGCACAATTCTGACTTGCACAAATGAACATCACATTGTGAATGACTGAAATAAATTCAAGGTATAAAATGACTCAGTATAAACAAACCAAATATAGTCCATTGAAAAACTCGGACAGAGTCTCACATCTGCAAAACCACCTAACAAGCCAAATACAGATCAAACAGGGCATCAGCTTGCAAACTGGACAACCCACTGCATCACTCCTAAAGCACACAGGACCAGCTGCATCTGAACTAAGCAAATGATCAGAAACACAATAGAAACAGAGGCATCTGCTTGCAAACGGGACAAATGCTCACCTCAGCAAACCAACCAACCAACTAGTAATAAACAAGGACACTGTCTTGAAACTAAACTGGACAAAATTCTCACTTCAACCAACTAATCACCAAAAAAGACCCATACAAGCTCGGTTGATAATGGCATGCTCACTCAACACCTAAAATATCCAAATCAGCATTCGATACCTCAAGGGCCTTATTACTACATATACACAACCAACATCTAGCAACATTCCCTGACACCTGAAGGGCAATTCACAACATAATACCCTTTGACTCATTTTTGCATGAACTTGAGATAATTAAACCATGGCAAAACTAAAACACCCGCATGGACAAAGCTCTACAACAAAGGTAACGGTGTGGCACTAGAAAAGTAAGATTTGTTGATAGGGATTTGCCTCACATTCATGGACGCGATCCTTCCAGTTTGGAAGAGCACAGACCATGGTGCGCTCTCTGATGTCACAGATGGCTTTTCACCTTGGGCAGAAACCTTTGGGGTGTGCCTTCTCGTGGTCGTGGTCGATGAGATTTGACTGGAAATGAGGATCCCACGCAGCCGCCGTAGAGATATCCTTCAGAAATGACAAAATAGAGCTGCAATGGGCTACAAGGATCGCACTCCTTGACGCATGCGGAGGCAGATCAGCGGTTAGGGGCCGTCGGAGAGATCGACGTGATGAACCAGAGTGTTTGGGATGATCCACTTATCCTGTGACCTGCCTGCATGAAGCCGTTGCGTCGACGAGCTTGATGTCGTAGCCTCGCTTTCCCGAGATACAGTAATACGCTAGCCCCGTGACAGAAGCCTTCGTCATGGCAAACATAGTCAACGTTCTTCGCGCTTTCGTGCGAGGGTTGTGCTCTTGGATCGATGTGGTCGGGACGAACGGTCGGCCACCTCGCCCATGTCCGTTGAGGGATGCCATGATAAAACCTCTTCTGTGGCCGAACGCATCGTCGGCTCCCGCGGAATACGTGGTCGGGCTAGCCTGCACATTCTGGAGCAGGTTTGTGGATCTGGCGATGGGCAGGGACCATGCAGAGGCCTATCTAAAACTACAGGGGAGTGGGGCGACGTATGGGAATCGCTGGTAACCTGAACTTGTTGATTAAGCGAGGCGGAACGGGCAGACGCGGTAGGGGTGTGGGTGGGTGGCGGCGGCAGCTAGGGGTTCGAGGGGGGGACGGGGGCGGGTGGGGGACTGTGGAGGGGGGGCGGGTGGTGATGTTTGAGGATCGTCCGGCGGCGTACTGAAATTTTTAGTACTGGTGGGTGGAGATGGTGGTGGACGGGAAGGGCGAACGGTATCAAATTCAAGCCTCGGCTACTGTAATGTATTAACTCTATAAAGGTCGGTGCTGGAGGAGTGGGGGGACAGGTTGAAGTACCCACGGCTACTAATTTTGGGTAAAGGAATTGATGTGGGGGGGAGCACCCAGATCGCCACACGGTTCCAATAAGACAACGCGTGTAGATAATAGGAAACGGCGGAAACCGCTGATTTTTTTGCAACGCTCAGCGGGTGTTTGTGTTTTAGATTTCATCCAGCTAGTGGTCTATATCGCAAAACGGTTCCTCTAATTTTCAGACGGCGTGATGGCTGGAATTCAATCTACAATAAAATACCACTTTAGTCTTGCGCCAGGTGGTGATTTTACAGCGCACTAGCATCGCACAGGTTAAGCTAGTACCTCTCCACCTGTTGCTCACGCTTGCGCATCGTGGGATCACCAGACGCACTCGCATCCACACGGTTAAAACCAACTTTTTTTTTACCTCCACCCCTGCTCGCCTCTTGCGCGAGTCGTGGTTGATTTCACAGCCCACTAGCATCGACATGTTATATCACTACCTGACACCCTTGACGCACTTGCGCAGTCGTGGTGATTTCTCAGACACACTTGCGTCGGCCACGGTTAAGCCAGTACCACCCGTGTCGTCGCATCATCCGAGTCTTTGCAGCAGGAAAAAAAACATCAGAGAGGGTCAGAAGACAACCACACCAGCATGGGGCCCAAATATATATGAGTGAAAGGGTGTTCTGTGATGTTCAAAATTCCAATGCACAAATTTGACCATGCGGCCCCGTTGGGCGCTCGTCGAAGACGTAGATGGGCTAGAAGTTCAAGAATCACCTGGAAGTGCCAATATTATGTAGGAATATATGGGTTGATTTTAAAAAACTTTAAATCACAATCGACACAACTTTTGGTGCCACCCATGGCCTCGCAAACCCGAAATCACCCTTGGATATATCTATAATGAATAATGTCATAAGCTCCATAGGCTAGGGGCTTGACCACTCCACTTTGGTGTCGGGGGGCGGAGCACTAAGTGATCACTTTGGTCATCATGCATGTCCCCATGACCTACCATAAGACGGACTAGTGAATCTAATCGCTTGGTTCAACGACAACGTTGTTGTCGATAAAAATGGATAGAATATATATAACCGCTTGGGCCAATGATTGAACCGCATCAAAAATGCATCACGAGAGGCCACAAAACAGCACCCAACCGCCTACATCGGCCAAAATGATGTATGCTGGAAGGGGGATGTGTGGTTTTCAATATCAAATAATCAACAATTAGATGTGACGCCTGCCTCTTGATACAGACAACAACCATGTAAAGCTGCAATTTAAGACGAGATAACGCAGGGTACGATGTCGGTCGAACCCACCAGTCCGCGCATGTGGGACGGGATTCAGACACAGCTGAGCTCCAACTATGGTTGAGACATGTGGCCCGGTGACCGCATCCCTAACCACGAACTAGAGTGGTATACCATTCATGGCCAACACATACCCCTCTTATCGGTCCAAGGGATGATATAAACACTCGAGGAGCCACAGATATGCGTGTCATCACAAAAAACTCCCGACAAGGGAGACGTGGTCGATCAACGACACACCTATACACTGCATGCGTGCCCTAAAATATGTATGGTGGTGGGATGTGTTCAAATCCCAATTGCACAACAACCACTTCATGGGGACCACTACATTACAAACACGAACAACCGTACCCGACCCCAAGCCAGGGTTCCAATACGTTACGATGTCGGTTCCCCAACTTCGAGGCCGTGGCGTGGGGGTGGGTGTCCATCACTCCCAACCCCCGCACGCGCTCAACTTTATTTGGTCTAACATGGCCACACATAGCAATAGGAAAACCATCATGGTCAAACCTTCTCCTATGTTTGGTCAAAGGGATAGATTGTTGGGGGGTGGGCCCCCCTCGTATCGTGTCAAGGATGGAATCATATAGACCTCGGGAGACCCCACAGATATGTGGCATCTATAAACCGCACAAGGGAGACCGTGCTCGATCAGAAACATCGGCCCCTATACCTGCATTGGCCTTGAAAAAAAGTATGGGTCTGGGGGGTGATTTTGTCAAATCCCGAAAGCACAAAGCTTCGATGGGGTCACCAACTACATCAGTAACCATTACAAACACTGAACATTGTACCCCACGCCAGGTAAAGACGTAAGATGTCGGTTCCGCAACTCGAGGCGGGGTGGTGGGTAGGGGGTGTCGTCCAACGCATGTGAGAAACTTGATTTGCTCAGCATACACACAGAGCAAAGAGATAACCCTTCTCGGTGCGTCTGGGTCAAAGGGATTATTTGTGTGGGTAGCTATAGATGTCGATCATTTCTTCGAGTTTTTAGGAACAAAAATGTAACACCCCAGGTGATTAGCCAAAGTAATCACTTTTGATAATGAACATGTTAGCAGATCAACAGTGCATTATCTCATTAGCATCAAGGCATTGCATTTCATCCTCAAGTCAATCCCAAAATTAAGAAAGTGAAATATGAACGGTTTCCAATATAGGAGATTCTAAAAGTCAGATACATAACAAATATTCCAGGAGGCTATTCGAAAATTGACACCAACATCATTGGAATTGGATAAGTGACTCGAACAACTCAAACAGTGGACTAAGATATTGTAATAACCCTTTATTAAAATCTGAAACAAATAGTGGAATTAGTTTTGTAAACCAAACTAGTTTTAGGTTGTTAGGGAATAATGCACTAGTATTTATGAACACTAGGTCTCATGTTTTGCAAACAAACCATTTGAAGGCTGACTATGTTACTCAAACTGCGAAGATGAGAATAAGAAAAAGAAAACGAAAAATGAAACAGAAAAGAAAGAAGACCCAGGACCCACCCCCCCCCCCCCCGAACAATCCGGCCCAATGGGCCGAAGTCCCAGCCGGTTCCGCCACCCGCGCCCCCCCTAGCCTATACCCCCAGGGACTCCCGAACCTAGCGTCCCCACCCCCATTTCCCCTCGCTCCTCTCCTCCCCCCCCTCTCGGATCGGGATCTCCCGACTCCCGTTCCGCCCCGTCCGCCTACCCGTCGCCGACGCCACCCGCCCGCCTCTCCGCCTCCCCCTCGTCAGCCCCCACCCTTCCCGATCCGATCGGGATAGCGTGATCGCGGGAACGGCCAGTCGCCGACTGCCCTCTCCCGCCGACGCCGCTCCCGCTCCCGCCTCGCCGGTCGGCTATGCGACCGTACTCCGCCCGTCCACAACCACTCGTTCCACCCTTGTCCCTCTTCCTCTTCCCCTACCAGTCCGCCTGCTCCTCTTCCCCCCTCCCTCGACGGATCCGATCGGGGCAAACATCCCCGACCCGGGTGGCGAATCCGCTGACGACCTCCGACGCCGCCCGGAGACCGCCTCCCCGCGGCCTGCCTCCCCTTCGCCGTCGTCCCCGTTCCGACCAACCCCCGACCCCGAAATCCTCGCCCGTCCTACGGCACGGTTAGTGCCCCCGGCCTCCCCCTCTCTGCTCCCGCCACCCTCGCCAGCGCAGCCGCGCCCCACGTCGACCGCTCACCCCGCCCTGCGCCGATGCTCACGCGTCCCGGTCGCCCCTGCGTCGTCGCTATCCGACCGGCTTGCGTCTCGCCCACGTCTCTGCTCCCACTCCAGCCCTGCCGCTAGTCCTCTCGCCTCGCTCCGTCGCGCGGCTCTCCCGTGATCCCTCTTGCTCTGCGGCCCCCCATCCTTGTACCCAACCTCGCCCGTCGTCGTCTCCATGGCCCCCTTCTAACCACCGACCGTAAACGCGCAGACCTCGCGGCTGCTTCTCCATCGGCTATCCCTGGGCGCAGCTCCTTCTCCTACGCGCCCGCTGGCTTGTTTCGCCGGCTCCGTCCCCGCACTCCTGTGTACCCCCCCCTGGCCACTGCCAGTGTGGGCCCAAACCCCCTGTGACGGCGACAGAATGGGCCCCACGGCCACAGAGAGAACGTTTTAGGAAAATAATGAAAATACAAAATAAATTATTAACTAAATAATAATTAATTAATTAGTATTATTAATCCTGATTAGGTAATTAATTACGTAGTTAGTGTTATATAATCAGTAATTAAATTAATTAAACCTCATTAACCTGTGACAGCCATAGAAGTGTGGGACCCCCTGTAGGTGGCTGCTGACGTTCAGCATGATGTCATGCTGGACGTCATCAATCACTGTTCGATAATGTTGCAATTCCAAATAATTAATTAAATTTCAGATAAATTAACTGAAAACTTAAAACATTCTTTATCATAAATAATTTTAAACCGAATCTATCGCGATGAGAATATTTTATATACATGAAACTTGCTCAGAACGACATACGAGCCCGGATACCCCCTCTGTATTCCGTCATGACGCCCGAGACATAGACCGTGGAAACAATTAGTACCGATTTCGAATAAGATGAATAGTGCCCAACTTTAATTAAATAAATCAAATAAATTCCTAAATTACTAAAATCGTTTAGTAGGCATAGAAACACCCCGGCATAATCATTTAGGGGCATGTCATACATATTGTTTGCTTATTGCGTCGTAATTTATTGTTCTCTCCCCCTCCTTCTCTCTCGATAGACGCCGAGTACCGACGACGCTGCCACCAGGTTTAACGACTACTCTACCGACTAGCAGCCCGTTGACGACCTCCCTCTACTTGCCAGAGCAACCAAGGCACGCCCCCCCCCCCTTGGCATCATCCAGATATCGCCCATTCTATTCTCTTGCTTTTTGGACCCTTAGATTTCGCTACTGAACGTTAATGTAATGCTCCTGATTCTGAGTGCATACCTGCTGTGTAACCTGTATCATTGCTATCCTTACCTGCATATGATTAAACTGTTTAGTATGGTTTGGTAATGACCCATCTTGTGACCCCACCACACTTACTTTGTCGCCCTGCTTGTTCATCAACGACTCGATCAACGTGATCGTCGATCAGAGACAGACGCCTCCTTCACACCCCCCCTTAGTTGTACGACTCTGCGTAGTAACTATCGAGTGCCGACGGGTGATGACCTCGTAATGCACTCCTGAGAAATACTCTGGCCAATAGCTGTACGGTCGTGGTCACGAGGGTGCATTCCTCCTTTCTCCATGTGCCGAACGACTCTGTCGTGCACCCCTCATGTGAACCTCGGAGGGTGATACCTCTTAGTTCACCCTGATATATGACCGACATCGGTCTCTTGACCTTTTTCACAGGGGGGCACCCGGTGGGTACCGCTGGGTATCTAGGATCGGGTGTGCCGGTAAGGGCACTCGAGTGTGGGGGACATTGTGGCGGAGCATCATAGACTCTGATTGTCTCCGCTTGTACTAATTGAGCCGATTGATATTTGGGTGTTTGATCTGAGTGGGTCGACGTGGCCCTATACGCAATGCTACACGGTGGGATAATGGTTATGCTGGGCCCTCTGCGATGTCCGTTTCGCGAAAGCTTATCAGACGTCACGATTCACCGTGGGTGATGGCGGAGTTGGGCTTGGATAGCTTCCATGGCGAGGTTCAGTTGTCCGCTGCACCACCCGGCCAGCCACTGTCAACGCGCAGGGTGCCAGGGCGATGGGACCGCAGACCCCTAGGTGCATGGTTAGTCCGGCGTTCTGACCTCTCTCTGCTTAGCTAGGTATAGAGCGCTGCTTTAGCCAATAACTTGTAGTGACAATCCTAATCTCGATCTAATGTCCACTCAAACAAACCCTTTGGATATACCTGTAAGCATCTTATGATACACCCCGTTACCTTGTGACATTTGAATAGCACACAGGTAAATCCTCGCCGGTATCCGGGCGTTGCATAATCCTCATATAGTCGAAGAATATGTATTTTGACATGAAGAAAGCAATAGCAATAACTGAATGATATATGCTAAGCTACGGATGGTCTTGTCATCACATATCAGTCTCCTAATGATGTGTCCCATTATCAATGAAAAACATGTCTATGGTTAGGAAACTTAACCATTTTTGCTCAACGAGCTAGTCCGTAGAGCTTATTAGGGACACTGTTATTTGGTTTTGTATTTCACCATGTATTTAAAGTTTCTGATCAATACCATTCTAGCATTAATAATAAACCTTTATCATGATAAGGAAATATAAAAATACAACTTTATTATTGCCTCTCAGGGCATATTTCCTTCAGACATCACCCTTGACGTGATAAAATTGGTATCGAACTATAAGCCCCCCATCTTTCTTGTGTCCCGGTTGAAACTTTTTTGTTCATGGTACGCTGTGAATTGTAGAAATCATAGAAGATTAAATGATGTTTGAGTATGTGGAACTTGCCCGAAGGCTCCCCATGTGACCCTTACTGAAATAGATAATTTTAGTTGCAAGTTGACTGAGAACATAGTTTGGTTTGTTTTTCAATAAAGTTTTATGCTTATACTTCAATGTTGTGATGAATTGTTACTTGTTCATGAGAGTTATATGAAAAGTTGTTTGACAAAAGTGTTTTATGTTACAGTTACTGCTTGGATAATAATGGGCATGATGCTTCTAAATGTCGTATTTGTTTTAAAAGCGACAACCCATCTCTCTCAAAGCATTAGGACAAGTTTTTCGATTTCGAATTTTTCGCTTGAGGACAAAGCGAGGTCTAAGCTTGGGGGAGTTGATACGTCCATTTTGCATCATTTTTTTCCTACTGATTATTTATAATGTTTTTTATGTGAACTATGCTTTTTAGGAGTAATTCTAATGCCTTTTCTCTCAATCATATGCAAGGTTTACACAAAAGTGGGACTACCAGGCAGCTGAATTCTGGACCCTGAAAAATCTACGTCAGATTTACCTATTCTACACTCTCCAAATGGGCTGAAAATTTAACAGAGAATTTTTATTTTACATATATGAAGAATATTGGAGCAATAACTACCAGAGTGGGCCAACCAGGTGGCCCACCCACCTGGGCGCGCCAGGGAGCCAGTGACGCCCTGGTGGTTGTGCCTCCTCGGCCCACCTCCGGTGCCCTCTCTGGTATATAATCATTTTGACCAAAAGAAAAATACGAGACTGGACTTTCGGGACGAAGCAACCCAACCTGCCGTCTCGAGGCGAAACTTGGGCAGAACCACTTTGCCCTTCGCGGAGCGATTCCGCCGAGGAAACTTTCCCTCCCATAGGGGGAAAACATCGCCATCGTCATCACCAAACACTCTCCATCTTTGAGGAGGGCCATCTCATCAACATCTTCACAAACCATCTCCTTTCAAACCCTAGTTCATTCCTTGTGTTCAATCTGTGTACCGTAACCGGAACCGTAGATTTGTGCTTGTGGGTGAACTAGTAGTGGTTGATTTACCTCTTGTAGTTGATTTACTATATGGTTTTACTTGGTGAATATTATATGTTCAGATAATCCATTATCTTATTTAATACTCCCTCTGACTTGAGGCATGATTATTCTTGTGAGTATTTGGTACTTTTGTTTTTGAGGTCACGGTGAGAAAGTCATGGTTGTCAAGTAATCATGTGAACACTGATATGTGTTTGATATTTTGATGAATGTATGTTTTTGATTCCCTAGTGGTGTCTGTGAACGTCGACTACGAGCATGGCACTGTCACCATACTTGGGCCTAAGGGAATGCATTGTGGGATGTTATTTGTTGGGTTTCTAGAGTGACAGAAACTTCAATCCTAGTTTATTATGCTCTATTTCCTTACTTGACTGATTGGATCCAAAGTTTTTAATGCTATTGTTAGATTTTTATCTTAAGACTTTTCTCGTGTTGGCGGATGCTTGCGACGGGGGTTAGTCCATAAGTAGAGGTTTGTCAAGTAAGAATAGCAACCTATCACACTCACCCACCGGCCACCCACATATCAAATTAATCAAGTAGGAACACGAATCAACCAAGACTGACAAGTTATATGATGGAACTTCCCGTGACCCTACAAGAACCTTTGCTTATAAAAGAGACCATTTTTGGCCGGTGTCCTTTGCCACAAAAGTATTAGGCTCTACCTTCCTGCATATTATTTACCATTATATATTACTTGCCGTACATTATCTTGCTACAAACTTCTGTTACTTACTATTTTTTCAGTGCTTGCAGAAAATACCTTGCCTGAAAATAACCAACTTGTTCATTTACTCTACTTCTGCTCTCGTTGGGTTCGACACTCTTACTTAGCGCAAGGACTGTGATTGTCCCCTATAGCTTTTGTGTTTCCTCAAAGTGTTCTGATCAACACTCCTAGTTGGCATTAAAGCCCCCCTTCTTTTTGTCTACCCACCACTTAGTAACATAAGCAACAGCAAACAAAATATGTGTATCCCATTAGAGAAGAAAGGCCCCATATATTCAAAACCCCCCAACATCAAATGGTTTCCAACCAGCAGTGAAAATATTCATAGGCATTTCCTTTGACGCTTACCGATATTACGCAATTCTTGGCATTCATCCAAGACAAAACAACTTATGGGCATCCTTGCAGAGAGTAGGGCCCAATAAAAACCAGAATTGCATACCATTTGTGAGTATTCTAATCTCCCGCTGATGCCTCGTAAGCTTGGAATGACATTTTCATGAGTATTTGTTCTTTTCAGCTCTGTACACAACGTCCGATAATACCATCTACTCCTTCTTTATAAAGATGTGGTCATCCCCAAGTATGTCTTTAAATCATAGAAGAATTTTTTCTTTTGTTGGTATTGAAACTAGGTGGTCGTACATTGACAACAATATAATTAGCATAGTCAGCATACCAGGAGTGGTTATGAGAAACATTTATTTGCCCTAGTTGTTTCATCGGAGAACTATCATCTATAGAGTAGTGGTTCATCAAGAAATCGTTTTCTACCTAGACAAGTTATCAGTCTACGGGATTCTCAACTCTTTTTCTCTTCATTATATGAATCAAATTCTTTAGGCAAGAGACCCACCTAATGAGTCTAGGTTTAGCATCTTTCTTTTCCATAAGATCTTTAATAGCAGCACCCGATCGTGTGACAATAACTTTAGAATCAACATGTACGATTTTTGAATTATCACAATCAAACCAACTCTAAAAATTCTTTTTTTCAGTAGTAGCTGATTCTTTGGGCACCTTCTAGAGTTTTGCTAGCAGAATGAAATAAACATTTACTTTCTTATCAACTCTTTGTCCTAGCGCAGCAACAGCATATCTACTAGCATCCACATAATTTCAAAGGCCAAATGCCAATTGGGTGGTTGAACATAGGTGCAGAAGTTAATGCTTTCTTAAGTGTTTCAAGGCTTCTACACAGTCATCATCAAACTAATAAATGGAACATCCTTTTGTAAATGAGATTTCTAAGAGGCCCTAGAAATTTTTAGAGAAGTCTTTAATAAACCTCCTATAGAACCCAGCATGACCAAGGAAACGTGTAGACGAATACCTTTAATATCTTTAGGACATGGCATTTCTCAATTGCCAGCACTTTATCTTGGTCCACCATACAATACCTACCTCGTTCAGTAAATTTATGCCCCAGACAATACCTTCATTGACCATAAAGTGGCACTTCTCCGCAATTCAGACAAGATTAGTTTGCTCACATTTCGGCAAACTCGATCAGGTTGCTCAAGCAATCATCAAAGAAGTTCCATAAACGGAAAAATCATCCATGAGAACCTCAACAGTCATTCGTGCAAAAATCAGAGAATATAGCCATTCATACATCTTTGAAAAGTAGGGGGTGCATTCCATACCAAACGGCATCCTTCCTATAAGCATAGTTCCAAATGGGCAATTAAAGGTGTTTTTCTCTTGCTCAGGTTGTGAACAGGTATTTGAGACAAACTAAATCCATCATAAAAGGCAAAGTGTGTGATCTTTTCTAGTTGCTTTTTTAATTAATTTTCTAAAATCAATTCCATTCTATAACAGTACAATTCCTTTGTGGAATAAGTTCCATGTTTATCATTAGGAACACACGGTAATTCCTCCCTTCTTAGGGACCACATGAACGGGACTACCATCTACTATCAGCTATTGATAGATTAATACCTGCTTCCAGAAGCTATAAATTTCAGTTCTTACACTCTTTCATTCTTAGGATTCAAACTGTCGTTGATGACAAGACGTGTTTAGCATCAAGGTTCCTATTACATCTTGTGCTGACATAGCAGTGGGACTAAATTGCCCTTAAGATCATCAAAGAGGTATATCCAATAGCAGCAACGTCGCTTCTTCCAATTTTTATAATATTTCTTCTTGCAGGTTCTGACAGGTTCGTCAGTAATAATAACAGGATCTATCTTTTCTCGTTCAGATAAGCATATTTCAAAAGTGGTCAGGCTTGTTTTAACTCATAACACGATCACCTTTAGGTGGAGAAGGACCTCCGATTATTTTCATAGGCCCCCAAAATTGTGTTTGAGCTGAGGTCATTTCAAAAAATTTTTATCTATCTCATTTCTTTTCATATGCATATGCATCCATTTTCATGGTCTATGCAAATATTGTTCTAGGTGGATCATATGAGGCACAGCAGATCGACGCACGGCCAATTATTGTCATCCTTACGTAATTCTTTTCTTATGAGGTTGTCTATTGAAACGTGGAAAAATTAAATTCATGAGACTCGTCAACCAAGGAAGCTAACACGACGGTTTATTTATGACAATCTATATTAGCCTTGACATGTTCAAGAAGGTCACCAAAGATGAATGGGACAAAGTCATCTTGTGGGGAACCAATAACTAGAAACTCATAACGGGTATTTTATTTTCTCCCACCAGACCGTCACATCTCTAACAATCCTAAGTGGTGTGATGGTGTCTCTTTACAATTAATATGACATCTATGTCCTTCTATTTCGCGTTGCTATATCATTCCTAATTTCCGTGGTATAAAAGGTAAGGAATAGCCACTCACTCGAGGCACCTACTCACTAAACCATATAACAGATGATCTGCTATTTTTAACTAAGACAACAATCATGCAAACAACGGTCTGTGTTATCTTTTTCATCGGTTGGCAATTCTACAGCTTCATCACAGAAATAATACCATGCCCTCAATCTTTTCTACCATGAGATGTTTAAAACCATTAGCAACACTTGGTTCTTACTTTAATTTGTTCAACGGGTTTATGTGCGCAATATTACGTTTGCGAAACCACAGTTGAACCTTAGCATGTTCCCTGTTATCCTAACAGGGAAAGTTGTTTTTTTCAATATAAGCATTAGGTACAACTGGATCATACATTGTAAAAATAGTTTCATCTTTAGTATGTCCGGGTTCTTTAATTTCTCTTCTTCTTTGATAGGGGGATGAGTACTTAAAAAACCCTCATCTCTTATATCGGTAGATCACATGGTAGCAAATGATTAACAAAAAGTGCTACTAATCCTCAATTCAAGTCCATATTTAGTGCTAAACGTGTGAAAAGTCATCGGTATTCATAAAAGATTGTAACACAACAAACTCAGCTAATACCCTTACTCTTTGTACCTTCGTTGAAGTTCCCGAATCCTTCAGAGTTGCGTTTAATGTCTTCTAAAAGATTCCCACCCTGCAATTCAATAGTCTTCCTTCATAACAGAACCAGTACAGAAGTATCGGGATTTATTTGATCATACCGAGAAAGCCAATCTTAAAAATTCTGAATATAATTTTCTCTAGAGGCTCATGATTGGGGCATGATATAACAAATTGACTTAAGCCTCCCCGGGCTTAGAGCGATACTTTCTCCTTCACAAGGCCAAAATTTATATATAATGCCTGATTTCACTAGGAACTATATGCATAGGATAATTTTTTTTGGTGAAATTCAATTTCAATCGATTCTAGTGTCCAAGATCCAATATCAATCGCTAGCCTCTACCATGTCGAATGCTTTGCCCTTCAAATATAAAGGAACCCTTTTTTCTTAGCTTCATCTCCGGTAAACCTGAAGCTTGATAATCCACAAATTCCAATCTTCCACATATATCAGTGCATATCAGGATGTTTAGTTTCCATCTCCTGAAAAAGACAAGATAAAATGATGTAGTACCTTTGTTCTAATCATTACCCGAAGGAATTTTCATAACCAATATTTTTTAGTAGGGTTTCAGTATGTTGGGGGTCTAATTGTGGTTCCGGCGAGTGCAGATACCCCGAACAAACCCCTCAAAGGATATTCTTCTCCATAGTAAACAGTGACAATAAATTTCACATCATAGTTTACTTAATTTTTTCCTTACCAATTTTCCTTTATCAAGAGCGCTTCACACTCTCCCCCCCCGTCAACGTTCCATAAAATATCCTTGATGACCCAAGTATAGGGGATATCATAGTCCTTTTCAAAAGTAATAAGTTTCAACCCAACGAGAGCAGAGGAATACAAGTGTTTTTCATTCACAGCAAGGTAATTTCGCAGCCGTGAAATAGTCAGTAACAGGTAGTTTTTTGATACAAGATAATTGTAACAGCCAGTATGGGAATGGTAAATAATATGCAGGCAAGGTGAGCCCAATCCTTTTGTGGCAAAGGAGCAGGCCAAATGGTCCTCTTATGATAAGCAAAGCGTCTTTGATGGTACACTACGGAATTTCATCTAGTCCGCTTTCATCATGTTGTTTTGATTCGTGTCGCTCTTTGATAATGTTGATATGTGGGTGGCCCCGGTGGTTTTTAGGTGTTGTTCTTGTTCTTACTTGAAACAAACCTCCTACTTATGATTAACCCCCCGCCAGCATCCCCCGCAACTACGAGAAATTATAAGATCAATCTAATAACCATAGCCATTAAACTTTTGGATGCGAAATCTTCCCTTACGCTAGCGCATAAAACTAGGGTTTAAGTTTCTTCTGTCACTCTAGCAACCCATCATCTATACTACTCCACAATGCATTCCCTTAGGCCCAGTAATGGTGAAGTGCCATGTATCGAGACGTTCACGCGAGTGACACACTAATGTATCACAACATACATATCAGCAAAATATCGAACACCATATCAAGTCACAATGATACTTTACAACATGAACTTCTCCGTGACCCCTCAAGAACTAAAGTAACTACGCACAATGATTAATCATTCTCAGATCATAGGTGTTTAAATAGCATAATGTATCTGAAAATATGTCTTCCACCAAATAAACCATATAGTACTCAACTACAAGATGTAGTCACACTACTAGTCACCACCCAAAGACGCACTTCTAAGTTTCCGATAGAAAGATAAACACAAGAGATGACTAGGGTTTGAGAGGGATATGGTGTTTTTTGAAGATGTTGATGGATATGCCCTCCCAAAGATGGTAGGTTGTTTGGTGATGATGATGGCGATGATTTCCTCCTTCCCCCTTCGGGAGTGAAGTTCCCCCGTCGGAATCCTCCGGCTGCGGGCAAAAGTGCTCACTGCCCATTTCCGCCTCGAACGTAGCGGCGCTGTCACATCCCGAAAGTCCTCCTCACTCTAACCAACCCCTTGTGATGGCTGCCCGTCCATCCTTCACTGTCTTCATTGGACTTTCTCGATGCTCATTGTAGTCTGATGAATACTTTAACCTCATTGCGTGTCCCAATCATGTACTATTGCAGGTAATCTTGAAATAACTGCCTTCGGGAGCCACTGGCGAAAACGAACAAGATTCAGACATTGGTTTGTCTAACAACCATTATGGGCAGTAAAAGAGCAATGCTGCAGAGTTTGTAGTTACCATCCTACAACTCACCGTTGGTGTTGGATAGCCGTAAAACGATAATTGCTTGCCAGCCGTTCATATCTTTTTGCTAATAATCCTTATCAGTTTCCTCAGCACTTGATGCTTGTTCATGAATTCTCATTCCCCCATACGCACAAAGGGTCGATGGTGGATCTTTGCCAGTCATTTACCACACGCAAACAATCATATGAGAAGCTAACAAGTTGTCCAGCCTGGATCTATATGCACTACATTATGAATGACAGGGGGAGTACAACGCCGGGGGATTAACCTAACCTCGGCGGAAAATTCTGGCCCCTCCCGTTGTTGTCTTGCATAAGAGTTGAAAGGCATGATAAATATAGCAACCTTAACATTAAATCAAACAAATATGGCAACGGTAAACAACATCATCTCCAACTGATAGCTTGAATGTGTTGGTTTTAGCATGCTGTTAAAGCAGATATAAAATGGAAGGGAATGTTTGGCCTACAACGCTTAACAGCAAGCAATATTTCAATTCAAATTGGTATTGTTTGAAATGATAGAATATAAGGTCATGCTTACCCACCCACACTGCATAAATGTGTAAAACTGAAATCAAGAGCATGTGTTACTAACAACCAGACTAACTAAAACCCAAATAAGCCTTCAAACTTGTATTGAGAAATCGAGCGGCACATTTCTGACTTCACAAATGAACATCACATTGTGAATGACTAAAATAAACAAGGCATAAATGATCAGTATAACAAACCAAATATAGTCCATTGAAAACTGGACAAGTCTCATCATCACTGCAACCAACCTAACAAGCCAAATACAGATCAAACAGGGCAATATGCTTGAAACTGGACAAATGCTCACTTGCAACCCCCTAACAAGCAAATGACAGATAAACGAGGCATCTGCTGCAAACTAGACAAATGCTCACTGCAAACCAACCAACCAACTATAGATAAACAAGGCATCTTCTTGATAACTATTTGAAACTGGACAAATTCTCACTTCAACCAACCTAACAACCAAAATAGAGAATACAAGGCATCTGCTTGATAACTGGCAAATGCTCACTTCAACACCTAAAAACCAAATACAGTATCAAGGGCATCTACTACTATACACAACCAACATTCTAGCCATTCATGAAACTGAAGTGGCAATTCATACTTAACATCACATAGCCCTATTTGACATTACATTTTTACATTT
The DNA here is from genome assembly GCA_011799875.1 of Thinopyrum elongatum. Lineage (NCBI taxonomy): Eukaryota > Viridiplantae > Streptophyta > Magnoliopsida > Poales > Poaceae > Thinopyrum > Thinopyrum elongatum. The sequence goes on from CM022298.1 coordinate 202,199,291, forward strand.
TGCATACTTGAGATAATTAAACATGGCAAACTAAAACACCCGCATGGACCAGCTACTACACAAAGGGTAACGGTGGCACTAGAAAAGGTAAGATTTTGTTGATAGGGATGTTGCCTCACATTCATTGACGCGATCCTTCCAGTTTGGAAGAGCACAGAACCCATGGTGCGCTCTCTGATGTCACAGATGGCTTTTTCACACCTGGGCAGAACTCTTTGGTGGGGCCTTCTCGTGGTCGTGGTCGATGAGATTTTGACTGGCAATGAGATCCCACGCAGCCGCCGTAGAATTTATCCTTGCAGAAATGACAAAATAGGCTCAATGGCGTACAAGGATCGCAATCCTTGACGCATGCGGAGGGATCAGCGGTAGGGGCCGTCGGAGAGATCGACTGTGGATGAACCAGAGTGTTTGGGATGACCACTTCATCCTTGACCTGCCTGCATGAAGCCGTTGCTGTCGACGAGCTTGATGTCGTAGCCCGCTTTCCCGAGATACAGTAATACGCTAGCCACCGCTGACATGAAGCCTTCGTCATGGCAAACATAGTCAACGTTCTTCGCCGTCTTCCGTTCGAGGTTGTTGCTCTTCCGTGATCGATGTGGGTTCAGGGCGAACGTCGGCCACCTCGCCATGTCCGTTGGAGATGCCATCTGATAAAACCTCTTCTTTGGCCGAACGCATCGTCGGCTCCCCGTGAATACGTGGTCGGGCTTAGCCGCACATTCTGGAGCAGGTTGTGGATCTGGCTGGGAGGGACCAATGCAAGGCCTATCTAAAACTCAGGGAGTGGGGCGACGTATGGGAATCGCTGTAACCTGAAACTTTGTGATCTAAGCGAGGAGCGAACGGGCAGACCGTCAGGGGTTGGTGGTGGCGGCGGCAGCTAGGGTTCGAGGGGGGAGGGGAGGGCGGGTGGGGGACTGTGGAGGGGGGGCGGGTGATGTTTGAGGATCCGTCCGTGCGGCTACCTGAAATTTTAGTACTGGTGGGTGGAGATGGTGGTGACGGGAAGGTGCGACGTTCAAATTCCTCGGCTACTACTGTAGTTAACTCTATAAAGGGGTCGGTGCTGGAGGAGTGGGGGGCGACGGTTGAAGTACCCACGGCTACTAATTTTTGGGTAAGGAATTGATGTGGGGGGGAGCACCCGATCGCACCACGGTTCCAATAAGACAACGCGTGTAGATAATAGGAACGCGCGGAACCGCTGATTTTTTTGCAACGTAACGGGTAGTTTTGTTTTTAGATTTCCATTCCAGCTAGCTGGTCTTCGCAAACGGTTCCTCCTAATTTGTTCAGACGCAGCTGGAATTCAATCTACAATAAACTACCCACCTTTATCTTGCCGCAGGTGGTGATTTTTACAGCGCACTATCATCCGGCCAGGTTAAGCTAGTTACCTCAATCCACCTTTGCTCACCTTGCGCATCGTGGGATCCCAGACGCACTTCGCATTCGCACACGGTTAAAAACCAACTACCTCCACCCCTGCTCGCTCTTGCGCGTCGTGGTGATTTCACAGCCCACTAGCATCGCAATGTTTATCACTACCCTACTAACCCCTTGATCAGCACTTTGCGCAGTCGTGGTGATTTCCTCAGCACACTTTGCGTCGGCCACGTTAAGCAGTCACCAGCCCGTGTCGTTCGCATCATCCAGTCTTTTGCCATCAGAAAAAAAACATCAGAGAGGGTCAGAAGACAACCACAACCAGCATGTGGCCCAAATATATATGAGTGAAAGGGTGTTCTGTGATGTTCAAAATTCCAATGCCCAACTTTGACCATGCTGGCCGCCCGTTGGGCGCGTCGTCGAGACGTTAGATGGGCTAGAATTCGAATCACCTGGAAGTGCCAATATATGTAGGAATAATGGGTGTGATTTTAAAACTTTAAATAACAATCGACACCTTTTGGTGCCACCCCACCTGGCCTCGCAACCCGAATCACCCTTGGAATTCTATAATGACATAATGTCATAGCTCCTGCTAGGGTGCTTGACCCACCTCCCACTTTGTGTCGGGCGGGCGGAGCCTTAGTGATACACTTTGGTCATCCATGCTGTCCTCCATGACCTACCATAAGACGTACTAGTGAATCTAATCGCTTGGTCAAACGACAACGTTTTGTCGATAAATAATGGATAGCAATATCTAACCGCTTGGCCAATGTATTGAACCGCATCAAAAATCTCACGAGAGGGACCACAAAACCACAACGCGCCTACATCGGCCCAAATGATGTATGCTGGAAGGGTGATGTGTTGGTTTTTCAATATCAATATCAACAATTTAGATGTGACGCCTGCCTCTTGATACAGACAACAACCATTAAAGCATGCATTTAATGACGAGATAACGCAGGGTACGATGTCGGTCGAACCCACCAATCCGCGCATGTGGGCGGGATTCCAGACAGACGCTGAGCTCCAACTATGGTTGACACGACATGTGGCGGTGACGATCCCTACAACGAACTAGAGTTATCCATTCATGGCCAACCACATACCCCTCTTATCGGTCACAGGGATGATATAATACACCGAGGAGCCCACAGATATGCGTGTCATCACAAACAACTCCCGACAAGGGAGCCGTGGTCGATCATACGACCACCTATACACTGCATGCGTGCCCTAAAATATGTATGGTGGTTGTGTGATGTGTTTCAAATCCCCAATGCAAACAACAACCACCTTCATTGGGGACCACTACATTACAAACCGAACACCGTACCCGACCCCCAAGCCGGTTCCAATACTTACGCTGTCGGTTCCCCAACTTCGAGGCTGGCGTGGGGGTGGGTGTCCATCCAACACACCAACCCCCCCCCGCACGCGCTCAACTTTATTTGGTCTAACATGGCCACACATCAATAGGAAAACCATCATGGTCAAACCTGTCTCCTATGTTTGGTCAAAGGGATAGATTGTGTGGGCCCCCCTCGTTATCTGTCAAGGATGACATATGAGACCTCGGTGAGCCCACAGATATGTGCGCATCTATAAACGCACAAGGAACGTGCTCGATCAGAACATCCGGCCCCCTATACCCTGCATTTGGCCTGAAAAAAAGTATGGTGCTTGGGGTGTTCTTGTCAAATACCGAAAGCACAAAGACTTTCGATGGTCACAACTACATCAGTTAACACATTACAACACTGAACAGTACCCCACGCCATGTTAAAGAAGACGTACGATGTCGGTTCCGCAACTTCGAGGCGGGTGGTGGGTAGGGGGTGTCGTCCAACGCATGTGCGAAACTTGAATTTGCTCAGCATACAACAGAGCAAGAGTAACCCTTCTCGTTGCGTTGGGCCAAAGGGATATTTGCTGTGGGTAGCTATAGATGTCGATCATTTCTTCGATTTTTAGAACAAAAATGTAACACCCCCGGGTGATTGCCAACAGTAAATCACTTTTGATATGACATGGTTAGCAGGATCAACGATGCAATATATCTCTTAGAATCACATTGCATTTCAATCCTAAGTCAAATTCAAAATTAAATGCAAAGTGGAAATATGAATGGTTTCCAATATAGGAGGCTAAAAATGTCAGATAAATAACAAATATTCCAGAGGCTATTCTGAAAATTGAACCAACATCATTGGAATTGGATAAAGTGACTCGAAACAAACCTCCAACAGAGGTACTAAAGATAATATCGTAAAACATTTATTAAAATCTGAAATAATATGGATTTATGTTTTGTCCCAAAACTAGTTTAGGTGTTAGGGAATAATGCACTGATTATGAACTAGGTCTCAATGTTTTTGCAAAACAAAACCATTTTGAAGGCTGGACTATTTACTAAACTGCGAAAGTGCGAATAAAGAAAAAGTAAAACGAAACAAATGAACAGAAAAGAAGAGAAGGGACCCCCCCCCTAAGCCCCGGACTCCCGACCGCCGTCTCGGCACCAAGCTCGGGCGAAGTCACCCGTCCTCGCGCTCCCACCTCAGGCCCCTACGATCGTCGAGGTTCACTGATACCCCCACCTAGACTCACTCGAATTAGCGTCACCACCCCATTCCCCTCGGCTCCTCTCCTCCCCCCCCCTCTCGGATCGGGATCTCCCGTATCCCGTTCCCCCCGTCGGCCTACCCGTCCCGACCCGCCCCCGCGCCCTGCCTCTCCCCTCGTCAGCCCCCACCCTTCCCGATCCAGTCTGGACGGTGATCGCGGGAACGGCCCCGTCGCCACTGCCCTCTCTCACGCCTCCCCGTCCCGCGTCCCCGCCCGCCGGTCGGCTAGCGATCCGATCCCGCTCGCTCGCCACAACCGTACTCGTCCCCCTGTCCTCTTGCCTCTTCCCTACCACCTCTTCTGCTCTCGTTCCCCCCGTCCCTCGACTGGATCCGGATCGGGGCAACCATCCCCGACCCGTCGCCCCGACGACCCTCGCCGCCGCCCGGAGCCCGCCTCCTCCGCCGCCTGGCCTCCCCGTTCGCCGTCGTCCCATCGCTACCAACCCCCGACCATCCCTCTGCCCCGTCATACGGCACGGGATGACCCCAGGCCTCCCCTCTTCGTGCTCCCCCCGCACCCTTCGCCGCGCCACCGCGCCCCACGTTGCGCCGCTCACACCGTCCCTGCGCGCATGCTCCAACGCGTCTCCGTCGCCCTGCGTCGCGCCCAGCCTGCGCTCTCGGCGTCCCCGATCGTCGGCTCCCACTCCAGCCCCGTCCGCTTCCCTCTGCTCCTGCCTCCGCGTCTTGCGCGACATGATCCATTTGCAGCCCCCTTCATGCTGCGGTCGTCTACCCCACACCTCGTCCCCTCGTCGTCTCCACTTGGTCCCCTCTCAACCACCGACCCGTCGCGTCCTCCTTCTCTTCTCCTCGCGCCCTTGGCCAGCGCCGGGTCGCACCCTGTACGTCGCCCGCCGCTGTTTTCGCGCTCGCGCGCCCGCACGCCTGTGAAACCCCCCCCCCCCTGCCAATGCCAAGTGGGGCCCAAACCCCCTGTGACTGCTGACGAATGTGGGCCCCACGGCCCCAGAAACGTTTTAAGGAAAAATAATGAAAATAAAAATAAATATTAATAAATAATTAATTAATTAATTAGTATTAATCCTTGCTTAGGTTCAATTAATACGTAGTAGTGTTCTAATCAGTAATTAAAGTAATTAAACCTAATTACCTGACAGCCATGACAGTGGGACCCCCACTGTCAGGTGCCTGCTGACGTCAGCATGATGTCATGCGTCTGAGTCATCATCACTGTTCGGATAATGTTGAATTAATAATATTATTAAATTTCAAATAAATACTAAAAACTTAAAATCATATCTTTTTAAAATTTACCGTATCTATCGCGATTGAAAATATTTTTACATGAACTTGCTCAGAACGGCGAACGAGCCCGGATACGCCCTCTGTATTCCCGTCATGACGCCCGCAGGCATAGAACGTGGAACAATTAGACCGATTTCGAATAAGATAATAGTGCCCACTTTAATTAAATAAATCCCAGAAGAAATTTCCTAAATAAACTCAAAAATCGTTTGGTTAGGCATTTGAGAACACCCCGACATATCATTTAGGCATGTCATACATAATTGTGTTTGCATTATTGCCGTAATTTATTGTTTCTCTCCCTCCTTTCTCTCTCGAGAGACGCCGGAGTACCGACGACGCTGCACCAGGTTAACGACTACTCTACCGACGAGGCAGCCCGTTGACGACCTCCCTCTCTTGCCAGAGCACCACAGTGCAAAGCCCCCCCCCTCTTGAGTCATTCAGATATAGCCCATTCTATTCTCTGGCTTTTTTGGCCATTAGATTTCGCTACTAGTTATGATGCTCCTATTCTGATGTGCTATCCGCATGTTGTAACCTTTCATTGCTATTTACCTGCATATTATTAAACTGTTAGTATAGGTTTGGTAATGACCCCATCTTTGTAACCCACCACCTTACTTTGTCGCCCCTGCTTGTTTCATCAACGACTCGATTCAACGTGATCTCGAGTCAGAGACAGACGCCTCCTTCACCCCCCCGTAAGTTGTTAACGACTCTGCGTTAGGTAACTAATCGATGCCGAGGGTGATACCTCGTAACGCACTCCTGAGAATACTCTGCACATAGCTGTACGGTCGTGGTCATCGAGGTGCATCCTCCTTTCTCCATGGTTCGATACGACGCTCTGTCGTGCAACCCCTCAGTGTGAACCTGAGGGTGATACCTCTTACGTTTCACCCGATTGATTATGACACACGGGTACCTTGACTTTTTCACAGGGGTGCCCACCTGGTGGGACCCGCTGGGAATCTAGATTCGGGTGTGCCGGAAGGAAGGCACTCGAGTGTGGGTGACATTTGGCGGAGCATCATAGACCTCTGATTGTCTCCTCTGATACTAATGAGCCTAGATTGTATTTGGGTGGTTTGATCTGAGTGGGTCGACGTGCCCTATAACACGCCCACCCACTGCGGAAGGGGATAATGGTTTTGGGTCCGTCTGCGTGTACGTTTCGCCGAACTTATTCAGACGTCACGATTCACCGTGCGGGTGTGATCGTCGGCGATTGCGGGTTGGATACTTCACCTGGCAGTTCATGTCGCTGCCTGCAACCCCCGGCCAGCCACGTCAAGCCGCAGGGTGCCCAGGGCTGATGGCCCGGAGGAACCCCTAGGTGGCATAGGGTTTGTCCGGCGTTCTGACCTCTCGTCTGTAGCAGGTATAGAGCGCTGCTCTGCGTGTGATCTTCCGTAGGACGGATTACCAGCCAGTATGTTCCGCCGCCAGCGATTGATCGAGCGTGTTTGGGTAACAGTAGTGCACCCCTGCAGGGATGATCTTCTATCGATAGACCGGTCCTACGTGTAAAGGACGCTCAGTTTGTGTATCCCGAGTTACTATAACTGGATACTGTAGTAATCATACGCCTTCGGGGATTTACTTCTCGCTGGGAGTCGAGAGGAGGATCTTTTGAGCTGTACTTCAACTGTTTGCTAAATAAAACTGCTATTCTACTACTCTTATCTATACTGCTGCAAGATGATGGCTTTGAGAAGAAATGTTTGAAGATGCTAGTTCTTCGATAGACTAGGCCTTTCTCTCTCATTTTCTGGCCATTCTGTCAGCCCAGTCCACATTATACAAGCCCTTTTCTCCATGATAACGTTGCATATTATATAGATCTTGCTGGGAGTACTTCGGATGAAGTAATCAGCGTTTGCTTTATTTTTCTTTTCCCCCATATACCCCACCTTGGATGATACCCCAGACGATGGAGTCCAGGAGCCAACGCCAACCCCAACCGCACCCTAACGCGAGCCTACTACCAGGCGGGTCCAGAGGGCACGTACTACTGGATCGAGCCAGCTGACCAGGAGTAGGATCGGAGGCTCCCAGGCAGGAGGCCAACGCCTTTCGATCTAGTGTCGCTGTTTGTGCTAGCCTTCTTAAGGCATAACTTGTCTAACTATGTCTGTACCCAGATATTATTTGTATGACTGACTTATGTATTCGGATCTTCGGATCCCTGGTCTGTAATATTGTGGACCTCCGTTTATTTGTGTTTAGAGTTGTGTTGTGATATCTTCCCGTGAGTCCCTGGGCTTGATCGTACACGTTTGCGTGTATGATTAGTGTACAATTGAACCAGGGGCGTCACAAGTTGGTATCAGAGCCGACTGCCTGTAGGAAGCCCCCTCCAAATTCCTTGGCCGAAGTTGAGTCTAGAAACCGAGAAACTAATTTACTAACTTGGCTGTGTGGCTTACGGGCCCACGTCGCCAACTGGGTGGTATTAGGATCTTTTATTCCTCGTCTATACTCTGGGACTCTAATATCTCTTCTATTCGGGTTAAATAAAATTTTACTAACGCCGACACTTAGGATCTCGTAAATCCCGTCTACCCGGAGAGCTGGATATCTGTGCGATTTCCCTGTCGTTGATCTGATTAGTCTGATAATCATTTTCCTTTCCATTGTTTTGTTTAACCTTTCTCTCCGAGTTGTGTTAAACTTCTCGTTGTCATTTGACAAATCTGAATTTCCTCTGTTTCAGATGGACCGTTTGTTTCCACCGCGTCCTACGATACAGCTTGTGCTTCGCACTTGGGCTCGTGATGCCCCTGGTTTTCCAGCTGTCCTGATCGCTCTCATGACCAGACTTGGCTACCGCTGGTACCCTGAGTACATGGTTTACGAGGATTACCGCGAGTTTAATCAGGAACAGTACTATGCTGAAGTTCGGATTTATGATCAGCAGAACAACTCAGACACCGAGCTGCACCTTTTCCACGGTATCGGCGTGACGATTGAGATGGCAGTACATGATGCCGCCTACTCTGCTGTCGCACGTCTTCGAGGACAGTTCAGTGATATCTTGGATGACTCTGAGTTCCGATACATTCCGTATGCCCCTGCTGGAGATGCTACCGGATACTACACAGCTATCTGTGCCCCGTACGAGCCTCGCCGATATGACCACCGCGTTCTGATTCAGTGCACTCAGGCTCTGGATCGCACTGTTCGGGCTCTTGCCGTCGAGTTGGTTGCCACTCGAGCACGTCTCTACGATGCTATGACGCAGTTGATGCCCGCTGTTCGTGCAGGGATACATCCGGAGCACATCCTTTACCCGCGCAGGACTCAGATGTATGCTGGTATTGACTGGCCTGCTGTTGGAGGTCACACACCTGCACGTGGACCTCTTCTTACAGTTCGAGACCGGGTTCTGCATCAGAGTGCACATGGAGCACCGGATCCTTCCGCGACGAATATTCGTCGTCCGCACTCGCAGTTACCCCGTTACAGTGGTTTTCTCCGACGTTGATGTAGCCTTTGCTATGTCTCGTTGTGTACTTCCTTACCGCGTGCCTGCGCGCCGCCTAGTATGTCTAGCTTTTAATTTGCGCTGTTATGCTGTCCGCATGTACCCGACTTTGTGTATGGATCTGTATGTCTTAATCGACTACTGTTATGTATCTATTACACTGCTTAAGGTATTGTCGTGTTACATCATACTTGTCGCTAAACACTCGCAATTGCTTTTACTAAACTACCCCCTGTTGATACGTAGCAGGATGGTTAGACCAGGTGGTCGTGGTCGTGCCCCTGAACGTCCACCACCGCCAGACTATATGGCGGCTATGATGCAACAGTTTGAGCTTAACCGCCAGTTCATGGTTGGAATCATGGCTCAGTTTCCGCATCAGAACAACCAGAACCAGAACCCAGCTTCAATAACTTTGACAGAGTTTACGCGACTCAACCCAACGCAGTTTCGCAACTCTGACAAGCCACTGGATGCTGATGACTGGCTCCGCGACATCACTCACGAGATGGAGTCTGCTAATGTCGCCCCCGCCAACTTTGTCACCTTCGCGGCCTTTTTCTTAAAGGGCCCCGCTGCTCAATGGTGGGACACACACAAGCGTACTCTGCCTGTTGGAACAGTCATCACCTGGTATGAGTTCCAGGCTGCTTTCCGTACACGTTACATCCCTCAAGCAATTATGGAACGCATGAAGACCCAGTTCCGTAACCTCACCCAGGGCAATAAAACCGTCGAAGCTTATCAGCGGGAATTTCTTAATCTCTCCCGTATGCCGAATTCTCTTACAACAATAGCTATCAAGCTAGTCTGAAGATGGCACCGTTTGAAGTTCTATACGGTCGTAAGTGTCGAACCCCTCTGAATTGGTCAGAAACTGGGGAACGCTCACTCGTCGGACCGGACATTATTCGGCAAGCTGAAGAACAAGTCCGCATTGTTCGTGAACATTTGAAATCTGCTCAGTCTCGTCAGAAGAGCAACTATGACCGAAAGCACCAGGAAATAGTCTATCAACCTGGCGAGCAAGCTTACCTCCGCGTCACTCCGTTGAAAGGCACTCATCGGTTCGGAATCAAAGGCAAGTTAGCCCCTCGCTACATTGGCCCGTTCCGTATTCTTGCCCGTCGAGGAGAAGTGGCATATCAGTTGCAATTGCCGCCAAACCTTTCTCAAGTACATGACGTCTTTCATGTATCCCAACTCCGCCGCTGCTTCAAGGATCCTATTCGAGCTGTGGATCATGAAGTGCTCGAATTACGGGAAGATCTGTCATATCCAGAATATCCCATCCGTATTCTTGATCAAGCTGAGCGTCGAACACGTCAAAAGTCAATCAAGTTCCTCAAGGTTCAGTGGTCAAATCATTCTGAAGATGAAGCCACTTGGGAACGCGAGGATCGTCTTCGCGAAGAATACCCCTCTTTCTTTCAGTCTTCCTCTTAATTCTCGGGACGAGAATTCTTAATAGATGAGGAGAGTTGTAACACCCCCGGTGATTAGCAACAGTAATCACTTTTGATAATGACATGTTAGCATGATCAACAGTGCATAATCATCATTAGCATCACATTGCATTTCAACTCCTAAGTCAAATTCAAAATTTAAATGAAAGTGAAATATGAAAGTTGTCCAATATAGGAGCTAAAATGTCAGATAAATAACAAATATTCCAGAGGCTATTCTAAAATTGAAACCAACATCATTGGAATTGGATAAGTGACTCGAACAACCTCAAACAGAGGATAAAGATAATATTTAATAACCATTTATTAAATCTGAAATAAATATGGAATTATGTTTTGTCCAAACTAGTTTTAGGTGTTAGGGAATAATGCACTAGTATTTATGAACTAGGTCTCATGTTTTGCAAAAACCATTTTGAGGCCTGACTATTTACTAAACTGCGAAAGGAGAATAAAGAAAAAGATAAACGAAAAATGAAACAGAAAAGAAGAAGAAGGACCCCCCCCCTCCGGCCCAACTGGGCCGAAGCCCAGCCGGCCGGCCCACCCGCGCCCCCTAGCCTATACCCCCAGGGACGCCCGAACCCTAGCGTCACCCACCCCCATTCCCCTCGCTCCTCTCCTCCCCCCCCCTCGTCTGGATCGGGATCTCCCGATCCCGTCCGCCCCGTCGCCTACGCCGTCGCCGACGCCGCCCCGTCGCCGCCTCCCCCTCGTCAGCCCCCACCTCCCGATCCAGATCGGGATCGGGATCGCGGGAACGGCCCCGTCGCCGACGCCTCTCGCCGACGCCGCCCCGCTCCCGCGCCGGTCGGCTAGCGCCGACGCCGCCGCCACACCGACGTCGCCCTGTCCTCTCCTCTTCCCCGACCAGCCGCCTGGCGCTCGGTCGCCCCCTCCCTCGACTGGATCCGGATCGGGGCAAATCCCCGATCCCGTCGCCCGCGACGACCTCGCCGCCGCCCGGAGCCCGCGCCTCCCCGCCGGCCTGCCTCCCCGTCGCCGTCGTCCCCGTCGACCACCCCGACCTCCCGCTGCCCCGTCCCTACGAGCACGGTGAGGCCTCGGGCCTCTTCCCCCCCTCTCTGCTCCCGCACCTCGCCGCGCGCACCGCGCCCCCGTGCCGCCGCTCACCGTGCTGCGCGCATGCTCACGCGTCGCCGCGCCCCGGCTCCCGCCCGACCGCGCTGCGCGCGCCCCGCTCGCGCCCACTCCAGCCGCCGCTGCCGCTCGACCTCTCGCCTCTGCCTCCGCTCGCCGCGGCCACCCGCGCGCGCGCGCCCCCATACCTCGCCCGCGTCGCTCGCCGTGGCCCCGCGCTCACCACCGACCCGTCCGGCCGCGCCTCGCCGGCGCCCGTGGCCAGCGCCCGGGCGCACCCTGGACGCGCCCGCTCGGGCTGCGCCTGCGCCGCGCCCGCACGCCTGTGAACCCCCCCCCCTGGGCCACTGCCCAGTGGGGCCCGAACCCCCTGTGCCGCTGACAAATGGGGCCCACCCCCCTAAAAACGATTTTAAGAAAATAAAAAATAAATAAATAAAATAATTAATTAAATAATTAATTAGTTAATTAATTAGTTAATTAATCCTGATTAGGTTAATCTAATTAACTAATTAGTGTTAATTAATCAGTAATTAAATTAATTAAACCTAAACTGGATACTTGTTTGTGTATCCCGATCCTACGGTAAAGGACGCTCAGTTTGTGTATCCCGATCTACTACTTAAACTGGATACTTGTTGCTTAATTGAAGCTTCGGGATTACTTTCTCGCTGGGAGTCGAGGAAGGATCTTTGAGCTGTACTTCAACATGTTTGTTAAATAAAATGCTATTCTACTCTCTTCTACTGCTGCAAGATGATGGCTTTGAGAAGATGTTTGAAGATGCTAGTCTTCGATAGGACTAGGCCTTTCTCTCTATTCTGGCATTTCTGCAGCCCAGTCCACATATACAGCCTTTTCTCCATTGATAATGTTGCATATGTAGTATAGATCCTTGCTTGCTGAGTACTTCGGATGAGTACTCACGGTTGCTTTATTTTCTCTTTTCCCCCATATACCCCACCTTGATGATACACCAGACGATGGAGTCCAGGAGCCAGACGCCACCACCGGAGCCTACTACCAGGCGGGTCCAGAGGGCACGTACTACTGGATCAAGCCATCTGACCAGGAGTAGGGAGGCTCCCAGGCAGGAGGCCAACGCCTTTCGATCTAGTGTCGCTGTTTGTGCTAGCCTTCTTAAGGCAGAACTTGTCTAACTATGTCTGTACCCAGATATTATTTGTATGACTGACTCATGTATTCGGATCTTCGGATCCCTGGTCTGTAATATTGTGGACCTCCGTTTATTTGTGTTTAGAGTTGTGTTGTGATATCTTCCCGTGAGTCCCTGGGTTTGATCGTACACGTTTGCGTGTATGATTAGTGTACGATTGAACCGGGGGCGTCACAAGTTGGTATCAGAGCCGACTGCCTGTAGGAAGCCCCCCTCCAAATTCCTTGGCCGAAGTTGAGTCTAGAAACCGAGAAACTAATTTACTAACTTGGCTGTGTGGCTTACGGGCCCACGTCGCCAACTGGGTGGTATTAGGATCTTTTATTCCTCGTCTATACTCTGGGACTCTAATATCTCTTCTATTCGGGTTAAATAAAATTTTACTAGCGCCGACACTTAGGATCTCGTAAATCCCGTCTACCCGGAGAGCTGGATATCTGTGCGATTTCCCTGTCGTTGATCTGATTAGTCTGATAATCATTTTCCTTTCCATTGTTTTGTTTAACCTTTCTCTCCGAGTTGTGTTAAACTTCTCATTGTCATTGACAAATCTGCTTCACAAAGGTGTTAAATTTGAGTGGACAGAAAAATGTCAAGAAAGCTTTCAGACACTAAAAGATAAATTGACATCTGCCCCAGTACTAGCACCCCCGGATTCCCAAAAGGATTTTGTGATATACTGTGATGCATCTCGTCAAGGATTAGGCTGTGTCCTAATGCAAGAGCGCAAAGTGATTGCTTATGCCTCCCGACAATTGCGTCCTCATGAAGAAAATTATCCCGTGCATGATCTTGAACTTTCTGCGGTTATCTATGCCTTGAAGCTATGGCGACATTACCTTCTCGGTAACCGTTGCGAGATATACACGGATCACCAAAGCTTGAAGTATTTATATACTCAACCAGATCTGAACCTTCGTCAACAAAGATGGCTCGAGACAATAGCCGATTATGATATGAATATCTCATACACCCCTGGCAAGGCAAATGTAATGGCCGATGCTTTGAGCCGCAAGGCTTATTGCAGCAACCATATGGTTCAGGAATCACAACCTCTTCTTTATGAAGAGTTTCGTAAATTGAACCTCCATATTGTTCCACAGGGTTATCTCAATACCCTGGTTGTCGAACCAGATTTAGAACACGGCATTAAGGTTATGCAAAGGTATGACACTGAAGTTGAAAAGATCAAGCGATACCTCGAGAAAGGAAAGCCGTCGGAATTCCATCTTGATGCAGATGGGATCCTATTTTTCCAACACCGTCTCTTCGTACCCAAGTTCAAGAATGAGAGGGAAAACGTTATGAAGGAAGCTCATGACACTCCCTTGTCCATTCACCCTGGTAGCACAAAGATGTACCGTGACATTTGTCAAAGATTCTGGTGGCCTAATATGAAGCGAGACATTGCTCGTTATGTTTCTGAGTGTGACGTTTGCCGCCGCGTTAAAGCAGAACATCAAAGGCCTGCTGGAACTCTGCAACCCCTGGAAATTCCTGAATGGAAATGGGACAAGGTCCAAATGGATTTCATTACTGGTTTTCCCAGATCTCAGAAGGGTCATGATGCTATTTTTGTCGTCATTGACCGATTCTCCAAGGTTGCTCACTTTCTGCCTGTTAAGGAGACAATCACTGCTAGCCAGTTAGCAGACTTGTATGTTTCCCGGATTGTGTCACTCCACGGTGTTCCGTTGGAGATCAGTTCTGATCGTGGCAGCCTCTTCACCTCCAGATTCTGGAATAGTTTCCAAGAAGCTATGGGAACTCATCTGTCTTTCAGCACCGCTTTTCACCCTCAGTCACAGGGTCAAGTTGAACGAGTTAATCAAGTGCTCGAAGATATGCTTCGAGCTTGCGTCATCTCCTTCGGTAAGAAATGGGAGGAATCTCTCCCGTATGCCGAATTCTCTTACAACAATAGCTATCAAGCTAGTCTGAAGATGGCACCGTTTGAAGTTCTATACGGTCGTAAGTGTCGAACCCCTCTGAATTGGTCAGAAACTGGGGAACGCTCACTCGTCGGACCGGACATTATTCGGCAAGCTGACGAACAAGTCCGTATTGTTCGTGAACATTTGAAATCTGCTCAGTCTCGTCAGAAGAGCAACTATGACCGAAAGCACCAGGAAATAGTCTATCAACCTGGCGAGCAAGCTTACCTCCGCGTCACTCCGTTGAAAGGCACTCATCGGTTCGGAATCAAAGGCAAGTTAGCCCCTCGCTACATTGGCCCGTTCCGTATTCTTGCCCGTCGAGGAGAAGTGGCATATCAGTTGCAATTGCCGCCAAACCTTTCTCAGGTACATGACGTCTTTCATGTATCCCAACTCCGCCGCTGCTTCAAGGATCCTATTCGAGCTGTGGATCATGAAGTGCTTGAATTACGGGAAGATCTGTCATATCCAGAATATCCCATCCGTATTCTTGATCAAGCTGAGCGTCGAACACGTCAAAAGTCAATCAAGTTCCTCAAGGTTCAGTGGTCAAATCATTCTGAAGATGAAGCCACTTGGGAACGCGAGGATCGTCTTCGCGAAGAATACCCCTCTTTCTTTCAGTCTTCCTCTTAATTCTCGGGACGAGAATTCTTAATAGATGAGGAGAGTTGTAACACCCCCGGTGATTAGCAACAGTAATCACTTTTGATAATGACATGTTAGCATGATCAACAGTGCATAATCATCATTAGCATCACATTGCATTTCAACTCCTAAGTCAAATTCAAAATTTAAATGAAAGTGAAATATGAAAGTTGTCCAATATAGGAGCTAAAATGTCAGATAAATAACAAATATTCCAGAGGCTATTCTAAAATTGAAACCAACATCATTGGAATTGGATAAGTGACTCGAACAACCTCAAACAGTGGATAAAGATAATATTTAATAACCATTTATTAAATCTGAAATAAATATGGAATTATGTTTTGTCCAAACTAGTTTTAGGTGTTAGGGAATAATGCACTAGTATTTATGAACTAGGTCTCATGTTTTGCAAAAACCATTTTGAGGCCTGACTATTTACTAAACTGCGAAAGGAGAATAAAGAAAAAGATAAAAGAAAAATGAAACAGAAAAGAAGAAGAAGGACCCCCCCCCTCCGGCCCAACTGGGCCGAAGCCCAGCCGGCCGGCCCACCCGCGCCCCCTAGCCTATACCCCCAGGGACGCCCGAACCCTAGCGTCACCCACCCCCATTCCCCTCGCTCCTCTCCTCCCCCCCCCTCGTCTGGATCGGGATCTCCCGATCCCGTCCGCCCCGTCGCCTACGCCGTCGCCGACGCCGCCCCGTCGCCGCCTCCCCCTCGTCAGCCCCCACCTCCCGATCCAGATCGGGATCGGGATCGCGGGAACGGCCCCGTCGCCGACGCCTCTCGCCGACGCCGCCCCGCTCCCGCGCCGGTCGGCTAGCGCCGACGCCGCCGCCACACCGACGTCGCCCCGTCCTCTCCTCTTCCCCGACCAGCCGCCTGGCGCTCGGTCGCCCCCTCCCTCGACTGGATCCGGATCGGGGCAAATCCCCGATCCCGTCGCCCGCGACGACCTCGCCGCCGCCCGGAGCCCGCGCCTCCCCGCCGGCCTGCCTCCCCGTCGCCGTCGTCCCCATCGACCACCCCGACCTCCCGCTGCCCCGTCCCTACGAGCACGGTGAGGCCCCAGGCCTCCCCCTCTCTGCTCCCGCACCTCGCCGCGCGCACCGCGCCCCCGTGCCGCCGCTCACCGCGCTGCGCGCATGCTCACGCGTCGCCGCGCCCCGGCTCGCGCCCGACCGCGCTGCGCGCGCCCCGCTCGCGCCCACTCCAGCCGCCGCTGCCGCTCGTCCTCTCGCCTCTGCCTCCGCTCGCCGCGGCCACCCGCGCGCGCGCGCGCCCCCACACCTCGCCCGCGTCGCTCGCCGTGGCCCCGCGCTCACCACCGACCCGTCCGGCCGCGCCTCGCCGGCGCCCGTGGCCAGCGCCCGGGCGCACCCTGGACGCGCCCGCTCGGGCTGCGCCGGCGCCGCGCCCGCACGCCTGTGACCCCCCCCCTGGGCCACTGCCCAGTGGGGCCCAAACCCCCTGTGACGCTGACGAATGGGGCCCACGGCCCAGAAACGTTTTAGGAAAAATAATGAAAATAAAAATAAATAATTAAAATAATTAATTAATTAATTAGTTAATTAATCCTGATTAGGTTAATTTAATTAAGTAGTTAGTGTTAATTAATCAGTAATTAAATTAATTAAACCTAATTAACCTGACAGCCTATGACAGGTGGGACCCACCCTGTCAGGTGGCTGCTGACGTCAGCATGATGTCATGCTGACGTCATCAATCACTGTTTCGGATAATGTTGAATTAAATAATTAATTAAATTTCAAAAATTAATAAAAACTTTAGAAAATCATATCTTTTAAACCGTATCTCCGATGAAAATATTTTATACATGAAACTTGCTCAGAACGACGATACGAGCCCGGATACGCCCTCCGTATTCCCGTCAGACGCCCGCAGCTATAAGAACGTGGAACAATTAGACCGATTTCGATAAATGAATAGTGCCCAACTTTAATTAAATAAATCCAAATAAATTCCTAAATTAACTAAATCGTTTAGTTAGGCAGTAGAACACCCCGGCATATCATTTAGGCATGTCATACATATTGTTTGCATTATTGCCGTGAATTTATTGTTTCTCTCCCCCTCCTTCTCTCTCGATAGACGCCGAGACCGACGACGCTGCACCAGGTTACGACTACTCTACCGACGAGCAGCCCGTTGACGACCTCCCTCTCTTGCCAGAGCAACCAGGCAAGCCCCCCCCCCTTGAGCATTCCAGATATCGCCCATTCTATTCTCCTGCTTGCATTAGATTTCGCTACTGTTAATGTATGCTCCTATTCTGATGCATAGCCTGCTGTTGTAACCTGTTCATTGCTACCTTACCTGCCTATGATAAACTGTTTAGTATAGGTTGGTATGACCCATCTGTGACCCCACCACCTTACTTTGTCGCCCCTGCTTGTTCATCAACGACTCGATCAACGTGATCGTCGATCAGAGACAGACGCCTCACTTCACACCCCCCCTAGTTGTACGACTCTGCGTAGTAACTATCGAGTGCCGAGGGTGATACCTCGTAATGCACTCCTGATGAATACTCTGCAGCATAGCTGTACGGTCGTGGTCATCGAGGGTGATTCCTCCTTCTCCATGTCCGATACGACTCTGTCGTGCAACCCCTCAGTGTGAACCTCGAGGGTGATACCTCTTACGTTCACCCTGATGATTATGACCACACGGTTACTTGACCTTTTTCACAGGCGGGTCCACCCTGGTGGGTACCCGCTGGGGATCTATGATTTCGGGTGTGCCGGAAGGGCACTCGAGTGTGACACTGTGGCGGAGCATCAGAGACTCTGATTGTCTCCGCTTGATACTAATTGAGCCTATTGGATTGGGTGTGTGATCTGAGTGGGTCGACGTGCCCTATACGCACTGCCACCACGCGGGATAATGGTTATGGGGCCCTCTGCGATGTACGTTTCGCCGAAAGCTTATCAGACGTCACGATTCACCGTGCAGGCTGATCGTCGGGATTGGGCTGGATACTTCACTGGCGAGTTCAGTGTCGCGCCTGCACCCCGGCCAGCCACGCAACGCGCAGGGTGCCCAGGGCGATGGCCCGAGACCCCTGGGTGCATAGGTTAGTCCGGCGTGCTGACCTCTCTGCTGAGCCTAGGTAGAGCGCTGCTTCGTGTTGATCTTCCGAGGACGGGCATTACCCAGCAAGTATGTCCGGCCAGAGTTGATCGAGCGTGTTGGGTAACAGTAGTGCACCCCTGCAGGGATGAATCTTCTATCGATAGCCGGTCCTACGGTAAAGGACGCTCAGTTTGTGTATCCCGATCTACTACTTAAACTGGATACTTGTTACTTAATTGAAGCTTCGGGATTACTTTCTCGCTGGGAGTCGAGGAAGGATCTTGAGCTGTACTTCAACATGTTTGTTAAATAAAATGCTATTCTACTCTCTTCTACTGCTGCAAGATGATGGCTTTGAGAAGATGTTTGAAGATGCTAGTCTTCGATAGGACTAGGCCTTTCTCTCTATTCTGGCATTTCTGCAGCCCAGTCCACATATACAGCCTTTTCTCCATTGATAATGTTGCATATGTAGTATAGATCCTTGCTTGCTGAGTACTTCGGATGAGTACTCACGGTTGCTTTATTTTCTCTTTTCCCCCATATACCCCACCTTGATGATACACCAGACGATGGAGTCCAGGAGCCAGACGCCACCACCGGAGCCTACTACCAGGCGGGTCCAGAGGGCACGTACTACTGGATCGAGCCAGCTGACCAGGAGTAGGATCGGAGGCTCCCAGGCAGGAGGCCAACGCCTTTCGATCTAGTGTCGCTGTTTGTGCTAGCCTTCTTAAGGCATAACTTGTCTAACTATGTCTGTACCCAGATATTATTTGTATGACTGACTTATGTATTCGGATCTTCGGATCCCTGGTCTGTAATATTGTGGACCTCCGTTTATTTGTGTTTAGAGTTGTGTTGTGATATCTTCCCGTGAGTCCCTGGGCTTGATCGTACACGTTTGCGTGTATGATTAGTGTACGATTGAACCAGGGGCGTCACAAAAAAATAACCAATAAAAAACATATTCTACAAATTAGCAAAACAAGGATCCCAAGGTTTATATAATCGTCATGACAAGTCACTATAGAGACATTTAGATGATAAATGTCTATAATGACCGTATCATGGCACTTTAATGAAGCTTGAGATATGCAACTTCTCACCGGGTCACCCATCCTTAGACAACTCCAGCCCCAGCACGCTTAACTTCTGCATTCTATTAGACTAGGTTAGTGGACGGGAAGCCGCCCCTTGCTGATAAGAATTGCCTCCTCACCTTTAAGGCGTTTCACGCTGGTCACCCTATGGGATCTACTCCCTACTATCACACACGTTTGTGCTTTTAGAAACTATGTGCAATATTTACATGGCCGGTGTTTCACCGTCTAGCCTTCTATGAGCACTGACACTGGCAGCGGGAAACCGATGGGTGAAGAGGCAGGAAACCGATGGGAGGAGTGGCGGGAAACGGTAGCGTGTTTGAATATATAACAACATTAATATGGAAAACTTAGTAGAGAAGGAAGCGTGAGCTAGCACGACGCATGCGCACACTGCTTACCCACGGGTGACAGACGGTTGACCAGAACTGCTTTAAATATTCAGGGTTCGTTTGGCCTTTTTATACATTATAATTAAGTTTTATAAGCATTAATTTAATGTGCACAATTCAAATTAGTGCACCAAAATGGCTACAAAAATCATACATGTGTCCTTGCATGCATGTTTAGGTCCCATGCAAAGAATGAGAATGAATTACAACTGTCTCGGCGTCTGGCTCGGCCTCGGACATTGAGAATCTCGGTTTTTAAATCCCCATAAATCCAAAACTCACCCGAAAATCGTGAAACTTGGCATGGTGTCACGACATGGCACATATATGTCGTGGAAAAAAAATTGTCCATTTTGGGGCAAGTTTTATTACAAGCCTCTTACAAACCGGAGCTTCTCTCAAGAAGCCTTGTGGTTCCGATAGGGAAACGTGTCCCCCTTGTGGGCGAAACGATAATCACTGCCTCTTTTCGCCTTGTATTTTTTTCTACAGGCAACATGGAACGACAGGATATCCGTGCTGAAATTTAAAATTATTCAATGTTTGTTTGGCCTTTTTATACATTAATTAAGTTTCCTAGGCATTTAATGTCCATAATTCAAATCTGAACTACAAATACATGCTCCAGTTCACCAAAATGGCTAGAAAAATCATACATGTGTCCTTGGGTGCATGTTTAGGTCCCATGCAAGGAATGGGAATGAATTACAATCGTATCGGCGTCCTGGCTCATCCTCAAACATTTGGAATCTCGGTTTTTAAATCCCCGTAAATCCAAAAATCACCAGAAAGTCATGAAAGTTGGCATGGTGTCACGTCATGGTACATATATGTCATGGTAAAAACATTGTCCAATTTGGGCCAAGATTTATTACAAACCTCTTACAAACCGGAGCCTCTCGCAAGAACCCTCGTGGTTTCGATAGGGAAACATGTCCCCGTGTGGGCGAAACGATAATCGATCCCTCTTCTAGCCTTGTATTTTCTTCTACACGCAACATGGAACAACGGGAGATTCACGCTGAACTTTGAAATTATTTAGGGTTCGTTCGACCTTTTTATTCATTAATTGAGTTTTCTAGGCATTTAATGACCATAATTCAAATCCGAACTACAAATACATGCTCCAATGAACCAAAATGGCTAGAAAAATCATACATGTGCCCTTAGGGTGCATGTTTAGATCCCATGGAAGGAATAGGAATGAATTCAACCATCTCGGCGTCCTGGCTCGGCCTCAAACATTGTGAATCTTGGTTTTTAAATCTCCGTAAATCCAAAACTCATCAGAAAATCATGGAACTTGGCATGGTGTCACGACATGGCACATATATGTCGCGGTAAAAAAATTGTCCAATTTGGGCCAAGCTATATTACAAGCCTCTTACAAACCGAAGCTTCTCGCAACCCTCATGGTTCCTGTAGGGAAACATGCCCCACTTGTGGGCAAAACGATAATCGTTGCCTCTTCTCGCCTTGTATTTTGTTTTCTACAGGCAACATAGTATAACAGGAGTGTCGTGCTGAAATTTGAAACTGTTCAGGGTTCGTTTGGCCATTTTATATATTAATTGAGTTTTCTAGGCATTTAATGTAGTCCATAATTCAAATTTGAACTACAAGCACATGCTCCAGTGAAGCAAAATGGGTGGAAAGTCATACATGTGTCATTGGGTGCATGTTTAGGTCTCATTGAAGGAATGGGAATGAATTACAAACGTCTCATCGTCCTGAAACATTGAGAATCTCGGTTTTTAAATCCCAGTAAATCAAAAACTCACCCAAAAAACATGAAACTTGGCATGGTTTCATGACATGGCACATATATGCCGTGGTAAAAAAAACGTCTAGTTTGAGACAAGGCACACACATTAATAGCCAATGAAGTCCTTTTGAAACAAATAGCTGACATGTTAATATTGCAAACGGTTGTATTATATGAACCGTGTGTGTTCCCGTAACCATTTAAGTGCGGCCACGCGTCCCTCCTTTCTTATGGGATAGTACTACATCGGTCCTCGTTCATTGGTCATCTTTGTATTTTGTGCCAAAATTTAACCATACTCGATGGCGTGCGTGCTGCTGTTTGATTAGACGGGACAAGCACGAGAAGTCCGCCGTGCAGGCTCGATGGGACGCGTGCAAACAGTCTGCCGCACAGGCTCAACGGGACGCGTGCGACCTGTCCACCTCGCAGGCTCGATGGGACACGTGCGAGCAGCAAGGCCGCCCACGCTCACCGGGAAGCGAGCTCTTTGACCTCCATCCACCAGCCGCCCGCCTCGCTCACAACTTCTCCATTAATGGCGGCCGAGCTCTTTAACGGAGGGTGTTTTCTTGTGATCCCATGGCCCCGCTCAACGTTAGCATTTGCTTTGTTCGAGTTTTCAACTCGTATTTCGGATAATATAAAATGCCACATAGGGCAACGGATAATACG
The DNA here is from genome assembly GCA_011799875.1 of Thinopyrum elongatum. NCBI lineage: Eukaryota > Viridiplantae > Streptophyta > Magnoliopsida > Poales > Poaceae > Thinopyrum > Thinopyrum elongatum. The sequence continues at coordinate 202,221,448 of CM022298.1, forward strand.
ACGACAAATAAAATGGCAACGGATAATACGACGACAAATTTACAATGGCGCGGATAATAATTGTCTTACATATTCCAGATAATTTAAAATGCCACATGAGGCAAAGGCCGGAAGACACAGGGGCAAGAGAAGAAGGAAATCGCAGACAACGATCTGGGTCGCTACTGTCTCTACTCCTCGATGGATCGCCGGGCGACGACATCCTCTAGCTCCTTCTTCAATTCCTCACAACTTTGCTTGACAGCAGCCACGGATTCCTCCACCTCCTGCTCGCGCTTGATCCGGAGCTTCCTCAAGTCACCCATCAGTTCCTCAACGACCGCTTTCAGCGTCATCCCCGAGGCACTGCTCTGCTCATGTAGCTTCTTCCAGCCGGCGGCCTCCTCCTCCGTCTCAGCGAGTGCCTTGAGGAGCTTCGCATTGTCACCCATGAGTTGCTCGACGAGGCCGGTCACCTTCTCAACCGAGGCATCGCTAATCTCGAGCAGCTTCATCAAACTGCCGACCAGCTCCTACTGCTTAATTAGGCCAACGAGAATGTCGTCGTCGCTGGCCAAGGACTTCAGGAACGCCAGTTCGTCGCGATCGCCGACGCGGCGAGTGCGCTTGTGAGAGCCCTTGCGTGTCGGTGAGAGCTCGTTTGAGGGCTTCGCGGTGCTGGGACATCTCTGATGTGGCTGTCGCGTAGCGGCGGGACCTCTCTAGTGCTTCTGCGGCCTTGGCCTTTGCTCCCTGGTTATATGTCCACCTTAAACTCCTCCTACCGGTCATGGCGGAACGACTGACAGGAAAGACCTGTTTTGTGGGTGATGAGGAGAGGAACTGTGAAGTAATTTTCGAGTGGGTAGTTTTTATAGCCTGGTGCTAAGTGTGAACACATTTAGGTTTGATTGGTGTGAACAGATTTGCAATTACTTATTGGATTGTAATCTGGAATGTGACGAGAAACAAGGTCAAAATTTATTGATGGTTCTACTTCTGGGCTCGAAGCCCGTTTCTGTTGTTTTGGCTCATCGCAAACAGTTCTTATAGATCAACCGTATGCCATGCATCGGAAGCCCGAAACGGTCCCCGGATGGCGTACGTGGGTCTGCGTTCTCGGATATATGTGTACACGTGTCTGTCCACTATCACACACGGTCAAGATATCTCCATCGTGTCCGATGGATGCGCCGTCGCGCCTCCCATGGGGTGCCAGAAGGTTGACCAGAATTGCAATATGCAGGTGTGGTTGCTCGCCGTTGAGGTGGCCGTGTCGCGCTCTGCTCTTCGTTGAGGCGGCCGTGGCGCGCTCTGCTCACGTCCGTCCGCGCGTTTTGCTCGCCATTGAGGCGGCCGCGGCGCGCTCTGCTCTGGCGTCCCTGCGCGTGCTCTGCTCGCCGTTGAGGCAAATTTACAATGGCAACGGCTAATAATTGGGCCATTTGCATTTCTATCCCTAACTCGAACCACCTACTCAGATTTGCCCCTAATTTCGAAGCCTGCTCAAATTTGCCCCTCTGCCGTTAGGTGCTCTTACAGAAATGCCCTTCTGCGCCGTTACCGTCCGGTCAAAGGGCTTTGACCGTCCTGAAAAATATAACAAAAAAATCTAAAATTTTATGGGATTGAAGATACTCATGTGCGTAAGGTGTGTGCAAATTTTCATGCTATTTGGACATTCCAGGAGCTCGTGGCAAGGAAAAACAGTTAATGTGTATACTTGTGAACAGTAAATTTGAAATAAAATAGCAAGAAAATTCAAAAAAATATGAATTTTTTTGGCATCAAAGAGGCTTGGGTGCACAAGGTGCTTGCAAGTTTTTGTGAGCAAATTACATGTGAGGAGCTCTAGCAAAAAAACCAAAATAGTCATTTTTTTCCAAAGTTTTTTCCGGAGGCAAATTTTATTTTTTTCTCCACGAGCTCCTACAGTGTCCAAACACAACAAAAATTTGCACACACCTTGCGGACCCGAGCCTCTTTGATGCCAAAAAATTTCATATTTTTTTGAATTTACTTGCTATTTTTTGGAATTTACTGTTCATAGGCGTACATATTTACTGTTTTTTCGTTGCCACGAGCTCCTGGATTGTCCAGACAGCACGAAAATTTGCACGCATCTTGCAAACATGAGTATCTTTGATCCCAAAAAAAATTAGATTTTTTTTGCTATTTTTTTCAGGACGGTCAAAGCCCTTTGACCGGCTTTGACCTGACGGTAACGGCACAGAAAGGCATTTCTATAAGTGCACATAACGGCAGAGGGGCAAATTTGAGCAGGCTTCGAAATTAGGGGAAAATATGAGTAGTGGGTTCCAGTTAGGGACACAGATGTAAATGACCCTTAATTAATGTCTTACATATTCAGGATAATTTAAAATGCCACATGCAGGAACGCCCAAAACATTCACGACCTACATATGCATACAATTATAATAAAATATAGGCTAAAAGGCTGAGCTGGCGGCCTCCGACGACGGTTTTCTCGGACGCCATGATCAGCATAGCACCCTTGCGGCCGTTCATTACAAGTGTCACGACCTGCCTCCTCCTACGGAGCTGCTGGCGCTGGGAGGCTCTTGGGGCTGTTGAGCCTCTTCCAGAAGAGCTTGACAGCGTGCAATCACGCGCATGACATCTTCGCGGAACCGCTCCATTTCCATGTCTCTGGCCTAGTAGCAAATTCCATCTATCACCTGCATCCTCAAGATACCACGTTGGCGATGTTCTACTTCGTCGGGGACGTAGACTCCGCCAAGGATGCGCTCGAGCCTGGCCACCACATCATCAGGATCGAGGTTGACACGGCCGCCGCCGGCAATGATGAAGCCGCAGGCTGGCTGTCTCTTAACTGAAGCGCAAAGGTCCTCTGTCCATTCCTTGCGGGGCATCAGGCTCTCGATGAGCACTGGTGACGGCGGCTCTTCAGGTGGGTCGTCGATCATGTCGCCAAGCAGCTCTGGATCTTTTGCATGGTGGATGGCAAACTGCTCATCACACTTCCTCGGCAATATGTCGATTGTGCGCCCAAGGACTGTCACGCCGATATCGCTGTCGATGGGCCATAGTGCCTGCACCGGCCGATGAAGCTCTTGCTCCCCGACCTGCTCCGGCTCGTTCTCCTCGCCGAAGATGTGACACAGGTAGGGGTCGACGTTGAAGCTTTGGTTGTTGCCTGGCATGCTTGGAATAACTAATGGTAGATGGGTGAGGACTAGATCTGCGCACAGTGTCGCGACGGTGCGTTGCCGCCTGGGTTATTGCTACTTCTTGAGCTTGCGTTGGTTTTTCCCTTGAAGAGGAAAGGGTGATGTAGCAAACTAGAGATAAGTATTTCCCTCGGCTTGAGAACCAAGGTATCAATCCAGTAGGAGGTACACGCAAGTCTCCAATCTATGCACCTGCACAAACAATCAAACACTAGCACCCAACGCGATAAAGGGGTTGCCAATCCCTTCACGGTCACTTGCAAGGATGAGATCGCATAGAGATAGATATAAAAGATTACTAAAACGTAAAACAAAATAAAAGTAAATAAATTGCAGCAAGGTATTTTTGGGTTTTTTGGTTTATAGATCTGAAAATATATGATGGAAAATAGACCCGGGGGCCATAGGTTTTACTAGAGGCTTCCCTCTTGAAAGAAAATAATACGATGGGTGAACAAATTACTGTCGAGCAATTGATAGAAAAGCACAAAGTTATGACGATATCCAAGTCAATGATTATGAATATAGGCATCACGTCCGTGTCAAGTAGACCGACTCCTGCCTGCATCTACTACTATTACTCCACACATCGACCGCTATCCAACATGCATCTAGAGTATTAAGTTCATAAGAACGGAGTAACGCCTTAAGTAAGATGACATGATGTAGAGGGATAAACTCAAGTAATATGATGAAAACCCCATCTTTTTACCCTTGATGGCAACAAGACAATACGTGCCTCGCTGCCCCTACTATGTCACTGGGTGAGGACACCACAAGATTGAACCCAAAACTAAGCACCTCTCCCATTGCAAGAAGAACCAATCTAGTTGGCCAAACCAAACCGATATTTCGAAGAGAAATACAAAGATATTAAATCATGCATATAAGAATTCAGAGAAGATTCAAATAATATTCATAGATAATCTGATCATAAATCCACAGTTCATCGGATCTCGACAAACACACCGCAAAAGAATATTACATCGGATAGAACTCCAAGAACATCGAGGAGAACTTTGTATTGAAGATCAAAGAGACAGAAGAAGCCATCTAACTACTAGCTATGGACCCATAGGTCTGTGATAAACTACTCACGCTTCATTGGAAGGGCAATAGAGTTGATGTAGAAGCCCTCCGTGATCGAATCCCCCTCCAGCAGGGTGCCGGAAAAGGCCCCAAGATGGGATCTCATGGGTACAGAAGGTTACGGCGGCGGAAAAGTATTTTGGTGGACGCTTCTGGTCGTTTGGGAATATTTGGGAATTTATAGTGAAAGAATTAAGGTTGGAGGAGTCCCATGGGGCCCACAAGCCAGGGGGCGCGCCTCCTAGGGCGCGCCCTGAGGGCTTGTGGAGTCCTCGGGACTCTTCTGGCCCCCTCTGATACCAAAGCTGTCAGGACCCCGATTCCAAGTCACATCGATCTAGCCGGTAACACCTCATATCACTTTGCGGCCTCACGCACGGTATTCCCATGGGTGTCGCCTTACCATGGCCCAGGACCGTTTGCGCCTTTTGGCTCACGTATATGATAGTGTCGCTAGCATCCATATGACAGAGAACCCGGGCCGACATGACTAGTCGTGAACCCAAAGTGGCACTAACTTACGGGGACAGGCATACATGACCCAGCAACGAATGTGTCGGTCATCAGCGAGTGAATTCGGGCTGTAGCAACTGGGCTAGTAGGACTCCGGGAATCCGGGCTATAGCAGGCTAACAGGACTCCGAAAGACACCGCGTGACGTTTCCCCGAAGGGACAGACACAGGACCGAGGAAGGACACATGCCGGCCAGTCTAAGTGTTCCGGAGCAGTAGCAAGCTAGCAGGACTCCGGTAAACCGGGCTGAAGCGGACTACCAAGGCTCAGTGGAAGCACCAGACTACATTTCCCCATAAGAGAGGCTACCAAGGATAAACAACTAGGTTGTCGGATCCCACACATACCAAGCATTTCAATCATACACACAATATGCTGGATATGGGCAAATACAACATGGCATCACAACAAGACTCTACGACTCAGAGTATTTATTCATTAGGCTCCGAGGAGCCAAGTATTACAAACATGGGTCTCATGACCCAACATTCAGAGCATACAAGTCAAAGCACATGCGGAAGCCTATCATGTCTGAGTACAGACATCTACAAATGAAAAAGGCTGAGAAGCCCGACTATCAACCAGATCCTGCCGAGGGCACAAGATCGTAGCTGAGGTAACAAGCTAAACGTCGAAGTCCACGTGGAACTACTAGCGAGACTGAAGTCTCTCTGCAAAACATAAAATAGGCAAACGTGAGTACAAATGTACCCAGCAAGACTTACATCAGAACTATCTACAAATGCATTGGTATCAACAAAGAGGGTGGTGGAGTTTAACTGCAGCAAGCCAGCTTTGACTCAGTGGCTATCCTGAACTATGAATGCTGGTAACTCTTTTGAGGTGGCGCACACGAGTCCACATATTCACCATATCAATACACCACTATGGATCCGCTCCCGTCTCCCTACGAGAACGCCATCCATGGCACTCACGCTTATCTTGCGAGTTTTAGAGTATCCACTTTCACTTGTCTATGAACTGTACAGGCAACCCAGAAGTCCTTTACCGCAGACACGGCTATTCGAATAGATCATATTAACCCTGCAGGGGTGTACTTCTTCACACACGCTCTCGCCACTTACCACCATGTACACGTCGTGTATCTCGGCAACCTTCAAGCGGAAGCCTGGCGAGGGAGTCGGCCATGACCTGACTAACCACACAAGCCTCTAGTCCAGGTTTATCGCCTATTCGGGTTCCATCCGCGAGGAGATCCGGCCGGAGTTTCGCTCACAGCCCCAAACGATGTGTGCAGGGTTCCCGAGACACCAAACGGGCGCCCGGTACACCGTGCCACGTGTATCTACCGCAACATAGCCCACCCCTAGGGTCAGCGCTACGCACGGCCCCCAACACATATCCTACAAACACCAGAAACTAGTTGCAACTCCTGGACAGAGAACAAGGGTGGCTAATAAGTCGAGAGAGTCAATTAAGGATCCCAATGTGTGGTAGTAGCTGTTCATGGATCACAAACACAGAACTCAGTTCCTGAGGACGGCTTCAATGAGACAACCCACCATGTACTCCTACATGGCCTCTCACCAATACCTTTACCAAATCGTGTTCACACACTTAGCTCTCAATAGCAGGACATGTTCACACACCTCTGAATCATCCCCGATGAATCAGACCTGACTCAACTCTAAGCAGTAGCAGGCATGACAAACAAACATAGATGAGTAGGCACATCAGGGCCCAAACAACTCCTACTCATGCTAGTGGGTTTCATCTATTTACTGTGGCAATGACAGGTCATGCAGAGGAAAGGGGTTCAACTACCGCAGCATGTAACAGTTGAATCGTTGTTGTCCTAATGCAGTAACAGAGAGCAGAAGCGAGAGAGTGGGTTTGTATCGGAATGAACAAGGGGGTTTTTCTTGCCTGGCACTTCTGAAGATAATATAGTTCTTCATCGGTGTCATCGAACACGTCGTCGGAACCACGTCTACTGAGAGGGAGCAACCACCGGCAAACACAAGAGGAACCACAATCAATGCAATGCACATTCATATGAATGATATGTCATATTAAGGTACTGAATTGACCTAGTGCAGCAGTTAGTCATATTCATTGAAGTGGAATTCAAACCTATAGCAAATTCCAACTCCGAAACTAATTACTATTTATTCCATAATCATGAATTGTCCTATTCAGTGAGGTTAACTTGTTCAAACATGCATGAAAATGCCATATTCAGATTCTTTGGATTTTTCTGATCATTTTTCATATATAAATTATTTCATTTGGAGTTACAGATTAATTTCTATGAATTTTTGAAGTTTTGGGCATTTTCTGGAATTTCCTGAATTATTAAAAACCAGAAAATGATTTACTGCGTCAGCATTACGTCACTGTGATGTCAGCAGAGTCAACAGGGCCGCCCAGGTCAAACCTGACCAGTGGGTCCCACCGGTCAGTGTCACAGTTAGCTAATTAACTAAATTAGTATTAGATTAACTCCTAATCTAGGTTTGACCAGGGGATGGGGCCCACATGTCAGTGACCCAGGGTGGTCAAATCCCTGGTCAACCGGGCTAAACCCACCGACGACATGACGCCGGTGAGGCCAGACACGGCGGAGCAGCGCGGGAATCCTCCTCCGACGACCAAATGGACGGCGGAGGGCATCTACGTGTAGCTGGGAGCGAGCCGCGTCGCGTGGTGGCAGTGGGTGGAGCTGGGGTGGCCGGAAACGACGCCGGCGACGAGCTGGGCGGCTGCCGGAGTTCGGGCGTGCACCGAAACGGGGCTACGGAGCACGGCGTGAAGATCTGGTGGGTGTGCTCGGCTCCTGGGAGTTCTCTGAGTGCAGCGGTGGGCTCGGACGCGTGCTTGCACGGCCGTAGTCGTGGTGGCGACATGACCGGCAGCGAGGAGCTGTCGGCTCCGATGGCCACGGTGGTTAGAAGGCGCGGACGAGCACGGGGAGAGAGGGGAAAGAGGCAGGGGCTCACGGCGAATCCAGCAGAGGCAACGGCGAGGCCGGGGAGAGACTGGAGCTCGCGAATCCCCGAAGAGTTCACCAGCGGCCAGAGGTTGAAGATGATGTCGGGGACGACGCTGCAGGGCTTCCGGTGGGGCGCGGCTCGGTGGAGAGGAAGAGGGGGTCGAGGCGGAGCCTCTGAGCGCATCGACGAGGCGAGGCAGTGGCTGTGGCCACGGCGGTGCTCGTCGGCAGCGACGGCTGCGCTCGGCGCGGCTAAGAGAGAGGGGCAGAGGGGAGAGGGCCATGGGGGAAGAGTGAGAGGGGTCAGGGGGTTGCATGGCATCGTGAGGGAGATCCAGGGCAACGAGGGAGCACGCAGGCAGGGTGGAGGTGGCCGCGTGTGGCTGCGCGAGCCGGGCACGCGCCCCTGCCTACTGGCGCGAGGAGGAAGGCGACAGAGGGGCTGCGGTGGTGGGCTGGGCTGACTTTGCCCAGCTGGGCTGCTACAGTGGTGGGCCAGTTGGGGTGCCAGGTAAGTTCTCTCTCTTTCTCTTTTAATTCCTGTTTTCTATTTTTCTGCAACTTTGTGGCTTTTCTAGAAATACCTAAGTACTTTCAAAAATCAACAAACTGCTCATGATCACTGCATGGAATATACCCAACATGGAACATTTCAGTTTAGGATTATTTGGACATTTAAAATATTTAATAGCATTTAAATGCCCAAATGCAAATAACATATGATTTAATCCAGTGACCTTAAGATGACCTAGAAAATTGTGCACCATTTTTGTCAGAGGTTTAATACCAGGGCAAAGATGATGAACATTTTAGAAGGGCATTTCAGGTTCATTGAAAAAGATTTTAGTAAACCCTAGTTGTTTCCAGGGGGTGCTGGGGGTTCTATCATCCCCATTTCAAGTTTCTGGAAAAGTTTAAACATGATGCAACACTCTAATGCATGAACTAGCTAGGGTGTGACAACTCATCTTGGAATAGCTCCAACCATAATATCTGCCTGAGATTCAGATCTGGTTGGTAACGGAATATTTCCAGACTCATCCAGTCTAGAGAGAAAAATGAAAGTTTGCAACACAAATCGACGAGATGGCGTTGTGAGATTCTCGTGGAGTGAACTATGATAGCAAGCTCCAAAACATGAGCTGATTCTGCTACATACATGTGAGCACGTTGTCCAAGACAAGCATGACCACCTAGTAGTCTTACAACGAAACACTACCGAGTTCTGGTTGGGAACCATCATTGCGGAGAGCGAAGTTCTGCGCATGTACCTTTGGGTCCTTAAGGATTAGCACTTAAGAACTTCTTTTCTTTGAACAAATCAATCAGTGGCTTTGTGTGCTAGGAACACATATGGAGTGGAGGCGGCCAACCTATCAAACCATAGAGCACTTTGCACGTGCATGACTAACTTGGGATGATTCCAGAGGTGGCAAAACAAACTTTCTCGAATTCACTGCGGCAACTTGCATCGAATGCACATGAATTAGAGGAAGTCACTTCTTTCATCCAAACATATGCTCCATGAGCTAGCATGAAGAAATGCTTACAAAAGTTTCCAATACTAACTTAAATGTTCAACATGAATCATGGACAAGATAAGGATGTTGTCGATGGGCTCAACAACAATTTATCAAGATTCCCATAAGATGGGGTTACAAGATTATGTGAACAAGATGATAGCATGGGTCAGACCAAAAGATATAATGGTGTATGCCCGAGGAAACAACCACGGATAAGACAACATTACGAACATCGTTGGTTCTGATTTGATTTGATGATAGCCCATACTCAAATCAAAGTTTGGATAAGATAATAGGTCCAACAATTGATCACAAGGATCAATCAATGAAAGTATCATCTTTCTTCAACACACACACACGAGGATATCCCTTAGGAATGAACTGAGTCAGACAAGCTCTCATCTTCCAACTCTCCAAGTTGTTGTTTAGCTTAACCAACTAGCTCAGGGTATCCGACACAGATTCTTGGAGAAAGGGTGGTTTACAAGAAACCAACTTGATCAAGAACTCAACATAGCGGTCAGGTGACAACCTGGTAGCACTTCCGAGAAGATATTCGGAAAGTCACGAACCACCGATATGTAACTAAGCTCGAGAACAATCTTGCTTTCAAGGCAAGATGACATGATCAAATAAGCAAGGATTAACAAAATCATAACTCATTGATCGAAGAGTGCACCAGAAATAAGGACTAGGTCGCACGATAAATCTTAGGATGATGATTCAATAACCAACACACCAAGGATGAAAATATTGTCCTTTAACTACCAAGCAACGCAGTTGCTAGGAGTATTGCTTTCACACATCACGATTCACTTGTCGGTATTCCGGTTACAATAACACGGAGACCGAGAAATGAATAATGATGGCGAGAAGTATCACTGTACCAAGAGTTCATAGGATGGTGTGCAATTCCCATGATATTCTTGATATAAAGATGGTAATACTCCGGGGTAGAACAGAACAAAAGCTGGATTGGCATTTTGATCTGCGGAATACAACCGCTTTGACCCAATCCGGGATATGGATGAGGTACTAGAGTTTGTTTCTCCTAGTCATTCCGGAATAGAATGGCTTGACGGACCACAAGAATAATAAGCATCGATAACACGAATGCACAACTAGTCCTGACTATCAATTGATAGACAGAGGGTCAGAACACAACTAAAGAGGGACAACTCAAAGGAACATATAACTTTTTTTGAGTTGTGGATGCATAGATTAGTATGTCGAACCAAGTTCAACAGGTTTCTTCCAGATAACCCATGCAGAAAGGTAGAACTGGCAGAGTCACAATATGGAATGGAGAACTCACCAAGAGCACTCTGGTTGTGATCTTTTGGTTCAACAGAACTTCTGCCATAAGTAGTTCATGGTATTTGGAAGAGGAAAATACCACGGACCTCGAGAACTGTCGCAAGGTTACTAATATCCTAAAGGAACTAGCAAACGCTATCAGCAGGAGGTAAGTAGAGTGAATCTTGGGCTCAAGAACCCAGAAATAGAATGCCTACTAACTACATGGCATCACGGGATGCTTTCGGGAATAATGGCCAGAATCATCACACGGAGGATACAAAGCATTGCTAGATTACTGAGTGGTACTCTAAGACACCTAGGGTCATAACAATAGCTCCAACATATATGTCGAGGCAACAGAGTACCTCAACTCACTGATTGGTGTGGTTAAACTGGCCCAAAGAAACATCGGGAACGGAAAGAAGCGATTTGCAAATGCATCAGACTATTTAGAAACCTGGGATGACTCGGACAGCATAACGGCTGTAAATGCTCAAAAGATTTGAGACATCCTGCAATTGGGTGGCATAACCACTTAGCAACACAATATCAAGGTTCTGAGATCAACTAGCAACACACAAAAGTAGTAGGAACAGATCAGAGGCTTGAAACCAACAATCCTATAAGTTACTATGGATTAGTAACATGTGATCCTAATAGAAAGATGAGAAGCCTAGTTCTTAAACCCAGTAGCAAAGAAGAGGTTGACTCAGATCAGAAAGGCATAAGGTAAAGGAGTAAAAAGAGCCTTACGTTCCCTTCCACAATCAATTCCCTTGTATAACTAAAGCATTTCTAGACTCAACTTCGACCAGTTTGGCTTGGTAATCCTACAGGCAGTTAGGCTCTGATACCAAAGCAGTCAGGACCCCAATTCCAAGTCACATCGATCTAGCCGGTAACACCTCATATCACTTTGCGGCCTCACGCACGGTATTCCCACGGGTGTCGCCTTACCATGGCCCGGGACCGTTTGCGCCTTTTGGCTCACGTATATGATAGTGTCGCTAGCATCCATATGACAGAGAACCCGGGCCGACATGACTAGTCGTGAACCCAAAGTGGCACTAACTTACGGGGACAGGCATACATGACCCAGCAATGAACGTGTCAGTCATTAGCGAGTGAATTCGGGCTGTAGCAACTGGGCTAGCAGGACTCCGGGAATCCAGGCTGTAGCAGGCTAACAGGACTCCGAAAGACACCGCGTGACGTTTCCCCGAAGGGACAGACACAGAATCGAGGAAGGACACATGCCGGCCAGTCTAAGTGTTCCAGAGCAGTAGCAAGCTAGCAGGACTCCGGTAAACCGGGCTGTAGCGGACTACCAAGGCTCAGTGGAAGCACCAGACTACATTTCCCCATAAGAGAGGCTACCAAGGATAAACAACTAGGTTGTCGGATCCCACACATACCAAGCATTTCAATCATACACACAATATGCTGGATATGGGCAAATACAACATGGCATCACAACAAGACTCTACGACTCAGAGTATTTATTCATTAGGCTCCGAGGAGCCAAGTATTACAAACATGGGTCTCATGACCCAACATTCAGAGCATACAAGTCAAAGCACATGCGGAAGCCTATCATGTCTGAGTACAGACATCTACAAATGAAAAAGGCTGAGAAGCCCGACTATCTACCAGATCCCCCGAGGGCACAAGATCGTAGCTGAGGTAACAAGCTAAATGTCGAAGTCCACGTGGAACTACTAGCGAGACTGAAGTCTCTCTGCAAAACATAAAATAGGCAAACGTGAGTACAAATGTACCCAGCAAGACTTACATCAGAACTATCTACAAATGCATCGGTATCAACAAAGAGGGTGGTGGAGTTTAACTGCAGCAAGCCAGCTTTGACTCAGTGGCTATCCTGAACTACGAATGCTGGTAACTCTTTTGAGGTGGCGCACACGAGTCCACATATTCACCATATCAATACACCACTATGGATCCGCTCCTTCTGCTGGGTGTATTCTAGTCCGAGAAAAATCATCGCGAAAGTTTTATTCCGTTTGGAACCGTTTGATATTCCTTTTCTGTAAAACTCAAAAACAAGGAAAAAATAGAAACTGGCACTGGGCTCTAGGTTAATAAGTTAGTCCCAAAAATAATATAAAATAGCATATTAATGCATATAAAACATCTAAAACAGATAATATAATAGCATGGAACAATCAAAAATTATAGATACGTTGGAGACGTATCAAGCATCCCCAAGCTTAATTCCTACTCGTCCTCGAGTAGGTAAATGATAAAAAACAGAATTTTGATGTGGAATGCTACCTAACATATTTATCCATGTAATTTTATTTATTGTGGCATGAATATTCATATCCATAAGATTCAAAACAAAAGTTTAATATTGACATAAAAACAATAATACTTCAAGCATACTAATAAAGTAATCATGTCTTCTCAAAATAACATGGCCAAAGAAAGTTATCCCTACAAAATCATATAGTCTGGCTATGCTCCATCTTCATCACACAAAGTATTAAATCATGCACAACCCCGATGACAAGCCAAGCAATTGTTTCATAATTTTGATGTTCTCAAACTTTTTCAACTTTCACGCAATACATGAGTATGAGCCATGAATTTAGCACTATAGGTGGAATAGAATATGGTGGTTGTGGAGAAGACAAAAAGAAGGAGAAAGTCTCACATCAACTAGGCGTATTAACATGCTATGGAGATGCCCATCAATAGATATCAATGTGAGTGAGTAGGGATTGCCATGCAACGGATGCACTAGAGCTATAAGTGTATGAAAGCTCAAAAAGAAACTAAGTGGGTGTGCATCCAACTCGCTTGCTCACGAAGACCTAGGGCAATTTGAGGAAGCCCATCATTGGAATATACAAGGCAAGTTCTATAATGAAAAATTCCCACTAGTATATGAAAGTGACAACATAGGAGGCTCTCTATCATGAATATCATGGTGCTACTTTGAAGCACAATTGTGGTAAAAGGGTAGTAGCATTGCCCATTCTCTCTTTTCTCTCATTTTTTTTGTTTGGGCTTCTTTTGGCCTCTTTTATTTTTTGTAAAGTCCGGAGACTCATCCCAGCTTGTGAGGGAATCATAGCTTCCATCATCCTTTCCTCACATGGGACAATGCTTTAATAATGATGATCATCACACTTTTATTTACTTACAACTCAAGAATTACAACTCGATTCTAGAACAAAATATGACTCTATATGAATGCCTCCGGCGGTGTACCGGGATGTGCAATGATCAAGAGTGACATGTATAAAAAATATGAACGGTGGCCTTGCCACAAATACTATGCCAACTACATGATCATGCAAAGCAATATGACAATGATGAAGCGTGTCATAATAAACGGAACGGTGGAAGTTGCATGGCAATATATCTCAGAATGGCTATGGAAATGCCATAATAGGTAGGTATGGTGGCTGTTTTGAGGAAGGTATATGGTGGGTTTAATGGACCGGCGAGAACTGCGCGGTACTAGAGAGGCTAGCAATGGTGGAAGGGTGAGAGTGTGTATAATCCATGGACTCAACATTAGTCATAAAGAACTCACATACTTATTGCAAAAATTTATTAGTTATCGAAACAAAGTACTACACGCATGCTCCTAGGGGGATAGATTGGTAGGAAAAGACCATCGCTCGCCCCTGACCGCCACTCATAAGGAAGACAATCAATAAATAAATCATGCTCCGACTTCATCACATAACGGTTCACCATACGTGCATGCTACGGGAATCACAAACTTTAACACAAGTATTTCTACCAATCCACAATAACTCACTAGCATGACTCTAATATCACCATCTTTATATCTCAAAACAAATGCAAGGAATCAAACTTCTCATAGTATTCAACGCTCTTTATATGAAAGTTTTTATTGTATCCCTCTTGGATGCCCATCATATTAGGACTAAATTCATAACCTAAGAAAATTACCATGCTATTTAGAGACTCTCAAAATAATATAAGTGAAGCATGAGAGTTCAACAATTTCTATAAAATAAAGCCACCGCCGTGCTCTAAAAAGATATAAGTGAAGCACTAGAGCAAATTGCCTAGCTCAAAAGATATAAGTGAAGCACATAGAGTATTCTAATAAATTATGATTCATGCGTGTCCTTATCAAAAGGTGTGTACAGCAAGGATGATTGTGGCAAACTAAAAGGCAAAGACTCATATCACACAAGACGCTCCAAGCAAAACACATATCATGTGGTGAATAAAAATATAGCCTCAAGTTAATTTACCGATGGATTGAAGACGAAAGAGGGGATGCCATCCGGGGCATCCCCAAGCTTAGATGCTTATTTGTCCTTGAATATTACCTTGGGGTGCCTTGGGCATCCCCAAGCTTAGGCTCTTTCCACTCCTTATTCCTTTGTCCATCATATCTTTACCCAAAACTTGAAAACTTCACAACACAAAACTCAACAGAAAATCTCATAAGATTCGTTAGTATAATAAAATAAATAACCACTTTAGGTACTGTTGTGAACTCATTCTTTATTTATATTGGTGTAATATCTACTATATTCCAACTTCTCCATGGTTCATACCCTCTGATACTACCCATAGATTCATCAAAATAAGCAAACAACACATAGAAAAACAGAATCTGTCAAAAACAGAACAGTCTGCGAAGATCTGAATTGTAGTCATACTTATGTAACTCCAAAAATTCTGAAAAATTAGGACAGCCTGGGAAATTTGTATATAAATCTTTTGTAAAAAAAATATTAAGAATTATTCGTCCATTCTGTGAATTTTTAAAATTCTGTTACTGGACGCAGAAGTTTCTGTTTTTCAGCAAAATCAAATCAACTATCACCGTAGACCATCCCAAAGGTCTTGCTTGGCTCAAACACTAATTAAAACACCAAAACACAATTACTACAGAAGTAATAATGTGTATTTATTGAAAAACAGAATCAAAAACAAAAAACATAGAAATAAAATTGGGTTGCCTCCCAACAAGCGCTATTGTTTAACGCCCCTAGCTAGGCATAAAACATAGATCTAGGTATTGTCATCTTTGGTATGCAATCCATAAGTAGCCTTCATAATAGATTCATATGGTAACTTAATTTTCTTTTTGGAAAGTGTTCCATGCCCTTCCTTAATGGAAATTGAAATCTAATGTTTCCTTCTTTTATATCAATAATTGCACCAATAGTTCTAAGGAAAGGTCTACCAAGAATAATAGGACATGTAGGATTGCAATCTATATCAAGCACAATGAAATCTACGGGCACATAATTCCTATTTGCAATAATAAGAACATCATTAATCCTTCCCATAGGTTTCTTAATAGTGGAATCCGCTAGATGCAAATTTAAAGAACAATCATCAAATTCACGGAAACCTAACACATCACATAGAGTTTTTGGAATCGTGGAAACACTAGCACCCAAATCACACAAAGCATGGAACTCATAATCTTTAATTTTAATCTTAATAGTTGGCTCCCACTCATCATAAAGCTTTCTAGGGATTGAAACTTCCAACTCAAGTTTTTCTTCAAGAGATTTCATCATAGCATCAACGATATGTTTAGTAAAAGCTTTATTTTGATTATAAGCATGATGAGAATTCAACATGGATTGCAACAAGGAAATACAATCTATCAAAGAGAAATTATCATAATTAAAGTCCTTGAAATCCAAAAGAGTGGGTTCATCGCTACTTAAAGTTTTGACCTCTCCAATCCCACTTTTATCAATTTTTGCATTAAGATCTATAAACTCCGAATCATTGGGACACCTTCTAGCTAAAGTTGACTCATCTCCAGTCCCATATTTATCAAGATTTATATTATAAACCAAAGATTCAATAGGAGTCACACCAATCACTTTAAGATCTTCATCATTATTCTCGCAAAAACTAGAAGAACACGCTTTTACAAACCAATCTCGCTTAGCACGCATCCTAGCGGTTCTTTCTTTACATTCATCAATAGAAATTTTAATAGCTTTCAGAGATTCATTAATATCATGCTTGGGTGGCATAGATCTAATTTTCAAAGAATCAATCTCAAGAGAAATTCTATCAACGTTCCTAGCCAAATCATCTATCTTGAGCAATTTTTCTTCAACCATAGCATTGAAAACTTTTTGGGAATTAATAAAATCTTTAATATTGTTCTCAAGATCAGATGGCATCTTATTATAATTTCCATAAGAATTGTTGTAGGAATTACCATAATTATTAGAGGAATTACTAGGAAATGGCCTAGGGTTGAAATTACCTCTATAAGCATTATTACCAAAATTGTTCCTACCAACAAAATTCACATCCATAGATTCGTTATTGTTCTCAATCAAACTAGACAAAGGCATATCATTAAGATCAATAGGAGCACTCTTACTAGCAAACAATTTCATAAGTTCATCCATCTTTCCACTCAAAGTATTAATTTCTTCAATCGCATGCACTTTTTTACTAGTGGAAGATCTTTCGGTATGCCATTGAGAATAATTAGCCATAATATTATCTAGGAGTTTAGTATCTTCTCCTAATGTAATTTCCATAAAAGTACCTCCCGCGACGGAATCTAAAAGATTTCTAGATGCAAAATTCAATCCGGCATAAAAATTTTGTATGATCGTCCATAAACTTAAACCATGAGTAGGGCAATTTCTTATCATGAATTTCATCCTTTCCCAATATTGTGCAACATGTTCATTATCAAGTTGCTTAAAATTCATTATATCATTCCTAAGGGAGATGATCTTAGCGGGAGGAAAGTACTTGGAAATAAAAGCATCTTTACACTTATTCCATGAATCAATACTATTTTTAGGCAAAGATGAAAACCAAGTTTTAGCACGATCTCATAGAGAGAACGTAAATAGCTTCAATTTCACAATATCATTATCCACATCTTTTTTCTTTTGCATATCACACAACTCAACGAAAGTATTTAGATGGGATGCGGCATCTTCACTAGGAAGGCCAGAAAATTGATCTTTCATAACAAGATTCAACAAAGCGGCATTAATTTCATAAGATTCCGCACTAGTGGCGGGAGCAATCGGAGTACTAATAAAATCATTATTATTAGTATTGAAAAAGTCACACAATTTGGTATTTTCTTGAGACATCGTGACAAAGCAACGGATCTAACACACGAGCAACCAAAAAGCAAACGAAAAGACGAATGGAAGAAGGGCGAATAAAACGGAAAATCTTTTTGTGTTTTTCCGAAATCATTTTATAAGTGGGGGAGAGGAAAACGAGAGGCAAATGGCAAATAATGTAATGCAAGAGATGAGAGTTTATGGTGGGTACTTGGTAGGCTTGATGTAAAACCTCCCCGGCAACGGCGCCAGAAATTCTTCCTACTACTTCTTGAGCTTGCGTTGGTTTTTCCCTTGAAGAGGAAAGGGTGATGCAGCAAAGTAGATATAAGTATTTCCCTCAGTTTGAGAACTAAGGTATCAATCCAGTAGGAGGTACACGCAAGTCTCCAATCTATGCACCTGCACAAACAATCAAACACTTGCACCCAACGCGATAAAGGGATTGTCAATCCCTTTATGGTCACTTGCAAGGATGAGATCTAATAGAGATAGATATAAAAGATTACTAAAACGTAAAACAAAATAAAAGTAAATAAATTGCAGCAAGGTATTTTTGGGTTTTTTGGTTTATAGATCTGAAAATATATGATGGAAAATAGACCCAGGGGCCATAGGTTTCACTAGAGGCTTCTCTCTTGAAAGATAATAATACGGTGGGTGAACAAATTACTGTCGAGCAATTGATAGAAAAGCGCAAAGTTATGACGATATCCAAGGCAATGATTATGAATATAGGCATCATGTCTGTGTCAAGTAGACCGACTCCTGCCTGCATCTACTACTATTACTCCACACATCGACCGCTATCCAGCATGCATCTAGAGTATTAAGTTCATAAGAATGGAGTAACGCCTTAAGATGACATGATGTAGAGGGATAAACTCAAGCAATATGATGAAAACCCCAGCTTTTTACCCTTGATGGCAACAATACAATACGTGCATCGCTACCCCTAGTATGTCACTGGGTGAGGACACCGCAAGATTGAACCAAAACTAAGCACCTCTCCCATTGCAACAAGAACCAATCTAGTTGGCCAAACCAAACCAATAATTTGAAGAGAAATACAAAGATATCAAATCATGCATATAAGAATTCAAAGAAGATTCAAATAATATTCATAGATAATCTGATCATAAATCCACAATTCATCAGATCTCGACAAACACACCACAAAAGAATATTACACCGGATAGAACTCCAAGAACATCGAGGAGAACTTTGTATTGAAGATCAAAGAAAGAGAAGAAGCCATCTAGCTAATAGCTATGGACCCGTAGGTCTGTGGTAAATTACTCATGCTTAATCGGAAGGGCAATAGAGTTGATGTAGAAGCCCTCCGTGATTGAATCCCCCTCCGGCAGGGTGCCAAAAAAGGCCCCAAGATGGGATCTCGCGGGTACAGAAGGTTACGGCGGCGGAAAAGTATTTTGGTGGAACCTTCTGGTCGTTTGGGAATATTTGGGAATTTATAGCGAAAGAATTAGGGTTGGAGGAGTCCCGTGGGGCCCACAAGCCAGGGGGCGCCCCTCCTAGGGTGTGCCCTGAGGGCTTGTGGAGTCTTCGGGACTCATCTGGTCCCCTCTCCAAGTCTACTGGGTGTCTTCTGGTCCAAGAAAAATCATCGCGAAAGTTTTATTCCGTTTGGACTCCGTTTGATATTCCTTTTCTGTAAAACTCAAAAACAAGGAAAAAAACAGAAACTGGCACTGGGCTCTAGGTTAATAAGTTAGTCCCAAAAATAATATAAAATAGCACATTAATGCATATAAAACATCCAATACAGATAATATAATAGCATGGAACAATAAAAAATTATAGATACGTTGGAGACGTATCAGTTATATGCAGCAAGCCATTAGCTGGTGGCGGGAAACCGATGAGGGAAGAGGCGGGGATTTTACAATTCACCCATGTGGAGCACGGGAAGCATTCGCTGGAGTGTGGAAGCCTTCCCTGGAGCGCGGGAAGACCAAGTGGAGCACACAACCTGAATACCGTATGTGGTGTCACGTGTTATCTATCACACACGTGTTAACATAAGGAAACGTATGTGTAACTTACTAATCATCGCATATGAGTACTCGCAGACGCATCGTGTGCGATACTCCTAGCCACCGCAAGCAACTAGTTTGCATTTTTCAAAGTTTTTTGTACACACAGAATCGCACACGAATTAACTGTAGTAACCGTCTGTGTTATAATTTCTCATCGCAAATAGTTCATCCGAGTGGGTTGTTTGCCGCGTATCACACACATCTTGTTTACATGAATCGTTTATGTTCTTTTGACTCATCACAAACAGTTCATCTATGTGAACTGTATGCCGCATATCACACATATCTTGTTAAGTTGAATCGTTTATGTTGTGTTCCCTAATCGAAAATAGTTCGTCCGAGTGAACCGTATGCCGTATATCGCACACACCTTGATTTGCCTAACCGTTTCTGTTGCATTCCCTAATAGCAAACAGTTCATCGGAGCGAACTGTATGCCGTATATCGCACACACCTTGATATGGTTGCCCGTTTCTGTTGTTCTGTCTCATCGCAAACAGTTCTTATGGATCAACCGTATGCCCCGCATCGCACACGCAACTAAAATCTGAACCGTGTTTGATGTATCCTTCATCGCAAATGTTTTGCATCTTTTTTTATGGTTTTTTTACATCACCGTTTGCGATTAATGCATCGCACAAAGTTTCGTCAAAGGGTCTCTGATCGTAGTGTCGCATTAGCAGCATCCTGCAGTAGTGTACAGAGGCAGAGCTGGAGAGTGTCGAGGCAGAACTGGAGAAGGCGAAGGCAAGGGCCAGAGCTTCAGCTCTCGGGGCTCATGGCCGGACATGGGGAATAGGCGCCGGCGATCATTTAGATTAGGTCTGGTATAGTTTTTAGTTAAAAATTGTCCAAAATGTAATGAATTATGTCCGGTTTATATGAAATCCGTTGTCCACGGACAGATGCTGAGCAAATTTGCGGGTCGGCGTTGGAGATACCCTTAGCATTGGTCACTAACTAGCTGGTTCCGCAATTATAACCCACTTCTTGCATGTGATTAACATTGTTCAAGATATCTTCCGATATACCGATAAATCGGCCGATTTATCGCTTATCGCTGTCTGACCGATAAATCGGCAGATATGGCGATAAATTGGCCGATATGTCGATAAACTGGCCGATTTACCCCTTATCTTGGGTCGACCGATAAGTTCCCGATAAGCGATATCCCCAACATTGATAATGATACGTCTCCAACGTATCTATAATTTTTTATTGTTCCATGATATTATAGTATCAATCTTGGATGTTTTGTATACATTTACAAGAAACTTTATATCATTTTTTGGGACTAACCTACTAACTTAGTGCCCAGTGCCAGTTGCTGTTTTTTTGCTTGTTTTTTACTTTGCAGAATATCAGTACCAAACGAAGTCCAAATGCCACGAAACTTTTTGGAGTTTTTTCTGGCGATAAGAGACCCTGGAAGCTTCGGGAGGCCATGAAAAGATGGAGGAGTGGCCCACTAGGCACCAGGGCGCCAGGGGCCTCTGGCGTGCCCTGGTGCATAGTGGGGCCCACGAGCCTCCGTTTGACCTACCTCCGCCTCTATAAATACCCTAAAATCAGAAAACCTACCAGGGAGTCCATGAAATACTTGTTTCGCTGCTGCAAGCCTCTGTTCTCAAGAGATCCCATCTGGGGACCCTTTCTGGCACTCTGCCGGAGGGGGAAACGATCACGGAGGGGTTCTTCATCATCCTTGCTGCCCCTTCGATGATGCGTGAGTAGTTTACCACAGACCTACATGTCCATAGTTAGTAGCTAGATGGCTTCTTCTCTCTCGATGTTCTTCAATACAATGTTCTCCTTGATGTTCTTGGAGTTCTATCCAATGTAATTCTTTTTTTGCAGTGTGTATGTTGGGATCCTATGAATTGTGAGTTTATGATCAGATCTATCCATGAATATTATTTGAGTTTTCTCTGAACTCTTTTGTGCATGATTGTTATAGCCTCGTATTTCTTCTCTGATTTATTGGTTTGGTTTAGCCAACTAGATTGATTTATCTTGCCATGGGAAGAGGTGCTTTGTGATGGGTTCAATCTTGCGGTGCTCAATCTCAGTGACAGAAAGAGACATGACACGCATGTATCGTTTCTATTAAGGGTAACAAGATGGGATTTATTTCATACGTGAGTTTATCTTGTCTACATCATGTCATCTTGCTTAAAGCATTACTCTGTTTTTCCATCAAGATAATATACTAGATGCATGCTGGATAGGGGTCGATGTGTGGAGTAATAGTACTAGATGCAGAATCGTTTCGGTCTACTAATCTTGGACGTGATGCCTATGTACATGATCATTGCCTTGGATGTCATCATAATTATTTACTTTTTTGTCAATTGCCCAACAGTAATTTGTTTACCCACCGTATGCTATTTTCTCGAGAGAAGCCTCTAGTGAAAACTATGGCCCCCGGGTCTATTTTCTATCATATATTAAAACCAAAAATACCTTGCTGTAATTTTCTTTTATTTATTTTATTTTGTATTTTTGTTAGATCTATTTCTCAAAACCTATACAATTTAATCTTGCTCATAACCGTTGAGGGATTGACAACCCCTCTACGCGTTGGGTTGCAAGTATTTGTTGTTTGTGTGTAGGTGTTGTTTACATAGTGTTGCTTGGTTCTCCTACTGGATTGATAACCTTGGTTTCATAACTGAGCGAAATACTAATCTCTATTGTATTGCATCATCGTCTCCTCTTCGAGGAAATCCCAACGCAGCTCACAAGTAGCAGGACGAATTTTTTGCACCGTTGCCGGGGAGACATCATCAACATCTATCAAGTACCTACGCATAAACTTTCATCTCCTTGCATTTACTTTATTTGTCATTTCTCTCTCGTTTTCATCTCCCCCACTTCTAAAAAGTTTTACAAAAATACAAAAATATTTTCCGTTTGCCTTTTTCTTGTTTGCTCGTTTGCTTGCTTTTTGCCTTCATGCCAACACTCAAAAAACAGAAAAATTAAGATGGATCCTCATCCTCTTGCTAATCTTTTTAAAAGATCCAATTATGATGAACCAATTACTAGTGAGTTGAGTCCACTAGATTATCTTTATGAAGTTTTGCTTGAAGTTTGTGAATATGAAAATTGTGATGAAGTGTTCGAAGAAGAAATTTATAAAGTGATTCATGATAGCCCCTTGAATGAAAAGCATGATTGCAATCATGTTATTATAAATTCTATTAATTTCAATTGTGTTAATGATATGCAAAGCTACAAGCTTGGGGATGATAATTTTGTCATGTCCACTACTTATTGCAATGATCATGATTGCTGTGATAATGCTTCTTATGATCTTGATAATTTATTTAATCCTCATGATGAATATGATATTGATAATAATTTTGCAATAATATTGAAAGTGGGTTTAGAAGAGTGTCAACTTTAGGAAATAAGAATCCCACATACTCGGAGAGTGTTCAATCTTATGAAAATTTTGACAAAAGTGGGTCCGGAGAGGTCATGACTTTAGTTGACGTTAACCCACTATCTTGGAAGATTATAAGACTTTTATGCATGTGGATCATGAAGTGAAAATTTTATATGATAGCTATATGTTGAATTTGAATATGATCCCACATGTAATTATTATGAGAGAGAAAAATATGGTTGTAGAAATGTTTCATGTTACTAAATTACCTCTCTTCATGTTGACATTGTTATTGTTTCTTTCTCCTTTCTTGCATATGCTAGTTTTTGCTTGTCTTGATAATTTGTTTGCATATACAATTCCTATGCATAGGAAGTATGTTAGACTTAAATGTGTTTGTCACAAGTTTTACAATGCTCTCTTTGTGTTTCAATTATTATCTTTCATGTGAGCATCAATAAAATCTCAAGCATATCTTAATGGCTATAAAGAAAGAGCTTGTTGGGAGATAACACAATTTTTTTTTCTGTTTTCTTGTGTTCACACAATTATGCTACTGTTGTGATTGTGTTTTTAATGTTTTAATTAGTGTTTGTGCCAAGTAAAGCCTTTAGGATGGTTTGGATGATAGTTGACTTGATTCTGTTGGAAAACAGAAGGTTTTGCGTCCAGTAGCAGAATTATAAAAAAATTATGGAACCTGCAAAAATTATGAAAATTTTACACATGATTTATATACAAATTTCCCACGTAGCACTAATTTTTCAGAAATTTTTGAGTTACATAAGTATGAGATTAATTCAGGTCTCTACAGACTATTCTGTTTTTGACAGATTCTGTTTTCGTTGCATTGTGTGCTTATTTTGATGAATCTATGGATTTTATCGGTGTGTATAAGCCATGGTAAAGTTAGAATACAGTAGGTATAATGCAATAACAAAATATTAATGGGTTTTCAACAGTACTTAAAGTAGTGATTTGTTTTCTTATACTAACGGATCTCACGAAAGTTTTGTTAAGTTTTGTGTGATTGAAGTTTTCAAGTTTTGGGTGAGATCACTATGGATGAGGGAATAAGGAGTGGAAAGAGCCTAAGCTTGGGGATGCTTGACAACCCACAAGTATAGGTGATCAATCATAGTCCTTTCGATAAGTAAGAGTGTCGAACCCAACAAGGAGCAGAAGAAATGACAAGTGGTTTTCAGCAAAGTAATTTCTGCAAGCACTGAAATTGTCGGTAACAGGTAGTTTGATAGCAAGATAATTTGTAACAATTAACAAGTAAAAATAGTAAAAATAAGTGCAGTAAGGTGTCCCAATCCTTTTTGTAGCAAAGGACAGGCCGGAACGGTCTCTGATAATAAGTAAAACATTCTCGAGGACACCGGGAATTTCATCTAGTCACTTTCATCATGTTGGTTTGATTCATGTTCACTACTTTGATAATTTGATATGTGGGTGGACCGGTGCTTGGGTGTTGTTCTTACTTGAACAAGCCTTCCACTTATGATTAACCCCTCTCGCAAGCATCCGCAACTACAAAAGAAGAATTAAGATAAAATCTAACCATAACATTAAACATATGGATCCAAATCAGCCCCTTACGAAATAGCGCATAAACTAGGATTTAAGATTCTATCACTCTAGCAACCCATCATCTAATAACTACTCCACAATACATTCCCTTAGGCCCAAAGATAGTGAAGTGTCATGTAGTCGACGTTCACATAACACCACTAAGGGAATCACAACATACATATCATCAAAATATCGAACGAATATCAAATTCACATGATTACTTGCAACATGACTTCTCCCGTGTCCTCAAGAACAAAAGTAACTACTCACGCAACATATTCATGCTCAAGATCAGAGGAGTAATAAATATCATAATGGATCTGAACATATAGTCTTCCACCAAATAAATCGGCTAGCATCAATTTTTGTTTTTGCCACTCTAGATTTTACCAATTTTCCTTATGCCACTCTAGGTTCTGACATTTCACTTTTGCCACTCTTAGTTTTTGACAATTATCACAATTACCATTCCCATGGCAAAAGCAAAATTTTCAGAGTGGCAATTGTGATACATGTCAAAAGCTAAGAGTGGCAAAAATGAAATAAAATTATTTTGCTTTTGCCACGGAATGGCAATTGTGATAATTGTCAAAAGCTAAGAATGGAAAAAGTGAAATGTCAAAATCTAGAATGGCATAAGGAAAATTGGCAAAATCTAGAGTGGCAAAAACAAAATTTTCCCCTTCGATTTCCCCCTCCCGGAGGGAAGTTCCCCGGCGGAATTGCTCCGCTGGAGGGCAAAAGTGCTCCTGCCCAAGTTCCGCCTCGATACGGAGGTGCTCCGTCCCGAAAGTCCTCTCCTTATTATTTTTTCTAGGTTAAAAGACCTTATGTACCAGAAGATGGGCACCGGAGATGGGCCAGGGCCCCCACTACCCACCAGGGCGCGCCTGTAGGGGTGGCGCGCCCTGGTGCCTAGTGGGCACCTGGGTGGCCCCTCTGGTATTTATTTTCCCCATTATTTATTATATATTTCAAAATAATTCTCCGTAAAATTTCAGCTCATTTGGAGATGTGCAGAATAGGTATCTCTAACGTAGCTTTTTCAGGTCCAAAATTCCAGCTGCCGCTATTCTCCCTCTTTGTGAAAAACCTTGCATATTTTGAGAGAAAAGGCATTTGAATTACTCCACAAAGTGTTATAATGAATAAAAACAATATAAACAACAATAGGAAAACATGATGCAAAACGGACGTATCAATGCCCGAGGCACCCCAAGGTAATTTTCAAGGACTCCCAAGCAACTAAGCTTGGGGATGCCTCGGAAGATATCCCCTATTTCTTCTAATGACCATCGGTAATTTTACTTGGAGCTATATTTTTATTCGTCACATATCATGAGTTTTGCTTGGAGCGTCTTGTATGATATGAGTCTTTGCTTTGTTTGCTATTTAGTTTGTCACAATGATCCTTGCTGGACACACTTATTTGAGAGAGCCATATGTTATCATGATTTGTTAGAATTGCTCTATGTGCTTCACTTAAAAAGATTGAGCTAGGCAATTGCTCTATGTGCTTCACTTAAATCTTTTAGAGCATGGTGGCAATTAAATTTTGAAGAAATGAACTCTCATGCTTCACTTATATTATTTTGAGAGTTAGTAAATTTTGAAGAAATACACTCTCATGCTTCACTTATATTATTTTGGGAGTTGATATATGAAATATTTTGAAGAAATATTTTTGCTCTCGTGCTTCACTTAAATATTTTGAGAGTTGATAATAGCAATGGTAATTTGCACGAGATATGAATTTGGTCCCAATGTGATAGGTATTCAAGAGGGATATAATAAAAACTTTCATGAAGATCATTGGATATTAAAAACTTGATTCCTTGCAATAGTTTTTATGGTATGAAGATAGTGATACGTGAGTCATGTTGGTGAGTAATTATGCTTTAGTAAGAATATTGGTATTAAGGTTTGTGATCCCCTTTGCAAGCACGAAAGCCAATAGTTATGCAACAAAGTTATATCCTACTTATGGTGCATTATTCAGTGTTAGTTATGTTTAATGCGTGTTTATGACCGTTTTTGTTTTTTGGTTGGTCGCTTCGCAATCTATTTGCTAGCCTTCATTTGTACTAAGCGAGAATGCTGCTTGTGCATCCAACTCATTAAACCAAAGTTGTGCCAAATGAGTCCACCATACCTACCTATATGCGGTTTTTCCATGTCATTCCAAAAAATTTGTATGTGCCAACTCTAATATTCAAAATAAATTTTCATTTTGTGTGTCTGTACCGCTCATGAAGCGGCAGGGGGTGGCCAATATTTTCCCTGCTAGGTATTTTATTCTCAAGATGAGTGTTTATTCACTTGTCATTGCACGAGTGTGGCAGGTAATAGGGATGCTCAATCCCGAAATGAAAAAATATTTATATGTTGTTAATAATAAATTCCTTGGAAAGTGTTGGTATGGAAGGCACCCATGGATACGACTAGCCATGGATTGTGTGAGAATGGTGGAAAGGAAATAAACTTTACTTTCTGTTTGGGAACCGCCTATGATTTATCTAGCATGGAAGATATTGGGAATTCTCGGTCGTTTTCGTTGACACGAAAAGCATGCCTTCGAAAATATTTTTTATCTCTCAATTTAAGCTTTGAGCTCTGGCACCTCTACAAATCTCTGCTTCCCTCTATGAAGGGCCTATCTATTTACTTTTATGCAATTTTTATTTTAAAATTGAGTCTCCATATTCTCTTATAAAGCATTAACTAGGGAACACTATTGTCATACTTGTGCATTGGATGTAGCTAATATTTTAGTGCATTTCATGAATGGATCAATGATCGAGCATAATGGGCTAGGGATAACTTTCTTTGGCGTTGATATTTTGAAAGACAAGGTTGCTTGTTGATATGCTTGAGTATTGATGTTTTCATGTCAAATTATAGACTATTGCTTTGAATCATTCAAGTCCAAATGTCCATGTTATAAAAGAAAAGATTATATGATAAATATGATAGGTAGCATTCCACATCAAAAATTCTATTTTTATCATTTACCTACTCGAGGATGAGCAGGAATTAAGTTTGGGGATGCTTGATACGTCTCCAACGTATCTATAATTTTTTATTGTTTCATGCTATTATAGTATCAATCTTGGATGTTTTATATACATTTACAAGCAACTGTATATCATTTTTTGGGACTAACCTACTAACTTAGTGCCCAGTGCCAGTTGCTATTTTTTCTTTGCTTGTTTTTGACTTTGTAGAATATCAGTAACAAACGAAGTCCAAATGCCACGAAACTTTTTGGAGATTTTTTTCTGGCGATAAGAGACCCTGGAAGCTTCAGGAGGCCTCGAGAAGATGGAGGAGTGGCCCACTAGGCACCAGGGCGTGCCAGGGGCCTCTGGCGTGCCCTGGTGCATAGTGGGGCCCACGAGCCTCCTTTGACCCACCTCCGCCTCTATAAATACTCTAAAATCAGAAAACCTACCAGTGAGTCCACGAAATACTTTTTCCGCCGCCGCAAGCCTCTGTTCTTGAGATATCCCATCTGGGGACCCTTTCTGACACTCTGCCGGAGGGGGAAACGATCACGGAGGGGTTCTTCATCATCCTTGTTGCCCCTCCGATGATGCGTGAGTAGTTTACCACAGACCTACGGATCCATAGTTAGTAGCTAGATGGCTTCTTCTCTCTTGATGTTCTTCAATACAATGTTCTCCTTGATGTTCTTGGAGTTCTATCCGATGTAATTCTTTTTTGCGGTGTGTTTGTTGGGATCCGATGAATTGTGAGTTTATGATCACATCTATCCATGAATATTATTTGAGTTTTCTCTGAACTCTTTTATGCATGATTGTTATAGCCTCGTATTTCTTCTCTGATTTATTGGTTTGGTTTGGCCAACTAGATTGATTTATCTTGCCATGGGAAGAGGTGCTTTGTGATGGGTTCGATCTTGCGGTGCTCAATCTCAGTGACAGAAAGAGATATGACACGCATGTATCATTGCTATTAAGGGTAACAAGATGGGATTTATTTCATACGTGAGTTTATCTTGTCTACATCATGTCATCTTGCTTAAAGCATTACTCCGTTTTTTCATGAACTTAATACACTAGATGCATGTTGGATAACGGTTGATGTGTGGAGTAATAGTAGTAGATGCAGAATCGTTTCGGTCTACTAATCTTGGACGTGATGCCTATATACATTATCATTACCTTGGATATCGTCATAATTATTTGTTTTTCTGTCAATTGCCCAACAATAATTTGTTTACCCACCGTATGCTATTTTCTCGAGAGAAGCCTCTAGTGAAAACTATTGCCCCGGGGTCTATTTTCTATCATATATTAAAACCAAAAATACCTTGCTGCAATTTTATTTTATTTTATATTTTTGTTAGATCTATTTCTCAAAACCTATACAATTTAATCTTTCTCATAACCATTGAGGGATTGACAACCCCTCTACACGTTGGGTTGCAAGTATTTGTTGTTTGTGTGCTGGTGTTGTTTACATAGTGTTGCTTGATTCTTTTACTGGATTGATAATCTTGGTTTCATAACTGAGGAAAATATTTATCTCTACTGTACTGCATCATCCTCTCCTCTTCGAGGAAATCCCAACGCGGTTCACAAGTAGCAGATAACCATTATAAATGTTCATGGTACGTGTTAGGGCATCTCCAACGCTGACCCTCAAATCTCCCACATACGTCTGGATCGTGCAGTCTGGACCCCGAAAGTCATTCAACACGGTCATGTATTTGTCCGCTCGGCGGTCCGGACGTACTTTTTCCCACAAACCATAGACAAAGTGTGTGGGGGGGGGGGGCTTCGCGGGTGTCCCGACCACTATCACGCCCGCTCCTGACTACACTGGCCCCCCAAAACCCTCCACTTCGCCCGCGTGCGTTCCCACCCGACGCTAGCTGCCTGCATTCATGCGTTGTAGAGCGGCCGCTCCGCACTGACGCTAGCCTAGAGCTGACGCAACCTCTCACCGGCGTCGGCACTGAAGTGGCGGGCCGCCTGAGAGCGCCGCCTGCGCCGTGTCCCTAGTGGTCGCGCTTGTTCAATGCCTGGGAGACGTTTATTGTACGTGATGTGATAGATATCTACCATGTCGGTTCAATGCATGTCCATCTGTATGCCGCCATGAAGCAGGCTGGCCGGTCAAGGAACCAACTGCGGCGCCGCGCATTAACACAACTGGACGCTTGGCCTCAATGGAATCCGCTATTTAAAGGCGACCACACCCGACTAACTCCACACCAGAACACATCCGCTCCTCATCGTCCTCCCTTACCCAACATCCACCATGACCACGAGTGCAAACGCTCTGTGGGAGAGCCTGTCGCCGGATATGAAGCACGAGATCACCGCCCTTTGCGGCCGCATGGCAGAGCTGTTGTGCCATGCGGATCAAGGCCGGCATGCCGGACAGCTCCCCCGAGCTCTCCGACGACGATCCCACAATGGAGACGGGGTCCAACGACGACACTGCGCCGGAGTCGGCGCCGGTGCATGCCTGCTTGACCATGGAGCAGGTGTCGGCGCACTACGACGCCGCCACGGTGGTCGGATGAGGAGCAGTCTGCGCCGGCTCCTATGTCGGTGTTCCGGCAGGCGCAGGAGGAGCAGAGGTACAACATGCTCCTTCTCGAGCAGCACCAGCTGGCGGAGGTCCAAATCTACCGCGAGTGCGCAAGCGAGGAGGTCGTGGCTGCCATGGCCAAGGCGAACCCGAACTTTGTTGCGGAGCAGCAGACGCTCTACGAGGCCGCGCGTGCTCAATGCGCCGCTCACAACACAGTGCTGGCGTAGCCGGACGCAGACGTACACGCGCTGCCAGCACTAGAGGTCGAGGACGAGAACAGTGCCAGCCGCGCATCCTACGTGCCGCCGTCCAACTTTTCGTGGGCGCTTGTGGCAGGTGGACAATGACGGACCGTCCACGTCCATTATCGACTTCACGTGCACCGGCACCGAAGACGGACAGGTTGCGGACTCCTCCGAGGATGAGTAGGGCATGGGAGCGGCAGGGCATTGTGTCCCAAGTGGGCCGGTCCGTCATGTTCTATCTTCTTCGCCGGAGACCGCACCTTCACTTCACGGGTCTTAAACTCCGCCGCCGCTCATGGAGACGGTAGATGGAGGACGTGGTCGCCGATGCGGAATACAAAGAAAGTGGACGACGGGTGCTGCCATAGGATAGCTTTAGAGTCTGCCCTTTTGTTTGTCCTAAATGTCTAAAATGTAATCTAAATGTTTGAAATGTAACACACTCAATTTGTATGAATATCCGGCGTGTTTGCACGAATTCCGTCCAGTTAGTTGATACATGGCTTGAAATGTATGCGGGCAATGTTGGATGGCCGGCTTCCGTATCCGTTTTCGTGAACTGGTCCCTGTTCACGGACAAACACAGAAGCAAATTTATGGATGAGCGTTGGAGATGTCATAGTACTAGTATATGCTGAAAACCTGCAGAGTGCAAAGAGATGGCAAAGAAAGATCATCTGGTATTTTAAGGGAAGCTAAGACCATGGTGCATGGTGGAACGGAAATATGATAGTGTGAGTCAGCGCACTTTGCCCACGCAACCCTTGCGCTCCCAGAAAACAAACATAATCTCCGGAATAAGAAAGCGCGACGAAGCAGCACCAAAAGGAGCGGGAATAGAAACAGAAATAGGAAAATATCCCGATTTCTTTCGCAGTGCGGCTCCTCTCACTCTCTAATCCTCGCCCTCCATTGGTGGGGGCCTCCGCTGCCACAACCTGGCCTCTATTTAAGAAGGCTCCTTGCGCCACCATCCTACTCACCGCCGCACCACAGACGGACAGACCACACCCACACCGCGCAGCTCGATCGCGTCCCCAGCTTCAGCTGAGCTCCAACTGAACTCAAATTAATCGCAGATGGTTTCTTGTGCGCCAGTAGTGGCTTAGCGCATTAGCGGCGGAGGTTGGTACCATCAGGTAGGCCGGAGGTGAGGTGCCACATGTTGAGTGGACAAACGGCGGTTAGTGGTAGCAGCAGCAGCAGCATCATCGTCATCAGCCGCGGCGTCGAGCTGGGGAGCGGGAGCGGGGAGCAGCACCAGCGGCGGCCGATCGAGGAGGAAGAGGAGGAGCCAGAGTTCAGGGACATCCACGCGCTGAGCCCGCCCCGCGCGCTGAGCCTATACCGCCGGAGCCGGCCGGGCAGCAGGGACTCGTGGGGGTCTGCGGCGGGAGCAGGGGGGAGCAGACACACGTCGATCCGCTCCGTCGGGAGCGACACCGCCCCCAGCGAGCTCTTCCCTACTATGAGCAGAGAGTTCTCGGCCATGGTCGCCGCAGCAGCCAGCGCTAACGCCTCGTCCTCCGCCGCAGCGGGCCACAGGGAGAGCGTGGACCGCGTGGCGAACGACGACGCGCTGGGGAGGATCGGCGAGGAGGAGCTGGAGGAGACGAACCCGCTTGCCATCGTGCCGGACAGCAACCCCATCCCGTCGCCGCGCCGGGGGCTGTCGCCGCGCCCGGTGGAGGTGGCGGTGCCTGGTGCTGGTGCCGGACAGGGCGACGAGGTGTCGGTGGGGCAGGTGAAGAAGGACGAGGTGGAGACCAAGATCGCGGCGTGGCAGATCGCCGAGGTCGCCAAGGTCAACAACCGCTTCAAGCGCGAGGAGGTCGTCATCAACGGGTGGGAGGGCGACCAGGTCGAGAAGGCCAGCGCATGGCTCAACAAGTACGAGGTACACACAGCTCCAATCTTCTCCATCAATCATCAATGATCAATCCACACCACGCCATGCTCTGAACGAATTCTGATCCTGTGAAACTCGCGTGCGTGCAGAGGAAGCTGGAGGAGAAGCGGGCCAAGGCGATGGAGAAGGCGCAGAACGAGGTGGCCAGGGCCCGGCGGAAGGCGGAGGACAAGCGCGCGTCGGCAGAGGCCAAGAGGGGCACCAAGGTGGCGCGCGTGCTGGAGCTCGCCAACTTCATGAGGGCCGTCGGGAGGGCGCCCACCAAGCGCTCCTTCTTCTGAGCTGCCCTGCTCCTCCTTGATCAACTTCCCGCCATTATTTCGCCTTTTACTCGCCGTCGCCGTCGCCGTCGCCAGATCGTTCGCCGCTTGGCTTCACAGGAACCTCCTGTGCTCGCTGCTTCGCTGTGTGGAACTCTCGTTTTAGTGTTGTATCCACATGTATGGTGTGCCATCATCGTTCTCTGTTTCTTTCTTCTGCATTTCTCGTGTTTGATATGGAGTAGTACTACATAGCATAAGAATCGAAGGGTGTGCTCTGCCTGCTGAGTCCAAGTGCAAGAGCCGCCTGTATTTTGCTTTTGCTTTTGTTTCCGATCGAGGATATTGTGTGTGTGTCAATATGAACAAGATATGCAGTAAATTACTGTTTCTGTGCACATTCGCAAGCCTTCTGAATCACCAGTTTCTTGATTTCTAATGTTCATCCGTGTCATTTATTTCAGCTGAATAGTTCTTTCTCTGTCCCCCAACACCTTGTCCGGCTTCTTTTATGGTTTCTTCAATGCTCAACTAACAACACTTTGACATAAAAATTCTTGGAGGCCCAGTGTACTGATGAAGAGTTGCTTTTGTTTTGACTTCTGAAGATCTACTCAAGAGTAGTCAAACGATCAGTAATTTGGAACTGAAGTACTAAACTCAGAGTTTTCTGCCTTGATGATGGATGCGACCTACCGGCTTCACTATGAACAGTCATGCAGCACACATAACATATCTGAGCGTATCCATTGCAAACCGGAAATTATTTTTATGTGTTGGTCTCGCGTAGTTCGATAATGTTCCAAATTAGCACAACCAAGCTCAGCTAACATGAGTTACGTATCCTCGATTGACAGTGATCTGTGCTCTTCATATTGGCGTGGGAGTGGACCATTCTTGTGTACTGAATTCAGAAGTATCTGGGCTTGGCAACTTTGGATTCTGGGTATGGGGGCATAGAATAATGACACTCGCCAATTTCATATAGTAAGTACTCCCTCTGTAAACTAATATAAGAGCGTTTAGAAAGTGTAAACTAATATAAGAGCGTTTAGATCATTACTTTAGTATTCTAAACGCTCTTATATTAGTTTACGGAGGGAGTACATTTTATACGAATTCCACAAAAATTTCAGTTCGATAAGAAAGAACAGAATCTCTGCAAATCAGAGAATTGTTAAGATTTCTTTTGACTAGAAATAGTAGTTGATGGTAACAGCGTGCCTATGCATGTGAATGCAGCACAGGTATGCATTTTTTTGCTGTTGCATTCCATACCATCATCATGGACACAAAACGACCAAGCGTCAATGCTGGATCAGACAATACCTGAATAATTCCGTGCGCTTGTTCAAAGAGAGAGGATACGGATCCCATGGATCCCCTGCACTTGGACACCTATATTGGCGAGCATGGCCAGGGAGTGGGCCTCCGTCTTGTAATTAAATGCCTCTACGTTCCTTGTTGTTGTAGTGGGGCGCAGCGGCCCATGATCAGGACTAGCCCATGTGCATGCATGCATCGTCCTCTATGAAGTCTACAGTAGTCTAGAGAGAAAAACATGGTGAGGGCAACAAGCAAGCTCACATGGGTACACAATGTGAGCCTGTTCTCCTGTTTGATAACGTCGCATGGCGTGTTCCGACTTCCGAATAATTGGTGGTTACATTGATCATGACGAGGTGGACTCTGCAGGCGCCGGAAATGCGAAGACTGGTCCAGTCCAGTAGTGAATTACTTGCTGTCTGGGGCTTCCTGCTGATTTTCTTCCGAGTGGAAATAGGCTTACTGGTTACTTTTTGACCCGAAGGAAATAAAAAAGCTACTGTGACTTATCAACGAAACATCTTACGCATATCAAATAAATCTCTCGTGAGAAAAAACTATTCCCTTCGTCTCATAATGTAAGAGCGTTTTTGACATGCTCTTATATTATAAATCTCCCGTGGGAGAAAACTACTTCCTCCTTCCCATAATATAAGAGCGTTTTTTACACGCTCTTATATTAATGATACAGATGAGTATCATATATTAATGATACAGATGAGTATCATATAATCACAGTACGCAACTAAAAAATGCACTCCCTCCGGCCGAAAATACTTGTCAGAGAAATGGATAAAATGGGTTCTATCCATTTCTCCGACAAGCACTATCACAAAATATAAAAGAGAAAACTACCGTAAAACAACAAATATTCTTCACAAGCAGATGACGTGATTTTCATGTCTGAAGAACATCTTCAGAGTGCTCGTATCATGAAGTTTACTCTTTGCAGTTTTGGATACTTGAATGATTTAAAGGTCAATTTTCATAAGATTAAACTTTGTTATTTTGGTCACGCTAATATGCTGCACACCACACGGCAGAAAAGCAAAGTGCGCCAAAGCTACATTTATACTGTTCGGGGAGATATGTACACAAAAACTGCATGGCCGTGGAAGAAAACTCTGTCATCACTTTTGTACATGCCACGCCAGTTAAGAAAGAACTAAAAAGTGCAGCTGAGGATACGAGTCTTATCTCTGATAAGTAGAGCCAGTACGCATTTAACCTAGATAAGGCTATCAGGATGTTCTCCACTGCTCCCTCCAACAAATGTCTCTGAAGTTTTTGGCAAATTGTCTACACTGGCAAAAAGCTCGTCCGCCGCAGAAGCATACAAGCTTGAAGGCTCTGGCAGATCAGCGAAAGGCTCGTTCACTGAAGGAGTATATGTCTCTGAAGGGTTTGTCAGATCAACCACATCAAGCAAGGGTTTGTTGGAGGCACAAGCATTGACCTCTGACGGTGCCGGTGCATCAACCACGTCAAATAAAGGCCCATCCATGGCAAAGGCATCATCATCTGAAGATGGGAATGTAGTGAACAAATGATCCGAACCAAGGCCAGCAGCATCACTGTCAGAGTCCTCCACGGCAGAAATTTGCGATTCAGAATCAGATGATTCAGCAAGCAAGACTTCGAGAGAAGGGCTGCTTGTACTCGTTCTCTTCGATACGAAAGCCATGCCTAATATGTCGTTCTCCTGTGACCCCACAGTTGGGATTACATCAGGACCAGCTCCATTGCCCGCAAAAAGATCTTCCACATGATTACCAGTCACGGCATTCCCTGAACTGGTGGCTTCTCTGGAAGAATCTCCATCAGATGGTTCCGTGCTACTCAAATCTGACAAGGAGTGTTCAACCTCTGGTTTTCTGAAGCTTTCGCTGGGGCCTGAGTATAAGCTGCCACAGAATACAGAGTCCATCCCACCAGAAAGCCTAATGCTGCCCTTTGTATTCTCCAGAACTCCATCCTCATCTGACAGGGTTTCCATTGCATTGGTACTGTGCCCACCAGAAAGCCTAATGCTGCCCTTTGTATTCTCCAGAACTCCATCCTCATCTGACAGGGTTTCCATTGCATTCGTACTGTGCCTGTTAGCACCATTTGCAGGAGCTGCATAGCTTGATGGTTCAAAGGTTGTCTCGATGGATATGTCATCACAAAAATTTCCATCTCCCTCATCAACCTCTAAAGCTTTCTTCAATAGCGAAAGTTGGAAGATTGGGTTCTGCTGGCTCGCTTTGCTGTCACCACCTTCCAAGTTCTGATGTGCTCCTGTCAATGTTCTCAGGAAGGACGGAATTGCAGCTTCATCATTACCACAGCACACCTCAGAAATACCATTCCTAAAAGCATTCCGTGCCGCCAGAAACTCTGCCAATGGTAAGGAAGGTCTGCTTTCATCCACTTGAGCTGTCTCACCAACAGATTGAAATATGGTAGGAGGTTTTGCCTGAGTTCCGCCATCAACAGACCCGAGGTGTGTAGCAAGCTGAGAAGGATCATCCACAGGTTCAGTGCTTGTGACAAGCGGAATCATGGCCGAACTAGGACCATTGTTCTGTCCATTTACCTGAGTGTAATCATCTATAGATACTGTAGGAGACTGTGAAGGAACAACCAACAGTTCAGTGCTAGCAAATGCCTTCTTGTCCGGATTCATATCAATATTCTGTCCATTTACGTCAACACTGCTAACAAAGTTTGCCTCAGATACAGAAATGAGTGGAGCCGCATCAACCTCCTGAAAAGATATGGAGGTACTAATCTTCTTTGTGTCACCAAAGATGCCATTAAAGTCATCTTTAGTGGATGTGTCATGAAGATGTCCATGAGAAGGGAAGGAACTAGAGGAATCATCAGTATTTCCACAACTTACATTACTGGCAGTGCAAGCAACAGACTTTGAAGGTGATGTTCCTTTGGTGGAAGTGAGAAATGCCTCCAAGGCAGACGCTAATGCGCCATCGACAGATACAGGAGTTTTGCCTTTGAAGCTGTTGTCAGTGCTTTTGCTCAGAGTATCATTAGAATTTGTACGACCATCATCAACATTGTCAGCTTCTGCTTGTTTATCTTCCTCCACTTCATCCTCTTCATCATTTAGGAATTCAGGAATCTTGATAACTAGACCTGGGGAAGTCTTGCGTTCTCTCTCAAAAGGTAAAGGCCCACCATGAAGCTTCTCACATGTAAACCCAGGCTCACAGATGAAATCAGGAGCCTTAAGGACCCTTGGCACAACATTAGGTCCATCTAAATTAACTGTATTCTCATCAGCCACATCACAATTAGAGTAATCTTCCGAAGAAAATTCCGGTGCCCTCATAACCAAGCCTGGCTGCCTGTTCATCACAGAGGCAGAAGTTCCAGAATTCCCACCATTATGTTCCTTTTGCTGAGAGTTAATTGTATCAGAAAAAACATTTGGTGCTGACATTCTTGCAGAAGAACTTCGTAGAGACTGAATCTCCACAGAGAATGAATCAAACTGCTGCTCCAGTCGCTGAAGCCTTGCCTCAATGCTACTGAGGGGCCTCA
Organism: Thinopyrum elongatum; assembly: GCA_011799875.1. Lineage (NCBI taxonomy): Eukaryota > Viridiplantae > Streptophyta > Magnoliopsida > Poales > Poaceae > Thinopyrum > Thinopyrum elongatum. The sequence continues at coordinate 202,258,985 of CM022298.1, forward strand.
TCATTTTGTCCTCAAACCTAAAGCAACATAACTCCACCTTCTCCACCTTAGAGATCAGAGTATCCAGCATTCTCTCAATGTGATTGTGCGGAGTAACATTTTCATTAATAATAGGACTAGCCTCCGGGTACAGATTTGATACTGTCTTATCCTTCGCCAATGTCACTTGTACATTCTCTGTTGTTTTTACAGGCAATGGAAGAGGCTTGGGATCATTTAACGGGAACTCATGTTGGTTGCCATCATCATCACATATCGTACCACTCTGCGCAGGTGGTAGTCTGCTCTGCACTCCAGCTGGCCTAAATTTGGAATCATTTGTACCATACAGCCCTGCTTCTTTCGCTATGTTTCCACATTGGATGCTATCTTTCAACGCGCAGCCTTCAGGAAGTTGGGCTTTCAAGCCCTCAGCAAAATATTTGTCATCTATTTTGCAGTCCCTAGATTTGGAAATTTGCATAAGGCCAGGAACAAGCATAGCCAACAAAGAACTACCTCCCATGTTTCCAGGACCTGCTACTGAATCATCACTGCTGGATTCAACAAGATCAGCAAATATGTAGATCTCTTCAATATGCACTGATGTCTTTGACTGAAGTGAAAGAAGACGGACAGTAAGAGATACACATGGGTTTGCATCAGTTATCTCAGCAGTTGCTTCGTAGTGAGCCTAGAATGGACAAAGTAAAACAAATTATAGTATACATCAGAAGCTAAGAAAATTTCTTTGATGGCGAGTACTAGACAATGGCTGTTGACAAAAAAGGAAATACCAGAGTATTTTTCTGGCAGATTCCTATCGCATTCCTTTCTTCTTGAGATTCTGGCGTGTAATTTCCAAGAGGAGACTCAGGAATTTTGACTTCAACCCAGCTATCTTCATCACTACTACTTGTAACACTTTTGGCCTCTTGTTCATGCTTTTCACCGGTTGCAGCATTGCTACTCGCCTGAGATACACATTCTTCACCAGGAAGCTGCGGTTCTTGAGCAGCAATTCCACAGCGTACAGTGCATAGATAATCTTTACTTGCATCCTTCAGGTCAGTTGAATAGTATATTTCATAAGTTCGAGCTGTGCTTCGCACATACACTCTATGAATCTCGTACTTTCCTGTGAAACTAACTGAAGAAAAGAAATGGATTAGATACACTGATAATGAAATGGAAAATAGTTTGATATTTAGCAGTAAAATATCGCATAATATTTCTAGAACAAGATGGAGACTGCCAGGAAACTGGGTCATGAAAGGCACTGTGGTGTGCACAGAATGAGATGGAGCCTGACTCCACAATTGCAATGTTAAAAGGATAGATGTACAACGAGAAATAGAAGTATTGCTTCCACTGTTTGTATTAACATAAGCTAGCGTCAAAATTCTGCAATTTATCCCAATTAAAGGAAGGAGATAGATCATGGGAATTTCAACATGATCGATGTTGGGTCGACTATTCATACGGAACAACTTACTTTGATTTCAGGCTAGTCGAAGATGTGGAAGCTAGAGTTGTAAGATGATGCAGATATATTCTAAAGAAGTACACGAAACACCAATTATGGTGATCATGTGCAGAATAAGAAACACTGGAGTATAATGTATTTAAGATATTTAAAGCTAAATGCTCGGGCGTTGCTATGGAGATTAAATGCCAGTGCATTGCTACAGAAGTTCTATTTAATTGCATGAGCTGGTTAGAGGCTTGTGTCATTGTAGTACCTAGCTTTGTGCAGATAAAAAGAGTACTATCTCAAAATATACAGCAATCAAATCAACTAACCAAAGGATCGTGATACATATGTCTGCTAAATAGAAAGTAGCATAATTGCGGAAATTAATTTCTGGCAACTTAAGAGGTAATCTCAGAGGGTGAATGGACCACCACCAAATCAGATATTATAACAGCAAATATAAGATATACTGCAGTTTGTGGTATCCACTTCTAGCATGAGCTTGTGAACAAGAACTGGAGCATCTGTAATGATATGATAGTCCAATTTCAACAGACTCTGCACTGGAACCCAAAACAGCGATGGCCAGTTTGGGGCTTGGCTAGTACTCCCTCCGTTCCAAAATAGATGACTCAACTTTGTACTAACTTTAGTACAAAGTTGAGTCATCTATTTTGACTCAACTTTGTACTAACTTTAGTACAAAGTTGAGTCATCTATTTTGGAACGGAGGGAGAACTAGCCAACTAGGGTTTATCCACCCATACACTGACTACCGCGACAGAGCAATTCCCGACAGCGCGTGCATCTGCAATTCTGCATCCAACCAGCGATAGGAACCATGGCAACAAAGTAATTCGCGATGAAACCGCGCAAACTCCTCCAGTAGGCTCAACCTTTCCAGAGAATCCAAGAGAGAAAACGAGGACTCACTCGTAACTTCGCAGGGAGTTGGATCCTCGCTGCCGTCGGACGGCGGGCGGGCGAGGACGACGGGCGAAGGGGAAGTCTCGGCGTCGTCTGCGGTCGTCTCGAACGACACGGCGTCCTCGACCGCCGCGCCTCCGGCTGGGGCCCAGGTGCTAGTCGCCGTCCATGGCCTCCCCGGCTCGCCTCCCGATCCCGATCCCGATCCCGGTGTCCCCATCGATCGTGGTCGCCGCCGGCCGCTTGCGCGGAGACGGTGGGTATCGGCGGTGGCGTACCGGTGGTGTTCGCCGTTGGTCGCCTCGCTCGCTTCCGGATTCCGCGAGCGCTCGCTCGGTACGCGAATCTGGTGCGGGATTCGATCTTACGGGCCCTCGAAGCAAAGTGTACTGTAGAAGATTTGGGTTGGCCGCGTTAGTCCTGGCCATGGGCAGCCCGGCCCGGTCGGCCCGACCCGGCCCGGCCCGACCTTGCCCATGGGCCGGGCCTGGGTCTGAGATCTAGGCCCGATGGTCGGGCCGGGCCCGGGCCCGCCATTTTTGTGATTTGCTGAGGAGGCCCGGCGGGCTTTTTTGGTGATGGGCCGGGCTTGGTCAGGCCCAGCCCGAGGCCCGGCCCGGCCCGAGTTTTGGCCAGGTATCCGCGTCCTTCGTCGTCCTACCGTTAGGCCTGTAAATGACGCCGACTCAACCTATGGGCCTCCCGCGCATTGGGCTCTGGCCCGTTTTCAAATCGTTATCCACACCGCGAATGCTCCACCACCGCAGCTGCAGACGATGCTTCCCGAGCACGCGCGGCAAAGAGGATGCAGCTCCGCTCCCTCCCGTTCGCCGCGAGCGCCGTGGCCGGAAGGGGCTTCCTCGCCGCTATTCCTCGGCCAGTGACGGAGAGAAGAAAGCAGATATGTTGCAACGCGGGCAACTCCTCGTCGGAGAAGGAGGGCGGCGAGCCTAGCACGGCGGAAGAGGCGCTGCGGCGGCTGGCGGAGCTCGACGCCCAGCTGGAGGGGCTGAAGGAACCCAAGATGAGGCCGCCGCCGCCCCCTCCTCCCACGGGTAATCATTGCCTTTCCCACCCCGTCCTCCTCGTTCCAAGTTGCCTCTCCAGTCTTCCATGTGTCCATGCTCCCCTGTCCTCCCATTCAATCGATCGTCTAGAGTTCGAGATTTTCATCGCGGCCAATAATATTGATTCATGTCAAGTTCGCCGTTCGCGTGTTCTCTCGAATGAAAATTTAGTTGGGCTGCCTAATAATAACCTACGGAGAAGAGATGGATCAATCTTGAATACTCTGAAACAACTGCTCGATGGAACAGGCCATTTGTTAGCCTCGAGCCGGAATTCCGCCTCGAGCCTCGTCACCAACTTTGGTGCATGTTTCGGTATACAGTAGTGCTAGTCACTTCTCATGTAGTGCCTACGAATAGGAGAAATATTACTTCATTACAGAATGCACACGAACAGTTCATTTCCTCATTTGTTCTTCGTAGCAGTACTCTGTCCTTCAAAGTTTAAGTGAGTGCAGTAGCACAGTAGCGCTTACTTTACAGCGTAGAGCAATGCTTCTAGATATACCAAGCCACAGTGATCCGTAGCGTACAATTCGCCAGTTGCTAAGCAACGACAGCACACTGATCCTCAAGTCACTTCCTACTTTTTCTAGGGGTGTATATTGATCTAAAACGCTCTTATATTTCTTCATGGTGGGAGTACTTCCCATCATAGTCCATGCCATTGCTTTGCCTGCTTGCTAACTTCTCTGTATGGGTACTTATGTTCAATTCTGTTAGCACAGATCCTTTCATGGACCGCGATATGATAATACAGCGGGGACGCCCAAGTGATGAGCTCCCAGAAATGACCCCGGCCTACGTAACGTTCTCGACTCTGGCAATTTTTATCTTGACCATCTTCACCAACGTGGTGTTCAACGTGTACATCAAGCCTTCCGTGGACGGCGCCGATCAGCCGGTAAGAATCCAGAGAGTGCCTCTGGCTGATCCTAGCTTCCAGCAGCCCGGCAATTCTAGTGGTAGCTCGTAGACATATATGCATGACACGATAATACAGTTTGATAGATACAGTGGGGAGGGATGTGCTTTGCAAGTTAACTGAAGTCATGTGCCTCCTATTTGCATCATGATGTATTTAACACCCACATGCTCTAAACGAGCTATGTTTTGCTGGCCTCCACATTGGCCATTGGGGGTTTCATTATGGTACAAGGTGCTGCACATGTGTCCATGGGGCTTCACCTGTAGTATGTGTATCCATTTTTTCTTTCGATTAGCAGCTTCCATCGACTCGATGATGATCAATCAATTACAGTCAGCAACACAATGATCTCCTGGGTCGAATATATCAGACCCAACTTGTGATCCAATTAATTGTATCAGCGGTGATCATCGACGCTAAACTTGGAGAGCAAATTGCCTCTTCTCTCGCACTAATCAGCCAATGGCAGGCAAATTGTTTGCAGCAACATGCATGCTGATGCCAAAATTCCAAAAACGCCGACATGAATGAGCTGTGAAGAATGGTCGTGCGGCACGCGACAGAAGCGGAAGCAGCAGGGTACGTACTCCCGTGGTGCTCTCGCCCCCCGCGTCGCTCCCGCTCGGGTGACTCGGGCGGGTCCCCAGCCCTAGCCGCCCCCGCTCTCGAATCCACCTTCCCTCACCCCACCGTCGCCGGAGGACGCCGCCGGGATGCGTCCGGGGACCGACGGCGGTGGCGGGGATCCTCCTCTATCCCACGTCTCACGGGTGGTGCGGGAGCTCTTGTGCGTGCGGAGGCGCAGCAGATCTGGCGGTGGCGACTGCCGCTGGCAACGGCTACTGCGGCGCGTCGGGCAGCCCGGTCACGGGCGGCGGCTTGCCTGGCTTGGGCAGCGGCGACTTATGCTGTGGCGGCGCGTCATCCGGCTTCGGATCGGCGGCATGAAGGGCCTGGTGAGCGGCTTGGTAGCACCTTCGGTCAGATCTGATCTGGCCGGTGCAACCGGCGGTGGTGGTCATCGCTTCCGTCAGAGGTGGTCGGCCTGACGTTGGGTGTTCGGATCTCCAGATCCGTCATCTAGTACCGGCTGCGAGCCGGAGAGACATAGTTGCCGGTGAAAATCGAGCCGACGGCGGGCGATGGCGGCGTTCTGCGTCGTTACCTTGATGAAGGCATCGTCGTGTGACTATTGTCGATCCACTCGTACTACTCTGGGGGAAACCCTAGGATCTAGTCTTCCAGATCGGATGATGGCGGCATTGCGATATCGTTTCTCTTTTGGGAGCATCGTTTGTGAAGCAGCGCTGGAAGTCAGAGGCAGGAGGTGGAGCGGCTTCGTCTTGCACGGAGCTTCGGTGAAGATGTCAAGTCATGCCTGACCGACAAGTGCTACGCTTTGTCATGCCTCGTCGGCAGGTGTTACGCACGACAGATCTTTCAAAGACTTCAAGCTGTGTCGGCTGGTGGTACTTGGCGGCATGGTACTGAGGTGTACCGGTGGCGACCGCGACGTGCTCAGCTGTTCGCGCGCAGGGAGGTGGTGATGTTGGGCGCCGTGGTGGCGTCGACGACAGCTAGACCGAACAAGATTGATGCGTCAGTACAGCTCTGAAGATGGAGTGGTGGCAGTTGGCGGCGTCGGCCTCTGAGAGCGCGTCGGACCGGTGTGTGCCCAGACACGGCAAGTGGCTTGGTTGGGGCATCATGTCTTAGATGTTAGGCTTGACTGTGAAGTATGTGGTATTAGGTCCGGACTATCAGCATCTCTTCATCAACTGGATAGAAGTAGCGACAGATGTTGCCTAGACGGTGGCTTCAGATTTACTGTTGTATTTTTTTATAAGGTTTTTTTAATAATTAATAAAATAGCTGCATGCATCGTCCAGATACACAGAGACCGGAAACGTACTCCCGTGGTAGCGGTCTTGGGTTCTACGATCATCTACTGTGTCGCTACTGATTTTTCTTGCAGCTGTCTATAAATTTATATGGAGTACTGTATTTCTTTGGCTCTCTTGAATTAATCTTTCTCTCGTTTGTTGCATTTGGCTTGTTTCGTCCGGATTATACCCCGGCTCTGCTCTACCCTGTCGGCAGTTCTTGAGTTGCCGTAAAGATCACACAGCTTTCTCGTTGGCTTTCGCTTTCCCTATGCAAGATTCTCAGTTGCTTTCCTATCGTAGACACAGTACATCTTGGTTTTTGTTTAACCGTGACACAGTACATCTTGGTTTGTCTCCTATTTCATCACAGCTCGAGTCATTTTAATTTTCTCTTTAGTTTCATTTGAAGTGAAAATGATCAAAAATGGACTTTTTCTGAAACTTCAACACGAAATGGCCTCAGTTTGAAATTTTTCATAAAATGACCTTTTTGCATGACGCCCGGGGCTAGGACGTCATACTATAGCATGACGCCCCGAACTAGAGCGTCATGCTATTTGGCATGGCGCCTTAGCCCGGCACGCCATGCTACATGTTGCAACCATGACGTCCTAGGCCGAGGAGCATGACGCTCCAGCCCCGGACATCATGCAAAAGAGGGTCATTTTGTAAAATATTTTCGGATTGAGGTCATTTCATGTTAAAGTTTCAAAAAAGGACCAATTTTATCTATTTTCACTCATTTGAGATACTACTACTTGTTGTGAATCGGAGGGGTACTAGTTTCTTACTACGTCTGATTTCGATGCGGCGACACAACAGACCAAACTTTGACCCTAGTTTGAACCTCGCATGTAGGCCTTCCAAGCTGTCCCTGTTTATTTCCCCTTGTTTATTTATTTCTTTATTCATTTCCCTTATCTTGTTCTAACCCAACCTCGAACAAATACCTGGGCGTGTTTGTTTAGAGGAATCTCGTAACATGGACACCATAATTTATCTCTGCCAAAAGAGAACATACTTCAACTCTCTCTGGATCGAGTCACCCGAGTTCCAGTCCAGCTACCAACATCTCACGTGCCGTGACGCAAACACTCGTGTTTTTCCCTCCTTTTTTCCCTTGAGGGAGAGATTTTTCCTAGTAGTATTTTGTATTACTACAAAGCGGTGTTGCGGGCACAATCTTAGCTCTCTCACGAGAAACTCCTCTCACGACGAGGGTCTTCTCGCCTCTCCTCACGTCCCCGCTGATCCGCCTTGTTTTTTATGATCTTAGGGTTATGGAGGCGGGGTGGACCTTGGCCTTCATCAATGAGAGGGCTCCTGCTTCGTTTTCATGGTTTTTTAGGACTAATTACGGTTTGTGTCCTACCTAAAAAGGTGAGACGACGTCTCCTTGTAATTGGAATAAGGTCCTCCCAGTCTAGTTCCCTTTCGACTGTGTCTTCGGTGGATCTCCATGGATTCAGTCTTGGTGCGTCTACATTCGTGTGCCTACAAGTTGGATTCTTCTGATCTACGCTTCTCTTCATCGACGATGGTTGCCGTTCTAGTGCGATGATCCTGTGGAGTCTTAGCACGACGACTTTTTGACTGCCTACTACAAGAAGTTTTGCCCGGCTCCGGTGAAGGAGGGACGATGACGGCGACGTGTCTTCGGCTCGCTTCAGTGCTTATAGTCGTCGTTCGATGGTCAATTGAATTGGATGTCTGAATGTAATTTTTATTATTTGTAGTGTTCTTTGTACTGCGACGACATTTAATGAATACTAGTAGACTGCCCGTGCGTTGCCACGGGCATGTCAACTTTAACATGGATTGAAAAAATAGCCAATAACAAAAAATAATAATTAAAATCCACTTCACTTGCAATATATTTTGATAAAAAAATTGAAACATTGAACTCTTTATTGTGCACTTCATTACAAATGATAATAACACTTGAATGCCTTTATTATTTATGCTTAAGATTCAACCATCTCACCAAAGCATGTGTATTGTTATTATCCATTAATTAAAGACAAACACATGGAGTACTGTGTTCAGGTTAAACAAATCTGCAAACCCCGAAACCTAGAACATAAGTGGAGACGTGTCCTGACAGCACATCATGCCAGACCAGAACTTTAAACTCTCATTGTGTGGCAATATAAAATGTTCGGAAAAAATACAGCTCTCTGAAATAATGCAAGGCAGCCCCAAGATATCGAGGTTCTAAATTGCTAGGAGCTTAAATGCTTAATAATACAATCATATTTCTCCACTTTGAGCCAGTCCAACGTGGACTACTTCATTAATACTCCCTCTGTAAATTAATATAAGACCGTTTAGATCACTACTTTAGTATTCTAAACGCTCTTATATTAGAGTTCGGAGGGAGTACCTACCATCATTCCAGATAACCTGCAAAACCAGAGGTAAAAGATTATACAAATAAAAATTTCAGTTGAGTTGAAAGGCTCAAACTAAAAGCCAACAAATATATGCAGGGTTATTTCATACTGCTATTTTATTCAGCACCAATAACCTCCTTGTCAGCATCATAATATATCATCCAAAATCATATTACCAGTTTTGGGGCAACTTTATACTACTTACAAATATAAATAATAATATTAACTAAAAAAACCTTGGATTGTAATAGATGTGAAAAATACTTCTATGTTTCAAGGAATCATATGGTGTGAGTATCGTCTGAAAGCTTTTAGGAGAAATAAGGATAGTGAGCTGGTTTGTTCAACGAAACAGATTGGCTCTCCTTACACTAAGTCTAAGTTCATCATTGTTACATGTATAAATTGGGATAACACGCAATGAATAAGAGGAATAAGGATAGAAAGTTGTTAACTTCATCACAATGTTCATTTGCTTATACTTGAAGAAATAAGACAACATCTCCTATGAAAAAAATATTTTTATTGACAAACGAATTCCCTCCATTTGTTAAAAAGATGCCTATTTGGTTCACCTGGAAGGCAAAGGAGAATTTCATAACATATCTATGGTACCTTGCTAGAAGGAAAAAGATAACAGGTATACTTGGCTAAAAATCAGAATGGATGATAGAATTACATAGAATTGTTTGTCCTTTTCGAAGATACAACTTTTGTAAGGAACTGTGTCAACGAATTCGCACAGAAAATATATCATCTGATTCCGGTAATGTAATACGGCACAATAAATCGTATTTATGAACGCGTAGGAATCTGGACTCTTTAGAAGAAATGGACAGAGCAAATGAGCATGGTCCAATGCAGGTTGTACAGCTTCTATTGTACACATGTTTTTATACAAAATTTATTAGAAACACAGGAACAAAATATGTTTGAGTAGGTAGCAAAATTTGTTTTAGAAGATGGTGACTTCCTAATATTGAAGCACGTAACTGAACTCCACTGGTTTGGGGGAGTTGAAACGGAGGTATAAGACAAGAATGAAGAAATAGGTTTTATTTCTGTTACTCACAAACTACATGTACAACATTGAGAAGCTCCTTGTGAATCAAGCTTACAACAGTGAGCACTGAAAAATCATACTCTCTTCTTGCTAGCCGGTGGTGAGAACACCTTTGCAGCAATTAGTATTGAAATATTCTCCTTGATAGGTTCATGAAGAATGCTAGCAATGAAAATCTCATCCAGTATTTAGACCTGAATATTTCACCATTGGTACCCATGGGATTAGTCAGTACTAAAAAGAATGGTAGCTCTTGCAAGAAATTTCATATAACTCAATTGCTGGTTCTTCGGTGTCAAAATTTCAGCATATATGTGTATATTAAATCGACCTCACATACCATGGTTATTAGGAAAAACACTCATCATGCATTTTATAATCAATAGAGGCTATCTTTACCAAAGCTGTATTATCATCGTTGTAATATCCCAGATTTTCATTTGAATGTTCAAACTATTACTACAATAAAGATAACACAGAAAACCAACAGTCAAATACTTTTTAAAATATGTTTTATAACACAAAATAAACAATAAATAAACACAATTTTAACAGTAGCATAAACATATTGCGCCATGAAGGAAATGTAATCAGTGCATGCACATCAATTTGTTTTCTCTAGCAAAAAACTATGGGTTTTTTCTGGCAAAAACAACCATACCTCCATTTATTTTGTGGCGCTTTTCCTTCTTCTTTTTATGCCTTCTTTACAGTTTCCCCTCAACTTTAATGAATTGGCAGAGCTCTTGCCTTACCCGTAAAAAAATGGGCACCATATGGAGAGCTAAACTGCACGACACTAATATATGTGAGTCTCTCGAAGATATCAAGTACAAGCAAAAGTATCAAAAGCTTTCAAGTTTGCTAGAAAATTGATAGCATTATCTGGAAGTTCACCTAGATGGCTAGATCCATGTTAACTTTTGAATTGTTAATATTGAATGTAAAAGGTCCAAGGATAGCATTATCGTGTCTCTTCTGAAGGTTGTAGGAACTCCCAGTTACATGTGCCCTGAACTTATTGTTGATATTTCGTATGGCTCCAAGTCTGACATTTGTTTGCTAGGCAAGCATTCCTATCTAACATTCAGTTGCATGTCTTGCTCGCTTGTTCTCTTGGCTAAAAATCTGCAATTTTCAGGCTGCTTCATCTATGGGATGACTTCGCTGAAGCATGCATTCAAAGTATTTGGAAGTAGCTATGTTGACATGCTCTTTAAGTTAGAGCTCCTTCTTTCCAGCAAAAATATAAAAGAAAAAAAATACAGCTCCTTTCATCAAAAGTTGCATCTTAGATGATGTTTTTTCCTAACAGAATATGTAGACACCGGTAAACAAGATAAACGAGTCTGTTGCCGCTCCTCACGCCACCCACCGGCCACCACCTCATCATGATGCCAGGTGAGGACATCGACCAAGTGCAGCGGCGGAGCCAGACAAGACAGCTCAATGTGTTGGGGTTTAGCAAGGTGCGGACATTAACTAATTAAAAAGTAGGGCATTCGTTCGTCTCAATATAACTGAATATCATTGAGAAGCCATCAGAAGAATTCAGAAGGTAATTAAGCCATCAGAAGCCATCAGAAGAATTCAGAAGGTAAACAAAAACATCTTGGTCCCCATAATTATTTTGAGCCCCATAATTCAACAGGTAATGAGCAAAGCACAATTTCATGAATAAATTGGAACAAATCCATGGCAGTGGATGGATTATAAATCAAAAAGGAGGTGGATGGGATCCATCTATCAAACTCACACAATACTATTTGCTTGCAGGCCTATTTTCCAAATCAAATCACGCAACAAGAGGAGTTCGCACTGGCGGATGGATTCATTTTTATGTATAGACGAAAACACAGAAATTCGAGACTCACTCGTGTAGTCAAGCGTATGAGATTTTTGTTCAATCAGGAGGTATGACGCCGTCGGCCACGCTGCTCTGCTCCGCTCACATCAGGCGTGGCCAAATCCAACTCGCTACCTCCGCTCGTTGTGGTTGACAAGCAGCTGGCCGCCATGGATCCCCCGGACATCGCGACGGCAGCAACGCAGGAGCACGAAGCACACGGGAGCGGCGCCGCCGGTGAGCCCGATTTCGACGATTAGGACAGAGGCGGGGCACAACGGGTTGTTGCGTGGAGGCATCCAACTGCCATTCACCGGCAAGGAGTCGGAAAAACTCAGCGAGGAAGGGGTTTGCGTGGTATGTCACCTTAGTGAGGCTGCTGCTGCAGACGAGAAAAATACGCACCCATGCTGTTCCTCCTCCAGCGCGGGTCCTCGCCCTCCTCCACTGCGGTGGAGACCATCGTTCCCCTTGTCTCTCGTTCGCCGCGTCGCCAGCGGAGGAGGCGCCGGCGGTGGCGGTGTGGGATCTGGGATCTCGAGGGGATGGAGAGACGATGGCGGCGCAGCGATCTCGAGGGCATCGAGAGACGACGGCGGCGGCGTTTAATCGAGGAGATCGGGAGCCAACGGCAGCGCCGCTTACTCGAGGGGATCGAGAGGACGGTGGCGGCGACGGGAGGGGATCGAGAGGAACGGCGTTCCTCCTGCGGGGTGGTTTTCTTGGGGGTGTGTGCGTGGGGTGGGGTGAGGTGGGGTGGGGAGGTGACGAAAAAAAACCAACGAAAAAAAACCGGACGAAAGTGATGGGACGAAAATTGACCGGCGGAGACTACCAACTGCTCCATTAGAAGCAGAGACTCCCTTCCTCTCGTCATATACGAGTTCTTTTTTCACCCTACATTGTGGGATGGAGGGAATAGATGTAAAGTTTTTTATAAAAAAAAAAACGGTGTTGCGATTTACAAGCGCGCAGGGAAACCAGCTGCTTACTGTCCCACGTTTGACTTTTAGTTATGAGATCTGAGAAGTAAACTGACTGAGGACCGCATCAAGCGTGCGGCGTGCCATCCTTTTCGTCCAGGAACTGCAACTGCATGCATCGCCCCCATTTCGTGTGGATCATGCATGTGCATCCCCAGATCCGGTTCATCTCATCGGGAACAACCGGACAAGCGCTTGGACTGCGCGATCGGGACACCGGACGGATACGTCGCCGCGCCCGCATCCGCATCCGCGCGGCCGCGGCCGTCGGCAGGTCGTCGCCCCCGCGCGCTCGTCAAACCCCGGCCGGCCGTTCCGTGCACGCGCGTGTGACCAGAGGCTAGTAGCTAGCAGGAGTGGTACAGTACTTGCGAGTTGCGACGCGACGCCAAAGCTGATGGGCGCGGTGTCGAGCCGTCGGCGACCGGAGCATCATCCGCGCTGGTCGCCACCGCTGTCTCGCACCGATGGTGGGCCGGGCGGGGAGGGCGCAACGCAACGCAATGCATCGGGGGATGGACGCCTTTCTTTCTTTCACTTCACAGCACGCTCGCTGTTCGGGATGATTCGTGAATGAATGTGCGCGCGCGCGTATGGGGTATGGCTCGAGAAATCGATCGGTAACAATAATTGCGGGTGACGGAACGAATCGATCTGCCTGGCCCTGCCCTGGACTGTTTGGCCGGGCATGTGAAGCTCAGCAAGCGGTGGCCCGGCAGATCGCACAGGCCTGTGGACGCGGCCAATTACTTATCCCTGCCTCCACCCTGCGTTGCGTATTCACTCCGGCCTGCGGCGGCACAGCGACGACAGCTGCTAGTGATTGATTCTACTTTCTACTTTTTTCACGAGTGCACGTGATCGCCCGCCAGCCACTTGCTAGTTCACTCCCCCGCACGCCAGTAGGCGAGGCTAGCATCGATGCGTGGTGTACACTCGAGTGGTACAAATCTTATCTTACTAGAGGTAGTAAGATTGATCTTTTTCCTCGCTCGTCTCTTTTCTATTGCGGCTCGTTTTACACACGATCTAATTCACCGACCCCACCCCGCTGCTAAAAGAAAGCGTAGAGATGACGATCAATAACGTGCACGCCCGCCGAACCCTTTGATTGGTGAGCGAGAGCATCATCTCCACGGCCATGTGGTGCGCAGCTGGAGGCCGGAGGGAGAGCGAACGCAAAGCTGCACTGCATTGCGTGCGGCCGGGCCAGGCGAGCGCGCGCTGCCCGTCATCGGCTGGCCCGGAAAGCCGAAAGAATCCTTTTGCTTTTCGCCATCGCTGCCTGCCTTCCTTCCCCGGGCGCCTCTCTCTTTCTTGCTTGCTTCCACATGCGCTCTCGTGTGCGGCCTGAACCCTGTCGGACACGTCCATGCCGCATTATACAGCCTCCTCTCCTCTCCTCACATGGGGCGCTGAAACGGCGAGGGACTCGAGACGTGGTTCGTCATATGATGCCGAGCCGGGCTAGAGGGCGGCCACTAGCTCGTACGTTTCGGGTCAGAGGGTGTGCCATGCGTGCGCTTTCGCTGTGACGTGTGAGTGAGATCAACTCCAGCGCACGACTCCGTCCCGTCCGTCCTAATTCATTTGGGGTATAATGAAAAAAAAAGCACGGCCCAACGCGCGTCCCCAAACGAAAGAAGGTCTAATTCTACTCTCGTGGCTAATACCAAAACAAACAAGCAATGCACGATTGTTCTACGGTTTTTGGTTTTAAAAAAACAAACAAACAGTGCACTGGCTAGGCGACGCCGGTCTTGGTTCTTGGGAGATCGGCAAGCACATGTACGTGCATTAATACTGCTACGTGACGAGCCGGGGTGGCAGCCCAATTATGCGGAGGCCGAAAAACGGAGGAGCCAAAGCCTGGGAGTTCCCACATGCTATGCTAATCTAATCATGCACGCACCGATGGCGCCATATTTAGCCTCAAAAAAGAAATGGCGCCATGCGACGCAAGTCGAGCCGAACCCACTCGGATGCTTCCCGGTTACCGCCTCTCCTGGTCCGGTTGCAGTCTGGGATTCATCAACCGGAATGGTTCCGTCTCCCGCGCCATGCCATTCTGCTGCTGACTCGTGCCCTCGCAGTCTCTGGGCCACCTCAGCACGTCCCGGTTCGATGGTGGTCAAAAAACCTAGCAAAAGTATCAAAACAAAATAAAATAAAGGTGGGACATTTATCCCCTCACGCCCTTTTAATACCGCCACCTCCAGAGCTCAACTCAGCTCATCACTCCCGCACTCAACGCTTCCGCCACCTTGGGCTCCTCCAGAGCTAGCTAGCAAAGCTGAGCTAGTAGAAGGTAGCAGCCACCCACAACCACAGGGCCACGATGGCGTCGACCGCCTCCTTCCTCCCGCTGCTCGCGCTCCTGCTCGTGGCGACGGCGCATTGCTCGCCGCTGCCCCGGCGGTGCCCGCAGGCCGACCGGCAGGCGCTGCTCCGGGTGAAGCAGGCGCTGGGCAGCCCGGCGACGCTGAAGACGTGGTCGCCGGCGTCGGCGGACTGCTGCGCGTGGGACCACCTCACGTGCGACGAGGCCGGGCGCGTGAACAACGTCTTCATCGACGGGGCCGACGACGTGCACGGCCAGATCCCGTCCGCGCTGGCGGGGCTGACGGCGCTCATGTCGCTCTCGCTCTTCCGCCTCCCGGGCCTCCAGGGCTCCATCCCGGTCTGCCTCACCTCCCTCTCCAAGCTGGAGTTCCTCACCATCTCCCACACCAACGTCTCCGGCTCCATCCCGGAGTCCCTGGCGCGCCTCCACAGCCTCGACTCCGTGGACCTCTCCAACAACAAGCTCACGGGGTCCATCCCCAACTCGTTCGCCGACATGCCCAACCTCCGGTCGCTGGACCTCCGCCGGAACCAGCTCACCGGGCACATCCCGGCCAGCCTCGTGCAGGGGCAGTTCCGGTCGCTGGTGCTCTCCTACAACCAGCTGACGGGCCCGATCCCGCGCGACGACGCGCAGGACGAGATCAACACGGTGGATCTGTCGCACAACCAGCTGAGCGGCGACGCGTCCTTCCTCTTCTCGGAGGGGCGGCCCATCGGCAAGGTGGACCTGTCCTACAACAACCTCGACTTCGACCTGAGCAGGCTCAAGTTCCCCAAGGAGCTGACGTACCTGGACCTGAGCCACAACCGCATCAGGGGCACCGTGCCCAGGTCGCTGGAGGCGCTGTCCACGCTGCAGACGCTGGACCTCAGCTACAACAACCTCTGCGGGCCGCTCCCCAAGCTGCACGGCGTGATGCGGCACGGCTGCAAGCCCTACGAGCACAACCTGTGCCACCGCGGGGCGCCGCTCGAGAGCAGCTGCCACCAGCTCTGAGCTCTGAGCTCGCCGCCGGCAGGCGTACGTTATATGAGTGGTGTGTTGGCGTTCTCGTGTACGAACTACGAAGGACGGTGCTTTGGGGCTTAGTAAACTAGTGGAGTGGAGTACCGCGCTGGTGGTAATGCCTGACACGCGCGGTCCTCGAGCTTTGTGTACGAAACGATAGAGATGTGTGCGTGCTGTGTCCTGTGTGTGTACCTTCTGGAGATGCGCCCGAGAGTGTGTGTGCCCGTGTTTGGGATGGATCATTCCCAGTTACCTGATGTATCGAGTGTTAAATGGTAATTATGTTTGGCTTACTTTTCCATGCTTTTTGAGAGGCATCCAAATGTTGGTTGGTTTGGACTCGTGAAATGAACTCGCTGGAATTTTGGGAAGTAGCATGTACAGTAGGGCTGCCCTGCACTTCTTGGTACGTGCCGTCTTTACTCTTCGATTCGATGGTCGCAGCAGAGGGTGGGTGAGAACTTCAAGTTCAGTTCATGCATGCACATACAGCAAGAGATGTCTGAAGGATTCTGAAATCGAAATACGTTCGACTCAGCGTGCGCACAACATGCAAAAACTGATGGTTTCAAGCGAGAACAAAGTTTGTGTTATTGGCTGGAGATGAATCATGCTCGTCCACTAATGAATGCACGCAAATAATCATGTCGGCAAAGAGCAAAGTCAATAAGTTGTACTAGACCGAAGCTCTGGCTAAAGCAATTGATGAACTACAACAACTATCATCGCTATCAACCATCTATTGACATCACGAAGTTTAACAGAAAGGTTCGATGACACCAACGCCTTCATGAAGGGAACAATGCTCAAATGACATCCGGATCCAACTACTCAAGTCAAATCTTAGGTTTTCACCGTGAAGATAAAAGTCCGAACAATGCCTTCAATAAGGTAACAATACAAAACCACCGCCATTTCAGGTATAACCAATTAGAGTAAGGCCTTGGATTTTTCACCACGGAGCTCTAGACCTCGTACTTGAAAAGCACCACCAAATCAAAATCATCATGTGTTGTAGACTTTCCGCTATCCCAGCAGTCACATGCATATCACCGTTTTGATGTGAAATGCCATGCAAATAATGACCACGCCAGCACAAGTAGGCAGTCAAACCGCAATAAGTGCAGTCTCTATGAAATACACAAAACGACAAAGGTTGTCATAGCACATGCGACAAAAAATGTCGAGGAAGGAAGGTCATCGGCACCGCCAAAATCCTAATTGGGGACACTTTGGTAGTCCCAAACTACCCTCATACTCTGGCGTCCTCGTCTACGGTGACATAATTGATCGGCAAAACAAGCTCGTCATTGTCGCCAAATGGGAAGGTCGAAGATCCTCCAACTTATCGTGACAACCACCTAGCAGTGCGGGAACACGACGCAGTCCGCGCCCCCATACCTACAGATGGGATCAGGGTCACCGATGCCTCACCCTCAAAGATCACCGGTCCGGCCGGAAACACCGTCACCACCGTTGCACAACCATAAACCTTTGGCTCAACTTGTAGCTCGTAGATCGCATCTCGACGCCAAAGGCTACCAGAGCAGAGATCTCCCTATTGTCGCCTTCATCAACCAGTGTCAGAACTGAAAGCGCAGGTTTACTCCAAGAGTGGGGTGAATGAGAGATTTTTAAAAATTTATCAAACTCTGAAGAATTTGACAAAGAACAGAGTGAAGAAATAGAAACACGATGGAACTAAATCATCACAGAAATAGAAAGCATGCATCCAAGATACATACAGATGAAGAACATACAATCATACATGCATACAAGCGTGAGGAAGATGAACTGAAGAAATGAAAAATAGCATGATGAAAGTCTTCAGTTCATGTTCTTCGGAAAGTTGATCACAAATTCTTCAGCAGCGAAAATACTTAAGGTAAGGTTGAGGAATTTGAAACCAGGTTGGCTTGGTGAAGACACAACGATTTGGTAGACCAATTTCCAGTTGCTGTATCAACTGTACGTCTGGTTGAGGCAGCTAAGATGAACTCAGAGGACACTTAGTCCTCAGCATATTTCTCTTGAGCCAAGGTCACTTAGGCCTCACCCAATCACCCGTGGTAAGTCTTCAAGGTAGACTTTCAAAATCTTCACAGACTTGTTCACTGGCACACCACAATGACTCTATGGTGCTCAGAACTTGACGCCTAACCGTGTGAAAGAATGACAGTCTTCAAAGGTAACGGACGTCGGATCACACATATCAATCTCTTCAGTGATGCCTGATACGTCTCCAACGTATCTACAATTTATGAAGTATTCATGTCATGTTTACAATAATTTTATATGATTTTGGTATGATTTGATTAGAACTAACCCGGACTGACGCTGTTTTCAGCAGAACTACCGTGGTGTCGTTTTTTGTGCAGAAATAAAAGTTCTCGGAATGGGCTAAAAATTTACGGAGAATATTTTTAAAAAATATAAAAAATACTGGAGCGAAAAGATACCAGAGAGGAGTCCCGAGGCAACCACAAAGGTAGGGCGCGCCCCCTGCCTTGCCACCGCCTCGTGGACCCCCTTGACTTGTCCCCGACGCCAAAACCTCCTATAAATAGAGAAAACTCCAGAAAAAAACCTAGATCAGGAGTTCCGCCGCCGCAAGCCTCTGTAGCCACGAAAAACCAATTGGGAGCCCGTTCCGGCACCCTGCCGGAGGGGGAAACCATCACCGGTGGCCATCTTCATCATTCCGGCGGTCTCCATGACGAGGAGGGAGTAGTTCACCCTTGGGGCTGAGGGTATGTACCAGTAGCTATATGTTTGATCTCTCTCTCTCGTGTTTTTGATTTGGCACGATCTTGATGTACCGCGAGCTTTGTTATTATAGTTGGATCATATGGTGTTTCCTCCCTCTCTACCTTCTTGTGATGAATTGAGTATTGCTCTTTGAGGTTTCGTTATGTTGGATTGAGTATTGGATTTGAGAACACTTGATGTATGTCTTGTGATGGGATATCTGTGGTGAAAATGGGATGTTCTATTGATTCACTTGATGTATGTTTTGGCACTCAACTCGCGGATTTCCGAGGTGACATTGGGGTAATCTATGCATAGGGGTTGATGCATGTTTTCGTCCTACGTTCTCCGATAGAAACTTTGGAGTGATTCTTTGTTGCACGTTGAGGGATTGTTATGTGATCCAATTATGTTATCATTGTTGAGAGAACTTGAACTAGTGAAAGTATGAACCCTAGGCCTTATTTCCAAGCATTGCAATACCGTTTTTGCTCACTTTTGTTACTAGTTACCTTGCTGTTTTTATATTTTCAGATTACAAAAACCTATATCTATCATCCATATTATACTTGTATCACCATCTCTTCGCCGAACTAGTGCACCTATACAATTTACCATTGTATTGGGTATGTTGGGGACACAAGAGACTCTTTATTTGTATTGGGTATGTTTGATCTCTCTCTCTCGTGTTCTTGATTTGGCACGATCTTGATGTACCGCGAGCTTTGTTATTATAGTTGGATCATATGGTGTTTCCTCCCTCTCTACCTTCTTGTGATGAATTGAGTCTTGCTCTTTGAGGTTTCGTTATGTTGGATTGAGTATTGGATTTGAGAACACTTGATGTATGTCTTGCGATGGGATATCTGTGGTGACAATGGGATGTTCTATTGATTCACTTGATGTATGTTTTGGCACTCAACTCGCGGATTCCCGAGGTGACATTGGGGTAATCTACGCATAGGGGTTGATGCACGTTTTCGTCCTACGTTCTCCGATAGAAACTTTGGAGTGATTCTTTGTTGCACGTTGAGGGATTGTTATGTGATCCAATTATGTTATCATTGTTGAGAGAACTTGCACTAGTGAAAGTATGAACCCTAGGCCTTGTTTCCAAGCATTGCAATACCGTTTTTGCTCACTTTTTTTACTAGTTACCTTGCTATTTTTACATTTTCAGATTACAAAAACCTATATCTACCATCCATATTACACTTGTATCACCATCTCTTCGCCGAACTAGTGCACCTATACAATTTACCATTGTATTGGGTGTGTTGGGGACACAAGAGACTCTTTGTTATTTGGTTGCAGGGTTGTTTGAGAGAGACCATCTTCATCCTACGCCTCCCACGGATTGATAAACCTTAGGTCATCCACTTGAGGGAAATTTGCTACTGTCCTATAAAACTCTGCACTTGGAGGCCCAACAACGTCTACAAGGAGAAAGGTTGCGTAGTAGACATCAATGCCCAATCACTTTGGCTCTGATTTGGTTTTTCCTCACTTGGATTCTCTCAAAGTCGTTAGGGGATGGGTTACTCTCAAATGACAAGTGTCAAGTTCTCTCTAGAGCAGCCAACCAACAAGTGGTTGTGGGGGCGGCTATTTATAGCCAGGGGGCAACCCGACATGAAATATCATAAATGCCCTTCTCAGACATGACCGTTGTCAGGATAAGATCCACTCGACAGCTGGCACACGACGTAGCAACAGCGGGAAATTTAAGCTCTCAATTTCGTCAAGGCACTCAATTTCCTCACGATATGCAGATCGCACTGGCAAAATCCTAACTCCTCAGCGTGACCAAATTCGTGAGCGACTAGATGAACTTCGTCACTGTCGCTAGCAAATTCATCAGCTATTCCAGAGATTTCCAAAGGCTTCACTTGAAGCGGCTAGAGTATGTATAGGTTTGAGCATCAATTTGGAAATGTGAACTATGATAACCAAATCTTCAGGGACTATAACTCCTGTGTACACTCACAAACATATTAGTCCCTGAACCTATTTGTCTTCAATACTCCAAAACCACTAAGGGGGCACTTGATGCACTTACAATCTCCCCCTTTTTGGTGATTGATGAAAAATTGTTTAAGTTTTCAACGGGAGTAAATAAAGGAAGTGCAAGTACAGAGTATGAAGAAATTGGTTACAAGATATTGAGGAACTCCCCCTGAAGATGTGCATATGATGAATTTGCTTTGGATTGTAAATGCACATGGAAGGTTGGAATTGTGGAGATCTCCCCCTATATCTTGGAATCAAATCATACATGATCATAAGATATTTGAAGAATCTGAATGCATGATGAGAATAGATGTCTGACGAAATACAGCATGCATGGGCATATAATATTAAGGATCACAACATGCATAGGTAAAGTAGCAAAAGAGTTAGACCACCAACAGTTATGAAGTTACAACTTATCAAAGAGCGGATCGAATGAAAAACAAGAGTTGCAACTTAGCAAAACTGCCCATATAAAGACCCGCTTGATGACTAACTCAAATTTCTCCCTCTTTGTCATCAAATGACCAAAAGGAGATGAAACTGAGAACTGACGCCCCTAAAGAATATCATCTTGAGGAATCCGGAGGAGCGCCAACGTTGGTGTCAGGGTCGCATGTAGCAGAAGGGCCTGTAACAGTGTCTTTAACATCTTCATTTTCATCAGTGGAGCATGAAGGTGAAAGTGCAACTAATCCCCGGGTGGTTTTGGTAATTCATAACAACATATAGCTCATTGAACTAATATCCATTCAAGATAAATATTTCAAGATGTTCAATGATTGGCATGGCATGGACTAGAGATGTTGACCCCTCAAAATGATAAGGACAAGGATTGGCAAAAGCTCAAGACTCTTCATTTCTATTTAAGTGATCCAAGATCACATTGAGTCCATAGTAAAGCCAATACTATTAAAAGGGGATGAGGTGTTGCTTAATGGTCTACTTGCTCAAGTGCTTAGTGATGTTGCTCCAAAACCCTCAACCACTTTCTCCATCCAAATATGTCCAAACCCTAATTCCAAACTCGGCCCCACCGATTCTTCCTACCCGGAGCCACCGACTTCTTTTGACATAGCCACTGCCAGAAACCCTAACAGTTTGGTCCCACCGATACGGATCTCGGTCCCACCGAGATGGCCTTGCCAGCGCTCTGTGATCTATTACATTCACTTCGGTCTAATCAAGTTTATGTAATCGGTCTCATCGAGTTGGCTTGACTGATTCTCTGTTGCTTATTGCTTCACTTTGGTCCCACCGAGTTGATGCAATCGGCGCCACTGAGATGAAGTTTGCCCTAAGCCCTAGCACATCAGTCCCACCGAGTTGTTCCAGTCGGTCCCACCGAGATTCCTAACGTTCATATTTTTGAACAGATTGGTGCCACCGAGTTTCCTAATCGGTGCCACCGAGATGAGTCAAAAGTGTGTAACGGTCGGATTTTCTGTGGAGGCTATATATACCCCTCCACACCTTCTTCCTCATTGAGGAGAGCCATCAGAACATGCCTACACTTTCACCATTCATTTTTTGAGAGAGAGCCACCTACTCATGTGTTGAGATCAAGAGATTCCATTCCAACCATTTGAACCTTGATTTCTAACCTTCCCCAAGTTGCTTTCCACTCAAATCCCTCTTCCACCATAGCCAAATCTGCGAGAGAGAGTTGAGTGTTGGGGAGACTATCATTTGAAGCACAAGAGCAAGGAGTTCATCATCTATTACCTTTTGGAGAGTGGTGCCTCCGTCGTGATGTGGACTTGAACCAAGAAGTTTGTAAGGGCAAGGAGATCGCCTACTTCGTGAAGATCTACCCGAGTGAAGAAAGTCCTTCGTGGGCGATGGCCATGGTGGGATAGACAAGGTTGCTTCTTCGTGGACCTTTCGTGGGTGGAGCCCTCCGTGGACTCGTGCAGCCGTTCCCCTTCGTGGGTTGAAGTCTCCATCAACGTGGACGTACGATAGCACCACCCATCGGAACCACACCAAAAATCTCCGTGTCTCCATTGTGTTTGCACACTCCAAACCCTTACCTTTACCTTCATATGCAATGTTTTACATTCCGCTGCTATACTCTTAGAATTGCGTGTGTAGCTTGATTGCTTGACTTGTGCTAATTGCTAAAATCTGCCCACAACTAAAATTGGGAAAATGATAGATTTTTATTTGGTCAAGTAGTCTAATCACCCCCCTCTAGACATACTTTCGATCCTACAAGTGGTATCAGAGCTTTGGTCTCCAATTGCCTTGATTTACATAGCTTTGGTGATCATAGCCTTGGTTTCACAACCTAGGAGAGTATGGCGTCCAGCGAGGGAAACTATCACCGTAGAGGTCCTTATTTTGATGGTACAAATTTCACTAGTTGCAAGCATAAGATGAAAATGCATATTCTTGGTCATAACCCCGCCATTTGGGCTGTTGTTCGTATTGGCTTGCAAGGTGAATACTTTGAAGATGGTAGAGAACCGGATCGTGAAGTGACCGCGGATGAATTGAAGATGTTGCAATACAACGCTCAAGCTTGTGATATTCTCTTCAATGGATTGTGCCCCAAAGAATTCAACAAAATCAGCCGTCTTGAGAATGCAAAGGAAATTTGGGATACTTTGGTCGATATGCACGAAGGTACCGAGTCCGTCAAAAAATCCAAGTTGGATGTGCTTCAAAGTCAACTTGACAAGTTCAAGATGAAGGATGGTGAAGGAGTCGCCGAAATGTACTCTAGACTTGCTCTCATCACAAATGAGATTGCCGGCTTAGGAAGTGAAGAGATGACCGACAAATTCATCATCAAGAAGATCCTTAGAGCCTTGGATGGAAAATATGACACTGTGTGCACGTTGACCCAAATGATGCCCAACTACAAAGATCTCAAGCCAACGGAAGTCATTGGTAGAATTGTTGCTCATGAGATGTCACTCAAGGATAAGGATAAGCTCCACAACAAGCCAAGTGGTGCTTACGAAGCGTCAAGTGATGCTCCTACAACATCAAGTGACAAGCTAGTCTCCAATGAAGAATTGAGCTTCATGGTGAAGAACTTCAACAAATTATACAAGAATAGAAGCAAAGAGAGAAGCTCCAAGTCAAGGTCCTACAATGACAAAAGATCTTCTAGTCGTGATCGTAATTGATACAATTGTGGAAGACCCGGACACTACTCAAGTGAGTGTACGGCTCCCTACAAGAAAAGAGAACTCGCCTAAAAGGAGAAGTAGAAGGGATGAATCACCTCCAAGAGAGAGAAGGAGTAGAGATGATCGTTATGAACGAAGACCCTCTCGAAGAAGCAAAGATTCAGAAAGGAAGGACAAGTCATCAAAGAGCTACACAAGACGAAGACATCAAGCTCACATTGGTGAATGGGTGTCCGGTTCCGACTCTGACAACTACTCCGAGAGAAGCTATCACTTCGACTCCGACTATACTCAAGATGAAGGTGTTGTCGGACTTGCACTAGTATCATCCAACTCCTATGACATATTTGACTCACCAAATGAAGGAATTGGAAGATGCTTCATGGCTAAAGGCCCCAAGGTATCACACCCCAAGTATCTTGATTTTGATAGTGATGAACATGATTTGCTAGGTGATGATGATTTACTTGTTGACAAAACTAGTGATAAAAACTATGATGAACTTGCTAGTAATCATGCTAATCAAGATGAAACGAATGACAATGATAAGAAGGAGATTGAGCGTCTAACTAAAGAACTAAACACTCTTAAGTTAGCTCATGAAACAACTCAAGAGGATCATAGAGAGCTCCTAAGAGCTCATGAGAAGCTACGCTTCGAGAAGCTAAATTTAGAGCAAGAGCATGAGTTCCTAAAAGCTATCAATGATGATCTTCGAAAGAAGAGTTCCTCTTACATTGCCAAACGTCTCCTCTTGTCTACTTATATGCCACAAGTAAAATCTAGCAACAAGAGCAAGAAAGATTCTTCTTCTAGTAGTAACAATAATCATGCTAAATTCAATATTGTTGCTTCTAGTAGTTCTCTTGATTCCACTAATGATTCTCTTATCCAAGTTAATCTTGAGCAAGAAAATAGCTTATTGAAGGGAATTATAGAGAAAGGTGTTTACAAGGGCCTTGCCAGGAGTAAGCAATTTTAGGAAATTGTGCGTAAGCAAGGAAGGCGCCAGAAGAATCAAGGTGTTGGTTTTGAACGAAAGTTCAATGCCAATGGAGTTGAATGTGAAGAAGGTCAATACCCTAGGATGAAGTTTGTTCCTCAACAAGAGAAGTATGACCCCACTTATTTTGAGGGAACACAAGCTAAAGATGATCTTCCACCACAAGACCACAAGCTTAAAGGCAAGGACAAGCTTCGACAGGAGATTGAATCATTTGAAGAAGCTCCAAAGGCCATGGTCAAGTGGGTTCCCAAGACTACGTCAAGCTCTACTTCATCAAGTTCAACTACAACTCCAAGGATTCCCATCAAGTTGATGTGGGTCCCAAAGAAGAAGAACTAGAGTGTTCTGGTGGGTGACTCCGCCAACATACTTCACTCATATTCATTTTGGCAAGGACTTGTGCAATCAACTTCCATATCTTGCACTAGTTCATGGAGTCGCAGACCCTCTTGTTAGTAAGTCAAGGGACAAGGTAACCTAATGATTTCATGGACATCATCATTTGTGCAATTCACTCTATTTCTATGGATATCCGTGTATGTTCCTTGTGGGACTAACCCATGTAGGTATTGAAAGTGCAAAACTCCAAGGATTGCTCTCAACTCTTGATGATCTACATCAACATTGAGCACCTACATCTTCACTATCTACATGAAGTCATCATCGACAAAACCCAAGGTTAGTTGATCCCTCTTAGGGGGATATCACATCTAGGGGGAGCTTTGCTCTAAAAAAAATTGAGCTAAAGCAACTCTAATGGTGTGAACACATTAATGCTTTATGTAAAAGTGGTAACCCCACTTGTGCTTAAACGATGAGTATGACCTATGATCAAATGTTATCATTTGACTCCTAAGTCAATATACTCATATATAGATGACCTAGTCATCGCCAATTGCTTGATAGATGCTAGAATTGTTTGTGCATGTTTGACACATATTTCATTCGATATCTTATTGTGTGAGCATGTTGGTTTCCATTTTTATCCATTCGAAAACATCCATTTGTTGTTTTGGTTGTTTTGGTTTTTGTTGGCCAAATGGATGTACAAGAATGCCTAAGAACTTTCTCTAGCTATCTATGCTCTTCTTGTCTCAGATTCTATTCATGCTATATCACAAAAATTGGACAAGTTCTTTTTGGCCCCTCCGGGTGAGGAGCACTCGGAGCCACCGATCCGTCAAGGGCTGCCTTCCAAAACCTTCTAGTGTTCTTCGGTCAGACCAATTCACTCAGACTCGGTCACACCGAAAGCATTAGATTGATCTAGGTTTTAATCTCGGTGCTACCGATTATACCGACTCGGTCCCTCCGATTTGCTGTAACTGCACACAGTTTCACATCTCGGTGCCACCGAGTCGTTCCACTCGGCGCCACCGATAGAACATGGGTATATATTCCAGTGGCCCGTATGGTTGAAAAATTCTTCAATTATTTCGAGCCCGCGCCCCATTGCTGCCGCCCCCTTGGTCTCCGAATCATCACCTTCGTCTCCTGTGCGTCGTCGCCATAGGAATCCGCCGTCGTCACAGGTATCCACTCCGCCGTTGCCGCCGTACAGGATCGTCACCGAGTTAGGGTGAGATTCGATATTCTCGTGCTTTCCTCTTCCGATTGAATGCACAAGGATTGTGCCTAGTATCTTGCCACGTTTGAGATTGATCCATCCACCAAACAAGTTCGTTAGAATAGATTCGAAGAAAATTTTTAAGGTTAGGTTTCCGCCGAACTCATCTCGGACCGACCGAAATGAAATTTTCGGTCCCACCGATTGGCTCTGGCCATTGCACAAGTACAACTCGGTTCCACCGAAATGTACTGATCGGTGAGACCGAAAGTAAAGTTTCAGTGAAACCCTAGCATCGAAGCCACTGAACCACAACTCGGTCTGACCGAAATTGTGTGTTTAGGCTCTGTGACTGCTTCGGTGTCACTGAGATGATCAGATCGGTAGCTCTGAAATGCTTTATGTGGAAAACTAAAACTAAAGTTTGGACTCAAATTTTTGAAAAAATATCTACTTTTTTGTGATACTCATCTACTCTGCCCATACCTATCTATTCACAGGGTCAGCTTTGCAAGATGTCAAGTGCCAGTGATAGTCAGAATGTGTCAGAACAAGACATTGATCTCAGTGAGGGTTCAAGCCCCAATGACAGCTATGATGAGGGTAGCAGGAGCACACCAAGCAATTTGCCAAAGGCTGCCACAAGAACAAAGAAGAAGAGGACATCTGACAGTGAGGATGAAGATTTTGTGGCAAATGAGGCCACTTCCAAGCAAAAGAAGGTATTACTCAGAAAGGAGTATGGCTCTATAACCACCACTAAGCCTGGAGCCAAGAAAACTGCTGGGAGGAGAGTTCCAACATCAAAACCTCGGAAAACCTCAGCTCCACAAGAAACAATGACATTCACCCTTGAGCAATTAGATGATGAAGAAGGTGATGCTAGCAAGAAGAAGAAAAGGGCTAGGAAGACAACTGCCATAGTTCTTGGTCGACCCTCCATGAGGGAAGATGATGAAGAAGAGGAGGAGGAAGAGCATGCTGAAGCATCTCCAGCTAAGGCACAGAAATTGATGGCACATACCATGAAGTCAGGTGCTGCTCCCTCCAAGCCCAAGTCAAAACCCAAAGTTTCTACACCCAAGAGGTCAACTAGAAACATATCTGCTGCGGAGAAGAAGAAGGCCCCAGTGCGTGAAGTTCAGGATGATGAGGAGCCACTAGTGCTCGGAAAACTCAAGCCCAAGATTCCAGACCATGACAATGCACATCCAGTTGCTGAGAACATGAAGCTCGGGAAGGACAAGGGACTGAGAGAATGGAGGAAAGTGGATCCATACTCAGTCAGGAGGAGGACAGCTTGTGATTACCATTTCCATACCCATGAACAACAAGACTTCTATGAGACAATTTTGCTTGATAAGAAGCCCATTGTTAGTGAAATGAAGTGGGTGGACTGGGAGTACATCGATGCAAATGAAGATTACTTCCCCCATGTTCATGAGAACTTCAAGAGTGCCGGAGTTGATGATTTTGTTGGTCAGAAGCTCACAAAGTGGAATGCCGAGATGATCATGCAGTTCTATTCCATAGCATACTTCTATCCAGATGGGAAGATTGTGTGGATGACTGAGGGACACCGTTACGAGTCATCTATCTCTGAGTGGGCTGCTCTCGTTAATGCTCATGAGGAAGCAGAAAATGATGTTGATGTTTATGGGAAGCCCCGGATGGACCACAACACAATGGCAAACATGTATAAGGAAATTCCTTCAAAGGATCTTGAGGGTCACAAACTTGGATTAATATATCATTTGCTAGCTGGTTTGGCCACCACAAACACCATTTTGAGGCACACTCTATTGCCCAAATATGGAGATGAGAGGATGATCCATGGACATTCCATAAATTTGCTCCACTTGTTTGATGTCCCGCAAAAGTTCAAAGTTATGAGTTTGATTGTAGAAACGATCAAGAGGACAACTGTTGACCAGAAGAGGTCATGTGGATATGCCCCACACATTCAGATGCTTATCAACTCCAAGGTTGGTACAGACACATATCTACTAGACCGTGAGCACCTCCCTCTTCATCCAGAGTTTGAGGACAATGTAGTGGTGATGGATCCTTCACACCCTACAACAGTTGAGGCTCAAGAGAAGGCTCAGGCAGCAGCTGCAAAAGTAGCGAAGCAAGCATCTGCACCCAATGCCCCAATAGCAAATCTCAAGTCAAAGCAAGACCAGATGACATATCTGCTGGAAGCAACTCTGAGGATTGAGCGAAGTCTGGCCAACTTAGCCAAGAACCAGAAGAGAATAGAGCAGATTGTGTAGGACACGATGTACAACTTAGATGTCAAGGTCATAGAGATTCAGTCTATTGTGGAGAAGCTTAGAGATGATGCCGAGGATGGAGATGCGCACCCTACTACTGAGAGGTTCCAGACTATGCCAAGGGCACCCAGGTCTTCAGCTGTGCCCATTGCAGACAGGAGGACCACTCACTCTGCACCTGCCGCCACTGCTCCAGTGCCACCCCCAATATCCACACCACCAGTGCAGCAGACTTCAGCAGAAGCATTTGCAGACGCAGTTCTCTCAACGCCATCTACGCACACCAGAGCCACAAGCCAGAAGACACCTTCAGGAGCTCTAGTGGATCGTGCCTAGAGAGACGTATAACTATATGCTTTTTTGAGCTTTTTGGTAACTTGTTGCCAAAGGGGGAGAAATTGTATAGACCATAGGCTTCGAGAGAGAGAGTGTGTCTCGCTTTTTGCTCTTTAGTTTTATTGAGTTTTTGCTACTATGTTCGTTTGATTCGTGCTACTTGGTTGTTTTTATGCTTGTGAGACACTATGCTTGGTTTTGAGGTTGATCATACTTTGCTTAATGTATGCTTAATGCTTATCTCTATGATTATTTGTGTATGATCACTCACTTATGTTTTTGGTGATGCGTGCATGTCATTTCACTCATATCATTTTGTGCGCTCCACCAAGATGTATGTGACATGGAAGAGTGACCCATGATCCTAATCGATTGTGCATTTGCATTCAAACACAAATTTTTAAAAATGCACAATTTAGGGGAGCTCTTGCTTATCACATACTTCTCAAGGCAACGATGTATTTCATTCACTTAATCATTTGTTGAAGCTTTGATCTATATGTTGTCATCAATTACCAAAAAGGGGGAGATTGAAAGTGCAACTAATCCCCGGGTGGTTTTGGTAATTCATAACAACATATAGCTCATTGAACTAATATCCATTCAAGATACATATTTCAGGATGTTCAATGATTGGCATGACATGGACTAGAGATGTGGACCCCTCAAAATGATAAGGACAAGGATTGGCAAAAGCTCAAGACTCTTCATTTCTATTTAAGTGATCCAAGATCACATTGAGTCCATAGGAAAGCCAATATTATTAAAAGGGGATGAGGTGTTGCTTAATGGTCTACTTGCTCAAGTGCTTAGTGATATTGCTCCAAAACCCTCAACCACTTTCTCCATCCAAATATGTCCAAACCCTAATTCCAAACTCGGCCCCACTGATTCTTCCTACCCGGAGCCACCGAGTTCTTTTGACATAGCTACTACCAGAAACCCTAACAGTTCGGTCTCACCGATACGGATCTCGGTCCCATTGAGATGGCCTTGCTAGCGCTCTGTGATCTATTACATTCATTTCGGTCTAACCGAGTGTAACACCCCCTTGTAATAAGCTCTGTGACACTCTGTTAAAACTGCCAAGTCATGATCATTTGCAGTGCCAAGTCATGTGGGTTAATGATCCAATTCAAATTCACATCTGAAAATCAACTCAAATTCAAAAGTGAATTATAAAGTTGATCAAACACTGTTGGGAAAATGTTCATTAAATGGCAAATAATTCAGGAACATTTCTAAAATCAATATCAAAATATTTGGAGTTGGACAAGTGACTCTAACTAGATGAAACAGCACCCAAAACAGCAATATTAAATTCATTTAAAATCGTTACTAAATCAAATGGCTTCCAAAACTGTTCAAACCACTTTTTGGTGAGAGCTAATATTGCATTGCAATATTTGGGCCAACTCCCACATTTTTCAAAAGTGCACAAGTGCCCTAAACATTTTGAAACAGAAAAGGATAAAAGAAAATGGAGAAGCTAAAACAGAAAAACAAAAGCGGGACACTGTGCACTGGGCCTTAGTGCACAGTGCCCCGAGCCGCGGCCCATCTGGCCCAGCTTCACCTCCCTCCTCCCCGTGTCGGCCGCGCCCTGGTCGCGCGCACGCGCGCCAGCCGGGCGGCGACACGGCGGCGGCACCGACGCCATCGACAGCCGCGAGGAGATAAGGGCGAGGCCCGTGCATCTCCCCTGGACCCCTCGCTCACTTCCTCTCTCTCTCCCTCGCTCGCTCCGCCCTCGCTCCCTCCCAGATCCGGCCACCGAGCGCCGTCGCCGCCGCGTTCTCGACGTTGCCGCGGCCACCGGCCACCCTTCGTCAAGCCGACCAGCCAGCGAGCTCCGCCCCGCTCCTCTCCATCGCCTGGTGTCCTCCGTTCGAGCTGGGGTGCAGCGAAGGCGGTGGATCGAGCTCCTCCTCGTCTTCGGCATCTCCGGCGATCTCCGGCGTCCCCGACCCTCTGCGGCTACTAAGCTGACACCGGGCCACCTTGTGCCTTCCCGGTGAGCACATGCCCCTTTCCCCTCTCTCTCTGCTGCCGTTCGTCACCCGTAGCCGCTGCACCACTAGCACCCGCAAACGTCGCCGCCGTGGAGCTCGCCGCTGGCGATGCAGTCTGTGTCATGGTCGTGCGAGTGCAGGAACGTGCTCAGCACCTCTCCGTGGTCCCGATGCGACCAACCCCGTAGCTAGCCGAGCCCTGCCGCGACGGATCCGCGCTCACCCGAAATGCCTCGCCGCCGGCGAGGTCATAGCGCTCGTTCCCGGCCGCCTTTGCTCGCGTTAGGACCTTAGGTCGATGTGGCGCTCGCTCCCCGTTCAAACGCGACCAGCCCCGGCCGTTTTGGTGGCCTGTGGGCGAAACCCGACGGGCGTCCGAGCCGCGCCGCCGCGATTTTTGGTCGCCGGCGCAACTCCGGCGCCGGCCACCGACGTGGCCGCCACGTGGGACACCCCTGGGTCACTGCCAGTGGGTTCCACGGGCCCCGCTGACCACGCTGACCGTGGTCAACGCGCTGACGTGGCGGCGTAATGCCACTGACAGGTGGGCCCCGCGACTAATTAACCTAATTAAAGATTTAATTAAATAGAAACTAATTAGATTGACCTAATGTCTCACTGACATGTGGGGTCCACCCCCTAATTAACCTTGGTAATTAAATTAATTCACCGGTTAAAGAAACAGAGGCTGACATGTGGGTCCCACTGGACCCACATGTCAGGTTTGACCCTGGTCAACCGCAGTTGACCTGCTGACGTCACTGTGACGCAATGATGACGTCATAATCCATTTCTGTGATTTAAAATAATTCCAGAAAATCAAATAAACTTTAAAAATTAATAACTTTTAAACCGTAGCTCGGATCGAAAAAGTTAAAACATGAAAGTTGCTCAGAACGACGAGCCGAGTCTGATCGCGCTGTCTGTTTCTTCATCGGAACCTCCTACGTAGAAGAACTCATAACTCCGGACCCGAATCCGGTAGATGAATAGTGCACACACGTCGGATATTAAATCCTAGAATAATTCTAAAAATAACTAAATGACTTAGATGCATAATTAGGCAACCCTGCACTGCATCATAGCATCACACGCACCGTATTGCATTTGTTTGCATTATGTTTACCTGTTTCTTCCCCCTCTTCTCTCTCGGTAGACCCCGACGTTGACGTAGCTCCCGAGGCAGACGCAGCTCAGGAGTATGACTACATCCCCGACGATACCACTGAAGACCTTGCCCTTGCCCCAGAGCAAACAGGCAAGCACCCCCATTTTGAGCATGCCTATATCGCCTATTCCCTTCTCTCTTATGCTTGCATTAGAACTGCTATTGCTACTGTTTTCCTATATCTGCTGCATAGCCTGATTATTGTACCCTGCCTTGTTACTTTTCTGGTTATCCTAGACTGATTAGTATAGGCTGGGTAGAGACACGACAGAGACCCCCACTTGATCTCGACTGCCCTGCTGGATATCAGAAGACCCGATCAACGGGATTGAAGACCAGACCCTGGCACCGCACATCACTTCCCCTTAGTTGCCGACACTGCTGGGTTACCGTCGAGTGCCGAGGGTGATACCTCGTCAGCACTTCTGATGTTAACCTTGTAGGTTAGTTACTCGGTCGTGGTAAGCGAGGGTGATTCCTCCTACACCACCCCCGATAACGACATCGTCGTGCAACTCCTCAAGTGTGGACCTCGAGGGTGATTCCTCCTTCGTTCACCTTGACTTTAACATCAGGTGGGGTTCCATCGAGGGTGATTCCTCAGGGCTCCCCTGGTGTCAGACACACAGTTACTGTTGTGAGTTGACTTGCACTAAACCATGATACTAAAGACGGGTCGGCCCTGAGGGGTACCCGCGCGAGCTTATTGCGAAGTGATGTGGAGTCGGGTTGACCTGGATGGTGCCCGCGAGATAACTACGAGGCATGGCCGGGCATTCTTAGCCCTTGCCGCAAGTCCTCGAGACGGGGCGACGGGGTCACATCGATCGTGAGTCTCTGCTCGTTTCCGCGCGCTCCTAATCCACTACGGTTTGGATATTTGATCCGAGGGGCCTCTGGCCCGATAGCACTAACCATCACGTGGGCATAGTATGGGCGTTCTGCGTCGTATACATCAGCCAAAGCTCTATTGACGTCAGCGAGGAGCGGCCCGTTTTGGATTGGACTGGGAACGCAACTGCGCTTGTATAAGGGGTTGCTAGATCTGCTTCCAAAACGTCCTCGCAACGTGCAGGGTTCCCGGGGCGAAGGCCCAAGACCCCCGGGGGCATAGGTTAGTCCGGCGTGCTGACCTCTCTTTAGAGCCTAGGTCGGGTTGCGGCGTGTTGTTTGGCCGAGGCCGGGCATGACCCAGAAAAGTGTGTCCGGCCGGAGTTAAGCGAGCGTGGTGGGTAAGTTGGTGCACCCCTGCAGGGAAGAAACTTCTATCGATAGTCTGTCCTACGGTAACGGACACTCGGAGTTGTATCCCGATTGGTACAACTAGAACTTGATATGAGAACTGGATAGTACGGCTCTGGGATTGCTTTCTCGCAGGGAGTCGAGAAAGGATCTCAGGTCGAGGTTGATGATACTACTACTACTACTATACATTATGTTGATCTGCTCTCTTCTATTGCTGCAAGACTGTCGAAGATTGTTGAAGATGCTAGTCTTCGATAGGACTAGGCTTTCCCCCTCTATTCTGGCATTTCTGCAGCCCAGTCCACATATACAACCCCCTTTGAAAATGTTGCATATGTAGTGTAGATCCTTGCTTGCTGAGTACTTCGGATGAGTACTCACGTTTGCTTTACTTTTTTCCCCCCATATTCCATTTGATGCCACCAGACGACGGAGCCCCTGAGCCAGACGCCCCAGCCGACGACCAGTACTACTACCCGCCTGGCGAGTACTACTACTACGAGGAGCCGACTGACGACCAGGAGTAGGATCGGAGGGTCCAGGGCAGGAGGCCTACGCCTTTCGATCGTAGTATTTTATTTTACCCCGCCTCTGTGAAGGCCTAATTCTCTCTATGTAATATATCTATACCCAGATATCTAATGCTTCCGCTGACGCTTGTATGCCATCGAGCTATGTATTCGAGCCCTCGAGGCCCTGGCTTGTAATATAAAGCTTGTATGACTTTATTTATGTTTTAGAGTTGTGTTGTGATATCTTCAAGTGAGTCCTTAGGCTTGATGGTGCGCATTTGCGTGTATGATTAGTGCACGATTAAGCCGGGGTCGTCACACCGAGTTTATGTACTTGATTGATTCTCTGTTGCTTATTGCTTCACTTCGGTCCCACCGAGTTGATGCAATCGGCGCCACCGAGATGAAGTTTCCCCTAAGCCCTAGCACATCGGTCCCACCGAGTTGTTCCAGTCGGTCCCACCGAGATTCCTAACGTTCATATTTTTGAACAGATCGGTGCCACCGAGTTTCCTAATCGGTGCCACCGAGATGAGTCAAAAGTGTGTAACGGTTGAATTTTGTGTGGAGGCTATATATACACCTCCATCCCTTGTTCCTCATTGAGGAGAGCCATCAGAACGTGCCTGCACTTCCACCATTCATTTTCCAAGAGAGAGCCACCTACTCATGTGTTGAGATCAAGAGATTCCATTCCAACCATTTGAACCTTGATTTCTAGCCTTTCCCAAGTTGCTTTCCACTCAAATCCCTCTTCCACCATAGCCAAATGTGTGTGTGTGTGTGAGAGAGAGAGAGAGAGTTGAGTGTTGGGGAGACTATCATTTGAAGCATAAGAGCAAGGAGTTCATCATCTACACACCATCTATTACCTTTTGGAGAGTGGTGTCTCCTAGATTAGTTAGGTGTCGCTTGGGAGCCTCCGTCGTGATGTGGACTTGAACCAAGAAGTTTGTAAGGGCAAAGAGATCGCCTACTTCGTGAAGATCTACCCGAGTGAGGCAAGTTCTTCGTGGACGATGGCCATGGTGGGATAGACAAGGTTGCTTCTTCGTGGACCCTTCGTGGGTGGAGCCCTCCGTGGACTCGCGCAGCCGTTACCCTTCGTGGGTTGAAGTCTCCATCAACGTGGACGTACAATAGCACCACCTATTGGAACCACGCCAAAAATCTTCGTGTCTCCATTGCGTTTGCACACTCTAAACCCTTACCTTTACCTTCATATGCAATCTTTTACATTCCGCTGCTATACTCTTAGAATTGCATGTGTAGGTTGATTGCTTGACTTGTGCTAATTGCTAAAATCTGCCCACAACTAAAATTGGGAAAGTGATAGATTTTTATTTGGTCAAGTAGTCTAATCACCCCCTCTAGACATACTTCCGATCCTACAGAAGGAGACACCGAGCGTGGGACGAGAGGAGGAACTTGTACTTTCTTGGACTTCTTCCTGGGCGGAATCGACCAATCAAAGTTCATTTTGAAGTCCATCACAACAAGTTCTTCATCAGTCTTCAGATGTGATAAAATGGTCCATGTTCTGTCAAATATTTCGTGGGCGTAGTAGTGGTTCTTGCGAACAACATTATGCATCACTATCATATTTGCATAAATAGCTGCAAGTTGACGCTTTGTCCAGTCATGATTCCTGTCAATTTTTTGGTGCAGACCGATGAGGAGTTCACGGTCAGTCATGACCCGTGGTGCTTCTGGCAGAGGAATTGGTATTGATGCCTTTGTTGTTATGTCTTGGCTAGCAGTTTCATCACCAGTTGATTGTGAGGCAGGCTGACAAAATTGTCCATTTAGGGGACAAAAGCCTTCATCGATGACAGCCTTGCCTTTGCGAGGAACTGAGGAACTGTGCTTTGAAGAATTTCTACCTCTGGCAGGAAACTGGGATGATCCTGACAATCAGCCCTGTAATCGATTGAAGACCTTGATCTGATGAATCTGATGATCCACGGAGCATAAGGCTTCAAGTTAAAGGGTGATTGAGCCACTGCGACTGAAGTCCTCATGAAGAAATCATGTATGTTGATGGGAGTACCATGTATAATGTGAAATAGATAATTCTTCATGACTCCCACAACTTCTTCAGTGGCTGAATTGTGGCCTTTGATGGGACTAAGAGTTTTGGCCAGAATATGATAGACAGTGCATGGCACATACATCATATCCTTCACTAGATAGGTGGTTCTCTGAGCTTCTCCTTCAGTCAATGGCTTCATCGGCACTTGCATCAAATGGTGTGGAAGTTTAGGTTCTTCATAAATCTTTCTTGCTTCTTCTTGGGATGGATCCACTGGAAGAGCACGAAGTAGTTCATCAATAGATGCCTTATAGTGAGTGTCTTCACTCATCCAGTCCAGAGCCCATGTCGAAATGTCATCAACATTGCCTGCGAAGTGCAATGTGGCATAGAACTGAAGAATGAGTTCTTCATTCCAGTTGCAGACATCTGAATAGAAGTTG
The DNA here is from genome assembly GCA_011799875.1 of Thinopyrum elongatum. Classification (NCBI taxonomy): domain Eukaryota; kingdom Viridiplantae; phylum Streptophyta; class Magnoliopsida; order Poales; family Poaceae; genus Thinopyrum; species Thinopyrum elongatum. Next base: position 202,295,381 of record CM022298.1, read on the forward strand.
AGTAGCCCAAGATCACGAAGAATGGCCAACACAGGCATGAAGCATGGAATGGACTCCATGTCCACATGAGGAATAATGTGACGATGCCGGAAGGTCTTGTTCTTCTCAAACAGCAGAGAAGCATAGAAGTTCATCCGCGTCTTTGTCCAGAAGCGCAAATGCCTGATCTTAGCCGAGTCATAAGGGGACTCGCCTATGAAGAAACTCTTCTCTTCAAAAAACTTGGCATTTCGAACTGTGGCCTTCTGAGGCTTTTGCCAATCTTGGGCATAACAGGAACTGGTTGAAGGTTTATCTTCTTCGGCCTCACATAAAAAACATGCCTTGGAGAGCCGGTTGAGTCGTTTGGATCAATGACGGCCTTATACTTGGCAATTTCTTCAGTAGTACCAGTTGGCACAGTATCAGTATCTGCTGAAGGAATTGATTCTTCTCGTTGAGGGGATGTATTGATGACATCCGCAATCAGGTCTTATTGTGCCACTTCTTCAGCTGATGAAGCTGGGATTTCTTCAGCAATGGTCTGAAGAGAAGGTTGCCGTTCTTTAGAACCAGTGTGAATTTCCTCAGTGCGTGTGGACGACTGTGGCACTTGAGTCAGAGGTGTGGTGAGGGGCGAATTTGGGTGAGTTGCTTCCCAAAAGTCATCATGGATGGGTGGTGTCGCGGAAGCATCAATGTCCACATCATCTTCAGTTTCATTAGTCATCGGGACATGCTGAGGCGTCAGCGATGATTCTGGACGAAGTGATGCATCTGTACCAACTTCAATTTCTTCATCCATTTGCTCTGTGGTAGTAGCAGAATGGTATCATCTTCTTCATCATCAGCTGGAGGAATAACATATTCCACCCTAAATGGAACAATCTGAAGATTTTCAGGGTTGCGAGCAGGGGGCACTGATGAAATTAGAATATCATCAATTGGTACAACTAAAGACAATGGTGTCGTCTTCAGTTTCTTCACTGACTCAGTGGTAGGAGGAGATGATGCTTTCCTCTTCTTGGCTTCCTTTTTAGCCTCCTTGGTCTTCTTCGCTTCTGATGCAGAAGGAAGAGTAATGAGCTTCAAAGATGAAGAATTTGTAGGCGCTGCAACTGAGGAACTTGGTGGAGCATTTTCTTCAGGCGCGACTGATGCAGTCGCCCTGGCTGTTTCTTCAGGCGCAACTTCTTCAGTTGCCCTAGCTTGTTCTTGCAGAGGAGGAGAAGGTGTAGTCTCACTGGCCTGAGGGGTTGACGGAGGAGCTGAAGAACTTGAAGGAGGCACAGAGCCAAACTTGGCTGCCTTACGCTTGTTGTAGTCATCAACCACTTTGGTGGTGGCTTGGATGAATCTGTCTTTGACGCCACATCAATAATTGGCTTGGTGATCATATTCTTCAGATAGCTGTTGAATTTCAGACTGTAGAGTCATGAGCTGCTGAGGAGATATTAATAGCATGTTCTTCCTCAAATCCTTTTCCTTCTGATGTTGTTGTTTCTTTACTAGCTTGGCTTGAGCAATCTTGCGGTTCTCATTGAGTATGAAAGAAGACAACACATGACTAGGGCCCGGAGGCAAGTTGAGGTCGTCAAGTGGTGTATCAGGTTTCTTCATCCATATATCAATGAAATCAAGGATCTTCTTCGGATCCAGCAGTAGTGGGACTGAAGAATTCTTGGTGATAGTAGCTTGTTCTTGTTTCCTTCTGAGGAATTCAGCAAGTTCATCTTCATCAACTAGCCCATGTTCATCAGCTTGAGGCACAACGGCCTTGCTCTTGGGACTAGGCCTGATGCCACGGCCTGCAGTAGCCTTGGTATTTAGCTTGGGGCGATGATGAAGATATTTGCCCACTAGCTGAGGCACTTGATGCAGCAAAGGTGGCCATTGGGAAGCCTTTGATGCGCTGGCAAGATGCGAGCACGACCTGCGTTGAAGCTTTTGCTGCTTCCATTGAAGAACTTGTGGCAGGCGGAGTGATACGTCTCCAACGTATCTATAATTTTTGATTGTTCCATGCTATTATATTATCTGTTTTGGATGTTTTATATGCATTAATATGCTATTTTATATTATTTTTGGGACTAACCTATTAACCTAGAGCCCAGTGCCAGTTCCTGTTTTCCCTGTTTTTGAGTTTCGCAGAAAAGGAATACCAAACGGAGTCCAAACGGAATAAAACTTTCGCGATGATCTTTCTTGGACCAAAAGAAAACCAGAGGACTTGGAGTGCAAGTCAGAGAAGCCACGAGGCGGTCACAAGGACGAAGGGCGCGCCCAGGGGGTAGGGCGCGCCCCCCACCCTTGTGGGCCCCTCGTGCGTCTCCTGACCTAATTCTTTCGCCTATATATACTCTTATATGCCCAAACTACCAGAGGCATCCACGAAAAGACTTTTCCACCGCCGCAACCTTCTGTACCTATGAGATCCCATCTAGGGGCCTTTTCCAGCGTCCTGCCGGAGGGGGATTCGATCACGGAGGGCTTCTACATCAACACCATTGCCCTTCCGATGAAGCGTGAGTAGTTTACCTCAGACCTACTGGTCCATAGCTAGTAGCTAGATGGCTTCTTTTCTCTCTTTGATTCTCAATACCACGTTCTCCTCGATGTTCTTGGAGATCTATTCGATGTAATACTTTTTTGCGGTGTGTTTGCCGAGATCCGATGAATTATGGATTTATGATCAGCTTATCTATGAATATTATTTGAATCTTCTCTGAATTCTTTTATGCATGATTTGATATCTTTGCAAGTCTCTTCGAACTATCGATTTGGTTTGGCCAACTAGATTGGTTTTTCTTGCAATGGGAGAAGTGCTTAGCTTTGGGTTCAATCTTGCGGTGTTCTTTCCCAGTGACAGTAGGGGCAGCAAGGCACGTATTGTATTGTTGCCATCGAGGATAAAAAGATGGGGTTTTCATCATATTGCTTGCGTTAATTCCTCTACATCATGTCATCTTTCTTAATGCGTTACTCTATTCTTCATGAAGTTAATACTCTAGATGCAGGCAGGAGCCGGTCGATGTGTGGAGTAATAGTAGTAGATGCAGAATCGTTTCGGTCTACTTGACACGGACGTGATGCCTATATTCATGATCATTGCCTTAGATATCGTCATAACTTTGCGCTTTTCTATCAATTGCTCGGCAGTAATTTGTTCACCCACCATATTATTTTCTATCTTGAGAGAAGCCTCTAGTGAAACCTATGGCCCCCGGGTCTATTTTCCATCATACAATCTTCTACTTTCCAATCTACGAGTTTCCGATCTACTATTTTGCAATCTTTTACTTTTCAATCTATAAAACAAAAATACCAAAAATATTTACTTTACCGTTTATTTATCTTTATCAGATCTCACTTTTGCAAGTAACCGTGAAGGGATTGACAACCCCTTATCGCGTTGGGTGCAAGTTTGGTGTTTGTTTGTGCAGGTATTCGGTGACTTGCGTGTTGTCTCCTACTGGATTGATACCTTGGTTCTCAAAACTGAGGAAAATACTTACTCTACTTTGCTGCATCACCCTTTCCTCTTCAAGGAAAAAATCAACGCAAGCTCAAGAAGTAGCACGGAGGCGCTGAAGATTGAGCAACCTTGGGTACTGAAGCCTTTGAAGAGCTTGGCTTGGCCACTGAGGGATTTGGAGCTGAAGGCTTTGGCTTATGAGCAGCCTTCTTAGGTGCACTGGCACTGGCACCTACTTAAGTTGAGGCCATTGTAGCCCTGTTGAATTCATCAACGGCCTTCTTCGCCTGTTTTGCCAGCTTTGCCTAACGCTTGGCCCATTCAGCGGGAAATTATTCGCCGCGTCGGATGCTGGTAGGGTCAGCAACTTGGCCAGGAGAAAGCGGTGGCCTTTTGCATGGAGGCTTGACGGCGAACTCCTTCATGTATTTTGGAGTCACATATATGTAATCCCTCCATTCATAAGCCCATCAGCGCTTGATTCTTTGCAGATGCGTTTTGTGCTGCTTATCAATTTCTTTTCCATGAATTGCTTCATCAGGCATACAGTAGCCTGAGTATATATCATCTGGGATCTCAAATACAGTTTGTTCCTCTTTCCTTTTGCCTCCCTTCCGACGCTTTTTTACCATCAACCATTTTCTTCAACTGAGGTTTTTGAACTCGTGAGGACTTTGAAGATGTTTGAAGGTTTTCCTCAAGCAACGCTGCAAATGAATTAATTTGATGAGAACCAAGAGATTCGTCGGCAGACATGTGTACCTGTGAGCAGAGTATAGTTGCGAGGAAATTGGGAAGAGTCACATGCGTTCTCAGAAGTTTTCAAAATAAACGAGTGGAGAAAATTGACCCGTATCATCTTGAAGAATTTCACTCAGTGTTCTTGACTTGGGTTCCAGAGTTGTACAGATTGAAGTAATTGCACAATTGAGGAATCTAACTGTTAAGCGTAACTCAGATGAAGTACTCAAGACTGGCCAAAAGAAAGTGCTGAAGAATTGGAAGGTGAGGTAAAAACAACACTTGAAGATTTTAAGGCAGTGAAGAGATCAAACTGGGTAGTAAAAATAAACTTTTAATTAACCCAAGGATGAACTCGATGAACTGGACGACGGAATGAAGGAAACCATCAATTCAGATCTTCCGTGCCCTAACTTGGCGACGAAATATAGCTACGGCGACGACGGACGTGAAGAAATCCGCGGCCGGCGCGAGTACGTTGACGAAGAAGTCGAGGCAGTGAAGCTCTTCTTCTCCAGCGGTGGCGCTAGGGTTTGAGAGCGACAGGAGCAAGAGAGCGAGGTGAATCGAGGTTGACGGGGTCAAGGCTATTTATAGCCATGGTGAAAACCGAGTGGTCCAAAGATTTCGGACGGATAAGCCCCTGGCTATTTGCATCTCTATGACGCGGGTCACACATGTAGTATTATTGTCTTTGTCTACACGATGAGTGCGAGGGACATGGATTACTGTGGCAACCGCCAAAAAATTGATTAGAATTTTTTTAATAGTGTATTTGCAATTTCTTCAGCTGTCAAGGACACAGTGGAGACTTCGAACGGTGTCAAGTAGAACGCACATGAAGAATTTGTGAACAGAGTGGGTTGAGTTTAGCATAGAGGGGAGCAGGTTCGATCACATCCACATAGATGAAGAAATCAACTTGAAGAATTAGTAATATGTGGATGCTGTTGAGGACATGAAAATTCAAATATATATATATATGACTATTCGTCATCCTATCCTAGGTGAGGAACCCAGCCATCCCACGCACTGAGCGGAACCAGTGTGCATCCACCATAAGGAAAACTGCCTGTGAGGTAAGATTACGTTCTTTTAGACTTGGTCCTGCCACCACGGGACAAAGTCACGAAGGGACCATGAGAGGCGAGGTAAGATTGGTTGCATGCGAAGTAAGATTACGGCCTAGAGAATCCATCCCAAACGCTGAAAAAGCCCAGGAGGACAAGAAAGATTGCACCATAAAGTTACTGCATGATTTCTTTGGATAAGGCTGCATGTCCACCGTGTTTAGATGAGGAAAAAAAGAGAAGAAAATCAGCATTAGGAGGCAATCTGAATTTTTAATATGACAAGGCTGCGTTAAAAAAATTGTAGGTATTTTTGAATGTGAAATCTATGTTCTGCTATTCATTTTCACTCTAGTAGTCCAAAAGATATTGGAACATCATTACCTCTAGAATCATTGTTCTGACATTATTTCGTATTATACCTGTTTGCTGGCCGGGAAAGTTTATTAATTGCTGGAATCCTTTTTATTTCTTCAGCACATTTTTAATTTTGAACTCTCAATTTGAACATCCAGCTGAAACAAAACCTTGTCTCAAAACATATTGCCCAAATAGTCACAAAATTTCCCTGACCAGTACTAGACACGTTTGTGAATTACTGGAATTTTCACGAGTATTTGTAGTTACTTATAATTTTGAACTCAAAACATGAGCATAAAGGTGAAAAAGCTATTATCTGTAAACCCATATCGGAATAATCCAAACTTTTCACTGATAAGTGATAACTAACGGGAACATTTATGGCTATGTGGAACGAATTTTTGGATGAGATTAAAGTCAATCCTGACAAGTTTTTGGTCTGAACTTCATATCACAAAATGAGGGAATGCATGACGTGCTGTTGGAGAGGTAAGAATGACTCCGTTCTCATTGCTAATATACATACATTTGATAGTAAAAATAAGCATCCAAGCAGACATACACAAGGACATTAGAACGACCAGGCACAAGAGAGAGCATTTTGGGTTGTTAACATATGAGCAGCTATGTAATTTACATCTAACTTTTCAAGGTCTGAATTTCTCCAATGAATCAGGTAAAGGCTTGCATTCATTCAAATAATGGAACAAGATATAAGACAGAACCTCATCACTGTACTGATTAGCCTTTGTCTGCAGAACATTAATTTGGATTAGAACATCACATTAAAAAGGGACTGAAAAATAAAGGTTCTACACACTGTAATATGTGAATCTGAATGAAGTAGTAAACCAAAGTGAACAGAAACTAGTAGAATTATGTAATATGGTCAAAATGAGAAAATTCTAAAAGAACAAATGGAACCTTAAACTTGTGATATCTCCTCCTAAAGAGGTAAACATAAATCTCTAAGATTATGGGCTTCAAAGCTTGACAAGATAATTTACATCCATGACAAAATTTGTACTGAACATTTTTTTAAGGAACATAACAAATAATACCGTACAAGCTAATTTTTAGATGGGAGTTTCAATCAGTTATGACGGGGACACAAGGCGACAGTCCATATTAGAACATGCTAGTAAATAACAAAAAATCAACCATAGCAAAGAAGCCACAAGTCAATAAAGATTCAGACTTATGGGCAGATAACTAAACTTCTTTAATAAATATAACCATATTGGGCGGATAAATAGACATATACTCCTACAAATTTATGGGGAGGGGGCGATACTGGAGAGCTCCATCGGCGAAGACCTGGTTGCTGACCATCTTGCAGGGAGGAGATGCAAAGCACATGAATAAGCAAGCCAACGGTCAACGAAACCTGACAATGAGGACCACCAGCGATGTTGCACGACTGGTTGGCCTACTGCGAATCGACGACCACCCACCAATGGAAAAAAATGGAGTGTTCCTAAGAAAATGCAGTTACAGAGTGTTAAGTACAAGAATACAACCACAAGTAAGCATATACTGTAAAATGTAGATAACCTTTTTGGACAAAAGGTTCGATCCCTGCTTTAACAAAAGCGATAGTTTGCTGGGTACCAGCTCTTACAGGAACTCCGGAACAGAACATAACAAGTGCAACCCAGGATGCAAAACTCCTCATGTAGCAAAACACATCTAATAACCAAGGAACGACTACACACAGCAAGTAACATCCATCAAATAGGAAAAGTAGTTACAGAAGGGGCCTAAGGAAAAAAAAGGAAACATAGCATCATGAATCCCAGCGATTGCAATGATCTTCAGTATGGTTCTGGAATGTCTCCTGATAACTCGAGCAATTCTGCTGGGTAGAACCATTTATTTTCATATGAACATATGTAAAATCAGTAGTTGAGCAATTAGGTGCGTCTGTAAAAACTACTTGGCATAGTAAAAGAAGGCATCACAAATGAACTAAGGGTATTGTTCTTTAGTTGCAGCAGGAACTTCAGGAAAAAGATGTGCAAATTAGCACAATCGGATCAGAGATTGCATCTCAAATAAGGGAAGCTGAATCTTATGCAAAACAACTTTCTATTGAGCTGGAAGGTGCAAGAATGGAAGTACGCAATTTGGAGAAACATGTTGAGATATTGTTTAATCAGAGAAAGCTTGGAGAATAAAAATAAATAAGCTTACAGATTTGAAGACAGTGTCAAGCGAGCAACATGAAGAATAAAGGAGTTGACTGATGAACTCAGCATAAAAGACCAAGGTGGACTGATGCATCTTTCTTTAAACTGAATTTTCTTTGGTAGCTTCTGATTTATTTTTGTTAGCTTTTGTAGATTTAAAGAAATAAATGCCTGCATACTCTCGGCAACGGCTCCCAACATCCATCATGGCTTGCCAAAAAAAATCACCTCCAAGGTTACTACAACAACATAGAAAATCTAGTATCTGAACCAATCGTAAAATGCTAAATAACATGACCTGCAGATTGTTCTGTCTAGTCTTATTGAGCGAATGATACTAATCAGAACACCAAACTCGCTACTTGGGAAGGGCATGAGAAAGCAATTTAGAAAGAACGTGATAAAGGGAAATATCAGTGGTACCTAATGGGAATTTTGGAACACAAATCACTATAAGTGGGGTTGCTCAGTTGCTCACCTCGTCCCGTACAATCACACCCAACCAAACTTGAATCCATCATGTAGCATCCCATGCACGGGCATCCACTGCAGCGCCGCCATGATCAAGTGTAGAGCCATAGGTTCAGACGCCGACGTCAAGTGTATATGGATGCCGCTGCGCACATCGTGCCTTATGCCAGTCCAACATTTAGTAAACCCCTTCCCAGTTGAAAGAGCACGTTCCTTTTGGACAAAACGGAGAATAAGCAATTTATTGAAAACCAGTTTCACAGTAGTAATTTGTGATGAAGAACATCTGCTGTCAAGTTTAAACGGTTATAGTAGGATTGACAAAAAATTAGTTACTTATCCGGGACTGTTGCCCATATGAATTATTCTAGATAACAAGCATTATAGTGAAATTAAGGATGTAAACTGAACATTGAGAAGGAGACTGATGCTAGATGGATCTTTTCATACGCAGACATGCTTAGCTTTGGCTGGACTAGTGACGTAATAAGCATCCTAATGCAAAGCTAACCTTATTGGACATCTTAAACTATATGGCAGATATATATGCAACATAAGATTCCAAAATCAGTAATTGTACAAAGATGAAACAAACAACAAGATAATCAATCATGGCATACCTATCAATATATCACTGTTAAGAGTCTTCTTTGAGCACATTGTCAGTAGCAGTTCCCATTAAGACATTAAAACAAACACCTCATGGGCAAGAAATGCCAAGTAGTGAGGCAGCAAACAATGAGACCCAATGGAAATCACGGAGGATAGATAAGCAGTGAAATTTTGGAAGCAATCAGATCAATAAAAAGATGCTACCTAGCAGGAGGAAGGGGGCTAGCAAAAAAAGAGATGCTACCTAGCAGGAGGAAGGGCTAGCAGCCACATGCAAGAAGGGCAGCGCGCTCGCTGTGTCGTGTGTGTGAGGGAAAAAAGGAGGAGCACGAACTTAAATACCGGCGGCAGCGCGGGATGCTCGTCCTTCTGCAGTCCGTGGCGGCCGCGGTCGAACCAACGCCGCCGTGACCACTACTTGCAGCACCGCCGCGACCACCACCTGCCGCGCTGCCCCGACATCGAGGCCACATACCTGCTCACAACACTTCGATCCATTGCCACCGATCTAACCCGCTGAGCACCATGCCGCCGACCAGCAAGCCAGGTGCCAGCCGCGCCGCCCGCAATTCGCCGTCGAAACTGCCGCTCAACACTCACGCGCTGCTGAGGAGTAACTGGCGACACGGAGTCGTGGCCATGTTTTTTTTATTTTTTGAGGGAGCGGTGGACTCTGGCGGTCTGGCCCGGGTCAGCCCATGCGGCTCGCTGGATCGACCGGGTGAAGAATTACTTATTCTTCACCCTGGGTCCTTAATAGGCATTATATATATATATATATATATATAAATTTTTTTGTTAATTAATAAATATCACATTATATTTTGATTAGATTAATGTGTGATTAGGTGGAAGTGGTAGACAGGTATGCTTTTTATCTTGAATAGTATTTACTGTTCACTAGGTAGGGCACTATTCACAATAATGCTCTACTATTCAATACACTATTTGGAAAAGTATTTTACTATTCACTGCAATATTTAATTCAATTCAATTATCTGCACGTTCTAACTTGATTATATCTTTGATGCAGGATCTATTATGGGCTGGCGAGGCCAACAATTCGTCCGACGGTGTGCGCAGAGGTGTAAAATCCTTACTCAGTACTCACCATATTTTTCATTATGTTATATCAGATGTAGCTAGTTACGTTCACTTAGCAGTTTTAATTGCAAATTTATGGGGTAAATTCCTATCGTCTTCCCAGGCAGTTCCACCCAAAGGGAACACTTCTCTACGGCCACAAGGTTCTCATTCAAACGCCACTCTGGGCTACACAGAGAACTACACACGCAGAGGTTTCTCCTATAGGATCCCTAGCATAAGAACTCTTCCCATAAATTCATAAATAAAAATACCAAGTGAAACCAAGAAACTACATCATTTCAACAACATAATTTACATATGGTTTTCCCTTTCGGGAAGCCCCGAAGGGATTACACACAACTTAGGAAATTACCTTCAAACTCTTGGCGAACAAAGCGCCTTCTTGGCTATTCTACTAGCAGTGGTGGTGGCTAAACTACGAAGGAAGTGGTGCTCTGGTGGAGAGTCTCGATGCTCTGAGTGCTTCGCGCTCTCCAGCCTTGTGTTGTTCTCCTCTTCTCTTGAGCCCAGCGTCTCCTTTTATAGCCGAGAGGGGTGGCTGCTAGGAAGGCCTTCGGGAGCCTTCCTTCACTTATTTTACACACGGTAGTATGCACGCGTGTCCTACTAGGGTACATGCGTGTCCTTCTAATAATATAGAAAAATGCGAGAGAGAGTGCCGACAAGCTTCAATCTTCAGGAATCTTTGCTTTCTTCACGTGGCATTGTCTCTCGGTGAATAATTTGCTGGCTCTTCTTTTCACCTTCGCTTGCCAGCGATGCAAATCTTCATGCCTTCAGATAGATAGCTCCTCCATGGGAATCCTTGTGTCAGTGTATGCGTATAAATATGCCAAGGCTGCTCAAATATTCAACATTGCTTATTCATTTATTCTAATTTAATTTAACTTGCTTAAATATTCGACATTGCTTATTCATTTTTTTTACAGGGTGGTCCTCCCTGCCCATATAATTGATAATACCTTATCAATATTTAAAATATATATTTTGGAATTTCTATCAATATTCGGGTGAGGTATAGGTCCTCCGCGCCCGAATAATTGATAGCAATATCAATATAGGCAATTTGGGCTTTATTCAGGTCGCTGCCCATGCCCTGCTATGTCCATTTGATCATCATCATCGTTTAACAGATTGAAATCATATTTATGATCGTATTCTTTCTTTATTTCTTCAAAATTTTCGTCCATTTCATGCCTTAATTCTTTTAATATTTCTTCTTTCAATTCTTTCTTTATTATTTTTGAAAATTCTTCAAATCTTTTATCCATTTCTTGATCTATGTATTCACTGTCTAAAGGGTCAAGCCCCTTTAGAAGGCATTCTTGATATGTCTTATATTTTGGAGACTCTTCCTTCTTTGTATTTTTTGAGCTTGATGCCTCCCCCTTTGTGGGAATTGGTGAAGCGGGTATGCCTCTCTTTATTTGGATATAGTCTTTAGCCTTTGGGTCAATATAATAATCTGGTCCGAATATCTTTCTTGCCCAAAATAAGGCATCATTTATACTATCATATCTTTTGAATGTTAAATCTTCTCCTTTTCTTTTTGCATCTAACTTTTCAATCATAATGTTTTCCCATTCCAGATATATGCCGGGTTTATTTCCGTCAAATATAATATATAGTGTTTCTCCTTTTGGCATTTCAATCTTTCCTGGCTTTGGCAATTTTTTGTTCAGTTCGCTAAAATATTCTGCCAAGCTGTTCAGAATTGATAACATATATCCCATTTCCTCTCTTTTGGTGGTATATTGGAACCAGAAATTATCCAATATGCAGCGTTGAACTTCATCAAGCTTGATATGAGCCTTTGGCTTGAAATTGAATGTATTTGGCTGAAATACTTTCAGTCTATTTTCTTCTCCAAAGAAGATATATTCCTCCTTGGTGGCGAATAATCCTTTCCTCATTTCTGTAAATTTGATGCACGAGAAAATATGTCAGGTAAGGTATTATCCTTTCCCTTAATATGCTCAAAAATAACTTTATAACCATTGCCAGCTATGGTGTCTTCAAATAAGACCCATCTTCTGGTTGAGCTTTTCTTACTATTAATTTTATTGTAATATCGACATATAGCTTCACAGTCTGTTCGCACTGTAAATTCTTTAAATCCTAGATATAGCCTAAATGCATTTATTGCATTTACAACTGCAAGGATTTCCCTATCAATATTATTTACCGTCTTTAATTTGTAACTTCCCGAAGCATATCTGCATATTTTTTCATCTGCTTTTGGAGAGTATTTATTGGGCTTTTGTTTTAGTATTGCACCCCATCCTACCTTAGATGCATCTGTCTCAATTATAAAATAATTATCTTCTAGAGGTAATTCTAGGGATTTTAAATTCTTGACCTTTTCCTTGATGGCCTTTACTAATTTTATATCTTCAGAATTGAAGTATTTTTGACCATTTTTCCTTAATTTAGCATATAAAGGTCCTGCTAGCTTTGCTAAGTTGTCTATATAGTTTCGAGCATAGTTTACAATTCCTAAGAACTGCTGTAAAGTCTTTTTATCACTCATATTATCAGGAAACTCTAATATTTTCTTTGCAATATGTTCTTGTAGATATATCTTTCCTTCTCCTATTTCATGACCAAGGAAATTTATTTTCTCTTTGCAAATTTCCATCTTCTTTTTGGATAGTATGAGCCCATTTTGTTCTACCTTTCGAAAGAACACTTCAAGATGGGCTATATGCTCTTTGTATGATTTTGAGAATACTAACAAATCATCTACGTATACCAATATAAATGCTTGATTCTCATTAAATATATTTTGCATTTTTCTTTGAAATAGTGCAGGTGCATTCTTTAGACCTAATGGCATTACTAGCCATTCATAGTGGCCTTGTGGACAAGTAAATGTTGTCCAAGGAATAGATTCTTCAGCCATTTTTACTTGCCAAAATCCTGCCTTTAAGTCAAATTTAGAGAAATATTTACTTCCTTGTATTCTGTTAATCCATTCCTGCTTATTAGGTATATTATATGCATCATCAACTGTATTATCATTAAGCCTTTTAAAATTAATTACCATTCTAGATTTACCTCTAACTTCTTCAGCATGATTTCTAACTATAAAAGCAGCAGATCGATGAGGACTTCTACTTTCTCTTATAGCTTTTAACTTTAATAGCTCTTCAATATGCATTTTGAACTCTTCAATATCTTTTGGAGTAGCTTCTATTGGTCCTGACTTAATTATATAATCTGGATTTATGATATTTATTTTGCAAACTATAGAATTCTTATCCCAATGTTTCATTGGTATTTCTCCAATAATTTGTATGCTTTCTAGTCTTTGCACAATCTTATCTATATCTTTTTTAGATTTTATATCTCTATACCAATTTGGCGAGAATGATTGTAACCCAATGCATTCTGTACATGTATTTTCTATATGATATTCTTCTATGGTCTCACTAAGTTCTTCGTCTTTACAGAATTCAAGGGGATCTGGACTTGTGCTATATTTATCATCTAAATTAGATATTTCTACATTTTGCAAGGACTTTCTTTGTTTTCGCACTTCAGATATGCATGGAACATTATCTTGATAAGGGATAAATGTTACCCCTTCTTCATGTATGATTGTGGTTTGTAAAGATTGTTGTAAAAATCTTAACCCTATTATCATGTCATCATTTATTACTGACAAATCTCTTATTGTAATTTCATCTATTATATATTTTGTGCCATTTATATAAGCTTCAATATTATATGCTAGCTGATTATGGATCTTCTTTATTCCTGACATATCAGTAGATACTTCAGCTTTATAATTATCTATAGTTTCAACTATTTCGGGACACCTCGTAAAATATTTATCATGGATGATATTCTTAGTGCAACCAGTATCTAATAGTGCCAGTATTTTATATGAAATATTTGGCTTTAGAACAATCCTAACTGGGATCCTTATCCCTAACACTTCTTTGAATGGTAATCGAACAATATATTTGTTTCCAAAACTAGTAATTGCATCTTTCAATTGTATTAATTTGTCTCCTTTTTTATCCCTTACCGTTACCATTTGCTCTTTCATTTCCGTGTTTCCAGCAACATTATTGTTTTGCTTATTACTATTTTCTAACTCATCTTTAAGTTTTTCTAGTTCTGCTTCTAGCTTATTTATTCTATTTTCTAAATTTCTAACCCTACTGGATAATATTCGTTCTTCTGGTTCTAATTCTATTTCTTGTCTCCACTTTTGATTATTGGCTCTTAGACATGAGGCACATGCTTGTTTTAAACACAAACTACATGTGAACCTATTATCTTGGCTTGGGTAATATATACAGAAAGCACATTTTATGTTATAATCACCTTTTCCTCTAATCCAATCATGTTCACAATCTACTTGGTTCATCATTTCAATTTTTAAACCGGCTAATTCATCTATTAGGTCTATTTCATCTTCACTTGATTCATATTCTGGAGCCTCATTTTCTACTTCATCTGTTTCTATAATTGAATATATTGACTCGTCGTCTTTTATTTCATCATCACATACTAGTATATTTTCATTAACGCTATCTATAATTAACACTCTCTCTTGTTCTTCATATTGACTAGGGTATGACTCTACCCATTGTTCCCATAGAACTTTTACAGATTCTCCTAAAAATGTTTCAAGATATGTTAACATATCTTCTACCTTAGTGCCTATATTATACTGATTTTGTATATATTTTTGCACTATTAAACCTTTCCATATGCTGATTATATTTGGCCAATCTATTGGATCATGAGCTGCTAGGTTTAATATAGCGCCATCATTCTTATAATTTTGAAATTGCACTGGTTTTTCAAAATCTCTTCTTTTAGTACCCATATATCTATATTGTCCAGGGATATACGTAGGTTGATAGTCATCTTTTTCTGGAGGCCATTGTCCAGCTGATCTGGTAGGTCTCTCTCTTTCTCCTTCTCTTTTTACAGCCGATTCTCCATATCCTCTTCTTCTTTTACCACTATTTTCTACTTCCATGGCTTCCATTGCATTGTCTAAATTATGTAGCCCCACATCATCTAGTGAGTTATAGAAATCACTATTTTGTTCTGAATCATCATATCTTTCATCTTCTAACCACATTTCTTTTATTAATTCTTCCTCCTCCTCATAACTTTCTAATAATAACTTATTATTGATATCCCATTGCTCTTCTTCACTAATAACTTCTTCTTTTTGAACAATATTCTTGTCTTTATTATTATTATTATTATTATTATTATTATTAATGATAGCATTTTTATTAATAATAGCATTTGCTTTTCTTTCTGCGGATGCCATAATTTTATCTTCCATGGTTGAACTACTAGTGAAAAACTTTTTATCATTTTTTAGTTTCTTTAACCTTGCAATTTCTCTAATGATAAATAGTTCTCTTTCTCTAATTTTAGGCCAATCCTTTGTCATAGAATGACTATATTCCCATTCAATATGTTTTAGCTTCTTTTCCCAATGAATTATTTCATCATCTAAATCAGCCTTTTCCATGCATTCAGATATACCTTTATCATTATTAATTTCTGATTCTGACATAAAAGATTCAGAGTCTTCTATTGATGCAGCTTTATAGTTCATAAATCGAATGCTGCTACTTCCTTCACAATTTTGATAGCTTATGTAGTTTTCAGGCTGCTTTAATTCTTTTTTCTCTATTAATTCACCTATCTTCCATTCTTCTCCAGCTCTTTCTTCAGAACCAATTTTAAGAGGATTCATAAACTTTATACCTTTTGATTGCATACTATCAATTACGTCATTCACATTTACTCTATATCTGGAGCTACTTCTATTAGTGAGCCTTCCTATAAATTCTATGCTTACTAGCAAATTTGTTCCTTTAAAATCTTCATAACCTTTAGTTTGGAAACCAAACTCATTTTTTCAATAAATTCTTTTACGGGCATCATTAGGTCTGGAGCTATATAGGTTATTAATCTATTTTCATTCATGTCTCCTTCCAAAAATCCTAATGCTGCTTTGTCTACTGATTCCCATCTTCTGTCTAATAACGTTATTAAAACCTTTGCACCTAATTTCTTCCTTGTCATGCCTTTGACTCCTATGATATACATACCTTGATGAATATATTTATAACCACAATATTTTAGTTCATTTTCAATATTTTTGCTTACAATTCTTAAATCTACTGGATGTGTTAACACACTTAATTCTACTTCTCGAGATATTCTGTATAGACCACTCTTACTTTCAAATATACCCATATGATATACTTGTTGCGGCTTTATTTTTCTTAGGGTATCTTTCTGATATCTTTCTAGATCTCTTTGTATATCTATAACTTCTTCAATACTATCAATATCATCAGCTTTGCATGATAATCTATGCATCATGGCTAGAGGTCTTGAATCTTGCCTTACTAATTGGAGGGTTTTGTCTCTTCTAAGGAAGCCTTTAGATACGTCCATTTTTCTGAATTAATATTTCTAGCAGAGGCAACTATTCCGGATGATTAAAGCACAATTTCTTTGTTGCTTTGACCACTATTTAGTTTATTTAAAATTTGGGTTAATAGATGGAGGATGGTGTTATTTTGTCTTATTATTACTTTGGAATCTTCTTTTGGGGAGTCGTGATCGGAGAATCCGACAGGAGGTGACAGGTATTTAGCAACTTCGTTTAATGCTTGAGTATATTCAGTCATATAATTATGAGATAATCAAAGTTTTAACCTCTTGCACCAACTTTTTTATTTCAAGTATATCTTGTCTTGTTTCAGTGCGTGGGAGTGACTCTTTGCCTTTACTTAAGTAACAGCCTATTGATAACACTTCTTCTTTAATATAATCGTTATTCTTAGAAACTGTATTATGTCTTGCTTTTGCTTCCTCTAGCTTATGTAAAGCTAGATCAATTTTATTATTCAACCCTGAATACTTATCAGCAAGCTTTTGGTATTCTTTGAATAAACTTTCAAATTTTTGGTCTAAATTATCTTGTCTTTTCCCCCAAGATATGTAAAAATTATATATCAAATCGACGACTGTATTTAACTGGCTATGAGATGTATGCCAAATATGCTCTTCAGAGGGATTTACTCTGCACCTTATATTTAAATTTTCTTTAGTATTTATTACTTTACCTGCGCTAACTTCTAAGTTTAAATATTTTAATCTTTCAATGATTAAACGCTGGACCTGATACCAACAATATAGGGAAAATAAAATTTTTTGTTAATTAATAAATATCAGATTATATTTTGATTAGATTAATGTGTGATTAGGTGGAAGTGGTAGACAGGTATGCTTTTTATCTTGAATAGTATTTACTGTTCACTAGGTAGGGCACTATTCACAATAATGCTCTACTATTCAATACACTATTTGGAAAAGTATTTTACTATTCACTGCAATATTTAATTCAATTCAATTATCTGCACGTTCTAACTTGATTATATCTTTGATGCAGGATCTATTATGGGCTGGCGAGGCCAACAATTCGTCCGACGGTGTGCGCAGAGGTGTAAAATCCTTACTCAGTACTCACCATATTTTTCATTATGTTATATCAGATGTAGCTAGTTACGTTCACTTAGCAGTTTTAATTGCAAATTTATGGGGTAAATTCCTATCGTCTTCCCAGGCAGTTCCACCCGAAGGGAACACTTCTCTACGGCCACAAGGTTCTCATTCAAACGCCACTCTGGGCTACACAGAGAACTACACACGCAGAGGTTTCTCCTATAGGATCCCTAGCATAAGAACTCTTCCCATAAATTCATAAATAAAAATACCAAGTGAAACCAAGAAACTACATCATTTCAACAACATAATTTACATATGGTTTTCCCTTTCGGGAAGCCCCGAAGGGATTACACACAACTTAGGAAATTACCTTCAAACTCTTGGCGAACAAAGCGCCTTCTTGGCTATTCTACTAGCAGTGGTGGTGGCTAAACTACGAAGGAAGTGGTGCTTTGGTGGAGAGTCTCGATGCTCTGAGTGCTTCGCGCTCTCCAGCCTTGTGTTGTTCTCCTCTTCTCTTAAGCCCAGCGTCTCCTTTTATAGCCGAGAGGGGTGGCTGCTAGGAAGGCCTTCGGGAGCCTTCCTTCACTTATTTTACACACGGTAGTATGCACGCGTGTCCTACTAGGGTACATGCGTGTCCTTCTAATAATATAGAAAAATACGAGAGAGAGTGCCGACAAGCTTCAATCTTCAGGAATCTTTGCTTTCTTCACGTGGCATTGTCTCTCGGTGAATAATTTGCTGGCTCTTCTTTTCACCTTCGCTTGCCAGCGATGCAAATCTTCATGCCTTCAGATAGATAGCTCCTCCATGGGAATCCTTGTGTCAGTGTATGCGTATAAATATGCCAAGGCTGCTCAAATATTCAACATTGCTTATTCATTTATTCTAATTTAATTTAACTTGCTTAAATATTCGACATTGCTTATTCATTTTTTTTACAGGGTGGTCCTCCCTGCCCATATAATTGATAATACCTTATCAATATTTAAAATATATATTTTGGAATTTCTATCAATATTCGGGTGAGGTATATATATCAGCTAAAGCAATGAAGAATAACGTCAAATGACGAATTTAAAAAGTTTGACGAAATTGCAAATGACGAAAAACTTAAATTTGAAGTATGTCAGTAAGAGGTGGTGGCGTTACCCACCGTATAAGAACTGTTGACTTCAGACACCGCTTAAAAATGTCGTTGGGTTCTGAGAGTCAAGTGCTTCATTAATTTCTTCACACATAGAGGGTAAGTTTTCATTGATTGAAGAAATACGTTACTTCGTGTGTTGTGCATCAAAGTCATCAAGAATGCATAAGCGTTAGGATGTGTGTCTATTTCAGAGGACGTTCAAAGATTCTAGGATGTTTAGCTCACACCGTAACATGCAAAACCTTCTCTCATCCAAGGGCTTAGTGAAGATATCTGCAAGCTGGTCTTCAGTCTTCATGTGGTCAATGACGATGTCTCCCTTGAGCACATGATCACGAAGAAAATGGTGATGAATCTGAGGATGCTTCGTCCTTGAGTGTTGCACAAGGTTGTGGGTGATCTTGATAGCACTCTCATTGTCACAATAGAGAGGGACTTTCTTCACATTGACGCCATAGTCCTTGAGGGTTTGCTTCAACCATAGTAGCTGAGAGCAGCAGACACCATCGGCAATGTACTCAGCCTCTCATGTAGAAAGTGCAACGCTGTTCTGCTTCTTTGAGGACCAATAGACAAGAAACCATCTGAGGAAATGACATGTGCCTGATGTTGAATTGCGATCCACATGATCTCCAGCGTAATCAGAATCAGAAAATCCAGCTAGATTAAAAGATGAGCCATTGGGATACCATTGTAGGGGAACGTAGCAGAATTTTAAAATTTTCTACGCATCACCAAGATCAATCTATGGAGTCATCTAGCAACGAGTGAGAGGGGAGTGCATCTACATACCCTTGTAGATCGCGAGCGGAAGCGTTCAAGAGAACGGGGTTGATGGAGTCGTACTCGTCGTGATCCAAATCACCGATGACCGAGCGCCGAACGGACGGCACCTCCGCGTTCAACACACGTACGGTTGGGAGAGACGTCTCCTCCTTCTTGATCCAGCAAGGGGGGAGGAGAGGTTGATGAAGATCCAGCAGCACGATGGCGTGGTGGTGGAAGCAGCGGGGATCTCGGCAGGGCTTCGCCAAGCACCAACGAGAGGGAGAAGTGTCACGGGGGGAGAGGGAGGCACCAGGGGCTGGGGGTGTCGCTGCCCTCTCTCCCCCCCACTATATATAGGGGCTAGGGGGGGCGCCGGCCCCTCTAGATCCCATCTAGATGGGGGGGGGGGGGCGGCGGCCAAGGGTGGCTTGGCCCCCAAGCCTAGTGGAGGCGCCCCCACCCCCAGGGTTTCCCAACCCTAGGCGCAGGGGAGGCCCATAGGGGGGCGCACCAGCCCACCAGGGGCTGGTTCCCTTCCCACTTCAGCCCATGGGGCCCTCCGGGATAGGTGGCCCCACCCGGTGGACCCCCGGGACCCTTCCGGTGGTCCCGGTACAATACCGATTACCCCCGAAACCTTCCCGGTGGCCGAAACTGGACTTCCTATATACAATTCTTTACCTCCGGACCATTCCGGAACTCCTCGTGACGTCCGGGATCTCATCCGGGACTCCGAACAACTTTCGGGTTACCACATACTAATATCTCTACAACCCTAGCGTCACCGAACCTTAAGTGTGTAGACCTTACGGGTTCGGGAGACACGTAGACATGACCGAGACGACTCTCCGGTCAATAACCAACAGCGGGATCTGGATACCCATGTTGGCTCTCACATGCTCCTCGATGATCTCATCGGATGAACCACGATGTCGAGGATTCAATCAATCCCGTACGCAATTCCCTTTGTCTATCGGTACGATACTTGCCCGAGATTCGATCGTCGGTATCTCGATACCTTGTTCAATCTCGTTACCGGCAAGTCTCTTTACTCGTTTCCGTAACACATCATCCCGTGAACAACTCCTTGATCACATTGAGCTCATTATGATGATGTCCTACCGAGTGGGCCCAGAGGTACCTCTCCGTCACACGGAGTGACAAATCCCAGTCTCGATTCGTGCCAACCCAACAGACACTTTCGGAGATACCCGTAGTGCACCTTTATAGCCACCCAGTTACGTTGTGACGTTTGGTACACCCAAAGCACTCCTACGGTATCCGGGAGTTGCACAATCTCATGGTCTAAGGAAAAGTTACTTGACATTGGAAAAGCTTTAGCAAACGAACTACACGATCTAGTGCTAGGCTTAGGATTGGGTCTTGTCCATCACATCATTCTCCTAATGATGTGATCCTGTTATCAATGACATCCAATGTCCATGGTCAGGAAACCGTAACCATCTATTGATCAACGAGCTAGTCAACTAGAGGCTTACTAGGGACATGTTGTGGTCTATGTATTCACACATGTATTACGATTTTTGGATAACACAATTATAGCATGAATAACAGACAATTATCATGAACAAGGAAATATAATAATAACCATTTTATTATTGCCTCTAGGGCATATTTCCAACAGATATGTATGTTGTTCTTCCTCTAGTGGTGTCATGTGAACGTCGACTACACGACACTTCATCATACTTGGGCCTAGGAAAGGCATTTGGGAGTAATAAGTAGATGATGGGTTGCGAGACTGACAGAAGCTTAAACCCTAGTTTATGCGTTATTCCGTAAGGGGCTGATTTGGATTCATATGTTTCATGCTATGGTTAGATTTATCTTAATTCTTCTTTCGTAGTTGCGGATGCTTGCGAGAGGGGTAATCATAGGTGGGTTGCTTGTTCAAGTAAGAATAACACCCTAGCACCTGTCCATCGACATATCAAATTATCAAAGTAATGAACGTGAATCAGCTAAACATGATGAACGTGACTAGACGAGAACCCCGTGTGTCCTCGAGAACACTTTGCTCGTTATAGGAAGTACTTTCAGCTTGTCCTTTGCTACAAAAAGGATTGAGCTACCTTGCTGCACCTTTGTTACTATTGTTACTTGCTACTTGTTACGAATTACCTTGTTACAAAACTATCTGTCATTACTACTTACAACACTTGCAAAAAATACCTTGCTAAAAACCGCTTGTCATTTTCTTCTACTCCTCATTGGGTTCGACACTCTTACTTATCGAAAGTACTATGATTGATCCCCTATACTTGTGGGCCATCAGGCTTCTTGTGACAGCTGCAGGACTACTACAAGTGGCAGCATTCTTGCTCTTGGTTGGTGTAGATTGAACTACATTGCTAACTGAAACATCAAACTATGGAGATGGATTCTCCCCCTACTTTTCCTATAAAAAGGAGCAACTAGGACTGTTCTCATGTAAAAGAACCATGGTATTATACCTAGAAAACAACAACATGTATTAGTTTGTACCTTTCTTTGTTCCATTTTGAGGACAGCCAGTTTCTCTATGTCCTACCTCCTCGCATTTTTTGCATTTGTTCAAGGATCCCTTCCTTGATCCATCTTCCCACCAACTCTTCATCCTATGTTTTCTTGTTCTTCCAGCACATTTTTTCTTGCCTTTTGGAATTGGTAGACGCAACACAAAGCATGTATCCACATGTGGCCATTGATTCTTGTCCGTAAGGGGCTCAATTACAGCTTCATATGCTACCTCAATCTGCTCAATAAGTAGTGCTCATGTACATAATCCTCCATGTTAATAAAGTTGCGAGCTTGCAAAACATTTATGAAGGCTAGTGCATGGTCACAAGGCTTGTCCGTGTGCTACCATTGCAGACATGTACACTCATGTGTGAGTGTTTTGATGACATGCCTTTCGTCCCTTTTGTTAACATTTCTCATCTCCACTCCAATCACCTGATGCTTTAGCCTTGAGATGTCCTAGTCGCCGAGTCCTTGCATTTAATTGGTGTACGAAAAATGGCAGTATTGTCCCTAGAAATTTCTTTTCAATCATTCTCCTCTGTCTAAATAGGTCCATAATCATCTCTCTAATCTTATCAGCTAGCTGAACAATCGGCAAGTCCTTGATATCTCGCGCCCAAGCATTAAAGCACTCGACAAGATTGTTATATATGTAGTCACACTTGATGTCAGGGTTGAACATGCACCTCATCCATAACAGATTATGGTAATCCCTAAGGTAAGGATATACTTTCTAAGATGCATCAAACATCTTTGCCATGTGATGTTGATATTCTTCCGCCCTATGTGCCCTAGCAGCAGGCCACAACCGTCCAAACACATCACCATGAAAATATTTCTAAAAATTATGGCACATATGCCTAAAGCACTCACGTTGCTCATCTTGAGGGAAAACCCTTTTAACAACATTTTCAAGACCCTTGCAAGCATCGGTACAAACAACAAATACTGGAGGCTCCCCTATTGGCTTCTTCAATTAATTCATGAACCCCAATTATCTCCATTTTCATACTCAATAAAGCCATACGCCATCGGAAACATCCAATTGTGACCACCCAAAGCAGTGACTACAGCTAGCTGACCATTTCATTTTTCATTTAAGTGAGTTGAATATATAATAAATGGCCTACATCCATTCAGAAACCCATCTATGCAAGGCTTGAAAGCAATAAATAGATTGTTGAAATGTACTTCACCTTCAACTGTGGTTGTACCAATCTCTACAATACTGACTGAAGACCTCAATTCTATCTCGGCCTTGTAGTTGTACAACATCCTGAAATTTTCTTCCCAACTCCCATACAAGCTGGTCGTCGCCTTTTGTTTGCCTTTCCACACTGTGTGATAATCAAATGTGACATGATGCTCATCCTGTAACTCTTTAAGTATCTTCACAACATAAATGGTTGGATCTTTCTTAAGCATAGCTGCTGCCTTGTCAGCCACCCAAGTTTGACTTGTCATGCTAGTCACTTTTCCACTTGTTGAACTACAAATGTGCTTTGTTTGATGCTTAACAACCTACAACAAAGAATGGTACAGATCGAAAGTTTATTACGGTGACAAACAAATAAAGAAAGGAATATACAAAGCACAAAAAAAATTGACGCTGCTTCTACAAGCTCCTAGGTTTCAACAAGTTTGCTCCACTGAGATGGAGGCTCAGAAATGGCAACATGGTGCGCCGTCGATTGATGTAGGAAGAAGAAGACTTCGGCGACCCCTAGCAATTTAGATGCATTTTTTCAATTCATGTAAAAGTATTTTTTGTAAGTGTTTGCGCTACTTAATGTGTGGCCTCGGGCCCTTTGGCAAAAAGAAAAGATAATGCTTGTTAGAGATCCCCACTTTGTCAACGTGATTTGTTGAGGAAAAAGTCAGTTTATTTTGCGAACTGAGCTTAACTCAGATGGTTAGGTTCCATGTGGTGGAACCAACCCATCTGGGTTCAAGTCAGAGGCGGAGCTAGCATCGGATTATGCCTAGGGCTATGTACCTTAAATGATGCACTTTGATGATTTTTTTTTTGGTACTTCCTAAGAAGAAATTACATGGTTCATCATTACTAAACCTAGGGCTATAGCCCTATAGCCCTACTTGCCATAGGCCGGTCTTCGCCCTTGGTTCAAGTCCTAGATATAGCATTGGTGACGTGTCGGCTCAGTCTCTCGGATATATTCATGGTGGTAGGGTGTGCGTACATGCGTGCTTGCGTGTATAAAATCATGAGTGGATTTTCAACATGAAGTATCAATAGCATCTCAGGTGCATCTTCTGGTTGCTGAGGGGTATATGTATCAATAGCATCTCAGGTGATCCTAAAAAAATAGCATCTCAGGTGCATCTGCTACAGCGTTTGAGGTAAGCTGTCGCTAGAAAATACCAATTCCCTCAATCCCGGGTGATTTCTAGCGCAACTTGGCTTCAAAAGGTGACATCTCGTCATCAAGAACCAACAGCGCTTGAGCTTGAAATTGCAAGACCAGCGAACTCCCATTGGCTGCATCACCGACATCATCGTTGCCCACTGATCACTTGAGACTAACCTTTCAGATATCATTTATTGACACAAGTGTCGCCGGGTCCATGACGCGTTCACACATAACAGCAGCAGCAGCAGCAGATGCTGGTCAGATAAGAAGATCACGCGGGATGCAACGTAGACAGAGAGAGACCAGGGAAACGAAAGGCCCCGTGCGACATCAGCCGAGAAAACGCAGGTCAAAGACAACTTGAACTCGCCCAAACATCCAATGCCCCCGGACCTAATCTGCCTCTGCTGGCTGCTGATAGAGGACGGCAACTCCCTTCCGGCCGCAGACAGTATGAAATATCCGTGCCAACCAACGAGACTGCAACTTGTGCCGACCAGATCCAACGATTTTTCTGGCAATGTTTAATGAGTCATCCTTTGCTCCGTGCCTGTGCAAATGCCATAGATTCTTGACCGGCTATCAAGTCCAACTTTAGGTGTTCAAATCCACCCGTTCCGTTCGTCACATGCACGGACCGTTTCTGGCTAAAATACTGGAACATGCTCTGAGCACTCCAAAAGTTAAACTCAGCGTGCTCAGCTATCATAACATAGTTATAGATTATGTTGTCAAGCTTTGGTGATTGATAAACCTCTGCATAGATCCTCTACAATGATACTTACAGAATAATACACCCTCTGTAACTTAATACAAGGCGTTTTTTGACACAGTCAATTAAATTATGTATACACATTTTGCATATGTCGCATGTCCAAAATACTGCTTTTGAATTCAAGATATACTCCCTCCATTCAAAAATAAGTATCGTGGTTTTAGTTCAAATTGGAAGTATATGCATAACATTTTCTTTGGAAATAATATGTCAACTTTACTTTCACCCTTTCAGCTTCAGAATATTCTACCAACCAAACAGACGAACAAAACATTATGGTCAACAGGAGAGGATATGCATACATCCACAAACTTTTTCCTCTTTCTCTTGTACACTACCTTTCATCAAAGGCGTAGTACTTTTTGTGATGGTCTGGATCACACAATCTACGTACAAAATAAATCTTCAACAATCAACTAATGCTTCATCAGGATACCAAGCGAAAATTAGAGCGCAACAGAATACCCAGATGAACAAAAGAAATACTTGTCAACAAAACCAGGAAGCTACACAAGGTTGGTTTTCATCTGGAATTCACAACTTGCCTATTGCGTTATCATCTACTATTGAGTACTTGTTATCTGCAACGATCCGTCCTTCTGCAGCTTCAAGCTGAGGCTAGTGAACCGTTCTCTCGAATATTGTCTCGAGGCTTTCCTCCAGTCGGTTCCGGCCTTCATCATTGCCACAAACTCATCAAAGCTTATCTTGCCATCCTACAATTTATGAATCACAATGTTCATCATTTCAGTCAGAGTCAAATGATAGCAGTCAAAAGGACGTGAAACAAAATTAGCATGCTTTGCCAACCAGTTGGTGAGTTAACCACATACCTTATCAGTGTCTACATCACGGATGATGGCATTGATAACCTCTTCATGATTTGGTCCCAGATCATCAGCTAATGACTCCCGGAGTTCATCAATTTCAATATATCCACTCTTGTTCCGATCAAAGTATCCAAATGCCTTGTGCAGATGTTCGTCATTGCCGATCTTTTTCAGGTGAACAGACAGAGTAACAAATTCTCCATAGTCTAAGCACCCATTTCCATCAGCATCAGCCTGGCATAACATTCACATATGGTAAATATATAATAAAAACACCCCTCGCTTTCAACACATAGTAATATGTAGAAAGTGTACCCATCTAATGCTAAATGATCATTTCAAGTTCAGGAAAGAAAAACTTAAAAGAACATTTGCTATACTGCCTTACAAGTTCCTCACTTGAAATTTTAGAGGGGTGTTTCTACAATCTCTATCACTAGTATGCTAACAATTCCATTTCATCAGTTTACCAGGTACGATCTTTGAATTCTGATATGATACTTATGAAACTCAGTTGATAAAAGTGTGGAGATGGTGATTCTACACAGAAAAAAAAAACATTCCAGACTAATAACAAAGAGTTGCAAAAGTTTCTCAGAATAAAGAAAAATAATGAGTACTCACAGCATCCATTAGTATTTGGACATCTGCATCAGGCATTTGGTGGCCAAGTTTATTCAGACCAAGCTTCAGTTCATCAAAATTAATCATACTATCTTTGTTAAGGTCCATCTTTTCAAACATATCCTTTATGCCGGCCACCTCTTCTACTGAAAGATGCTCAGCTATGACCTGTAATAAATACAAATATGTAAGTAAATTCCTAGAAAGCATAACGTGAAAGAGGATTGGTTCAAGTCAGACTGAGGTATACCCTAAGTGCATGCTTCTTGAACTTGTTCATCACAGAGAACTGTTGAAGTCTGGCCTTAACTGTCTCACCCAGATTGACATTTGGAGCCTTCTTAATATTCTGCAACCAGGGATGATCTGGAAGAAAATACAAATTATGGACATGAGACACAAGCAATGCAATTAAATGATCTTAGGGAGGAATTCTGAAATTTACACAAGGTATGTAATTCTGTATCCGTTTAAGAAGAACAGAGGAATGCAATACAGTACAGTTAACTTGTGGAAATTTGATTATTACCAAGCACTTGCTGAGCTGTCAAACGCCTCCTTGGATCTGGGTTAAGCATTCCCCTGACAAGGTCTTTTGCATTATCTGAGACCCTAGGCCATGGATCTCTTTTAAAGTCAATGACAGACCGGATAATTGCTTGAGCAACACCTTGTTCAGTTTCTGCATTATAAAATGGAAGCAACAAACATATTACTTAGAAAGAGCATTCAATAGGACAAGATAAATATATTTTTCTCAACCACAGTCCAGAGGCCAATCACCCCAGTGGCAAAATAAGGAAAACAAAACTTCAGTGTAGCCTTTGTGCAGACAGGACATAAGAACACAGTCCACTTTTAGTATCCTAAATGTTTAATGTAGTTGACTGATGCCACCAAAACAATTGACCATTTTCAGGTACGAAACTGACCTGCCCAGAATGGAGGGACACCACAAAGAAGGATGTAAAGAATCACTCCTGCACTCCAAACATCAACCTCTTGGCCATAGTTTCTCTTTAACACCTCTGGAGCCATGTAATAAGGACTTCCAACAATCTCAGTGAACCGTTCACCTACACACCACCAACAATTAGCACATTAGGCAAACAATACAAGGTAAAAATAGACAGCATAAGACAAGCTACTATATTAGCTTTGTCCTCTGACAATATCATCAACAAGTGACAGATGGGCTAAAATGGAAAACTTCAGTGATAGCTAATATACACTGTACCTGGAGTGAAAAAAACAGACAGGCCAAAATCAATTGCTTTCAGCGCCGCGGTTTCTTTCTTGTTTGCAAACAAGAAATTCTCTGGTTTGAGGTCCCGGTGCATCACTCCATGCTTATGGCACATCTGATATTGTGAACAAATGTACACACGTTATTCACTAAACAGACAAAAAAGGGAAGTTGCGGCAATCTAACTACTACTGCCAAGCTAAAGATGTGGTCCTTGATAAGCTAATAGCCCGAATGACAACAGCAAATGCAGAAATTAATTGCTTCACCGGATAGATCATAACCTATTCAATGGAACATATAGACACCAGAATCATGTGACAGGTAGTAGCCAACAAATATTTCCACGGTGGATCACATCACAGAATGAACGCATCCCGTGAGTGTGAGGACAAGCTTTAGCCAAAAAGCAAAGGAAGGAATCAAGGGGCTATTTATCCTCACCTGCACGACCTCGACAATGGTCTTGGTGACCACAGCGGCGGCGCGCTCCGTGTAGTGGCCCCTGGCGACGATCCGGTCGAAGAGCTCCCCGCCCTCGCAGAGCTCCATGACGAGGTGCACGGCATTGTCGTCCTCGTACGTGTCCCTGAGGGTGACGATGTTGGGGTGCTTGGGCAGGTGGCGCATGATCTCGACCTCGCGGCGCACGTCCTCGATGTCCACCGCGGTTCGGAGCTTCTTCTTGGAGATGGACTTGCAGGCGAGGGCCTCCCGGGTGGCGCGGTCCGTGCAGAGGTAGGTGACCCCGAACTCCCCGCGGCCGAGCTCCCCGCCGAGCTCGTACCGCTCGGCGATGTCCCGGCCCGTCCCCGTGGGCTCCCGCAGCACCACCAGCCTGGAGGCCCCCGGCGGCGCCGACCGGTTGTACTCGATCGAGAAGGGGTTGGGCTTCTTGCCCTTCCTCTGCTTCGGCTCCTTCTGCTGCTTCCCGGCGCCGCCGCCGCCGCCGTCCACCGCCGGCGGCGTCACGCAGCAGTTGCCCATCTCCCGCCAACGCCCGAATCAGGAAAAAAGACAGAGGAGCCGACCAGAGGAGATCTGCGCGCAGAGCAGAGCAGAGCAGAGCAGAGAGGGGAACGGGCCAAATCAAGAAAATGGTGGGCGGCGTGCAAGTCTGGTGTGGGGAGGGGGATAGGGGTGGGGATACTTTGGGGGGAGGGGGAGTGGGGTGGGGTGGTTAAATCGGTGCGGGGATTTGGTGTAGACACGGTCAGCGGTGGCGGCCGTGTGGGAATCCGCCAGCGGCAGCGACGGACGGGGCCGATGAGATGAGGAGGAAGGAGGGGGGCGACAGAGACCGGAGCCGGTCAAAGATCTCTCTCGCCGAGCAGAGCCGAGCCTTGCTTGCTCTCTGCTCTGGAGTATGTTGCGTTGCCTTCTTCTCTCGTTTTCTGCCTGCTTGTTTGTTGGGTTTTTGTTGTTTATTTACGTTCCATTTTTCTATGTACGCGGCTTAGTTTAATGGCGAGGAGGACTTTGTTGGGGAGAACTTTTTGGGAGAGTGATCAAGGGACTGCGTATACTATAGTGGGGTAGTAAATAAAGGAAAAGGGAGGTTTGGTGGGTGGATTTAAACTGTCATCAACCATGATCTGTGCAATTTTTTGTGCTGTCTAATCATAGCAGCCAGCGCAACGTTTTCATGGGTACAAAAGAAACATTTAATCCCACCGTGGAAATCAAGCAAAGGGCTGCTGTCACGCCTCTCATAATCAACATCATGTGCTACTCTCTGCGTTTTCTTTTGGCCTTGC
Organism: Thinopyrum elongatum; assembly: GCA_011799875.1. NCBI lineage: Eukaryota > Viridiplantae > Streptophyta > Magnoliopsida > Poales > Poaceae > Thinopyrum > Thinopyrum elongatum. Next base: position 202,324,936 of record CM022298.1, read on the forward strand.
AAGACATAAAGAGGAGGTAAAATGGACGAAAAGTGGGTGAGATGATGAGAGCCATAGTTCAATTTACATCTCGTTCAACAATCTCGTTCAATTTACATCTCGTTCAACAATCTCCAGGATCTCTTTCAGACAAGAGCCTAACCAAGCCACAGTACGGCATTGCAGCCTAGTACCAAAATTAGACATGAAGTGACTAGCCCTATTACAGTTCCGACGAGAATGAGTAATGCAAAAAATCTCTCTTTCCCATAATATTGATGGTCTTTCTAACTATAAAGCGTTTTTTTGATTTATTTCCAGCTTCTTCTCTTATCATGTTGATGGCCTCCAAACAATCTGGGTTGATGTCGACGGGTAAATTACTTCATTGTAGTGCCAAGGAAATTCCTTCTTTCAAAGCCAGCAATTCCGCTTCCAATATATCTCCTCGTGAGTAAAAGTGCCTACGTGATGTAAAAATGATAGATCCAGGATGATCTCTTAGGCTATTCCTGTTGAATGTGAGAGAATGTATAACCCGCTATTTTTGTTTTTATTTTGAAGTCTGTGTAGATTGTGATTTGTCATAATACGTTTTTACCATGTATCCTTATTGATTTCTTCCAAAGATATCAAGAATCCTACTAATTTAACGTGATGCGTACCCCTTCGCCTCCTCTCGCGACTGCCCAGACGATTAGGGTTTCTCCGCCTCCCTTTAGTGTTGTTGTCGGTCCACCCGTCTCCGGTGGCCTTAGGGCCATGGAGGCGCGGTGGACCTCAGCACTTCCCTGTGGGAGGGTTCCTACTCTGTTTTTAGGTGTTTTCTATCCTAATTTGGAAGGCGGGACGACGACGGCTCCGTGAAGATGGAATATGGTCTTCCTGCCTAGCTCCGTCCCGACTGTGTATTTAGCATTGTTGGAGGGCGTGCGGAGGTGTGTCTCTGACGGATCTCATAGATTCGGTTGGTGTTGGCCTTCGGTGGATCTCAGTGGTTTCAATCTTTGTTTATGTGTTTACAGTTTGGATCCTTCTGATCTACACTTCTCTTCATCGGTAGCGTTTGTTGTTCCGGTGTGGTAGTCCTTTGGGGGCTTGGTGCGACAACTTACCAGCAGTCTACAACGAGTTTTTAATCGGCTCTAGTGAGGTGGGGGGGAGGTGGGGTTGATGACAACTACGCATCTTCGGCTCGTTCCAGTGCTTGTAGTCGTTGTTAGGTGGTCTACGAATATGAGTGACAAATGATGATGGTCTTTCTGCTGCCATAATATATGATGAATAGATCAAAAGTTTTTTCTGCAAAAAACCCCCTGCTAGTTTCAGGTTTTACCAACCAGATTAGAGATGTCTTGATATGAAAGCATGGTCATCTATCCAACTATAGTAATAGAGCATTTATGACGAGTTACAAAATAAGATCATGTACAACAATACAGGCGGCTTGTCATCTGACTATGTTCATCTAAAAATACAAGGTCACCATACATCACTTACAAAGATAGTCGTGTGGGGGTAAAGAAAATTGCATGCTATACAACTTATTTCGTTGGCAACTTCCATTTTAAAATGATTAGTATGCACTGCCCGGGCAGTTTAATGAGCTTTCGAGGTGATTTGAAATTAACTACATAAACATAATTAATAAGAGAATAACAAGGGCATAAGGTGCCAATCAAGTTTTTTGCAATCAGATGTAAGTGTTTCCAAATAGCCAAGATCGTCTTGTGTGTGCCCAGACCCGGCAGTGTGGCTTGGCCGGGGCCTCCGGTTTTAGATGTTAGGCTATGGTGCGAGGTTTGTTTGGTATTCGGCTCGGACTATTGACACCCCTTCATCAAGTGGATAGGAGTATCTACAGATGTTGTCAAGATGATGACTTCAGACGTACTGATGTATTTGTGAATAATTAATAAAGTGGTTGGATGCATCGCCCAGATGCGGAGGCCCGGGGTCTTCCTCCTTTTATAAAAAAGAACGTCTTGTGTCATTAGTGCGGATATTTGAAAAAAAGTCACATTCATGGTTAGTAAAAATATAAAAAAAATAAAAGAACATGGACTAAGAGCAACTACAATAGCTTCTCTATAAATCTTTTTCGTAAAGTCATTTTACGGGATGTCTGTATAATTTAGGGGAAGTTGTCTGATAACTACTTTTCTAAGCTTCCATGAAACTTCTTCCGCTAATCCTTTTCTCCATTTTCCCATTAAACAGGTCAATGACACGTGCGCCCATGGCCAGCGAGGTGCGGCGCGAGGCGGTGCAGCTGTGGCCCGACACGGCGGCGCTAGTGGTGGCCCGGGGTGGCGTTGGCGGGGGGGAGGTGTCAAATCTCCTCTCGTGAAAGTGTTGGCAGTTTCCTGCCTATCAAATTATACTGGAAGGGTACCTTCCTGTAAAGGTGAGGAGTGTTGGGGGGAGGGGGCATGTGAGGCATCATACTGGGGTTGTGCATGGCTATTTAAGTCAACCGGCGGCACCGAAACCCTACCATCCATCCATATTTTCCTTCTCTTGTCTGTCGCCGCCTCCACTTTCCACTCCATCCGTCCGCCTAGTAGCCATGCCCCCACGCCGCCGGGTGAAAAGCGAGCCATTTCTAACACCGGAGCCCTGGCTCGAGCTCTTGAGCAGATCCGGGCTAGGCGCGAAGCCCGGATCGCCGCGGGGCTACCTCCGGATGCAGTGGATCCGGAGGAGGAGGACTTTGAGGAGGAGGGGGATGAGCCGGAGGAGGAGGACTTTGAGGAGGAGGGGGATGAGCCGGAGGAGGAGGATGTGGGGGACGCTGGCGACAGGGATCTGCAGGTGGAGCAGCAGGCCATCCTCGATTTCCTTCGATCGGAGTCGGCTGCGGAGGCAAGACGCCGTCACCGGCAAGAGTTGGAGGTGCAAGAGGCCGCGGAGTAGGCCGAGATGTTCGGCTACATGGACGAGGTCGAGCAGGAGGAGGATGAGCCGGAGCCCTCCTACCCGCCCGTCCAGCCGGCGTCCGGCACCCTCGTCATGGACATCTCTGACAACGAAGAGTAGCTAGCGTAGTACGTAGATGTAATACGTAGGATTTTTTACATGTTTTGTATGGATCTATGGGATGAAATATAAGAAAGATGGATGCAAAATGAGACGTGCCCGCGGGCGCGGGGTCAGATCTACAAAGTCCGGCCGTGTTAGTCTTGGGTGGCGTTGAGTGGCACTGCTCCGTTTTGGTTGCCTTTGTTCCTTGTTCGGTAGGAGTACTCTCTCTTGAGAAGGCACGGATTCCGTGTCCCTGTCAACGGAAACCGGGCATCCATGTCCCCGCGTTGCCTCCCGCCGATCGCGCGAGCGGGAAGAGCGTGTGCGTGCCAGAGGAAAGCGGGTCGACGTCGAGGCGTTCACACGGTGAACGACGGATCATATTGCCACGGCGCGCCTACGAGCGGTTCCACGCTACTTGACACGCTGCGATCCGGGGCTTCCTCGTGGCACGACGCTGAACGGGAAGAGCAGTCATCCTTGGTCCTGAGCTTTCCACCACGCGTGCGTGCTCGCCGTAGGTTCGGAAGCCCAAGTCAGTTCTTGAAAAGCCTTTATTTTTTTTGCGGGTAGTTCTTGAAAAGCCTTCTAGAGCTCGGCAATGTTTTTACTGCTAGAAAATTCAAAATAATTGCCGTGTCCTGCAAAGCATGCTGGTGGCAACAGAACGGGCTGGGTAACGGAATATTTGGTCAAGTTGCTGTTGCTGTTTTCGCAAAAAAAAAAGTTGTTGTTGCTGTTGGCCTGTTGCTGCTGCCCGCCTTGAGAAAACAAGTCCATTCCATGATTGAAGTGGATGAGGGCAGTGTGGACGTGGTCAGCAGGGAAGGAGGAGAGGATGCGGACGCCCGAACGCGACGGTCATGCATGCGGTGGTGGTTCCTTCAAATCAAGATTACTCGGATGGCGATGCTTCCAGTCGTGCGTAATCATAAAGAAAACACGGGGTGGGAGCGGGACTCCGGGTGCTAAGAGTAGTTGATAGTCGTCGAGGCTACCTGATTGCCGAGTCGCGGTCAAACGATCCGAAGGAAATTGCAGCGGCAGCTGCTGCTGCTATTATCATATCCGACTTGCAAACGCAGCCAAGCAAATGGGCACGTTTGGAATAGACAATGGTCATGGCGAAGAGCTGGAGACAAGGCTTCTTATCGGACCGCTTCGTGGCCGTATGATCAGAACTCAGAAGCATGGCAAATCCTTGGTGGCCGCTGCGTACTACTATGGGAAGTTTCCAAAATTGAAACTAATTAGCGCTAACTACATATGATTTGCTATTACGGTTGTGCTAATTCTCAGTCGACTGAGAATTAGCCATGTCTCGGTCGACAAGTTTTATTTGTATAATTCAATTGATCTATGATTTATTGAAATTATTAATTAAGAAGCACTCTTTGCAAAGATCACTCCCACCATACGCCAGTTGTCGCAATCAGGAAGTTCTCCCTTTTTCTTTATTCAAAAATGTTTATCTCTTAAACCGTGCATTCAAATTTTTAACCGTTTTCACCGGTGGATTCTTCGCGTTGAGATCTTCAAAATTAGATCTCATGTTGATAGGTTTTGATGAATTTATTCATGAAAAAACGGTCGAAAAACAGAACCGGGAGCATGTTTTTTTTCTCCTTTTCAAAAGAGACATGACTGTGCCTCCCGCGGAAGCAAATCTGTGCCTCCACGAGAAGTAAACCCAAGCCTCTCACGGAAGAAAAAAAACGTGTTTTTCCCGTTTCCGAGAGGCACGTCCGTGCGTCTCCCGTAAGCAAACCCGTGCCTCTCGCAGAAAAAAAATGCGTTTTATTTCCGTCTCCGAGAGGTGCCTCTCGCGGAAGGAGAAAAAAAGAACATGCGTTTTTTTTCGTTTCCGAGAGGCACAATCGTGCCTCTCGCGGAAACAAATCCGTGCCTCTTCATTTTCCGAGTGTCACGGCCATGTCTCTCGCGGAAACAAACCCGTGCCTCACGCGGAAGGAAAAAATAAATGAAAACGCGTATTTTTTCGTTTTCGAGAAGCAAATCCGTGCCTCTCACAAGCAAATCCGTGCCTCTCGGGGAAAAAAAAGAACATGTTTTTTTTTTCATTTTCCGAGAGGCACGTCTGTGCCTCTTGCGAAAGCAAATTCGTACCTCTCACGAAAAAAACACGTTTATCCGTTTTCGAGAGGCACTCATGGAAGCAAAAGAACGTGTTTTTTCATGCAATTTTATTCCCCGAAGTTTTTTTGTCCAAATGCTAAGAAAGACAGGTGAAAAATCAGAAAGCCAAAAAAAAACCCAAAAAACTATATAAAAAGCCGAAAACACGTGCAAAAAAATAAAAAATAAAATCCGAAGAAAACAAACAGAGCGCGTCACGTGGCGGCGGTTGAGAATGCGCCAAATGACGCGCTCTCAGCCCACCCCAAGCGAAGGAGCGTTCGTCCAAAAACATATTGGGCTTTGTTCCAGCCGGCAGAGCGTGCCTTCTACGGGCTTTGCTTTTGTATCTGGCCGTGGGCTGCCGGCTTGAGGTCCTTTCCTATTTTTTTTTCTCACTCATAGGTCTTCGATGCGAATATTCTGTATTTGGAAAACGTTCTTAATCAGCCGGATGATTTCTTGTCTTTGTAAGCCACGTCCGGCGCCGTCTGATCCACATGATCGTGTGGCGCGCAGTGCCTTTCTTTCGCCGACACGAAGGTAGTCTACGTTTCCTGAGTTCGTGACCTGCAGTAGCGATCCCGTGACTTGTCTTTCTTTGACGATCCTTCTTACACGCATACTTCACAGGCTGCGTTATTGCTATGTAGCTGTACTGTGATGGCACAAATAATCTGGAAGAAAAAGCACATAACAAGCACCTAACAAGGATTTCTAGAACACCATCTTTTGGACCTGATTGTGGGAGTTGGTTTGATCTGGTACTAGCAAGCTCATGAAGTCAAGATTGCTTTGGATATAGCGTCCTTGACATCCTGCCGCTGCCGCCGCCTACAAAGCATGCCATTGCAGCACGACGGAGCAGCCGGGTCCCCGTCGCCGCATCGCTGCCGCCGCCGAAGCACACCATCGCACCATCATCGAAGCAGCCATTCATGTCGTCACACACTGCCCCGTCCGTGAAACACGCTAGCGAAGCAGCCGGGCATCGGTTGTAGGATCGCCGCGGTCGCGGTTGTTGAAGCACGATGTCGCTGCATCACCATGTCTGTTTGAAGCAGGCCAACGCAACATCGCCGTGACAGTCGAAGCCGTCGTCGCAGCATCATCGCGGTCGTCGAAGCACAACACAAGCGTTCGAAGCATATCGTCATGCCATCGTCATGGCCGCTTTAGCACGCCTCGTAGCATCACCACCACCGTTGAAGCATGCTGTCGCGGCATCGTCGCAACCATCGAAGCACACACACGGGTGTTCGAAGCATGTCGTTGTGCAAACGCCGCGGCCATCGCAGCATGTCGACGCAGCATCATCGCAATGGTTCAAGCATGACGTCGCAACATCCTCGAAGCATCCGGGATGCCGACGCATCATCGACACGGCCATCGAAGCACACAATCGGCGTTCAAAGCATGTCGCCGCACCATCATCGGGGCAGTCGTCGCAACATCCACGAAGCACCCGGGATGCCGACGCAGCATCGCCACGACCATCGGAGCACAGCATGGACGTTCAAAGCATGACGCCACACCATCGTCGGGGTCGTCGTCGCATGCCTTGTAGCATCCAGGATGCCGAAACAGCATCGTCACGGCCATCGAAGCACACCATGGGTGTTCAAAGCATGTCGTCGCGCCATCGTCAGGGCCATCATCGCATGCCTCGTAGCATTGCCGCAACCATTGAAGCAGTCGGGTGTCGCAAAGACCACCATCCGGCCTCGCAGCACTGTCAACCGACCTCACAGTGACGCCCGCGAATCACCCTCGCAGCATCATCATCTCGGCTTACAGTTCGTCAGCCTGCAGCAGCCACTCCGTCGCTGGTTTTTGAAGCAGCTCTTGTCGCTACAGCGGGCAGCTATCATGTCACTTCCTAGTTCCAAGGTTGCATGTTGCTGCATGCCACTACAAGCCGGAGACGCTAGTACGATGAGCGCTATTAGGCGAGCATGAAACTATGAGAATACAAACGCGAGGGGCTCTGAGGCGTGAAAGGAAAAGAACGAATTGATTTTTCCATCTAACGGTCATGGTTATATTAAACGAGCGGCTGGGAAGGCGGCTTATCTCTCCGCGAGATAAGTCGGATGATTTGTAGCACTGGCCTTTGTATTTTCTTTGTTTTTGGGTGGGCTTGTGTGTACAGTAGGAATCTCACTGGTGCAGCTCCCATTGTGTATACACGTACTTTTTTCCTTTTTATATTTCCTTTTTCCGTTTGTATTTTAGTGTATTTATTTATCATTTTATTTTTATAAAACTGTTTTCACTTGTGTTTCTATTTTTTATTTTTCTTATTTCATAAAATTAAAAAACTAATTCTTTTTAGAATAGATATTTTGACACACAATTTGTAATTTTTTTTGGTACTGCTAAATCTCAGTCGACTGAGACTTTCCGAAGTCTAAGTCGACTCATCAACGGTGTGCGTTACTTGCTTCAAGAATCACGCTGGAGCGTGAGTTTTCTCGTTTCGTCTTGCTAAGGCGCGTGATCAGTTCGTTTTTTTCTTCTGCTTCTTCTCGCGTTGGGCTCTTTCGCGTTAGCCTCATTGCTACCAACTCTAAATCTTGAACTAAACCCTAAAAGTGGTATCCATGTTCATCGTGCAAGCATGCAAAAGTTAACCAGCAAGGGAGTAATACAAGTTATCCTCTTAGTTCCATTGCCATGGAGGTCAAGAAAGAGGAAAATATTTTTTTGGAGCGCAAAGTCCCATAGCCAAAGGTTTAGAGAGAAGGTCAATATTATTTTAGGAACACAACAAGGAAAATCATAGATAAAAGAAATCTTGCATTAGCGATCGCTTCAAAAACACCAACTCAAGGCATACCAGGTACAATAGCAAGATCGTCTGTCTGCATTATTCAACCGCTTAACTACTGATGACCCACAAGTATAGGAGATCAATCGTAGTCATTTCGATAAGTAAGAGTGTCGAACCCAACGAAGAGCAGGAGGGAATGACAAGTGGTTTTCAGCAAGATATTTTCTGCAAGTACTGAAAGTAGCAGTGATAGATAGTTTTGTAGCAAGATAATTCGTAACAAGTAACAAGTAGCAATGGTAACAAAGTGCAGCAAGGTGGCCCAATCTTTTTTTAGCAAAGGAAAGCAAAACGTTCTCGAGGACACATGAGAATTGTCGTCTAGTCACGTTCATAATGTTTAGTTGATTCGCGTTCGCTACTTTGATAATTTGATATGTGGGTGGACCGGTGCTAGGGTGATGTTCTTACTTGAACAAGCAACCCCTCTTATGATTATCCCCACTCGCAAGCATCCGCAACTACGAAAGAAGAATTAAGATAAATCTAACCATAGCATGAAACATATGGATCCAAATCAACCTCTTACGGAATAACGCATAAACTAGGGTTTAACCTTCTGTCACTCTCGCAACCCATCATCTAATTATTACTCCCCAATGCCTTCCCTTAGGCCTAATTATGGTGAAGTGTCATGTAGTCGATGTTCATATGACACCACTAAAGGAAGAATAACATATATATCATCAAAATATCGAACGAATGCCAACTTCACATGATTACTTATAATAAGACTTCTCCCATGTCCTCAAGAGCAAAAGTAACTACTCACGAATCATATTCATGTTCAAGATCAGAGGGGTATTGAATATGCTTAAGGATCTAGGCATTTAATCTTCCACCAAATAAACCAACTAGCATCAACTACAAGATGTAATCAACACTACTAGCAACCCACAGGTACCAATTTGAGGTTTTGGGAAAAAGATTGAATACAGGAGATGAACTAGGGTTTGAGAGGAGATGGTGCTGGTGAAGATATTGATGAAGATTGGCCCTCCCATGATGAGAGGATCGTTGGTGATGTTGATGGCTTCGATTTCCCCCTCCCATAGGGAAGTATCCTCAGCGGAATCGCTCCGCCGGAAAGCAAAAGTGCTCCTGCCCAGGTTTCTCCTTGAGACAGCGGCGCTTCATCCCGAAAGTCTTCTCATTTTTCTAGGGAAAATAGTATCATATAGGAGAAGATGGGCCCCAGAGGCCTGCTGGTGGGGCCACGAGCTCAATATGCGCGCCCTAGGGGTGCGCCCCTGAACTCATCGCTCTCTGGTGGCCCCCCTCCTGGTATTTCTTCCGCCAGTATTTTTTATATATTCCAAAATAATTCTCCGTAAATTTTCAGGTCATTTGGAGTTGTGGGGAATATCTATCTCTGTTGTAGCTTTTTCAGGTCCAGAATTCCAGCTGTCCGCAATCTCCCTCTCCATGTGAAACTTACAAAATAAGAGAGAAAAGGTATTAGAATAGCATCATAAAGTGAAATAATGACCCAAAACATAATAAATAACAGTTGGAAAACATGATTCAAAATGAACATATCAACTCTCCCAAGCTTAGACCTCGCTTGTCCTCAAGCGAAAAGCCGAACCCGATAATCATGACCACATGTTTATATAGAGAGAGGTGTCGATAAAAGAAAATACGGACATGAAAGCATCATGGTCATTATCATAGCAACAATATATCATCATAAAACTTCTCATGATCAAGTAACAATTCATTCACAAGCTAAAGTATGAACCATACACTTCGTTGAAAAGTAACCAACTATGATCCGAGTATCGGTGTAAAAACCGGCAGATCTCGGGGTAGGGCGTCCCGAGCTGTGGATCGTGGACAGATGGTAACAGGAACAGTGAGGCGAAGTTTTCCCAGGTTTGGGCCCTCTTAATGGAGGTAAAATCCTACGTCCTGCTCTTGTTTATGTTGATGGGGATGTTTACAAATACAAAGTTGATCTACCTCGAGATCTTCAGATGCGTTCTAACTCTAGGACTAGGAGAATGAGATTGCGTTGACCCCCCCCTCTACGGGCTAAACCCCTCGGCTTATATACACGCCGAATAGGGCATCTAGGGTTACAAGGTTGGTATCCTGGGGTGGAGGCGGCGGAAGAGGTCTTGGAGTATACGGCAAGTCTTCGGTAGTTGCAGTCTTCATCTTCTCCCCAGCGTGCAACCTTCGGAGTCCGTCTTGCGAAGAATGAGGGCCCTTCGTCCCAGCCCGAAGTGCATGCACCGGCTAGGTTGGTACCCCCTAGCCCAGGACACCGTCAGTAGCCCCGAACTGGTCTTCTACGTCAGGGACGATTTCTTCGAAGGCAACTTCGGACCCGAAGTCTTTGGCGTGACAGACGAGTTCCTCCTCTCGATTTCAAAATCTTCCAGGCTACTTCTTGAAGGAGTAGTGTTTCAAACATAGGATTTTGCCAAGCTCAACCTTTGTCCGGAGAGTTGAGATAACTTAGCCTCGGAGGCCACCGACACAGGTGTGAATAGTGACACCTAGTCTGACAACTTTATTGAAGTGGCGCACCCCACGACGGGTCAGGCAGTTATTGCTTACCCTAAATCGCGGTTCGAGGCGGCCTTTCTACTGGCGCGTCCCACTAAGGGGAGCTCATGCCCGTTTTCTTAGGGATATCGTCAAGATTTTGTTTCCCCCCATACTCGTAATCGACATCTTTTATGGGAGTGGCATTTTTATCGGCGCGGCCAGGGGGACTCTTGGACTTTCAACAGCCTATAAGAGCCAAAAAGGAGCATAGCGCAGGACACCATGCTCTCGTTTCCCTGCCTGCTGCCTCATCGAGCTCAAGCGCCCAGATCTAATCTCATTTCTTCCTCAGCGAAACCCAACCCCCTCCTGGCCAACCATGGGTGACACCCTCAAAGGGCACTGGGGTGGTTCCGTTGTGACGGACAGCACCATCTCGGAGCTGCGCAATGCGGGGTATCCTCCGTCGACATCGCCGCCCATGCTCTCGATGCCAACCAGTAGATACCCGCTCCCAATCAAGGGGAGCAGGTCATTTTCGTTCCCCACCTTCTCCGAGGCCTAGGGTTCCCGCTGCACCCGTTCGTGCGTGGGATGATGTTCTATTATGGGCTCGACTTCGACCACATGGCCCCGAACTCCATCCTCCACCTCGCCTCCTTCATCATGGTGTGCGAGGTGTTCCTCCGCGTCGAGCCGCACTTCGGCCTCTGGCTGAAGATCTTTGGTATCAAGCCGAAGTCCAGCGGCCCGACCTGGCGGAGTGCGAAGGTGCCATGGTCAGCAAAAATCAGAATGTTGACTGGTTCAAGGGCACCTTCGTCGAAACGGTGAAGGAGTGGCAGCATGTAACACCCTGATTTTGGACCTTTCTTTTTCTTTTGATTTTCTTTGGATTTTGCTTGAGATTCCTTTTTCTGTGGCTCTGTGGTCTAGAAACATGGGAAGATTATCTCTCCTTCCTTTCCAGAGTGGCTTGTCAATCTCAAATCCATCCCAAGACCATGCCATTTCCATCTTAGCCCAAATCCCAATATTCTTCTTCTTGGGAATATTCCTTTTTCTATTAAAGGAATAACCCAGTTTGCCCTAGGTTGTGAAGCAACCTATCTTTCTGCCTTGTCATTAATTCCCACAAAATTCGCATAAATCCTTTGGGACATATATTCCGCAGATATGTCAAAATCCTTCCTTGCCTAGTTCAAAAATAATTCCCAAATATCCATTTTCCTATTCTGCCCTGAATGGCACTTTGTGAAGGAAGTGTCATTTATATCTTTTTGATTGCCCTCAAACTTTTGAGCACTCTCTCCTATCCATATCATTGCCACATGCCAAAATTCAACTTCATTTTCTTAGTAAATATTCCTCAGATAATTTCCAAAGTTTTCGACCAGAAAGAAACTTTATGAAGGAGGTACTGGCTACGCTTATCCAAATGAGTTGAAAATTTTCCATATCTCAATATTCTAAAATCATCACTCTCCTCAAGATTTGAGCTCCATCCAATCATCCATGTGTGCACCTCATCCAATCTTTGATTCTGGTCATATTTTCAGTTTGTGAAGCAACTATATTTTATATTGCTTCATTATTGCTGAAAATTTACCAGGACATGCTCCTACTCATATAACCACTCTCCAAAAAATTTGGGCTCATTGCATCTAGCCCATTTCTCTCTATAATTTTCTCAAGATTTTGTCCAGAGTAAAGCACTATGAAGCAAGTACCATTTTTATTTATCCAAATGGTATAAGTTTTTTACAGTGCCTTCATATGCCCAAATGATCATCCTCCTCCAAAATTCAGCTCAATACAATCACCCATGAGAGTGCTACTTCATCATCTTCATTTCTATCCAGTGGGGTACTTTGTACATCAAATGCCACCTAGACTTCTCCATTTGAGCTGAAAGTTGGCCAACATGGTGTTCTTAGTGTGTGATCAAGCTCAACCAAAGCTCAGCACCTCTCCTCAGTTGTGCCTTCTCTAGTTCACTCCAAACACTTTGCTGTTGCTTTGTCTCCAAGCTAGGTCCAATCATCTCGTGTGTTCCTGTTCTTGTTTCTTTGCTCCTTGGCCCTCTCTATTGAAAGACTAATCTCCCAGACATGGTCTGGCCAACCAGAGCACGGGTCACCATTGCGTTCACGTGGTGACTACGCGACTGGCATGCCCGTCCGCGCGCTCTGGCGAATGTGTCCCCTGTTTTCGTCCGTTCCCTCGCGCCCCCGACACCTAACCTTGTCCAGGAGCTTCCCCTTGGCCTCGCGCCTACTCCCCTGCCTTGGCCCCCTCCTCTTTCTTCGTCCTCACGCACCGGCAGTCGTGCCCGTGACCTGGCCGTCGTCCTCATCTCCTTGGCTTGTCGACCGCGTCGCTCCCGAGTCTTCTCGAGCACGCCCGAGTTCCTCTGCTCCCTTGTGAACCCTCTGGACGCCACTCCCCTTCACTACGCGTGCTCCCCAAGCTCTAGTGCGCCGGCACACGTGTCGTCGTGGCAGCGCTCGCCCTCGCCATCACCCCGGCTATTTAAGCCGACCCCAAGGTGCTCCAACCTCCCCAAGCTCCTCTCCACTCTCTCCTAGCCCTCCCTGACCTCTCCAAGAAGCTCTGGAGCCTTTCCCCATCCCGCATTGCCGCCTTGGCCGCCGTGGTCCTCCGCCTAAATTCGGGCCACCCGGCCACCTTCTCACTCTCCCACCACCAACATGGCACTCCTTAGGCCTCTGCGAACCCTTCCGCATCATCCAGCTCGTCGGGAGGTGGCCGGAGCACCGACAACAACCTCGACCGGCGGCCTCGCCCATGGTTTCCCTAGCCGTCGTGGCCCTAGCCCTCTCCGGTGTCCGAGCTGAGGCCAGGCGGGTGCGCCGCTCCTTCCCGAGGCCATCATGCTCTCGCCTCGACCGGAGCCGCCGGGGCTAGCGCCGGCCTCGCTCTCCTCTGTTCCCGCGGGCGTGCGTCCAAGGTAGAAGAAGATGGCCTGCTGCTACTTCTTGAGCTTGCGTTGATTTTTTCCTTGAAGAGGAAAGGGTGATGCAGCAAAGTAGAGATAAGTATTTCCCTCAGTTAAGAACCAAGGTATCAATCCGGTAGGAGGCACAAGCAAGTCTCCAATATATGCACCTACACAAACTAACAAACACTTGCACACAACGCGAAAAAGGGGTTGTCAATCCCTTCACGGTCACGAACAAGAGTGAGATCTAATAGAGATAGGTATAAAAGATAAATAAAAGAGCAAACTAAAGTAAATACAAATAAAGTGCAGCAAGGTACTTTTGTATTTTTGGTTTTATAGATCTAAAAATATATGATGGAAAATAGACCCGGGGCCATAGGTTTCACTAGAGTCTTCTCTCTTGAAGAAAACATACGGTGGGTAAACAAATTACTGTTGAGCAATTGGTAGAAAAGCGCATAGTTATGACGAGATCTAAGGCAATGATCATGAATATAGGCATCACGTCCGTGACAAGTAGACAAAAATGATTCTGCATCTACTCCTATTACTCCACACATCGACCGACTCCTGCCTGCATCTAGAGTATTAAGTTCATAAGAACAGAGTAACACTTTAAGCAAGATGACATAATGTAGAGGGATAAACTCAAGCAATATGATATAAACCCCATCTTTTTATCCTTAATGGCAATAATACAATATGTGCCTCGCTACCCCTTCTGTCACTAGGTGATGACACCACAAGATTGAACCCATCACAAAGCACGTCTCCCATTGCAAGAAAAACCAATCTAGTTGGCCAAACCAAACCGATAATTCGAAGAGAAATACAAAGCTATCACAATCATGCATAAAAAGAGTTCAGAGAAGACTCAAATAATATTCATAGATAATCTGATCATAAATCCACAATTCATCAGATCTCAACAAACGCACCGCAAAAGAAGATTACATCGAATAGATCTCCAAGAACATCGAGGAGAACATTGTATTGAAGATCAAAGAGAGAGAAGAAGCCATCTAGCTACTAGCTATGGACCCGTAGGTCTATGGTAAACTACTCACACATCATCGAAAGGGCATCAAGGTTGGTGTAGAGGCCCTCCGTGATCGAATCCCCCTCCGGCGGAGTGCCGGAAAAGGCCCCAAGATGGGATCTCACGAGAACAGAAGCTTGCGACAGTGGAAAAGTATTTTTGGCGTGCCCTCTGGTGTAGGGGGAATATTTGGGTATTTATAGGATGAAGATTAGGGTTGGAAGGTCTCCGAGGGGCCCACAAGCCCAAGGGCGCGCTCCCCCAGGGTGCGCCCCTACAGCTTGTGGCCCTCTCATGGGTTTTCTGGTCTCCTCTCCAAGTCTTGTGGGTTTCTTCTGGTCCAAGAAATATCATCGTAAAGTTTTAGTCCATTTGGAATCCGTTTGATATTCCTTTTCTGTAAAAGTCAAAAATAAGGAAAAAACAGAAACTGGCACTAGGCTCTAGGTTAATAAGTTAGTCCCAAAAATAATATAAAATAGCATATTAATGCATATAAAACATCCAAAATAGATAATATAATAGCATGGAACAATAAAAAATTATAGATATGTTGGAGACGTATCAAGCATCCCCAAGCTTAATTCCTGCTCGTCCTCGAGTAGGTAAATGATAAAAACAGAATTTTTGATGTGGAATGCTACCTAACATATTTATCAATGCAATTTTCTTTATTGTGGCATGAATGTTCAGATCCATAAGATTCAAAACAAAAGTTTAATATTGACATAAAAACAATAATACTTCAAGCATACTAAATAAAGCAATCATGTCTTCTAAAAATATCATGGCCAAAGAAAGTTATCCCTACAAAATCATATAGTCTGGCTATGCTCTATCTTCATCACACAAAATATTTCATCATGCACAACCTCGATGACAAGCCAAGAAATTGTTTCACACTTTTAATGTTCTCAAGCTTTTTTAACTTTCACGCAATACATGAGCATGAGCCATGGATATAACACTATAGGTGGAAAAGAATATGGTGGAGGTTGTGTGGAGAAGACAAAAAGGAGAAAGTCTCACATCAACTAGGCAAATTAATGGGCTATGGAGCTGCCCATCAATTGATATCGATGCAAGTGAGTAGGGATTGTCATGCAACGGATGCACTAGAGCTATAAGTGTATGAAAGCTCAAAAGAAAACTAAGTGGGTGTGCATCCAACTCGCTTGCTCACGAAGACCTAGGGCATTTTGAGGAAGCCCTTCATTGGAATATACAAGCCAAGTTCTATAATGAAAAATTCCCACTAGTAATATATGAAAGTGACAACCTAGGAGACTCTCTATCATGAAGAACATGGTGCTACTTTGAAGCACAAGTGTGGAAAAAGGATAGTAACATTGTCCCTTCTCTCTTTTTCTCTCATTTTTTTTGTTTGGGCTCTTTGGCCTCTTTTTTTTGTTGGGCTCTTTGGCCTCTTTTTTTTCGTCTAGAGTCTCATCCCAACTTATGAGGGAATCATAGCCTCCATCATCCTTTCCTCACATGGGACAATGCTCTAATAATGATGATCATCACACTTTTATTTACTTACAACTCAAAAATTACAACTCGATACTAGAACAAGATATGACTCTATATGAATGCCTCTAGCGGTGTAGCGGGATGCGCAATGATCAAGAGTGACACGTATAGAAAATACGAACGGTGGCCTTGCCACAAATACTATGTCAACTACATGATCATGCAAAGCAATATAACAATGATGGTATGTGTCATAATAAATGGAACGGTGGAAGTTGCATGTCAATATATCTCAGAATGGCTATGGAAATGCCATAATAGGTAGGTATGGTGGCTGTTTTGAGGAAGGGTATATGGTGGGTTTAATGCACCGGCGAAAGTTGCGCGGTACTAGAGAGGCTAGCAATGGTGGAAGGGTGAGAGTGCGTATAATCCATGGACTCAACATTAGTCATAAAGAACTCACATACTTATTGCAAAAATTTATTAGCCATCAAAGCAAAGTACTAATGCGCATGCTCCTAGGGGGATAGAATGGTAGGAAAAGACCATCGCTCGTCCCCAACCGCCACTCATAAGGAAGACAATCAAAAAATAAATCATGCTCCGACTTCATCACATAATGATTCACCATACGTGCATTCTTCGGGAATCACAAACTTTAACACAAGTATTTCTACCAATCCACAATTACTCACTAGCATGACTCTAATATCACCATCTTTATATCTCAAAACAAATGCAAGGAATCAAACTTCTCATATATTCAATGCTCTTTATGAAAGTTTTTATTATATCCCTCTTGGATGCCCATCATATTGGGACTAAATTCATAACCTAAGAAAATTACCATGATGTTTTAATACTCTAAAAATAATATAAGTGAAGCATGAGAGTTCATCAATTTCTATAAAATAAAATCACCGCCGTGCTCTAAAAAGATATAAGTGAAGCACTAGAGCAACTGCCTAGCTCAAAAGATATAAGTGAAGCACATAGAGTATTCTAATAAATTCACGATTAATGTGTGTCCATCTCACAATGTGTGTACAGCAAGGATGATTGTGGTAAACTAAAAAGCAAATACTCATATCATACAAGACGCTCCAAGCAAAACACATATCATGTGGTGAATAAAAATATAGCCTCAATTAAATTTACCGATGGATTGAAGACAAAAGAGGGGATGCCATCTGGGGCATACCCAAGCTTAGATGCTTGGTTGTCCTTGAATATTACCTTCGGGTGCCTTGGTCATCCCCAAGCTTAGGCTCTTGCCACTCCTTATTCCATTGTCCATCAAAACTTTACCCAAAACTTGAAAACTTCACAACACAAAACTCAACAGAAAAATCATAAGCTCCGTTAGTATAATAAAATAAACCACCACTTTAGGTACTGTTGTGAACTCATTCTAAATTTATATTGGTGTTACATATACTGTATTCCAACTTCTCCATGGTTCATACCCCCCGATACTACCCATAGATTCATCAAAATAAGCAAACAACACATAAAAAACAGAATCTGTCAAAAACAGAATAGTCTGCGAAGATCTGAATATTACTCATACTTATGTAACTCTAAAAATTCTGAAAAAATAGGACAAAGTAGGAAATTTGTATATAAATCTTGTGAAAGAAAATTCAGAATTTTTTGTCCCTTCTGTGAAGTTTATAAATTCTGCTACTGGACGCAAAATTTCTGTTTTTCTAGCAAAATCAAAGCAACTATCACCATAAGCCATCCCAAAGGTCTTACTTGGCTCAAACAATAAAACTCAATTACTAGAGAAGTAATAATGTGTATTTATTTAAAAACATAAGCAAAAACAAAAAACACAAAATAAAATTGGGTTGCCTCCCAACAAGCGCTATTGTTTAACGCCCCTAGCTAGGCATATTGCAATAGATCTAGGTATTATCATCTTTGGTATTTAATCCATAAGTAGCCCTTATTATAGATTCATATGGAAACTTAATTTTCTTTCTTACAAAGTGTTACACGCCCTTCCTTAATGGAAATTGAAATCTAATGTTTCCTTCTTTCATATCAATAATTGCACCAATCGTTCTAAGGAAAGGTCTACCAAGAATAACAGGGCAAGTAGGATTGCAATCTATATCAAGCACAATAAAATCTATAGGCAAATAATTCCTATTTGCAACAATAAGAACATCATTAATACTTCCAATGGGTTTCTTAATAGAGGAATCCGCTAGATGCAAATTTAAAGAACAATCATCAAATTCACGGAAACCTAACACATCGCACAAAGTTTTTGGAATAGTTGAAACACTAGCACCCAAATCACATAAAGCATAACACTTATAATCTTTAATATTAATTTTTATAGTAGGTTTGCACTCATCATAAAGCTTTCTAGGGATTGAAACTTCCAACTCAAGTTTTTCTTCAAAAGATTTCATCATGGCATCAACGATATGTTTAGTAAAAGCTTTATTTTGACTATAAGCATGACGTGAATTAAGCATGGATTGCAACAAGGAAATACAATCAGTCAAAGAACAATTATCATAATTAAAGTCCTTGAAATCCAAAAGAGTGGGTTCATCGCTACTTAAAGTCTTGACCTCTCCAATCCCACTTTTATCAATTTTATCATTAAGAACTTTAAACTCCAAATTATTGGGATGCCTTCTTGCTAAAGTTGACTCATCTCCAGTCCCATATTTATCAAGATTTATATTAGAAAACAAAGATTCAATAGGGGTAACACCAGTCACTTTAAAATCTTCATCATTATTATCACAAGAAATAGAAGAACACGCTTTTACAAACCAATCTCTCTTAGCATGCATCCTAGCGGTTAGTTCTTTACTTTCATTCATAGAAATTCTAATAGCTTTTAGAGATTAATTAATATCATGCTTGGGTGACATACATCTCATCTTCAAAGAATCAATCTCAAGAGAAATCTTATCAACGTTTCTAGCCAAATCATCAATCTTAAGCAATTTTTCTTCTACCATAGCATTGAAAATCTTTTGAGAATTTATAAAATCTTTAATATTACTCTCAAGATCATAAGGCATATTATTTTAATTTCCATAAGAATTGTTGTAGGAATTACCATAATTATTAGAGGAATTACTAGGAAACGGCCTAGGGTTGAAATTGCCTCTATACGCGTTATTGCCAAGATTGTTCCTGCCAACAAAATTCACATCCATAGATTCATTATTATTCTCAATCAAAGTGGAAAAAATCATATCATTAGGATCAATAGGAGCACTCTTACTAGCAAATAATTTCATAAGTTCATCCATCTTTCCACTCAAAGTGTTAATTTCTTCAATCGCATGCACTTTTTTACTAGTGGAAGATCTTTCGGTATGCCATTCAGAATAATTAGCCATAATATTATCTAGGAGTTTAGTAGCTTCTCGTAATGTAATTTCCATAAAAGTACCTCCCGCGGCGGAATCTAAAAGATTTCTAGATGCAAAATTCAAAACGGCCTAGGGTTGAAATTACCTCTATATGCGTTATTACCAAAATTGTTCCTACCAACAGAATTCACATCCATAGATTCATTATTGTTCTCAATCAAAGAAGACAAAGGCATATAATTAGGATCAATAGGAGCACTCTTACTAGCAATCAATTTCATAAGTCCATCCATCTTTCCACTCAAAGTATTAATTTCTTCGACTGCATGCACTTTTTTATTAGTAGAAGATCTTTCGGTATGCCATTGAGAGTAATTTGCCATAATATTATCTAGGAGTTTAGTAGCATCTCCTAATGTAATTTCCATAAAAGTACTTCCTGCGACAGAATCTAAAAGATTTCTAGATGCAAAATTTAATCCGGCATAAATTTTTTGTATGATCATCCATAAACTTAAAACATGAGTAGGGCAATTTCTTATCATCAATTTCATCCTCTCCCAAGATTGTGCAACATGTTCATGATCAAGTTGCTTAAAATTCATTATATCGTTCCTAAGGGAGATGATCTTAGCGGGAGGGAAATACTTGGAAATAAAAGTATCTTTACACTTGTTCCATGAATCAATACTATTTTTAGGCAAAGATGAAAACCAAGTTTTAGCACGATCTCGTAATGAGAATGGAAATAGCTTCAATTTAACAATATCATTCTCCACATCTTTTTTCTTTTGCATATCACACAATTCAATGAAAGTATTTAGATGGGATGCAACATCTTCATTAGGACTACCAGAAAATTGTTCTTTCATAACAAGATTCAACAAAGCGGCATTAATTTCATAAGATTCCGCACTAGTGGCGGGAGCAATCGGAGTACTAATAAAATCATTATTATTAGTGTTGGAAAAGTCACACAACTTGGTATTTTCTTGATACATCGTGACAAAGCAAGCAATCTAGCACACAAGCAAACAAAAAGGCAAATATTTTTGTGTTTTTCTGAAAATGTTTTAGAAGTGGGGGAGAGGAAAACGAGAGGCAAATGGCAAATAATGTAATGCAAGAGATGAGAGTTTATGATAGGTACTTAGTAGGCTTGATGTAGAACCTTCCCGGCAATGGCGCCAGAAATTCTTCCTGCTACTTCTTGAGCTTGCGTTGATTTTTCCCTTGAAGAGGAAAGGGTGATGCAGCAAAGTAGAGATAAGTATTTCCCTCAGTTAAGAACCAAGGTATCAATCCAGTAGGAGGCACAAGCAAGTCTCCAATATATGCACCTGCACAAACTAACAAACACTTGCACACAACGCGAAAAAGGGCTTGTCAATCCCTTCACGGTCACGAACAGGAGTGAGATCTAATAGAGATAGGTATAAAAGATAAATAAAAGAGCAAACTAAAGTAAATATAAATAAAGTGCATCAAGGTATTTTTGTATTGTTGGTTTTATAGATCTGAAAATATATGATGGAAAATAGACCCGGGGGCCATAGGTTTCACTAGAGGCTTCTCTCTTGAAGAAAACATACGGTGGGTAAACTAATTACTATTGAGCAATTGATAGAAAAGCGCATAGTTATGATGATATCTAAGGCAATGATCATGAATATAGGCATCACGCCCGTGACAAGTAGACCGAAACGATTCTGCATCTACTACTATTACTCCACACATCGACCGACTCCTGCCTACATCTAGAGTATTAAGTTCATAAGAACAGAGCAACGCTTTAAGCCAGATGACATGATGTAGAGGGATAAACTCAAGCAATATGATATAAACCCCATCTTTTTATCCTTAATGGAACAATACAATATGTGCCTTGCTACTCCATCTGTCACTGGGTGAGGACACCGCAAGATTGAACCCATCACAAAGCACCTCTCCCATTGCAAGAAAAACCAATCTAGTTGGCCAAACCAAACCAATAATTCGAAGAGAAATACAAAGCTATCTCAATCATGTATAAAAGAGTTCAGACAAGACTCAAATAATATTCATAGATAATCTGATTATAAATCCACAATTCATCGGATCTCAACAAACGCACTGCAAAAGAAGATTGCATCGAATAGATCTCTAAGAACATCGAGGAGAACATTGTATTGAAGATCAAAGAGAGAGAAGAAGCCATCTAGCTACAAGCTATGGACTCGTAGGTTGATACGTCTCCATTGTATCTACTTTTACAAACTCTTTTGCCCTTGTTTTGGACTCTAATTTGCATGATTTGAATGGAACTAACCCGGAATGACGCTATTTTCAGCAGAACTGCCATGATGTTATTTTTGTGCAGAAATAAAAGTTCTCGGAATGACCTGAAACTTCACGGAGAATACTTTTGGAATAAATAAAAAATATTGGCGAAAGAATCAACCGAGGGGGACCCACCACCTGTCCACAAGGGTGGGGGCGCGCCCTACCCCCTGGGCGTGCCCCCTGGCTTGTGGGTCCCATGAAGCTCCACCTACCTCAACTCCAACTCCATATATTCATGTTCGGGGAGAAAAAAATCAGAGAGAAGGATTCATCGCATTTTACAATACGGAGCCGCCGCCACCTCCTGTTCTTCCTTGGGAGGGCAGATCTGGAGTCCGTTCGGGGCTCCGGAGAGGGGAAATCGTCGCCATCATCATGAGCAACCATCCTCCATCACCAATTTCATGATGTTCACTGCCGTGCGTGAGTAATTCCATCGTAGGCTTGCTGGACGGTGATGGGTTGGATGAGATTTACCATGTAATCAAGTTAGTTTTGTTAGGGTTTGATCCCTAATATCCACTATGTTCTAAGATTGATGTTGCTATGACTTTGCTATGCCTAATGCTTGTCACTAGGGCCCAAGTGCCATGATTTCAGATCTGAACCTATTATGTTTTCATGAATATATATGTGTTCTTGATCCTATCTTGCAAGTTATAGTCACCTACTACGTGTTATGATCCGGCAACCCCGGAGTGACAATAGTCGGGACACTTCCCGATGATGACCGTAGTTTGAGGAGTTCATGTATTCACTAAGTGCTAATGCTTTGGTCTGGTTCTCTATTAAAAGGAGGCCTTAATATCCCTTAGTTTCCATTAGGACCCCGCTGCCACGGGAGGGTAGGACAAAAGATGTCATGCAAGTTCTTTTCCATAAGCACGTATGACTATATATGAAATACATGCCTACATTATATTGATGAATTGGAGATAGTTCTGTGTCACCCTAGGTTATAATTGTTGCATGATGAATGCCATCCGACATAATTATCCATCATTGATCCATTACCTACGAGCTTTTCACATATTGATCTTTGTTTCGTTACTTTTCCGTTGCCACTGTTACGATTGCTACAAAACTGCTACTGTTACTTTTGCCACCGTTACCGTTACTTCCATACTACTTTGCTACTAAATACTTTGCTGCAGATATTAAGTCTTTCAGGTGTGGTTGAATTGACAACTCAGCTGCTAATACTTGAGAATATTCTTTGGCTCCCCTTGTGTAGAATCAATAAATTTGTGTTGAATACTCTACCCTCAAAAACTGTTGCGATCCCCTATACTTGTTGGTTATCAAGACCTTTTTCTGGCGCCGTTGCCGGGGAGCATAGCTCTATTCTCTGAGTCACTTGGGATTTATATCTGTTGATCACTATAAGGAATTTGAAAGATACTAGAACCAAAATTTTCCCCTCAACTACGAGGGGAGGTAAGGAACTACCATCTAGCTCTACACTTGATTCACCTTCTATTTTGAGTAAGCTTGCGACACCTACACCTGCTAGTAATTCTGATATGTCGCAAGTAATTGATGATGCCACTTCTGCTATGCATGATGCTTATGATGATACTACTGCTTTGCTTGATGATACTGTGCCACTAGGTGAATTTTTTGATGAAGAACTTGCTAGGGCTAGAGAGAATGAAATTACTGAAACTGATGATATTATTGAAACTGAAGATTATGATTCTCCCCCTAGATATGAACTACCTGTTGTACCTGAGGGTTATATTATGGATGAAGAAACTGCTAGAGACTTTCTTGCTTGTAATGATAGAGATGACCTTAAGAAATTGCTAGCTAAGCTGAAAGAAAAGTCTTTGAATGCTAGAATGCAATATGATCCTAAGTTTGCTACTTCACCTATCTTTGTTACTGATTAGGATTATGAATTCTATGTCGATCCTGAGTTAATTACTTTGGTTAAATCTGATCCTTTCTATGGTTATGAATCTGAAATTGTTGTGGCACATCTTACTAAATTGAATGATATAGCCACCCTATTTGCTCATGAGGAAAAAATCCACTACTATTATATTCTTAAATTGTTTCCTTTCTTGTTAAAGGGTCATGCTAAGTTATGGTTTAATTCTCTTGCTCCTGGTTGTGTGCGTAGTCCCCAGGATATGATTTATTACTTCTCTCAAAAATATTTCCCTGCTCATAAGAAACAAGCTGCCCTACAGGAAATATTTAACTTTGTGCAATCTGAAGAAGAGAGTCTCCCACAAGCTTGGGGGAGGCTTCTCCAATTACTTAATGCTTTGCCTGATCATCCTCTCAAGAAGAATGAAATACTTGATATCTTTTATAATGGACTAACCGATGCTTCTAGGGACCACCTAGATAGTTGTGCTGGTTGTGTTTTCAGGGAACAAACTGTTGAGCAAGCTAAATTGCTATTGAATAATATATTGAGTAATGATAATGATTGGACTCTTCCCGAACCACCACCTAAGCCAACTCCGAAGAAAAGAGGTATTCTATTTCTCAGTCCTGAAGATATGTAAGAGGCAAAGAAATCTATGAAAGAAAAAGGTATTAAAGCTAAAGATGTTAAGAATTTACCGCCTATTGAAGAAATACATGGTCTTGATAACCCGACACAGATAGTAGAGGTAAATTCTCTTTGTAGATTTGATGAAGGTGATATTCCTCATAATAAGTCTGCTAGTCAATGCTTGGATGAGTTTGATAATTTTATTGTTAAACAAGAAAACTTCAATGCTTATGTTAGTAGACAATTGAAACGTAATGCTCACATGCTTGATTACTTAGGTGATTATATGAGTAGAACTATTATTGATCTTAAGCTTATTAGTAAACATGCTTCTATGGTAACAACTCAAGTAGAACAAGTACTTAAGGCACATGATGATTTGCTTAATGAGTTGAATAGTAAGAATAATGATAATGCTATTAGGGTTATGACTAGAGGTGGTAAGATGACTCAGGAACCTTTGTATCCTGAGGGTCATCCTAAGAGAGTTGAGCAAGACTCTCAGAGAATTAATACTGATGCATCTAGTCCTAGTAATAAAAAGAAAAAGAAAACTGATAGGACTTTGCATGTTTCTAGTGAACCTGTTATAGACACACCTGAGAATCCAAATGATATTTCTATTTCTGATGCTGAGACACAATCTGGTGATGAACATGAACCTAGTGATAATGTTAATAATGATGTTCATGTCGATGCTCAACCTAGTAATGATAATGATGTAGAGATTGAACCTGCTGTTGATCTTGATAACCCATAATCAAAGAATCAACGTTATGATAAGAGAGATTTCGTTGCTGGGAAACATGGTAAAGAAAAAGAACCATGGGTTCAGAAACCCATGCCCTTCCCTCCTAAGCCATCCAATAAAAAGGATGATGAGGATTTTGATCGCTTTGCTGAAATGATTAGACCTATCTTTTTGCGTATGCATTTAACTAATATGCTTAAAATGCCTCCTTATGCTAACTATATGAAAGATATTGTTACAAATAAAAGAAAGATACCGGAGGATGAAATTTCCACCATGCTTGCTAATTAAACTTTTAAGGGTGGAATACCAAAGAAACTTGGGGATCCAGGAGTACCAACTATACCATGCTCTATTAAAAGAAACTATGTTAAAACTGCTTTATGTGATCTTGGAGCCGGTGTTAGTGTTATGCCTTTCTCTTTATATCGTACACTTGAATTGAATAAGTTGACACCCACTGAAATCTCTTTGCAAATGGCTGATAAATCAACTACTATACCCATCAGTATTTGTGAGGATGTGCCTGTTGTGGTTGCAAACGGTACTATCTTAACGGACTTTGTTATTCTTGATATTCCCGAGGACGACAGTATGTCGATCATCCTTGGTCGACCCTTTTTGAATACTGCAGGGGCTGTTATTGATTGCAATAAAGGCAATGTCACTTTTCATGTTAATGGTAATGAGCATACGGTACACTTTCTGAAGAAACAACCTCAAGTTCATAGTATCAATTCTATTGGAAAAATTTCAACTATTACTATCGGAGGTTTTGAATTCCCTCTCCCTACTGTCAAAAAGAAATATGATATTCTTATTGTTGGGGACATGCATATCTCCGTTGAGGTAACTTAGTGTTATTCGAAAATTCTCCGGTTCCATGTTATTCGAAAGAAGTTTGTTAATGAGACTTGTTCAACCTTATTAACGGATTCCTTTTGATGAGCATGAGATGGATGGATTTAGAAGGCACAACCTTCTGTACCCACCTCTTACTTTCTGTTATTTAGATTAAATAAAGCAAAAAATTGTATTTTCTATCTTTTTTCTGAATTATTCATGCAATAAAAAATGTCCCGAAAATAAAAGTTCTCTAAATGCCCTAAAAATTTAGTATGATTTTTTATAGAATATTTTAGAATTTCTGGCACTGAGAATGCACCAGGGGCTACACCAGTGGACCACAAGGGTGGAGGGCGCGCCCTATTCCCCTGGGCGCGCCCCCCTGCCTTATGGGTCCCACGTAGGCCCCCCTCACTTATTCCAGCACCCATCCACTTCGTCTTCTTCCAGAAAAAATTATCCCAGTGCCCAAACCCGTGTTCTAGCTCATTTTGCTGCCACTTTTGATCTCCTTGCTCAAAGCTCCATTTACAAAACTGTTTTGGGGGATTGTTCTTCGGTATGTGACTCCTCCAATGGTCCAATTAGTTTTTGTTCTAGTTCTTTATTTATTGCAAATTTTTGCTGCTGTGGTGACCTTGTTCTTGAGCTTGCATGTCAAATTTATATGGTCCAAAGTAGTTTTGATGCATGATATAGCCTTTAGACACTTGTAGGAGTAGTTGCTATCAATTTTGTTGAGTTTGGTTCACTTCTATTTTGAGTCACTAAAAGTTTCAGAAATTTTTCAGAGGAAGAAAAATGTCTAGGAAAATGTACCAAGGTGGTTCTTCGAGGAAGCAAGCACCTAGGCTCGCGATACGTGAGCCGGACCTTGAACCACCAAGGGAAGCTCAAGTGCGGCCTTGTGAATGGCCGTCGGATGAATTCATGGTTCATGCAGGTTTCAAGGATGAGTTTGATGCATACGTACAAAATGCCGGTCTTGAGGACTTCGTGTCAGTTTCAGGTAAATGGGAGATATTTTATAACTAGAGAGGAGGCGAACGCGTATGAGAGAGCTGCGGAGGCCGCTCGCCTTCAAGAAGCAGCTCGCCAAGCGGTAGCTGTCGCAGCACAGTACAACCCCAACTATGATTTCGGATACAATCTGGGCCAGTCGTGGCCCTAGACCAACTTAGGCCAAAAGCCTAAGCTTTGGGGTGTTCGTATTTCTCACCGACATTACATTCATGTTCACACATTCATTCCCGTTGTCGGTGTTCATACTTTTTCATTGTATCATCCATGTTAGTTTACTTTCTTTTTCCCGCTTTCTTCTTGTGCGTTTGAAATTTTTTGAGAAAAACAAAACAAAAAAATTAGTTGTAGCTTATTTCCTTACCATGTTTAGTAGTAGTATTAAAGAAAACCCAAAGAGATTTCTCCTTCTTCTTTTGCTTGTTGGGAGCTTTCTCGTGTAAATAGTTTTTCTCGTTCCTGTTTTACTTTCTTCAGAAAAACAAAAACTCCAAAAACATTTCAGTGTGTTTCTTTGAAATTCTTTTCTTTTCTTTGGGGGTCGAGAGGAGAAGACCACAATGAAAATGTTGAGTGGCTCTCATATGCATTATTGTTAATCTAACGAAGAGCCCATATTACCTTGTCTTCTCCTTTGAATAAATGTTTGCAGATTTCAGCTTAGTCCAATGCACGTGCACTATTATTATTATTCACATCGTTCGGTCGTGCAAGTGAAAGGCAATAATGACGATATATGATGAAATGATTGGGATGAGGAAAAGCTGGTATGAACTCGACCTATCTTGTTTTTGTAAATATGATTAGTTCATCGTTCCTTGATTCAGCCTATTATGAATGAAACATGTTTGCAATGATAATTAGAGATTATAGTTACTCATGCCATGCTTAATTAGCTAGGAGTTTATAATGGTTTACCTTGCGTGCCAACATGCTTTTAAAATGGTTGTGATGTAGTATGATAGGATGGTATCCTCCTTTGAATGATTCGAGTGGCTTGACTTGGCACATGTTCACACATGTAGTTGAAAACAAAATCAACATAGCCTCCACGATATTTATGTTCATAGTGATTTATATCCTACTCATGCTTGCACTCAATGCTGGTTACTCTCAATGCATGTTTATGATTGTTGTCGCTCTCTAGCTGGTCGCTCCCCAGTCTTTTGCTAGCCTTCACTTGTACTAAGCGGGAATACTACTTGTGCATCCACTTCCATAAACCCAAAGTTATTCCATATGAGTCCACCATACCTTCCTATATGCGGTATTTACCTGCCATTCCAAGTAAATTTGCATGTGCCAAACTCTAAACCTTCAAATGATAATCTGTTTTTTATGCCTGAATCGCTCATGTAGCAACTGGGGGCTGTCAGTATCTTCCATGCTAGGTGGGTTATTCTCACGATGAGTGGACTTCACTCATCATTCACGAGAAAATGGCTGGTAATCGGAATGCCCAGTCCCAGTCCCATGCTCAAATCAAATCAAAATAAATTAAAACAAAACTCCCCCAGGATTGTTGCTTGTATGGATGGTACCCGTTGTTTCAGACCAGCCGTGGAGTGTGCTTGTTGGTTGAGGGGGAGTAAAAACTTTACCATTCTGTTTGGGAACCGCCTATAATGTATGTAGCATGGAAGATATCGAGATCTCTTGGTCGTTATGTTGACAATGAAAGCATACCGCTCAAAATTATATTCATATATGTTTCAAAAAACTCAAGCTCTAGCACCTCTGCAAATCCCTGCTTCCCTCTGCGAAGGGCCTATCTATTTACTTTTATTGTTGAGTCATCATTCTCTTATAAAAAGCACCAGTTAGAGAGCACCACTGTCATTTGTATGCTTTGCTATTAATTGATATTGAGTATTACTGTGACTGGATCTCTTTTACCATGAATTACAATGTCTAGTCAGTCCTTGATCTTCAGGGGTGCTCTGCATTTATGTTTTGCGGTCTCAGAAAGGGCTAGCGAGATACCATCTTGTTATATCATATCATGATTGTTTTGGAAAATTGTTGTCATCTGAGATTTATTATTATTACTCGCTAGTTGATTGTGCCATTGATATGAGTAAACGTGAGACCTAAAGGTTATTGCGAATGTTGTTAGTTCATAATCTTTGCTGAAAACCTGAATGATGGCTATACATATTTGCGACAACAAGATAAAACAGAGTTTGCAAAAGTTTTTCTTTATCACTTTCAGTTTGTCAACTGAATTGCTTGAGGACAAGCAATGGGTTAAGCTTGGGGGAGTTGATACGTCTCCATCGTATCTACTTTTCCAAACTCTTTTGCCCTTGTTTTGGACTCTAATTTGCATGATTTGAATGGAACTAACCCGGACTGATGTTGTTTTCAGCAGTACTGCCATGGTGTTATTTTTGTAATGAAATGAAACTTCACGGAGAATACTTTTGGAATAAATAAAAAATATTGGCGAAAGAATCAACCGAGGGGGACCCACCACCTGTCCACAAGGGTGGGGGCGCGCCCTACCCCCTGGGCGTGCCCCCTGGCTTGTGGGTCCCATGAAGCTCCACCTACCTCAACTCCAACTCCATATATTCACGTTCGGGGAGAAAAAAATCAGAGAGAAGGATTCATCGCATTTTACAATACGGAGCCGCCGCCACCTCCTGTTCTTCCTCGGGAGGGCAGATCTGGAGTCAGTTCGGGGATCCGGAGAGGGGAAATCGTCGCCATCATCATCAGCAACCATCCTCCATCACCAATTTCATGATGTTCACTGTCGTGCGTGAGTAATTCCATCGTAGGCTTGCTGGACGGTGATGGGTTGGATGAGATTTACCATGTAATCAAGTTAGTTTTGTTAGGGTTTGATCCCTAATATCCACTATGTTCTAAGATTGATGTTGCTATGACTTTGCTATGCCTAATGCTTGTCACTAGGGCCCGAGTGCCATGATTTCAGATCTGAACCTATTATGTTTTCATGAATATATATGTGTTCTTGATCCTATCTTGCAAGTTATAGTCACCTACTACGTGTTATGATCCGGCAACCCCGGAGTGACAATAGTCGGGACACTTCCCGGTGATGACCGTAGTTTGAGGAGTTCATGTATTCACTAAGTGCTAATGCTTTGGTCCGGTTCTCTATTAAAAGGAGGCCTTAATATCCCTTAGTTTCCATTAGGACCCCTCTGCCACGGGAGGGTAGGACAAAAGATGTCATGCAAGTTCTTTTCCATAAGCACGTATGACTATATACGGAATACATGCCTACATTATATTGATGAATTGGAGCTAGTTCTGTGTCACCATAGGTTATAACTATTGCATGATGAATGCCATCCGACATAATTATCCATCATTGATCCATTGCCTACGAGCTTTTCACATATTGATCTTTGTTTCATTACTTTTCCGTTGCCACTGTTACGATTGCTACAAAACTGCTACTGTTACTTTTGCCATCGTTACCGTTACTTCCATACTACTTTGCTACTAAATGCTTTGCTGCAGATATTAAGTCTTTCAGGTGTGGTTGAATTGACAACTCAGCTGCTAATACTTGAGAATATTCTTTGGCTCCCCTTGTGTCGAATCATTAAATTTGTGTTGAATACTCTACCCTCGAAAACTGTTGCGATCCCCTATACTTGTGGGTTATCATAGGTCTGTAGTAAACTAATCACACATCATCAAAAGGGCAGCAAGGTTGGTGTAGAGGCCCTCCGTGATCGAATCCCCTCCAGCGGAGTGCCGGAAAATGCCCCAAGATGGGATCTCACGAGAATAGAAGCTTGCGGCGGCGGAAAAGTATTTTTGGCGTGTCCTCTGGTGTAGGGGGAATATTTGTGTATTTATAGGACGAAGATTAGGGTTGGAAGGTCTCCGAGGGGCCCACAAGTCCTGGGGGCGCCCCCTTGGGGCGCGCCCCTACGGCTTGTGGCCTCCTTGTGGGTCTTCTGGCCTCCTCTCCTAGTCTCGTGGGTTTCTTCTGGTCCAAGAAAAATCATCGTAAAGTTTTATTCCGTTTGGACTCTGTTTGATATTCCTTTTCTGTAAAAGTCAAAAACAAGGAAAAAAAACAGAAACTGGCACTGGGCTCTAGGTTAATAAGTTAGTCCAAAAAATAATATAAAATAGCATATAAAAAATCCAAAATAGATAATATAATAGCATGGAACAATAAAAAATTATAGATATGTTGGATTCGTATCACCTGCCAGCGGGCCCCACCTCGCCGCGGACCCCACCTGTCAGCCGCACACGCGTTGACCCGGCCTGCTGACGTGGATAATGAAAGCGTACTTAGTAGTTTACGTTTTCTGTAGATGAAAGCGTATTTCCCTGCGGTTTATAACTTAAATGCGTTTTATCTGCAGGAAAGCGTATTTCCAGATGTACGTTTTCTTTATTCAGCCGCCGACCAAATACCTCTATATTGTGAACGTTCGCCCGTTAGCCGCGAAAAAGAATACCTTTTATTTCTTTTTCTGCCTAACGAACGAACGACCATATCTCTGCGACCGTAACTCCGAATCAGGTGATTCCAAAGCCCACGTTCTCGTCTCGTCGAGCCCATTCTGTTGTTGTCATTTTCACTATGTTGTCACATACTAAAAATGAACATTTTTCCCTTGCCCTTAATCAGCCCCCTTTGAGAGGGAAATATTTCCGGCGAATCATTCTGCGAGTTCCTCGCACCTCTTCCCGATGGATCCTTCATCCCCAGGCAAGCCACGACAACCACTTGCATGATGGTCTTGCAATAGCAATGGTTTTCAATTTGAATATTCAATTGTTTTATGCATGTTATTATTTCGTGAATGCTATATATATGCTTATGAATCCATGCTTATCTTTATGCCATGATCATCTGCATCTGGTTGGTTAGATGTTTACTTGCTGATGTTATTGTTATGCTCTAGTCTAGTAATTATTTCTGATGCTAGTGCATATGCCATACTTTTATGTAGTGTTATACTTGTGATATTCATGCTCGCTATTATGCCATGCTCATTTGCATAAATGATTTACTATTATTGATATGATTTATGCTGATACTTCCTATCCATGTTCATGTTGATATCATGCTCATATGCATTGTTATTTCATCATGTTATTTTATTATAACTCTGCTCATTACTATTCAAGTTTAACCGGACATTAATTAAACTTGAACACCTGTTGGCTGAGTCATAGTGCCATCAAATCGAGCTGACCAGTGCAACCACACTTGCCTGGATGGGGAGGCCTTAATGCGGTCTATTGTCATGCCTCTCGTCGGTGCCTCCAACTAGGGAAGGTTATGTGCCTACACTACCCTAGCCCGGTGGGCGGCAATAACCTTGTGTGCCCAAGTTGTGTTGTACGCGGGTTGTCCCTGTTTGGGACCGTTTTTGTTTTGCCACGACGGTGGCCGTTTGATGTCCAGAGTGGCATCTGGGGCCACCCCATGACTTAGCCCAAAGGGGAGTTTGTCGGAGTGGCTGGGAGAGTGTCATGCAATAGATTGGTTCTATCGGAACGTCGTTGGTCCACTCGAATGGGAGAACGAGGCCTTGGGTTCCGTAGTGTGGGTACAGTGTACTAACCTCTGCAGAGTGTATAATCTATCGGTAGCCGTGCCCGCGGATATGGGCCCAGTTCGTAGTAGGTCACACTATGGGTCAACAGTAATAATAACCTGACTAATAAACAACCCTGGTTCGATGAGGACAGAAGTTGGTTGATCTTTATGTGATCGTGAGAGGATCACAATGGTATTGTTGATACCAAAGTTAGTTGATCTTTATGATGTCATGTGATGACGCGGGTAGAGATCGAGCTCCTTGTGGTCATGTGATGATCACTATGGTATTGTTAATACCAAGCTTGGTTAATCCTGAGGTAACTGTGTGATGTCCATGATGGTAAGTTGATACATGTGGTGGTTACGAAGTCACCTCCGAACAGAGTAAGTTGATCCCTGATATTTTAAACATGTTGCATGCTAGTATCATCATGTTCATATGTCAATGCCATGCTCATATTGTTCTAGTAGTATCATGTTCATCATGGATGATTAATCTGTAAAATGCCATGCTATTGTTTGTCTTGATTGCTTTGGTTGTTGTGAGCTTGCGAGTACATTCAAAGTACTCACCTGGCGTGTCATGCCAGTTTGTAGGTCATGCCGTGTTTGCTTGCTTGTCAAGGATCCCGAGTTTGTGAGCTAGGATATGTGTTCCAGCTAGAGTCCCTGCGGAGTGGAGTTCATCATCGTCGTCGCTGTTCCGCTGCTAGAAGTTATTCCGCTTTCCCGAGTCATTCCGCTGCTAGCATAGAGCTACCCTGGACAGGCGTAGTGTCGCCGTGCCTATATGATCCTTGTATCTTCAAAACCCTTGTACCCATATCATTTGTAATAGAGAGCTGATTTGTTCTATGCCAAGCAGTGCCATATTCCAGAAGACTTGATCTCTAGGCTGGAATACGGGGTGTTCCGGTCTCTCTGAGCCGGGGTGCCACACTGCGCGAGTGGTTCTACATCACCGAGCCACTCACCCCGGGCCAAGCCGATGTCCTAGTCTTCTCGGCCGGGCCCCCAAAGAAACTCAAGTCCTGGAGGGAGAAGGGCGTCGTCTTGGGGGGCCCCAAGGAGGTGGAAGTGTTGATCAAGAAGATCAAATGGTGGTCCACTAAGAAGGATCTCCAGCTCCCCCAAGTGATGCCACATCCTTTCGCTCCAGCTCCGGGCTACCCCGATGTGGGAGCACAAATCCGGGGACGTAGGGCCATTCTCCGCTTCTTCCGCTCTAACCTAGCCGGCATGTGGACCCGACTCCTCAAACTGGCCAAGGATAAGATCCCCAAGGAGGGGAAGGACCTCGGCTCCGAGGTTGGCTATGGAGCCCCACCGATAAGTATTCTATCACACATGGTCATATTCTTCTATTTATGTGTGGCAAGATCGACGTTTACAAACCACCTGGCTCTATAATTGCAGAAGTGGTCGGCTTTAATGCAGAAAATGCATTGCCCGACCCCATTTCCCGAGGAGCCGAGGACCCCCCTGCTCACAACGCTCCTCGTAGAGGAGCCACACGTGGTAATCCCCAAGGGAGCGAAGTCCCGGAAGGGCCAAGCGGGTCTTCGGATCCAGGACACCTCGGCCGCCTAGTCCGAGGAGACACACGCATCCTCCACCCATGATGACGATGAGGAGGAGGACAAGAAAGAGGAGAACCCCCTCCGAAGTGGAATAGGACGGCGCCAGAAGACGCTGAGGCTGGCACGCGGCCAAAGAGGCCGAAAAGGACCTCGGCCGGGACCGCCGGCCAGCCGCCGGAGAAAATCGTTCTCTCTGACAAGTCAGAGGACGACCACCCTCGCCATGGGGAGGAAGAAGCCGGCACCCCGACGGTATGTGTTGTCCTTTTCCTATTTAACTTTCATCAAATTTCTTTAGTAGGAGTGAATTCATCTGAGCACTCTTGGTATTTTTGGTATTTTTGTTGTATAGATTGGAAAGTAAAGATTGCAAAATAGTAAATGAGATGCGATGTAAATAAAAGAGATGCAATATAATAGAAAAGAGACCTGGGGGCCATAGGTTTCACTAGTGGCTTCTCTCAAGATAGCATGTATTACGGTGGGTAAACAAATTACTGCCGAGCAATTGATAGAAAAGCGCATAGTTATGAAGATATCCAAGGCAATGATCATGAATATAGGCATCACGTCCGTGTCAAGTAGACCAAAACGATTCTGCATCTACTACTATTACTCCACACATCGACCGCTATCCAGCATGCATCTAGAGTATTAAGTTCATAAGAACGGAGTAACGCATTAAGCAAGATGACATGATGGAGAGGGATAAACTCAAGCAATATGATATAAACCCCATCTTTTTATCCTCGATGGCAACAATACAATACGTGCCTTGCTGCCCCTACTGTCACTGGTAAAGGACACCGCAAGATTGAACCCAAAGCTAAGCACTTCTCCTGTTGCAAGAAAGATCAATCTAGTTGGCCAAACTAAACCGATAATTCGAAGAGACTTGCAAAGATATCAAATCATGCATATAAGAATTCAGAGAAGAACCAAATAATATTCATAGATAATCTTGTTCATAAATCCACAATTCATCGGATCTCGGCAAACACACCGCAAAAGAGTATTACATCGAATAGATCTCCAAGAACATCGAGGAGAACTTTGTATTGAGAATCAAAGAGAGAGAAGAAGCCATCTAGCTAATAACTATGGACCCGAAGGTCTGTGGTAAACTACTCACACTTCATCGAAGAGGCAATGGTGTTGATGTAGAAGCCCTCCGTGATCGATTCCCCCTTCGGCAGATCGCCGGAAAAGGCCCCAAGATGGGATCTCACGGGTACAGAAGGTTGCGGCGGTGGAAAAGTGGTTTCGTGGCTCCCCCTGATGTTTCTAGGGTATAAGAGTATATATAGGCAAAAGAAGTATGTCGGTGGAGTTACGAGGGGCCCACGAGGGTGGGGGCATGCCTACCCCCCTGGGCGCGCCCTCCTGCCTCGTGGCCTCCTCGAGGAGTTCCAAACTTCAACTCCCAAGTCTTCCGAATTGCTTTCGGTCCAAGAAAGATCATCGCGAAGGTTTCATTTCGTTTGGACTCCGTTTGGTATTCCTTTTCTGCGAAACTCTAAAATAGGCAAAAAAACAGAAACTGGCACTAGGCCTTCGGTTAATAGGTTAGTCCCAAAAATAATATAAAAGAGCATATTAAAGCCCATTAAACATCTAAAACAGATAATATAATAGCATGGAACAATCAAAAATTATAGATACGTTGGAGACGTATCAGCACGCTTTCCTCTTTGGTGCTAAGGGAGCAAGACATCTTGCCGGTTCCCGAAGCAATCCCCAAAGGTTGCTGTTCCGGTGCTAGAAGACCAGGACGTGGGCTCGTCAGGACGGAGGTCATCGCCGAGCCCACCTACGCGCCATAGCCAGAAGCTTTGCAGGCGAAGACCACCTTTTGGCAGGATAAGATGTACTACTGGCCCCCTTCAAAATTGGCTGTTGTGGCATCC
This sequence comes from Thinopyrum elongatum, assembly GCA_011799875.1. Classification (NCBI taxonomy): domain Eukaryota; kingdom Viridiplantae; phylum Streptophyta; class Magnoliopsida; order Poales; family Poaceae; genus Thinopyrum; species Thinopyrum elongatum. Next base: position 202,360,720 of record CM022298.1, read on the forward strand.
CTTCCCGCCTAGAGCTTTCGGGGGAAGAGGACCAGGGCAGGTATAAGTATAGGCTAGTCTCCACCGTAGAGAGGGGTCGAATCCTGGGAGTCCAGAGAAGAGTGAGGAGCCCTCCTGAGGCACCACACTCTTGTACTAGTTCATACTCATCCTCCCTCATGAGGCAATCCACCCCAAAGTAGGAGTAGGGTCTTACACCACAAGGTGGCCCGAACCTGGGTAAATCATCGTGTTCCGCCTTGTCTTCCCTCTCGCTCAAGCACGCCGGAGCATCACCGTGAGGCAGCGAGCAGCGGGTCGTAGCTAGTGGAGTTCTTCACGCACACCCCAGAGTTTGAACCTCACTTTGGGTCCTTGGAGCCCCGATTCCGACATTTGGCGCGCCAGGTAGGGCTGTGTCAGAGTTCTTCCGCTTTGCCTCGTCCTCGCTCCACCGTTCCCATGGCCGATGCTTGTCGTGTTCGTGCCAAGTGCCGTGCAGCTTGCGTCGCCTAGACGGAGGTGATGGGCCGCGGTGCCTGCCGTCATTCCCCGTCGGCCGCGGCCAACGCCGCTACCGACCCCGCCGCTCACGAGTAGCAGGACTCCTCCCTGCCGCCCTCCGTGCAGCACGACGGCCGCACCGCCACGCCTTCTCTCATCCCAGCCACAACTTCGTCTTCCCATGCTCGCCGCAGGCCGGCGAACGCGTAGGCTGCGCTGCTCATGGCGCGCGAGTTGCTGCGCTACCGCCCCGCCAACGAAGGTTATGATGCCTAGCTGGGCCACATCACCGAGCTCGTCAACGCCGCGAGCGAGGCCCCGGCGCCCTCCAATTCGCTCCGTCCTCCACCATCCTGCGCATGTGATGTGGCGCACGGCGCACCTTCGTCCCCTCCCCTACGCGGCGACAACGCCGAGCCCCGACACGACGCACGGCCTCACGACCCGCCGCGTGGAGCACTGGCGCCGGCTCGGGACGAGGCCAGTTGTGAGATTGTGCATCAGCTGCTGCACGACGCGCGTGCTCCCCCCGCGCTGCTACGTCAGCACCAAGACCGGGCCGTCCACGAAGCCGTGGCGCATGGGCGCCATGACCGTGCTGCTCCTGCGCTCGTGAGCTATGCCGGGTGGTCTGGCTGGTCAAGTTCAAGCCGGAGCTGCCCCCTCGCTACGACGACATCCCCGACCCCACAGAGTTCCTCCAGCTCTAAGCGCTGAGCATCGAGGCGGCGAACGGCGACGACAAGGTCATGGCGAACTAGTTCCCCATGGCCCTCAAGTATGGCGCGCGCTCCTGGCTCATGAACCTTTCCGAGGGGTCAATCTCTTCGTGGGATGAGCTCCGCGAGCGGTTCATCGCCAACTTCCAGAGCACCCGCGACCACGCCCTCACCATCAACGACCTGTGGTGAGTGAAGTAGCACCCTGGCAAGACCCTCCGCAAGTACATTCAACGTTTCACGCAGGTCCGCCTCAAGATCCTGAAGGCCTCGGATGAAGCGATCATCTCGGCGTTTATCAACGGTGTCACGGACGTCAGGATGAGCGAAAAGCTCGCCATCAATGATGACCTGTGCACGACGCTGGAGCTGTTCAACCTGGCTGACAAGTGCGCAAGGGCAGAAGAAGGCCGTCTCTCTCTTGTCAACAACCCCGATGTTGAGTCCGAGGACAAGAAGGCCAAGGCCAAGGAGGTGAAGCGCAAAGGCCCCACTGTGCTGGCGATGGAGCCAGAGCTGAAGCGCGATCGCGACCATGACGTCCCCAGCAAGGACGGCCGCCTGTTTTGCGTCTACCACAATGTGCGCACCCACAACACTGACGACTGTCAGGAGCTCAGGGTGCTCCTTGAAAAGCGCTTGCGCCGCCGCCCCAAGCGCAATGACCATGGTTTCGGCCATGGAGGGGGCCGCGGTGGAGGACGCTGGGACAACCGCAACCCCCGTCAAGGCTGGCGTGACCAGCCTCGCGAGGAGGGATGGCGTGATCAGCCACGTGACGGCGCCTGGCGCGATCAGCCTCGCAAGGCCCGTCCTCAGGGCAACATCAGCCTCCCGCCTCTGCCGCCGCCCCCCAGGAGGAACGACAACAACCAGCTAGGCGAGGGGGCTGGGGGCTACCAGGAGCCTCGCGCCATAGCCTGCATCCTCGGTGGAGCTCAGGCCCCCGCGTCGAATCGCCTCTTCAAGCAGTTCTCTCGTGAGGTGAACGCCGCCCTCCCGAGGCTTGAGGTTGTGTGCCCCCTCAAGTTGTCGCAATATGCCATCACCTTCGATCCAAGGACCACGTCAGGTGTTCATCCACCACCAGCGTGCTTCCCATGCTGTGCACGCTCACCATCAGCAATATCTCTGTCATCATGACCCTCATCGATGGCGGTGCCAGACTCAACGCGCTCTTTGTCGACACCTTTGAGACGCTTCAAGTGCCTTATGACTAGCTCATGCCCACCAGGCCATTCTCTGGGGTGACCGACGGCTCCACCACCCCCTGGGGTAGGTGCGCCTCCCAGTCACCATCGGCACTCGCGACAACTACCACACCGAGCTCATCAACTTCAACACGGCCCACATTGGCCTCCCGTACAACACCATCCTGGGGTACCCTGCCCTTGCCAAGTTCATGGCGGCGACCCACCATGGCTACAATGTCCTCAAGATGCCAGGGTGCAGCGGTGTCATCACTGTTTCCTGTGATGAGAAGGATGTGGTCTCCTCCCTCGAGCATGCTTATCAGGCTCCGGCGGCCGAGAATTCTGATGGGGAGGGTGACGTCGTGCCTCCCGAGGCTACTGTCGGAGTCTGGGGGTTCCACTGACCCAAACTAGGTTCGAACTCTGGGGCGTGTATGAAGGATCCCGCTTCACAACGACATGCTGCTCGCCACCCCCACGGCCTGATCTCGTCGAGTACGCGCGAGCGAGAAGAAGAAGTAAACACGTCAATTTATCCAGGTTCGGGCCACCTTGCGGTGTAAAACCCTACTCCTGCTTTGTGGTGGATTGCCTCGCGAGGAGGATGAACTAGTACAATGAGTGAGCTGCCTCGCGAGGGCTTAGGACCAGACTAGGGATCCAAGGTTTTGACCCCTCTCTATGGTGGATATTAACCTATACTTATACTAGGCCCGGTCCTCTTCCCTCATAACTTAGGCGGGAAGGGATGCCACAGTGGCCAATTTTGATGGGGGACAGGAGTAGACCCTATCTTGACTAAAGGTGGTCTTCACCTGCAAAGCTTCTGGTCGTGACGCAGCTGTGGGCTCGGTGATGACCTTCGTCCTGCTGAGCCCGTGGTCTTGGTCTTGTTGCACCGGAATGGAAATCTTTGGGGGATTCCTCAGGAAAACGCGCTTGTCCTTGCCTCCTTAGCACCGAAGAGGAAACTGTCCTGTCCTGCGCCCGCTGGCGCCCTCCTGGCATTGGTCGTCATGGCTCACATCACCGCGAGCCTCGTGAGGTGGGGTGCCTGAATAGAGATGTTCGCCCCTTGGGAGGCAGCCTCGGGATGCCGCCCTTCGGTAGGCCTTGATGTTGTTCGCCTCGCGAGGCGGGGGGGGGGGGGGGGGGCGCTCGCGAGGGTCTTGTCTGTGAAACCTTGGAGTTGGGCCATGCTGGGCCGCATGATGGAAATATGCCCTAGAGGCAATAATAAAATGGTTATTATTATATTTCCTTAATCACTATAAAGGTTTATTATTCATGCTAGAATTGTATTGACCAGAAACTTAAATACATGTGTGAATACATAAACAAATACCGTGTCCCTAGTGAGCCTCTACTAGACTAGCTCGTTGACCAAAAGATGGTTAAGGTTTCCTAACCATAGACATGAGTTGTCATTTGATAATGGGATCACATCATTAGGAGAATGATGTGATGGACAAGACCCAACCGTTAGCATAGCATATGATCGTTTAGTTTATTGCTACTGCTTTCTTAATGTCAAATACATATTCCTTCGGCCATGAGATCATGCAACTCCCGGATACCCGAGGAATACCTTGTGTGCTATCGAACGTCACAACGTAACTGGGTGATCATAAAGATGCTCTACAGGTATCTCCGAAGGTGCCTGTTGAGTTGGTGTGAATCGAGATTGGGATTTGTCACTCTGTGTATCAGAGAGGTATCTCTGGGCCCTCTCGGTAATACACATCACAAGAAGCTTGCAAGCAAATTGACTAAGGAGTTAGTTGCAAGATGATGTATTATGGAATGAGTAAAAAGACTCGCCGGTAATGAGATTGAACTAGGTATAGAGATACCGATGATCGAATCTCGGGCAAGTAACATACCGATGGACAAAGAGAATTACGTATGTTGTCATAAGGTTCGACCGATAAAGATCTTCGTAGAATATGTAGGAACCAATATGGGCATCTAGGTTCCGCTATTGGTTATTGACCGGAGAGGTGTCTCGGTCATGTCTACATAGTTCTCGAGCCTGTAGGGTCCGCACGCTTAACGTTCGTTGATGATATAGTGTTATATGAGTTATGTGATTTGGTGATGGAATGTTGTTCGGAGTCCCGGATGAGATCACGGACATGACGAGGAGGTCCGAAATGGTCCGAAGGTAAAGATTGATATATAGGACGATACTATTTGGACACCGAAAGGGTTTTGGGAGGTACCGGGTAGTCATCGAATCACCGGAAGGGTTTCCGGGAAGCCCCGGGAGATATATGGGCCATATGGGCCAAGTAAGAGCTAGATGGCAGTTCCTTACCTCCCCTCGTCTTAGAGGGAAAAATCTTAGTCTTGGTATCTTTCAGATTCTTCACAGTGATAAATTGATAATAATAATCCCAAGTGACTCAACAAATATAACTATGCTCCCCGGCAACAGCGCCAGAAAAAGTTCTTGATAACCCACAAGTATAGGGGATCGCAACAGTTTTCGAGGGTAGAGTATTCAACCCAAATTTATTGATTCAACACAAGGGGAGCCAAAGAATATTTGCAAGTATTAGCAGCTGAGTTGTCAATTCAACATCACCTGGAGATTAATTATCTGCAGCAATATGATCAGTAGCACAATAGTATGATAATTTTGATAGCAGTGGTAACAGTAATAGTGACGGTAACAGTGATAGCAATGGTTTTGTAGCAGTTGTGACAGTAACAATAGCAATAGTAACTTAGCAAGAACAATATGTGAAAAACTCGTAGGCATTGGATCGGTGAATTCGTTGGATGATATTCATCATATAACAGTCATAACCTAGGGCGATACAAAACTAGCTCCAGATCATAAATATAATGTAGGCATGTATTCCGTAAATAGTCATACGTGCTTATGGAAAGAACTTGCATGACATCATTTGTCCTACCCTCCCGTGGCAGCGGGGTCCATAAGGAAACTAAGGGATATTAAGGCCTCCTTTTAATAGAGAACTGGAACAAAGCATTAACACATAGTGAATACATGAACTCCTGAAACTACGTCATCACCGGAAAGTATCCTGAATACTGTCACTCCGGGGTTTGCGGATCATAACACGTAGCAGGTGCATATAACTTGCAAGATCGGATCTAGAACATAGATATAATGGTGAAAACATAAACGGTTCAGATCTGAAATCATGGCACCCGGGCCCAAAGTGACAAGCATTAAGCATGGCAAAGTCATAGCAACATCAATCTCAGAACATAATGGATACTAGGGATCAAGCCCTAACAAAACTAACTCGATTACATGATGAATCTCATCCAACTCCCTCACCGACCAGTGAGCCTACGAAGGAATTACTCACTCTCGGTGGGGAGCATCATGGAATTGGTGATGGAGAAGGATTGGTGATGATGAAGATCAAAGATTCCCCTCTCCGGAGCCCCAAACGGACTCCAGATCTGGCCTCCCGATGAAGAACATGAGGTGGCGGCTGCTCCGTCTCGTGAAACGCGATAATCTTTCTCCCTGATTTTTTCCTCCGAAAATAGGATTTTATAGCGTCGGAGATAGGGTCAGCGGGGCCGCCAAGTGGGCACAACCCACCTGGCGCGCCAGGAGGGGGGCACCCTGGTGGGTTGTGCTCCCCCAGGGACCCCCCTCCGGTGGTTCTTGGCTCCAGTATTTTTCTTTTATTGTATAAAAATTCTCCAAAAAAATTCGTTCCATTCCGAGAACTTTTATTTGTGCACAAAAAGAACACCATGGTAGTTCTGCTTAAAACAGCGTTAGTCCGGGTTAGTTTCATTCAAATCATGCAAATTAGAGTCCAAAACAAAAGTAAAAGCATTAGGAAAAGTAGATACGATGGAGACGTATCAACTCCCCCAAGCTTAAACCTTTGCTTGTCCTCAAGCAATTCAGTTGATAAACTAAAAGTGAAAAAGAAAAACTTTTATGAACTCTTTTGCTCTTGTTTACATAAATAAGCTTAAGTAGCACCCAAGTTTTCAGCAAAGATTATGACTAACCACATCGACAATAACTCTTAAAAATTATATTAACTCATATCAATGGCATAATCAACTAGCGATCAATAATAAGATATCTCAAATGACAACACTTTGTCAAACAACCACGATATAATATGACAACAGTGGTATCTCGCTAGCCCTTTCTGAGACCGCAAAACATAAATGCAGAGCACCTCCAAAGTTCAAGCAGCGACTAAACATTGTAATTCATGGTAGAAAACATCCAGTCACGATGCACCCAACATTAGCTATACACAATGCATGTGGATGACAATAGTGCTCTCAGATCTGGCGCTTATTTGAGAAGGTGATGACTCAACATAAAAGTAAATAGATAGTCCCTTCGCAGAGGGAAGCAGTGATTTGCAGCGGTCTAGAGCTCAAAATTTTAAAACAGAGATAAATGAAATTTTGAGAAATGCACCCTTCCCGTTTACTTCGCGACCATTTGTTATCGATATCTTCCATGCTAAACACATTAGTGGCGGTTCTCAAGCGATAAAAGTAAAGGTTTACTCCCCCTCCACCAACAAACACACTCCACGGTTAGCCGAATCCACAGGTACCGTCCATACCAACAACAGTCCTAGGGGAGTTTTGTTTAATTATTTGCAATTTTTGATTTTGGGACTGGGAATCCCTATTACCGCCCCTCTCGTGCAAGGACAAGTGAAAAAACACTCGTCATGAGAATAACCCGCTTAGCATGGAAGATATCAACTACCTCCTGTCGCTCTATGAACAATCCAGGCACACAAAAACGGATGTTTATTTGAAATTTTAGAGGCGGCACATGCAAATTTACTTAGAACGGCAGGGTAATACCGCATATAGGTAGGTATGGTGGACTCATCTGGAATAACTTTGGTTTTAGGATTTTGATGCACAAGCAGTATTCCTGCTTAGTACAGGCGAAGGCTAGCAATTAGGTTGAGAAGCGGCCAGCTAGAGAGCGAAAACGGTCATGAACATGCATTATGAATAAGTAACATTGGATACTAGCATGGGTAGGATATGGACACCATGAACATAAATATCATAGAGGCTATGTTGGTTTTGATTCAACTACATGTATGAACATGTGCCAAGTCAAGCCACTTGAAACATTCGGAGGAGGATACCATATCATCATACTACATCACAATCATTTTAACATAATGTTGACATCCAAGATAAATCATTATCCACTCCTAGCTACTTAAGCATGGCATGAGAAACTATAATCTCTAATTGTCATTGCAAACATGTTTGATCATAATAGGCTGAATCATGGATACTAGGTTAAACATATTTACAAAAACAGAACAAGTTGAGTTCATACCTGTTTCTCTCTACCTCAGCCAGTTCATCAAATATCATCATTATTGCCTTTCACTTGCACGACCGAATGATATGACAATAATAATAGTGCAAAAATGCCTTGGACTAAGCTGGAATCTGCAAACATTTTATTCAAAAGGAGAAGACATAGTAATATGGGCTCTTGTTAGATCAATATCAATGCATATGAGAACCACTCAACATTTTCATCGTGGTCTTCTCCTTTATATGACTCAATAAAAAGAGAATTTCAGAGAAACACACTGAAATATTTTTGGAGTTTTTGATTTTTCTTACAGGAAGCAAGTTAGAGAAAAGAAAAACAAAAATGAGAAAAACTATTTACACGGGAAAGCTCCCAACAAGCAAGAAGAAGAATTGAGAAATCTTTTTGGGTTTTCTTTTAATACTACAACTAACTAACTAGAAAGAAAAACCGAAAAGAAGTCAGAAACAATTTTTTTTGGATTTTCTCAAAGTTTTTCAAACACACAAGAAGAAAGCGAGAAAATAAATCTAGCATGTATAATACAATGAGAAAGTGTGAACACCGATAACTGGAATGAAATGCTGAACATGAATATAATGTCGGTGGAAATACGTACTCCCCCAAGCTTAGGATTTTGGCCTAGCTTGGTAATCACCGTCCATAGCCTGCGTAATAATCAGAGTGGTAGCTCACGGAGGCTCTTGGTGCAGCCTCCTCAGCCCGCCGAGCAGCAGCAACATCCGCGTTGTGTGCGCGGGCCTCTCTCTCAAGGACATAATACCTTCTTTTGCTGTGAAAATCAAAGAGAGCAGGCGCAGGCAAAATAACAGGCACAATAGGGTTTTTATTGAACATCAAGTTATAAGTATAATCAGTGATGGTGCCCGTGAGGAACTTATGATGTTTCATGGCATCAAAGTCTAAGTACTGAGTGGGTAGGATGGGGTCGTAAGGCAGAGGTGTAACCCCAGCCTCTTTAGCTAAACGAGAAGCATAAATCCCACCATAAAAATAACCACTACCAGTGTTGTGTTGCAATCTACGTGCAACAATCGCTCCAAGGTTATAGCGTTTAATCCCGATGAGAGCAGTGTGTATGAGGCTCAGGTCAGGAGCACATAGTGTACTACAATCTTGCTTTCCCACGGTGCATTTGCCATTAAAGAGTGCAAAGTATTGAATTGATGGGAAATGAATACTTTTTATTCTGCCTTGTGTCACTCCTCTATCCTCGCCATAGCAAAGGCTAGTAAAAAATGACTCATATTCAGATCTCGGTGGCTTGTCCAGCGAACCCCAAAATGGAATTTTACAAACACCACAGAACACGTCTAGAGGCATGGTAATCGAACGGTCATAAAGTTTAAATGAAACTCTAGACTCACGAGGATGAAATTTAAATGCTTTAGTAAACGATTCTGTGAGACTGAGATGCTGGTTGCACTTATCTTCAATGTAGGGACCGAGTTTGGCATTGTGAACATATTGATCAAATTCTTCTTTAATACCTACCATTATCATGAAATCGTCGCATGGCCATAAGCCCATATTGAACTTGAACTTGGTTCAACATAAGAGTGACGGGTTGAGCCACTACTAGAAGATGCCTCCGAGGACCTCCGCCTCGAAGAACTCCTTCCAAAGAGGTTCATCATATTCGCGTACAATTTTCTGAGAATTTTTGGGTCACAAAATTTTTGTCAACAAAACTTTACAAGATTGATAGCAACTACTCATAGGGATGCATAGAGGCCATATCAAGCATTCAAACTACTTAGAACTTTAAGAATTCAACATGCAAGCTCATCTACAGCAGCACCAAGAGCAGCTAAGTATTCAAAATATAATCCACTAAAGCAAAAACTAATTGGACCAATGTGGGAGTCACATACCAAGTAGCGATCCCCCAAAACAGTTTCGAAAATGGAGCTTCGAGCAAAGAGATCGAAATCCGCGGGTTTGAGAGCAAGAACACGAGGGAGAGAGCGATGGTGAATTTTTCTGGAGGTAGGTGATGACATGGGCTAAAGAGATAAGTGAGGGGGCCCACGTGGGGACCACAACCCACCAGGGCGCGCCTGGGGCTGCTGGCGCGCCCAGGTGGGTTGTGCCCACCTGGAGCACCCCCTCTGATGTTATTTGCACTAAAAATTTAGAAATATTCAGAAAAAAAATCGTATTAAATTTTCAAGGCATTCTGAGAACTTTTATTTTTGGGCCATTTTTTATTGCACGGAAAAATCGAAAAACAGGAAAAACATGGCATTTTATTTTATTTAACTAAGGAAAACAGAAAACAAAAGTTGGAAACAGAAGGTTGTGCTTACTAAATTCATCAACTTCATACCTCTCAAAAATGATCCATTAATAAGGTTGATCAAGTCTTATTAACAACCACTTTCGATTGGCATGAAACCGAAGAACTTTCGTAAAACACCAGGTTACCTCAACGGGGATATGCATGTCCCCAACGATAAGCATTTCATATTTCTTTTTGTCAGTAGGTAGAGGTAGTTGAAAGCTTCCAATTGTGAGTGTCGGAGATTTTTCAATAACATTAATACCATTCACTTGGAATTGTTTCTTCGGAAAGTGCACCGTATGCTCATTACCATTGATATGAAAAGTGACCTTGCTTTTATTACAATCAATAACAGCCCCTGCAGTATTCAAGAAGGGTCTACCAAGGATAATCGACATGTTGTCGTCCTCGGGCATCTCAAGTATAACAAAGTCAGTTAAGATAGTAACATTTGCAACAACAACGGGCACATCCTCACAAATACCGATAGGTATGGCAGTTGATTTGTCAGCCATTTGCAAAGATATTTCAGTAGGTGTGAGCTTATTCAAGTCAAGTCTTTTATATAAAGAGAAAGGCATAACACTAACACCAGCTCCTAAATCATACAAAGCAGTCTTAACATAATTTCTTTTGATGGAGCAAGGTATAGTTGGTATTCCCGGATCTCCAAGTTTTTTAGGTAATCCATCTTTAAATGAATAATTAGCAAGCATGGTGGAGATTTTAGCTTCTGGTATTTTTCTCTTATTAGTGATGATGTCTTTCATATATTTTGCATAAGGGGCCATCTTTAAAATATCAGTCAAGCGAGTGCGCAAAAAGACTGGCATAAGCATTTCAGTAAAGTGTTCAAATTCTTCATCATCCTTTTTCTTAGTTGATTTAGGTGGAAAGGGCATGGGTTTTTGAACCCATTGTTCTCTTTCTCTTCCATGTTTTCTAGCAACAAAGTCTCTTTTATCATATCTTTTATTTTTAGGTTGTGGGTAATCAAGATCAACAGCAGGTTCTATCTCTACTTCATTATCCGGTTCTTTATCATTGTCTGGTTGGGTATCTTCATGAACATCATCATTATCTTTTTCATTATCACTAGATGAATGTTCATTACCAGATTGAGTTTCAGCATCAGAGATAGAAACATCATTATTATTTTCAGGAGGTTTTTCTGTTTTAGGTTCACTAGCGGAATGCAAAGTCCTATCATTTTTCTTTTTCTTTTTAGATGGACTAGGTGCATCGGTGTTATTTCTTTGTGAATCCTATTCAATTCTTTTAGGGTGCCCCCCAGGATAAAGTGGTTCCTGAGTCATTTTACCTCCTCTAGTTGCTACTCTAATAGCAAAGTCATGTATGTTGTTGTTCATTTCATCAAGTAATTCTCTTTGAGATTTAGCAACTTGTTCTAGTTGAGTTTGAACCATGGAGGCATGTTTTCCTACACCTCTAACATCATTTGAGATTCTAAATAACAAGTCACTCAAGCGAGCAATCATATCAGAATTATATTTCAATTGTTTCATAACATTGGCATTGAAGTGATCTTGTTTCATAATGTAGTTGTCAAACTCATATAAGCACTAACTAGGATGTTTATTATAAGGGATATCACCTTCATCAAACTTTAATAAAGAATTTACCTCTACCACCTGTGATGGTGGTGGTGTGTTGAGGCCATGTATTTCTTCGATAGGTGGTAATTTTTTAACATCCTCTGCTTTAATACCCTTTTCCTTCATACTTTTTTTTGCCTCTTGCATATCTTCAGGACTGAGACATAAGATACCCCTCTTCTTCAGAGTGGGTTTAATCGGTGGTTCAGGAAGAGTCCAATCATCATAATTTTTTAATATATTATTCAATAATTCCTCAGCTTGTTCAACAGTTCATTCCCTGAAAACACAACCAACACAACTATCTAGGAAGTCCCTAGAAGCATTGGTTAGTCCATTATAGAAGATATCAAGTATTTCATTTTTCTTAAGTGGATGATCAGGCAAAGCATTAAGTAATTGGAGAAGCCTCCGCCAAGCTTGTGGGAGACTCTCTTCTTCAATTTGCACAAAGTTAAATATTTCCTGTAAAGCAGCTTGTTTCTTATGAGCAGGAAAATATTTTTCAGAGAAGTAATAAATCATATCCTGGGGACTACGCACACAACCAAGAGCAAGAGTATTGTACCATATCTTAGCATCACCCTTTAATGAGAACAGAAATAATTTGAGAATATAATAGTTGCGAATTTTATCCTCATGGGCAAAGAGGGTGGCTATATCATTTAATTTGGTGAGGTGTGCCACAACAGTTTCATTTTCATAGCCATGGAAAGGATCAGATTCAACCAAAGTAATTAACTCTGGGTCGGCAGAGAATTCAAAATCCTTATCATCAACAAAGATAGGTGAGGTTGCAAACTGAGGATCACATTTCATTATAGCATTCAAAGTCTTTTCTTTATACTTGCATAATAATTTCTTCTGATCGTTTCTATCCTTACAAGCAAGAATATCTCTAGCTACCTCTCCATCCATAACATAACCCTCAGGTATCTTAGGCAATTCAGATATAGGAGAGCTAGGTCTAACGGGTGTTTCAAGATTTTCAGTTTCAAGTGCTTCATCAGTTTCAATAATTGCTTTCTCTCTAACTCTAGCAATTTGTTCATCAAGAAATTCACCTAGTGGCACATCATCATCAAGCAAGGTACTAGCATCATTATGAGTACCATTCATAGAAGTAGCATCATCAATAACCTGCGACATATCAGGATTAATAGCATGTGGTGGTGTTGCAAGTCTACTCAAAATAGAAGGTGAATCAAGTACAGAGCTAGATGGCAGTTTCTTACCTCCCCGCGTCTTAAAGGGAAAAATCTTAGTCTTGGTATCTTTCAGATTCTTCATAGTGATAAATTGATAATAATAATCCCAAGTGACTCAACAAATATAGCTATGCTCCCCGGCAACAGCGCCAGAAAAAGGTCTTGATAACCCACAAGTATAGGGGATCGCAACAGTTTTCGAGGGTAGAGTATTCAACCCAAATTTATTGATTCGACACAAGGGGAGCCAAAGAATATTTGCAAGTATTAGCAGCTGAGTTGTCAATTCAACCACACCTAGAGATTAATTATCTGCAGCAATATGATCAGTAGCACAGTAGTATGATAATTTTGATAGCAATGGTAACAGTAATAGTGACGGTAATAGTGATAGCAATGGTTTTGTAGCAGTTGTGACAGTAACAATAGCAATAGTAACTTAGCAAGAACAATATGTGAAAAAATCGTAGGCATTGGATCGGTGAATTCGTTGGATGATATTCATCATATAACAGTCATAACCTAGGGCGATACAAAACTAGCTCCAGTTCATAAATATAATGTAGGCATGTATTCCGTAAATAGTCATACGTGCTTATGGAAAGAACTTGCATGACATCTTTTGTCCTACCCTCCCGTGGCAGTGGGGTCCATAAGGAAACTAAGGGATATTAAGGCCTCCTTTTAATAGAGAACCGAAACAAAGCATTAACACATAGTGAATACATGAACTCCTGAAACTACGTCATCACCGGAAAGTATCCCGAATACTGTCACTCCAGGGTTTGCGGATCATAACACGTAGCAGGTGCATATAACTTGTAAGATCAGATCTAGAACATAGATATAATGGTGAAAACATAAACGGTTCAGATCTGAAATCATGGCACCCGGGCCCAAAGTGACAAGCATTAAGCATGGCAAAGTCATAGCAACATCAATCTTAGAACATAATGGATACTAGGGATCAAGCCCTAACAAATCTAACTCAATTACATGATGAATCCCATCCAACTCCCTCACCGACCAGCGAGCCTACGAAGGAATTACTCACTCCCAGTGGGGAGCATCATGGAATTGGCAATGGAGAAGGGTTGGTGATGACGAAGATCGAAGATTCCCCTCTTCGGAGCCCCAAACGGACTCTAGATCTGGCCTCCCGATGAAGAACAGGAGGTGGCGGCGGCTCCGTCTCGTGAAACACGATAATTCTTTCTCCCTGATTTTTTTCTCCAAAAATAGGATTTTACAGCATCGGAGATAAGTCAGCGGGGCCACCAGGTGGGCACAACCCACCTAGGCGCGCCAGGAGGGGGGGCGTCCTGGTGGGTTGTGCTCCCCCAGGGACCCCCCCTCCGGTGGTTCTTGGCTTCAATATTTTTCTTTTATTGTATAAAAATTCTCCAAAAAGTTTCATTCCATTCCGAGAACTTTTATTTCTGCACAAAAACAACACAATGGTAGTTCTGCTGAAAACAGCGTCAGTCCGGGTTAGTTTCATTCAAATCATGCAAATTAGAGTCCAAAACAAGAGTAAAAGCGTTAGGAAAAGTAGATACGACGGAGACGTATTAGCCCACAAGGGGCTGGCGCGCCCCTCCTATGGCAGCCGGCCAAGGGGAGAAAAGGAAGGAGGGGGATTCGGCCTCCCCCTGCCTTCCTCTCCTCCTGTTCCTTTCCCCCCTCGGGCAAATATGGTAAAGGGGGGGGGGGGGCTAGGGTAGGAGCCCAAGGAGGATTCGGCCTCCCTTGGGGGCGCCTCCTTGGCTGCCTCCCCTCCCCCCACCTATATATATGAGGGAGGGGGCGCCACACAATGACCACGACAATCTCTTAGCCGTGTGCGGCGCCCCTCTCCACAGTTTCGTCCCTCGGTCATATTTTCGGAGTGCTTAGGCGAAGCCTTGCGGAGATAGCATCACCATCACCATCACCACACCGTCGTGCTGCCGGAACTCATCCACTACTTCGCCTGTCTTGCTGGATCAAGAAGGCGAGGACATCACCGAGCTGAACGTGTGCTGAACGCGGAGGTGCCGTACATTCAGTACTTGATCGGTTGGTTCGCTAAGAAGTTTAACTACATCAACCGCGTTACTAAATGCTTCCGCTTATGGTCTACGAGGGTACGTAGACACACTCTCCCCTCTCGTTGCTATGCATCTCCATGGATAGATCTTGCGTGTGCATAGAATTTTTTTTGTTTTCCATGCAACGTTTCCCAACAGTGGCATCAGAGCTAGGTCTATGCGTAGATGATATGCACGAGTAGAACACAAAGAAGTTGTGGGCGGTGATGTTCATACTGCTTACCACCAATGTCTTATTTTGATTCGGCGGCATTGTGGGATGAAGCGGCCTGGACCAACCTTACATGTCCACGTACATGAGACTGGTTCCACTGACTGACATGCAACTTGTTTTGCATAAAGGTGGCTGGCGGGTGTCTATTTCTCCTACTTTAGTTGAATCGAATTTGACTACGGCCGGTCCTTGAAGAAGGTTAAAATAGCAAACTTGATAATCACTATTGTGGTTTTGCGTAGGTAAGAACGGTTCTTGCTAGTTGCCCGTAGCAGCCATGTAAAACTTGCAACAACAAAGTAGAGGACATCTAACTTGTTTTTGCAGGGTATGTTGTGATGTGATATGGTCAAGATGTGATGTGATATATGTTGTTGTATGAGATGATCATGTTTTGTAATATCGACAACCGGCAGGAGCCTTAGGGTTGTCTTTTAATTATTGTATGAAATGCAAGCACCATATAATTGCTTTACTTTATCGCTATGCATTAGCAATAGTTGTAGGAGCAATAGTTGGCGAGACGACCCCGACGCAATGATGGAGATCAATGTGTCTGTTGGTGCAATGATAGGCCCCTTATGTTTTGGTGTTTGTTGAGATAAACAGTATGGGACTTATGTGTTTGCTAGTGCACACGGAGTAACAGGTCCCTGATGTATTGAGGAGTTTTGATGCAAACGACGAAGATAATCTCCCTGCACAACAGTGAAGATTATCACCGAAGATAAAGCTATCAAGAGTGACCCCTAAAAATTGCTGAAGTCAAAGCAATTGGTTCGGTGCATGTCCGACGCAAATGACTGCGTTCGAGGAAGTATGAAGACAAAGTGAAGATGTAGCATTTATTTCGTTTTTCTTCTTCCTTCATTGAGTCATAGGACCACCGTACTATTAAGAGGGGTATAGCATTTCGAAGCTTTGATTCTCTGATGCTAAACCCAAATCCTATGAAAGTTTTGAGAGACATCTCTTTGTGCTCTGAGCAAATACTTGCCAGCAAGAGACTATGATCTTCTTCGCTGCGAGAGATTTGCCTCGGACCGAGGAGTTAGCATTACTTGTTCCTCAAGTAATGTTACCGTTGCTCCAAATCCAACCGTTGTGAATGTGTCGGTTGGCCATTGGCTGGACCTCGTGTCCAAAATGGTCATTTCCCATCTGGGAAGGCTGTGGCTATAAATAGCCACCCCGCGCCGTCTTTGTCCGGTGGCTGCTCCGTTTTATTCTGAGAAGATTGTTGAGCAACCCCCTCTCTGAGCGATTTGAGTTTAAAATCCACCGAGAGAAAAACCCTAGAGCCGAAGAATTAGATAGTGGTTCAGCATCATTGGAATCTAAGTTTAGTACGCTCCGCCTATTACTCTTGAGAGCTGCAAACTCTCTAGATGGTTAGGTGTGAATTTCTTCAAAGACCAAGAGTGATTGTGGTTCTCGAAGAAGTCTGTAAAGGTTTGGAGATCGCCTTCAAGTATCTACCACGAGTGATCGGCATCGGTTAACGAATCAATTGTCGAGGAGAATAGGGTGAAGAGAGTTTATCTTCCGTGTTAAGTCACAGCCCCTCCAACCAGACGTAGTCCTTGTGCAGAAGGACGAACTGGTCGACCAAATACCCTGGCGCCATCGAGCACCACTGGTTACCTCTGTCACCCATGTTTACATTCTATGCGTTTTCATTCGGTTGATTTACTTCGATGCATGTCCAAGTTTCCCTTTTGTACCCTGTTCTAGTTTACTCTAGCTGGTTTTTCATTCATTCCGCTGCTGGGTTCTGAGAGATTTAAGTTTAACGAAGAAAATTTAAAACTCCCATTCACCCCCTCTGGTAGACATACTTCGTTCCTACAATTGGTATCAGAGCGAGGTACTCCTTGACTCTGCTCATTTTAGTCTAACGACTTTGGAGTTTAAGTATGTCTTTAGTGAACTACAAGTCGCATCTCAAGATTCCCATATTCGATGGGATGGACTATCCCTTCTGGAAGGACAAGATGAAGATCCGTCTTCGAGCTATAGATGATGATATGTGGAACATGGTGCATATCGGGTTCACAGTTGGTATTCCTCAAGCTCCTATGACAAAGAAAAGAAGCTCATTCAACTGGATGCTCAAGCCAAAGATGAAATTGGTGGCCATCTCAATCGAGCACAATTCCTTTGGTATCGCCAGTGTGAAACTGCAAAGGAGCTGTGGGATGTCCTCGAAAATATCAATGAAGGAGTTTTAACTCAGAAAGACGCTCGAATTGATACTCTTCGAGCGAAGTTCAATCGCTTCAAGCGCATTGGAAATGAGAGCTGTCAGCAAACCTTCGATCGCTTCAGTGACATTGCAAATGAACTTCAAGGACTCGGCGCCAAGGATATCACTGACCATGAAGTTGTGAAGAAACTGCTTTGATCTCTTGACACTTCATTTGACATGCTTGTTCTGATGATTCGTGAGTGTCCTGATTTCAAAAGCCTCAACTCTGCTGATGTCATGGAAAGACTGAACACTCATTAAGAGCAAGAAGAAGAGAAGAGAGATCTGTATGGCTCAACTCAACGCAAAAATCATGCTCTCAAAGCTATGGCTGATTCCTCCTTAGAAGGAAATACCGAAGAAGATTCAGATGATCCAGAACGACTCAACAAAGATCTCGCACTGATCACAAAACGATTTCAATGTTTCCACAAGAAGAGCCAGTTCCAGAATAGAAGTTCAAGCAACTCTGGGGGTTCAAAATCTTCAAAACCTATCGGAGAATACACCTGTTTCAAGTGCAAAAAGCCAGGACACTTCATTTCGGACTACCCTCTCTGGGAAGCTGAAATCCGTGGAAGTGGGAGATATGATTCGGGCAACCATCGAGGCAAAAGCAAGAGCAAGAACTACGACTCAGATGATGAGAAGAAAATGAAGAAATTCTTCAAGAAGAAGGACAACTCCACGTCAAAATCCTCGTCAAGATCTTCGTCAAGAAATCCTTCCAAGTCCTCCTGCAACCGCAAGAATACCTCTCGCAAGGCCAAGGCATACATCGACAAGGAAATGGACTCTGATGAGGAAGAATCATCAGGCTCCGAGGAAGAAGAACCCAGTGAGGATTCTGACTCCGGCATGGCTGGCATAGCATTTGCCTCATCTCCATTGACAAACTTCTTCAGAAATCTATCAAGCGATGATGAATCTCCTGCCTACTGCTTCATGGCCAAGGCCTCGAAAGAAAAGGGCTATGTCTCCGGGTGTACAGAATGGGTAATGGATAGTGGATGCACTAGTCATATGACCGGAGACAAGTCGTTGTTTGTCGACACCAACTTAACTGCTTCTCCTCTGAAGTATATCACTTTTGGCGACAACAACAAAGGAAAGGTAATTGGGCTAGGTAAAATTGCTATATCCAAGGACAAATCTATTGATGATATGCTACTTGTTCAGTCTCTTGGTTACAATCTTATGTCTGTTGGCAAGTTATGTGATCTTGGCATGCTAGTCTTATTCTCTATATCCAAATGTATTGTCTTCATGGCCTCTGACAATTCCTTCGTCTTTGAGGGAATTAGAAAGGGTGATCTTTATATTGTGGATTTCTCCAAGGGTCCCTCAGTCCAAACTTGCTTGCTTGCAAAAGCAACTGAAGGTTGGCTGTGGCACCGAAGGCTTGGTCATGCAGGTATGAGAAATTTGCAGACCCTTGTGAAGAAAAATCATCTCCATGGCATCCCCGATGTGAAATTCGACAAGGATCGTCTCTGTGCTGCCTGTGAGGCTGGTAAATTGGCTAAGAAGCATCACTCCTCCAAGACAGTCATGACTACTACAAGACCACTGGAAATTCTTCATATGGATTTATTCGGTCCTCAAAATTATGCAAGCTTCGGTGGCAGTCATTATGGTCTGGTTATTGTTGATGATTTCTCTCGATATACTTGGGTATTCTTTCTCGAAGACAAAACCTATACTTATGGTATCTTCAAAAGCTTCGCCAGGAAGGCCCAGAATGAATATGATGTGCGAATTAAGCATGTCAGAAGTGACAAGGGAACCGAGTTCAAAAATACTCGCATCGATTAATTTCTCGATGATCATGGCATCACTCATGAGTTCTTTGCTGCATACACTCCTCAACAAAATGGAGTTGTTGAACGAAAGAACAGAACTCTCATTGAAATGGCAAGAACTATGCTCAGTGAGTATAAAAGTCCCATTCGCTTCTGGGCTGATGCTATTAACACTGCCTGTCATGTTATCAATCATGTTTATCTTCACAAGTTCCTTAAGAAAACTTCATATGAGCTTATCAATGGCAAGAAACCAAATGTTTCTTATCTACGTGTTTTTGGTGCACCTTGTTACATTCTTGATATGAATCATTCCTCCAAGTTTGCACCTAAGGCACATGAAGGTTTTCTTCTTGGTTATGGCTCAAACTCGCATACGTATCGAGTCTATAACTCTCACCACATGAAAGTTATGGAAACGGTAAATGTGCGGTTTGATGAATCTAACGGCTCTCAAAAGGAGCACCTGCCAAATGTGATAGATGAGCCGCTAATATCGGATTCTATTCGGCAAATGGCTATTGGGAGCGCCAAGCCTGTTGAAGGAAATGCACATGAGTCCTCTAATGATGATGCTCTTTTGACTCGAAGAAGAACATGTCAAGCCACTGCCGAAGCAAATGCTCCTCCGAATGGAAATGGAAATCAAGATTCAAATGCCGATCAAAATGGCAATCCTGAAGGAAATGATGACTCGAATGCTGATGCTGATGATAATGACAATCATGAAGAAAATGCTCATCCTCGTGTGGCAAATCGAGTTGATCCCTCATTAATTCTCGACAAAATTGAGAATCCAGGTTATCGACCCACAACTCGTTCGCACACTCATTTGGCTAACCACTGTGGAAGTTTCTCCTTTGTTTCATTGGCAGAACCTACCAAAGTATGAAGAAGCCATGACTGATCCAGACTGGATGAATGCCATGCAAGAGGAGTTGGTGCAATTCGAATTGAATGGTGTATGGGAACTGGTTGACAAACCGAATCCTAAGAAGCACAATATCATCAGCACTAAATGGATCTTTCGCAATAAGCAAGATGAAAATGGTATGGTGGTAAGAAACAAAGCACGTCTTGTTGCTCACACAGGTAGAAGGTATTGATTTCGGTGAAACATATGCTCCTATTGCACACCTTGAGGCAATTCACATTCTTCTTGCTTATGCAAATTACAATGATATTTTGCTATATCAAATGGATGTGAAAAGTGCTTTCCTCAATGGTGAAATTGATGAGGAAGTTTATGTTAGACAGCCACCTGGCTTTGAACACCCTGAGTATCCTAACAAAGTTTTCATGTTGAAGAAGGCTTTATATGGGCTAAAGCAAGCCCCTCGAGCTTGGTATGACACCCTAAAGAAGTTTTTGCTCAACAAAGGGTTCAAGCCAGGATCCACAGATCCCACACTTTTCACTCGTGCAGTTGAAAATGATTTATTCATTTGTCAAATCTATGTGGATGATATTATCTTCAGCTGTACTAACAATGCTTGTAGATTAGAATTCGGGAAAATGATGTCTGATAAATATCAAATGTCCATGATGGGTCAAGTCAAATTCTTTCTCGGACTGCAAATTCGTCAACAAGAAAATGGTATCTTCATTTCTCAGGAGAAATATCTGAAGGAGTGCCTGAAGAAGTTCAAAATGCAAGATTCCAAAATGAAGGGCTATAAAACTCCAATGCCCACAAATGGTAAGCTAGATGCAGATGTGTACGGTAAGGATTACGATCAGAAAGCCTATCGTTCGATGATTGGATCTCTTCTTTACCTTTGTGCATCCAGACCTGACATTATGTTGAGTGTTTGCATTTGTGCCCGCTATCAAGCTGCACCAAAAGAATCGCATCACCAAGCGGTCAAGCGCATTCTGAGATATTTGGGTCACACCCCCACCTTAGGTTTATGGTATCCTAAGGGAGCACAGTTTGATCTTGTTGGATATTCAGACTCAGATTGGGCTGGTGACTTGGTTGATAGAAAATCTACTTCGGGGACATGTCATTTCCTCGGTAGATCATTGGTCTATTGGTCTTTAAGGAAGCAGAATTGCGTATCACTGTCTACGGCTGAGGCCGAATATATTGCTGCTGGCGCTTGTTGCACTCAGTTATTGTGGATGAAGCAGACACTGAAGGATTATGGCATCAAGGTCAAGCATATTCCTCTATATTGTGATAATGAGAGTGCCATCAAAATTGCACATAATCCTGTGCAGCATTCTCGCATGAAGCATATTGCCATCAGACACCATTTTATTCGCGATCATGTTGCTCGGGAGGATATTATTGTCAGTCAAGTCCAGACCGAAGACAATCTCGCTGATATTTTCACCAAGCCTCTCAACGAGAAAAGATTCTGTGCATTATGGTGTGAGCTAAATATCCTAGACTTCGCAAACATGCAGTAAGCTGGACTCGGCACCCGTGTTAACATTTCACATCTTTGAAGGAATGGGTGCATAACACTCGAAGAGTTTGAAACTTTCGACAAAGTGAATGTTTCTTTCTGAGAGTGAATACATTAATGAAGAACTATACTAACCGGGTCGGGGTCATACAGTTCTTATATGGTGGATTAGGCCACCACAATATTCTTTCATTGAATTTCTCTTCGATTCGATGGATTTGATTTCTGTCCAAATGCATTTCTCTCATAGCTATTTGCTCTTGTGTTGAGTTTCTTCCTGAGTGAAATGCCTAGGACCCTGTTTTCCCTCTGATCTATCTCTTCCAGTCTGTGCTGCTCCATTGCAAATGCTCAATTTTAACTGGAATGAAACTTAACTGGTGTCCTTGACCATGATTAAGATTTGGTCCGAACATTTATCTACTTTGCGAAAGCTGTCCAAAATTTGGGCATTCCCGCCCAAGTCAGGACCACTATCTTTGACGGTTGCCATGTGCATCATATCAACTGCCAGTCCATCCCATCCATTGAATCGCAATCGTCTCTGCCTAGAGACCGTCCGATAAAAAAAACCTTAGCGTGCGGTTAATTCCATTCGCCTGTATAATCTGCACCACTCCCTTCTCCCTCCTTTACCTTCTTTCTCCTCGCCCGCTCTCCATCGAAACCCTTGCCACAGTGCACCACCTTGAGATCGATGCCAACAACCCCTTCGCCACTTAGCTGCCGAAAAGAGGTCACCGGAGTCATTCCAGGCCGCCGCGGGACATCTTATTCCCCGCGCCGCTGTAGTTGCTGCACGTCACCAAGCTAGGGTACGTGTAGTTCGTACTCGGACCTCCATCCCTCATGATTCGAGTTCGTCTGTGGTTAATTTTCACCAATTTTACCGCATATCTTAGATCTAAGTTTTTACTTCTCTAGCGCGGATGTGGTTTGTGGTTATTCCTCCATCCAAATCCGTCAGATCTAGGATTTGTGTTATGCTTCATTCGAATGAAATGGCTAGCTCGCTGTCTGGTATTCTTCTTTAGACCTACTAGCTCGATCTATATGTTTCATTCTTTCAAAACATCTCTCAAAATCTGCATCTGATTCTTCCTCAAAAATGTTTTTGTTCAAGAAAACATTCGTCATGAGCATTTGTGACCATGTCCCCATTTTTTCCTCGTACCTATTCTATTTCACAGGTCAATGCAGTCTGTTGAAGATTCTGCTAAGCCACACAGTATGGTTGATGACGAAGATGCATTCATGGGCACAGCAGACGAATCTAAAGCTCCCAAGGCAAAGGGCCCAACGGTAGGCCTGTCAACCAGCAAGAGGAAAAGATCCGAACCACATGCAGATGAGAAAGAGGCAGATGCACCGAAGAAGAGGAGAGGTGGCAGGCAACCACTCAAAAATACAACTAAGCTTGTTTCTCATGATGACTATAATATAGTTCCAGGAGAAGATTCATCTCAGAGAAAAGGTCGTGTGCAAAAGATTCAGCATCACTGGGTAAGAAAATGGTTTAACTACAAGATGGTTCATCCTTGGTACGCCAAGAACTTCGCCTTCCATCCCCCATGGGGCGACTGTCGCGAGATTGGGCTCATTTGGGCAGGTGAACCCCAGCAAAGGCCTCCACCTCCTCCTGATGCTCATGAGTCGTCCATCAAGACTCCGGACTCTTATCCCGAAGAAAAGGCCAAGCGCCTTAAAAATGCTGAGAAGCGTGCCAATAATGCCGCAAAAGATCAGGCAAAGGAAGAAGAAAATCGTCGTCTCATCAAATCAGACGTCGAGAAGAAAAAGGTTGAAGGAAAAGTCGAACGCAGATCGAAGAACAAACATGATCCAAAATCTGCTACTCTGAAGAAAAAGAGCGCCCCGAGGAAAAGGTCTGCGAAGCCAGCTGATACTGAAAGTGACTCTTCTGATCAAGATGATCCTCCACTCACTCAAGAAGAAATTGATGCAACTCTCTCCGAACAAGTGAATGTGACTACTTCCACAATTCTACCTGATCTTCGAACAAGTGCTGTTCAAATTGCACCTCCGAAGAAGATTCATCTAAAAAGAAAGACTCCTCATACCACGGTCACTATCATTGAAAAAGTGAATACTGATCCTCATCCTGATGCAATCAACTTGCAAGATTTGGTGGTTGAATCCCCCGTTAGCACAACTAAGCCAGGAGAAAAGCTTTCGAAAGATAAGGTGAAGCAAATCAAAGGGCCAGATGCTAAGGAGAAGGTTCCCTGTTCTGATGTTGTGAAGGAAAAAGCTGCACAATTTGCTTCGAAACAGACTAAACCTCTGGCTTCTATTCCTCTGACTGAAGCAAATGTGGCACAGACCGTTCCCTCTGCTCAAGTTGCTACACAGGTTAAAAATTGTTAGGACCGAGAGTATACCGACCAGAGGGGGGGTGAATGGGGGATTAAAATTTTCTTTCAAAAGCTTTGAAACTTAACCCAAACACAGCAGCGGAATAGAGTATCGAGAGAAATGCGCTGAATCAATTTTCCTCGGCAGATGCATATTCGTCAAGGAAGGCATTTACAATAGAGCGAGCACGATGGATAATGGGTTTAACAACAATGAGGGTTATATAGCAAGCAAACAGGTGTAACAGAATGAGACAGAACATAACTGAATCTGAAGGAAATGCAACTGAAGGAGTACACAAGTTAACAAGGATGCAGACTAGCAATGAGGGAATATAGATGAGGACAAAGAAAGTAACTAACACGAATACACAGGATGAAAACCATAGAATAAGACAAGGATCAGATAATCTAATGGCACAGAGCACGAATGAAAACTACTGAATGAAATGCAGTTGAATAGATATAACCAGTGGTGGTCGATGGCGACAAGAGATTCAGTAGACAAGTTCACCCTTCTGCCAAAGGGCTATGTTTGGTTGGAGGGGCTGTGACTTAACACGGAAGATAAACTCTCTTCACCCTATTCTCCTTCAACGCAGAGCTGATCAGACTCAGGTTGATTTCACTCATGGTAGATCCTTGTCGGCGATCTCCAAACCTTCGGTCGACCTTCGTGAACCACAATCACTCTTGGTTGCTGAAGATCAGGCTTGGTGAAGACAACAACTCTTCAACACTCGAAGCCAAACCTATCCGTCTAGAGAGTGCTCAACTCTTAAGAGTAATAGGTACAAGAACTCTTACTCAGAACTACTGTGATGCTAAACCACTGTCTAAGTATGGGCTCTTGGTTTTCTCTCGGTGGATCTTAAACTCAAATCACTCGGAGAGGGGTTGCTCAAATCAATCTTCTTAGAAATCTCAAGCGGAGTAGCCAACGAACAAAGTTGGAGCGGGGTGGCTATTTATAGCCGCAGCCTTCCCAGATGGAAAATGACCAAATTAGACATCGGGCTCAGCCAATGGCCGAACCACACGATTCCAACGATCAGATTTGAGCACAACGGTAATATTTCTTGCAGAGCAAGAAATGCTAACTCCTCGGTCTGAGGCAAATCTCTCGCAGCGAAGAAGATCACAGTCTCTTGCTGGCAAGTATTTACTCGAAACACAAAGAGATTTCTCTCACATATTTCATAGGTTGTGGCTAAGCATCACAGCTGATCTAAGCATCGAGAACCTATACCCCTCTTCATAGTACAGAGGTCCTATGACTCGACAGACTAAAGAGGAAAAACAAAATGAGTGCTACGTCTTCACTTTGTCTTCGACTTCAATCACAGTAGGCAATTTCTTCGGATGACAGTATCGAAACAAAAGCTTCGCTTCAGTAGTAAACTTTTGAGGGGTTGATTTCTTCTCATCAATCTTCTCGACTCCATCACTTCAACCAATATAGCTCGTTCTTCTCTGCAACGCAGATGTAGTATGGTGAAGTTCTTCAAACTCAGCACAGGAGACAACATATTCTTCAGTTGTGTATGGACTTTTTCTCCCTATATGCACTAACAAACAAATCAGTCCATACCTATTTCTGTCAACAATCTCCAAAACACAAGGTAGGCAGATATTGCACCAACAATCTCCCCCTTTTTGGACGATTGTTGACAAAACAGATCACATCGAATGATAGATAATGAGTGGAATGTAATGCAAAGAGTAATAAAAAGATGAGAGATAATCACGAAGATAGAAGTATTCTCCCCCTTAAGATATGATTCGATTTGGGAAACAATATTTCTCTTCGTATGAGTGTCATTGACAACATATCATATACTTGAAGTCTTTCAATGCACTTGACGGTGTCTGAGGTAGTTCCTGTCACAAACACTTCGAGAATGGTTAGGTGTGAAGTAAGTATTGAAAGATTTGTGATAAGGATAAGTCATGAAGGTTTTCTCAGAGCACAATTTTAATCCACACGAGATATAGTTTTCCTGCCTGTTAGTTATATGATATGATCATAGCAGGATCAAATAATAATACATTGCTCAGAGTGGATATGCTATGGAGGTGATTTTCTTTAACTTCCTGCAGGGTTAGATAATAAGAGATAGCCATATGAGCATATTCAACCAGAACAATTATACATCTTTTAGTACCAGATGTACTTCTCTCAATGAATATCATCATTTGATGATTCTTAGTTCTTCTTCAAAGAGAAGTTCTGTGTCCCTGTGAAATAAATGATTTTTGATGAAAATGAATCATAGGATAAACACTCGATGGTACCTGCAGACAAATAGTTCGAAGCAAATGATATTGCAGGCGAGGGGTTATTAATGTTACATGACGATCGAGTGTTTCAACACCACAAGCGGTGCGATAAGTTCTAAAGCAAATTGTTCGAAGAGAAACCAAATGAAAGTTTGAAGCAAAACACCCCAAACACCCTGCAAACCCCGATAAACTATCACTCGATGCTATTCTCCCCATTTTTGTCAACAAGTGTCAAAAAGGAAAGAGAGAGCACGCGAGGAATTACTCTGTGGGAGAATCTTCTGAGTCCGAGTTGAAATCACTTGAAGAACCAGAGTCAGAAGAATGCGGAATGGTCGAGGCAGAAGCAGGAGTAGCGGTCTTGGCTTTGAGGGGCTTCGAAGGATGGGCATCTGGCTTGTAAATTTGAGTGCCACCAGTGTCTTTGATTTCATCATCATGGTTAACAAACAGCAGATCCATTGAAGCAGAACGTTGTGGGAGCTCTGGAGTTTGTCTTCGGACACGCAGTACTGCAAGCAAGTCCAGATATTCATAGTCTTTGAATAGACCATTCTTTGCTAGATCCTTGCGAGAGTAATGCTTTATCAGCAAGGTCCATGATCTCTTCCTAGCCTCCTTCTCATGCAGAAGGATTTGCCAAGTGTGATTATGAAGCATATTCAGTTCAGTTAGCAATTCCATCTTTTCCTTTCTATCCATTCTGATATGCCTTTCTAGAGTCTGTTGTGTGCGAATGCAATTCTCATAGATTGAGGGATTTTCTTCACGAGGAACTTCAATCTTGGCTTCTTTAACTTTCGGTACATTCTCATAAGCAGAAGCAGTTGCAGTAGCATCAACATGTTCCTTCCCTTTTCTGTATTCCTTCACGATGCGCAGAGTGTCATGGACAGGTGGCATGAATACCTTTAGTTCATAGGCCCAGAAGAATTTTTCATTAGTGAGCTACTCAATGGCATACATAATCTAAGGAGCATAGGGCTTCAGTGACTGAGGGCTGTCTGCAGCACATGCCATATTCCGAATGAAAAGATCAGGAATGTCAAACTTGATTCCCTGAGAAATTGACACAAGAGCATTTCACACGATACCTTTGATGGAGTTGGGCCTGTTGGTTGGCGTGATGGTATTGCACAGAATGTGTAGCACTTTGTTGTCATAGGCCAACTTCTTAGGATCAACATCAATGCATTCATCGCCCACCAAAGTGGGATCCATCAAGATATGGAGTTGTTCATCGGATACTTCCCAGAAATGCAGTCTGTGTTCTCTGTCATTCTCAAATTCACAACGAGGCAAATTTATCAGGGCCAGAAAATGATCTGCCAAGCATTTGATTCTTTCCCTGCCAGTCATCCACTCAAGCGTCCAGGTTGCAGTATTTTCCATCTGCCCTGTGATGTACAGCGTGCCATAGAAATGAAGGATAATCTCTTTGTTCCATCCATGATTGAATCACATAAAGCCCTTCAGAAGAGCGTGTTCCATATGGTCAAGAGTATTGTGGAAACAGGGCATATCTTCCAGCTTGGCGAAGTTCAACATCTTGTGATTGAAAATCCTGTGCTTGCCAAACAAGATCCGAGCATAATAAATTGCCTGTTCCTCTGCCCAAAACCTCGGAGACAAAGATGTTCTTTCTCCTTCATAGGGATTCACCCCAAAGAATGCAAGCTTCGATGAATGAAGCTATTCATTGAATGCTGGGCCATTGGGGCCATATTCAGCTGAAAACCACGGGTGTCGTGGGAACGAATCTGACAGTAGAAGTAGGGGGTATGTAGGAGAGGGTAGAGCCTAGCTACGGCAAGATTGTACACTCGGATTTACGAGTTCAGTCCCCTCTCGGAGGAGGTAAAAGCCCTACGTCTCGGTGCTGCGGGAGCTTTGTTTCTTGGAGTGTTGAGTTGCAGGGGGTGCGAACCCTTGTGCAAGAGGGGAGGAGTGGCTTATATAGAGTCCGCTGACCCCTCGCAGTCCTCAGTTATGCAAGGGTTCAATGAGATGGTAAAGACGAGTACGTTACCGGTAACGCCTGTATTTAATGACCTTTACAACGATGGACTGAACGCCTGACCGTACATCCGGGGGGGGGGGGGCTCTAGGTCTTATGTTCTCCGAGTGAGATCATATCCGTCGAGTGGAGGTGGGGTCAACTGAGTGAATCTTCTGTCGAGTGGCTTGCGCATTGTGTCATTCCAGTCGGTACCCTCTTCTTAACTTTGTAGGTTTTGGATTCTTCGTATGAGGCGTCCTTGGGTAGGTCCTATAGGTCAGGCCTAGGACCCTACCCCAGGTACATGTCATCGTCATTAGCCCCCGAATGGATCGAGGTTTGAGTGGGAAAGGACTGAAGCTGATTCGGATCAGTCTTAATGCCTCGGAGGCATTTCTTAGAGATCCATGAGTATCTGAACTGTTCAGCATTTGCCAATCGCCTCGATCGATTCTGGCTTGTTAAACGTCCGAGTGAGAAAAGTTGTGGATCGTAGAGCACTGGATCCGATCCGAACGACCGCAGATATCTCCGGTGTGATTTGATTGTTCCACCAGATCCCGGATCTCGCGAGATTCGAATTTTTTTAGAGAAGATCGCAGGCTGGCTGTGGCGCGGTTAGCGGGGCAAATAGGAGAGACTCCTCAATTATCGTGCCCCCTTTATCACCACGTATCAAGCGGGTGCTGGTAGTGGGATACGCTAGGATTCCATGGGCCTGCAGGTCATCGACTCGGGTGTGAGGACATAAAAGGCGACATGGCCGAGACGTGCCACAATGTCCTCCACTTTTCCCCTCCTCCGCCCGGTCTCTCTGCTTCTTCCGCTCCGGTGCCGCACCGTCCCACTTGCGCCCGTCGACCACTGCGGAGATGACGAAGGACAAGACGGCGAAGCTCGAGCGCGCCAAGAAAGGGGCCACAGGGAAGAAAGTGTCGAACTCCTGGGTCGCTTTGCCGCCGGGCTGGATCCAAGGTGATTGGCTCTGCTTGACAGTTACAGAGTCGGACCTCGAGGGGCTCACCACCGACAGCCTGGTGGCGTCTGGCTCATGGAGGGTGCCGGGGAGGGAGACCGAGCCTCAGCCTCAGCCTGACGAGCGAGTTCTCCTCCTCACTCATGTGGAGAGAGGTTTTTCCTTGCCCCCTCATCCGTTTTCCGTGGTTTCTTGAACTTCTTCGGTGCCCAAATCCACCACTTTCCCCCGAATACCATTTTGTACTTAGCAGCCTTCATGTCCATGTGTGAAAATTTCTTGGGATGTCGACCTCATTGGGGTTTGTTCAAACACATCTTCACATGCCATTCCCAGTCGGTTCAAAAGGCAAATCCGAGTGATTCGAGGACTCATGTGATTCAGTTGTGTGGGGGCTTCGGAATCCAAATGAGAGGTAGGAGCGTTTCCCTGAGTCAGTTAGGGGTTGGCAATTGACCTGGTTTTACTGCAAAGACATTCCAACTCCCGGCTCGTCGACTGGCCTTCCTCCCTTCTCATTGGACAAACTCAATTCCCCTTGTTCGCTGACTATGGACGAAGACGAAAAGGCTGAGGTGGGGATCCTGGTAGAAGATGTGGTTGAGTTGATCTGGGGAGGGGTGACAAGCTTGGATCTATTGGAGGCGTTCCTCGGTCGACGCATCCAGCCTCTGCAAGCCCGCGACCACCCCATGTGGTTGTATTCAGGTGCGGATGACACTACTCAGACCCACCCAGAGGAAGTCAATGAGGAGACTGTGGCGCAGTGGCTCAGGAGCATCACCGAAGCTCGTGACAACCCGCGTGGGTCAAAATGAATTCTACCTTTTGACTCCGAGCACCTCCCGGGAGAGGTGAGACTCATCTTTGTCGAGTGTATTACTTTCCATTTCACTGTGTAATGGTATTGAGAACCGACTGACTTGGGTATTTGTGTTTTGCAGGCCTTCACAAAGATGTATTCGCCTGTGCCGAATGGAGAGCAGCTCGTTGAAGGAAATGAAAGCGAAGGAGGCAGTGCAAACATTGACTATGCTGATGACAGCGAAGATAGCAGTGATGACTCAGAGGAGAGCGACCACGTCGAGTCCCCTCCGCGTACCGAGCGTCGATCCAAACAGGCCCAAGATCCAGTGGCTGGCCAGGGCAAGGCCGTGGCATCGACTGCTAGGAACTCCAAACGCACTTGGACTGCGATGCCTGACCCGATTGAAAAATCTGCGAAGCAGCCCAAGGTCGCGCCGGTGAAACCTCGGAAGGCTCTCCCTAGGATCAAGGTCACCGTGCTCATTGCTTCGATGTGAGTACTCTTCTTTTTCCCTTTTCTTTCTGCTGCAAAACTTTGCGCTATTGCTGACCAAGTGAAAACTGGGTGTTAGGGCCACCACTTCGGTGACGTCGCCCATGAAAATTGATGAGGAGCACGCAGATGCAGATACCACGGACGCAGCCACCTCTCGGCGAGGTACGACAAATTTTCCCTCTGATCTTTTTCATTAGTTGATTCATCGATTGAACGGACTGTTGTTGTTGAATGACAGTAGAGCCAACAGATGTCATTCATGTTGGTGACGACGACGAAGAGGAGCCTCAGAAGGGTGCAGGTGACGAAGGTGCAACCTTGAACACTACTCACAGCTTCACTCGGAGGGTGTCATCGAGTAGAACACTCCAAGTGCCTCCCGCTACACTTCAAGAGCCTGGTGATTCATCTCAAGTTGGTGCTATTTCTACTGCTCCACTGTCAACTGCTCCACCCTTGGTGTCGACTATTTCTGCTTCAGGACCGACTGAAAAATCTCAAGCGCTGGTCCCTCCGACTGCGTTACCAACTCCACCGACTCACGCCTTCACTCTGCATCATGTTCCGGAGGACTCGGCCGGAGCCAGCAAAGAAGCTATGATCCAAGCCGGCCTGATGATGCAGCGTCTGAAGGTAGCAAGGCAGCCTACGACGCCAACACAACCCTTCAGGCGAATGTCCGAGTAAGTGCAATTGTAAGTTGATTTCCGATTGAATTTTTCCTGTTCGACCTGACTCTATACACCCACTGGGTGTTTTTGTCGCTTGGAAGTAGTTTGTTTGTTCTGTAACTCACCACTCGATCTAGTCAGGCCGTGTTGAGTGAGAGTTTATTCGGTGGGGGCATGCTAAGTGCACCCACTGGGTGTAGTCCCCAAGACTACCGTCGAATGTTCGATTCGGCGGGGGTCTTTGAATGTGTTTAGCTAAAGCTCTTCACTCGGGTCAGTCAGGCTGGGTCTGAGTGGAAATGAATCCAATGGGGGCACGCTGAGTGCACCCACTGGGTGTAGTCCCTGAGACCTCCATCGAATGTTTGATTCAGCGGGGGTCTGAGAAGTCTCTCTTTTTTTTTTGAAGTCAGTCAGGCTGACTCTGAATGAGAACGAGTCCAGTGGGGGCATGCTGAGTGCACCCACTGGGTGTAGTCCCCGAGACCGCCGTCGAATGTTTAATTCGGCGGGGGTCTGAGAAGTCTTCTCGTTTGTTTGTACCACCCGAATTTGCTCTTTCCACCCGGAAGTGGAGTTAAACTTGAAACTCTTGGTCCATGTCGACTGAATTGTTTCCTTGCTGATCTTTAGAAGGCTTGCGAGGTCGGAACTCAGTACGTTACTCTGGAGAAGGAGAAGGCGCAACTTCAATTGGATCTGGACGTGGCGAAAAGGAACTTGAAGCAAGCTCAGGAGGAGGTGAAGACCATGGGAGGTAACCCTTCACTGACTGAGTGTTTTGTTGTTCTTTCTTTATGTCCTTTGAACCGAGAGATCCCACTCGAACAGATGTGCATAGTACCGTCAACTTCAAGCGTGACTGAAGAATGTTATTTCTTTAGACACTATGAAGCAAGCGCTGGAGAGGAAAGACAGCGAACTCGTGGGGGCCCAGAAGTTGGCTCGAGAAAAGACTGAAGGAGCTGAGGCAAAACTAGCTTTAATCGGCAAACTTGAAGAGGAGAATGCAACCCTGAAGACTGCCATTGAGGAGGCAAAGAAGGAAACTGCTCAACTTAAGGAGGAGAAGATTGTCTTGGCTAACAAGGTGGAACAGCTTCCCCAAAAGAGGGATGAGCTGGAGGAATATTTGGGGAACTTTGCAAAGAAAATGCACGTCATGCTTGAAGGTATCTTCCTTTGTTCGAGTGGATTCTTGAGAGCTTCGAAAACATTGTCGTTGCTAACTCACTCTTTCTTCTTTGAGCAGAATTCTGCCAGAACTTTGAGCAAGAGACAGAGCAAATTGAAACAGGTCTGGACCCCACCAAGTCACTCATCAAAGATGCTGCTGCTATGAACGTGCTGCGACTTGAAGCTCGCCTCAACAGTGTCTAGGGGTATGTCGCTCGGCTGAAGGTTGCACTGACAAGAATAGACAAAGAACTGTGGCCAGAAGACGCGCTCCAGAACGATCTTGAGTCGCTGATGGTTCGGCTCAATGAGATTCCTGGTCAAGTTCAAGCTTGGAAGAAATCAGCTACCCGCTGTGGAGCTGATGTGGCGCTCTCGCTCGTTCGCGTTCATTGTAAGGAAGCCAAGGAAGACAAGCTGAAGGCTCTTCAGGTGGCAAACACGAAGAAACTCCAATTTTAGTCTTTCATGGAGACTTTCATTGAAGCGGCAACTCGGATTGCAGATGGCATAGACCTGGATACCTTCGTCGAGCCAGCGAGTCCCACCGGAGCTTGAAAGAAAACTTTACCTTCCAGTCGGAACTTATTTGCCTCGGTATGCCGAGTGGTTTTGTAACCGTTAAAACTCGTTCGGGCCTGCTACCTGAGTACTTTTGCTAGCATTTCTGAACTTGATGGATTTATCCAAATATTGTTTACCAGTTTATCGCATATTCCGAGTGAACGGTTTTTTTTAAACTTAGGCGAGGTCTGGCTCGCGGCTAAGCCCCCGAGTTGGAGGGATGCCCTCACTCGGAGTAGTTTTTAAACTTAGGCGAGGACGGGCTCACGGCTAAGTCCTCGAGTGGGAGGGATGCTCTCACTTGGAGTAGATTTTTGACTTAGGCGAGGACTGGCTCGCAGCTAAGCCCTCGAGTGGGAGGGATGCCCTCGCTCGGAGTAGATTTTTGACTTAGGCGAGGACTGGCTCGCGGCTAAGCCCCCGAGTGGGAGGGATGCCCTCACTCGGAGTAGTTATTAAACTTAGGCAAGTACGGGCTTGCGGCTAAGCCCTCGAGTGGGAGGGATGCTCTCACTCAGAGTAGATTTTTAACTTAGGCGAGGACTGGCTCGCGGCTAAGCCCCCGAGTGGGAGGGATGCTATCACTCGGAGTAGGTTTTTAACTTAGGCGAGGACTGGCTTGCGGCTAAGCCCCCGAGTGGGAGGGATGCTCTCCCTCGGAGTACATTTTTAACTTAGGCGAGGAGTGGCTCGCGGCTAAGCCCCCGAGTGGGAGGGATGCTCTCACTCAGAGTAGGTTTTTAACTTAGGCGAGGACAGGCTCGCGGCTAAGCCCCCGAGTGGGAGGGATGCTCTCACTCGGAGTAGCTTTTTAACTTAGGCGAGGACTGGCTCGCGGCAAAGCCCCCGAGGGGGAGGGATGCTCTCACTCGGAGTAGATTTTTAACTTAGGCAAGGACTGGCTCACGGCTAAGCCCCTGAGTGGGAGGGATGCTCTCATTCGGAGTAGATTTTTAACTTATGCGAGGACTGGCTCGCGGCTAAGCCCCCGAGTGGGAGGGATGCTCTCACTCGGAGTAGATTTTTAACTTAGGCGAGGACTGGCTCGCGGCTAAGCCTCTGAGTGGGAGGGATGCTCTCACTCGGAGTAGATTTTTAACTTAGGCGAGGTCTGGCTCACGGCTAAGCCCCCGAGTGGGAGGGATGCTCTCACTCGGAGTAGATTTTTAACTTAGGCGATGACTGGCTCGCGGCTAAGTGATACGTCTCCAACGTATCTATAATTTTTTATTGTTCCATGCTATTATATTATCCATCTTGGATGTTTTATATGCATTTATATTCTATTTTATATTATTTTGGGGACTAACCTATTAACCTAGAGCCAAGTGCCAGTTTCTGTTTTTTTCCTTGTTTTTGAGTTTTGCAGAAAAGGAATATCAAATGGAGTCCAAACAAGCTGAAAATTTACGGTGATTTTTTATGGACCAGAAGAAGCCCCCGAAGCACAAGAGTTGGGCCAGAAGAGTCCCGAGTCAACGACAAAGGTGGAGGGCGCGCCCCCTGCCTTATCACTAACTCGTGGACGCCCTTGATGTGAAACCGATGCCAAAAATTCCTATAAATCCAGAAACCCCCAGAAAGAAACCTAGATCAGGAGTTCCACTGCCGCAAGCCTCTGTAGCCACCAAAAACCAATCGGGACCCTGTTCCGGCACCCTACAGAGGGGGAATCATCACCGGAGGCCATCTTCATCATCCCGGCGGTCTCCATGACAAGGAGGGAGTAGTTCACCCTAGGGGGCTGAGGGTATGTACCAGTAGCTATGTGTTTGATCTCTCTCTCTCTCTCTCGTGTTCTTGATTTGGCACGATCTTGATGTACCGCGAGCTTTGTTATTATAGTTGGATCATATGGTGTTTCTCCCCCTCTACCTTCTTGTGATGAATTAAGTTTTACCTTTGAGGTTTCACTATTATCGGATTGAATACTATTATGGATTTGAGAACACTTGATGTATGTCTTGCGTGGGATACCCGTGGTGACAATGGGGTGTTATATTGATTCACTTGATGTATGTTTTGGCACTCAACTCGCAGATTCCCGAGGTGACATTGGGGTAATCTATGCATAGGGGTTGATGCACGTTTTCATCCTTGTTTCTCCGGTATGAATCTTGGGGCACTCTTTGAGGTTCTTTGTGTTGGATTGAATATTATGAATCTGAAGTTGTTTGATGCATATCGTATAATTGACCCACGGATACTTGTGGTGACATTGGAGTATCTAGGTGACATTAGGGTTGATTGATGTGTGTCATATGGTGTTATTTTACTACGAACTCTAGGGCTGTTTGTGACACTTATAGGAATAGCTCAATGGATTTATCAGAAAGAATAACTTTGAGGTGGTTTCGTACCCTACAAGAAATTTCATCTTATGTTCTCCACAATAGGAACTTTGGAGTGACTGTTGTCGCACATTGAGGGATTGCCATATGATCTAATTATGTTATCATTGTTGAGAGAATTTGTACTAGTGAAAGTATGAACCCTAGGCCTTGTTTCCAAGCATTGCAATACCATTTTTGCTCACTTTTGTTACTAGTTACCTTGCTGTTTTTATATTTTTAGATTACAAAAACCTATATCTACTATCCATATTGCACTTGTATCACCATCTCTTCGCCGAACTAGTGCACCTATACAATTTACCATTGTATTGGGTGTGTTGGGGACACAAGAGACTCTTTGTTATTTGGTTGCAGGGTTGTTTGAGAGAGACCATCTTCATCCTACGCCTCCCACGGATTGATAAACCTTAGGTCATCCACTTGAGGGAAATTTTCTACTGTCCTACAAAACTCTACGTTTGGAGGCCCAACATGAGTCTACAAGAAGAAGGTTGCGTAGTAGACATCAAGCTCTTTTCTGGCGCCGTTGCCGGGGAGGTGAGTGCTTGAAGGTATATCTTTAGATCTTGGAATTGAATCTTTTAGTTTCTTGTTTTATCACTAGTTTAGTCTATAAAAGAAAACTACAAAAAAATGGAATTGAGGTTGCCTCATATGCTTCATCTTTATAATGTCTTTCGTGAAAATGATGGAAAGGAAAATTGTGCTCAAGTGTTAGAAGAAGAAGTCTATAAAATGTTTGGCACTAAATTTTTGAATGATGAGCTTGATTGCAATGTTGTTAGTATGAATTCCTTGAAAATCCATGATGCTAATGATATGCAAAGCTACAAGCTTGGGGATGCTATGTTTGATGAAGATGATATTTTTAGTCCCCCAAGTTTTGATGAGAATATTTATTATGATGATAGCATGCCTCCTATTTATGATGATTATATTGATGAAAGTGGGTTTGGAAGAGTGTCAACTCTAGGTACTAATGATCCCACTATTTTGGAGGGTGTTGAATCTTTTCACAATATTGATAAAAGTGGATTTGGAGAGGTCATGACTTTATTTAGTGATGAATCCACTATTTTGGAAGAGGTTCCAATTGATTATGAGAACAAAGTTGCTATCTATGATGATTATTGTGATGACATGTATGCTATAAAGAATAATGATAACCATGAAACTTGTCATCATGATTTTAATTTTCAATTGGATTATGCCTCACATGATAGTTCTTTTTTTGAATTTGCTCCCACTATTATTCGTGAGAATAAATTTGCTTATGTGGAGAGTAATAAAATTTCTATGCTTGTGGATCATGAAAAGAATGCTTTATGTGATAGTTATATTGTTGAATTCATTCATGATGCTACTGAAAATTACTATGAGAGAGGAGCATATGCTTTTACATATTGCAATAATATCAAGTTTCCTCTCTATGAGAGAGGACTGGCTCGCGGCTAAGCCCCCCACTGGAGTGGGGTTTTGAACATACCTGATTGTACGAGAAAAATTATTGAAGGACTGCAGGAGTCATGTCTTTGATAAACAGAAAGTATTCTTATTACATCCCATCACTTCAATCGTTTAAGTATAAAATCGATGAAGAAGGTCTGCGTTCCAGGAGCGCGGCTCGTCGATTCTCTTCGCTAGGTTTAGAGGTGATAAGCCCCATTGTGTAACACGTTGGTGATGACGAAGGGGCCTTCCCACGCGGGGGCAAGTTTTTGTGGACGCTGCTGATCCACACGGAGTACAAGATCTCCTTCTTGAAATGCTCGACCCTTGACGTTCCTTGCATGGAAACGATGAAGGTCTTGCTGATAGACAGTCGACCATATCAGGGCCATCTCTTGTTCTTCTTCCAAAAGGTCAACAACGTCCTGTCGAGCCTACTCTTCCTCAGCTTCTGAATAGAGTTCCACACGGGGCGCATTGTGGAAGAGGTCACTAGGCAGTACGGCTTCAGCTCCATATACCATGAAGAAAGGAGTACGGTATGTGGATCGGTTGGGAGTCGTCCTTAAACCCCATAGAACAGACGGCAGTTCAGTCACCCAGGCTCCAGCTGCATGCTCGAGGTCGCGCATGAGTCGAGGCTTCAACCCTCGGAGGATGAGGCCATTTGCTCTCTCAGCTTGACCATTCTATTACTGGTGTGCAACGGATGCGTAATCCACCCGAGTGCCTTGGGAGGCGCAGAACTCTCTGAATTCTTCCAAATAAAAGTTTGAGCCATTGTCTGTGATAATGCTATGTGGGACTCCGTACCGGAATATTAACTCCTTCAAGAACCTGATTGTTGTACGTGAATCTAGCTTCTTGATTGGCTTGGCTTCGATCCACTTGGTAAATTTATCAACTGCCACGAGCAGATGAGTGAAGCCACTCCTGCCTGTCCTGAGTGGTCCGACCATGTCCAATCCCCATACAGCGAACGGCTAGACAAGCGGAATGGTTTTTAAGTCAGACGCAGGCTTATGGGACATGTTGGCATAGAACTGGCATCCTTCACAACGCTGAATGATCTCCTTTGCAACTTCATTGGCCCGCGGCCAGTAAAATCCAGCTCGGTATGCTTTGGCCACAATTGTCCGGGAGGACGCATGATGACCACAGGTCCCCGAGTGGATCTCTTCCAAAATCAGTCTACCTTCTTCCGGAGAAATACATCATTGAGCCACGTCAGTGACACTCTCTCTGTAAAGCTGTCCATCTATCACTATGAAAGCTTTGGACCTGCAAACGATCTGACATGCCTCGACTTCATCCTCTGGGAGTTCTTGTCTGAGCAAATATGCAATGTATGGTACTGTCCAGTCGGGAGTAATTACCAGAATCTCCATTACCAAGTCAATGACTGCAGGGATCTCGATTTCAGTTGGATCGGTCGGACTTATAGCTTGGGAAGGCTCTTCAGTGAAAGGATCCTCTTGCACTGACGGGGAATGGAGGTGCTCAAGAAACACATTGCTGGGGATAGGCTTCCGAGTGGAACCGATTTTTGCCAGATCGTCGGCTGCTTGATTTTTGATTCGGGGGATGTGGTGGAGCTCCAAACCCTCAAACTTTTTCTCTAACTTC
Organism: Thinopyrum elongatum; assembly: GCA_011799875.1. Classification (NCBI taxonomy): domain Eukaryota; kingdom Viridiplantae; phylum Streptophyta; class Magnoliopsida; order Poales; family Poaceae; genus Thinopyrum; species Thinopyrum elongatum. The sequence goes on from CM022298.1 coordinate 202,399,108, forward strand.
CTTACTGCATTGCAGTATCCTGTCATAGCAGGGTTTCTGGCGTCCCACTCCTTCATCACTTGATTGACCACTAAATCTGAGTCACCGTAAACCATCAGGCGACGGACGCCGAGTGAGATGGCCATACGCAACCCGTAGAGGAGTGCTTCATACTCGGCCTCGTTATTGGAGGAATCGAAGTGAATCTGGAGGACATAACTGCGCCGATCACCTCTTGGAGACACAAGGACCACTCCAGCACCGGAACCATTCAGCATTTTGGAACTGTCAAAGAACATAGTCCAATGCTCCGAGTGAATCTAAGTCGGCTGTTGCTGTTCTATCCACTCGGCCATAAAATCCGCGAGTGCTTGAGACTTGATCACCTTTTTTGCTTCAAATTTAATGTCAAAGGGGAGAAGCTCGATGGCCCATTTAGCCACTCGACCAATTGCATCCCGATTGTTCATGATCTCAGATAGCGGGGCATCACTGATGACAGAAACCGAGTGTTCTTGGAAATAGTGCGCCACTTTCTTCGCTGTCAGATAAATGCCATAGACAAGCTTCTAATAGTGGGGATATCTTTGCTTAGAGGGAGTCAGGACCTCAGAAATGTAATATATTGGCCACTGAACCTTATAGGCCTTGCCTTCTTCTTCCCTTTCCACTGTGAGGACCGTGCTGACAACTTGGCCAATTGCTGCTATGTACAAAAGGAGCGGCTCTTTACTGTTCGGAGTAGCAAGCACCGGCTGGGTGGAGAGCAGGGTTTTGAGCTCAACAAACACTGCTTCTGCTTCAGGAGTCCACTCGAACGTATTGGATTTCTTCATCAGTCGGTACAGAGGCAATGCCTTTTCTCCAAGGCGAGAAATGAACCGACTGAGAGCTGCAAGACAGCCAGTGAGCTTTTGGACATCATGTACGCGCACGGGGCACTTCATTCAGACAATCGCACTGGTTTTCTCAGGATTGGCATCTATTCCTCGTCCGGAAACGAGTAAACCGAGTAACTTGCCTCCTGGCACTCCGAAGGTGCACTTGGACGGATTCAGCTTGATGTCGTACCTTCTCAGGTTGGCAAAGGTTTCAGCGAGATCAGGCAGCAGGTCGGAACCTTTGCATGACTTGACCATGATATCATCCATGTAAGCTTCGACATTCCGACTGATTTGAGTGAGCAGGCACTTTTGAATCATGCACATGAATTTGGCGCCAGCATTTTTGAGACCGAATGGCATAGTGACATAGCAAAAACACTCGAAAGGGGTGATGAAGGCGGTCTTTATTTCATCTGGCCGATACAGTTGGATTTGATGGTACCTGGAGTACGCATCAAGAAAAGACAAACGCTCACATCCCACAGTCGAATCAACTATTTGATCGATACGGCGGAGCGGAAAATGATCTTTCGGGCAGGCCTGATTGATATGCTTGAAGTCGATGCACATGCGGAGTGACTTGTCCTTCTTGGGGACCATGACGACGTTGGCGAGCCACTCGGAGTGGTATATCTCGCGTATGAACTCAGCTGACAGGAGCCGAGCCACTTCCTCGCCAATCGCCTTCCTCTTCTCTACAACAAAATGGCGGAGATGTTCTTTGACAGGTTTGGCCTTCGAGTTGACATGCAAATGGTGCTCAGCCAGTCCCATGGGTACAGCTGGCATGTCGGATGGTTTCCATGTGAAGACGTCCCAGTTCTCACGGAGGAACTGGGTGAGCGCAGCTTCCTATTTGCTGTCGAGTGTCATTGAGATGTTGGTCGGAGCGGCTGTGGGATCCTCCGAGTGAATGTGAACGGGTTTCGTCTCTCCTGCCGACTGAAAAGCAGACTCAGAAGCTGGCTTCTTAGAGCGGAGCAAATCACTTGGATCGGCATTCTTCTTGTATTCTTCCAATTCCACCACCGCCATCTGCTCATTGGCAATTTTGGATCCCTTCTGGAGGCATTCCTCGGCTCTCTACCTATTTTCAGTGATGGTGATCACGCCCTTGGGTTTGGGCATCTTCAGCTTAAGGTACACATAACACGGACGGGCCATGAAGCGAGCATAGGCTGGTCGACCCAAAATAGCATGATAGGCACTGTGAAAGTCCACCACTTCAAACGTTAATTTCTCCTTCCGAAAATTCTTCGAGTCACCAAAAACCACGTCCAAAGCAATCTGACTGAGTGACTTTGCCTTTTTCCCTGCGATGACTCCGTGAAACTGCATGTTGCTTTCGCTGAGTCGGGACATCGGAATGCCCATCCCCCGGAGAGTTTCAACATAGAGAATGTTCAAACCACTGCCGCCATCCATAAGAACTTTGCGCAACCGGGTGCCCCCCACGACTGGATCCACTACCAGTGCTTGCCGCCCAGGGGTAGCAACATGAGGTGGGTGATCAGACTGGTAGAAGGTAATGGGAGTCTTTGACCATTTGAGGAATGTCATAGTTGCCGGAGCAACCATGTTTACCTCGCGGTTGATGACTTTCAGTCGACTTTTACTCTCAACGTCAGCAAAAATTACCAGAGTAGCATTGACCTTCGAGTAATCTTCTGCCTTCTCTTCATCATCGTCTTTGTCAGAGCCCTTTTCACTCGGCTGACCTTCATGGAACTGCTGAATAAGGAATCTACACTGTCGAGTGGTATGTTTGCGTAAAATCAGGTTACCCTCCTTGTCTTTCTTCATGTGGATGGCACACGGAAGATCCGGGGCGTCATGGCCTGACTGATCCTTCATCTTTTTGGGTATCCACTGCTCCTTGGGCTTCCCTTTGAACTTGCCTTGAGTCGTCACAACTGCTGCTTCTATTTGACCAGCAGCTTCAGCTTTGCGCTTCTGCTTCCGAATGGGATTCCCGCCCCCAGCGTCAGGGTCTACAGCCTTTCCCTTACCACTACGGAGTCGGTCCTCTTCTTCGCCATTCACGTACCGAGTGGCTATCTCCATCATTCGGTTCATGGAGAGGGTCCCAGACCGTCCAAATTTCAGTATGAGTTCTCTGTATCTGACGCCTTATTTAAAGGCGCAAACTGCTTGATGTTCAGAAACATTTTCCACCACATGGTGGAGTGTGGTCCAACGCTGGATATAATCCCTCAAGGTTTCATTCGACTTCTAAACTCAATGCTGCAATTCAGTCAGTCCAGTTGGTCGCTTGCAAGTGCCCTCGAATGTTTTGATAAACACTCGGGCCAAGTCCTCCCAGCAGTAAATGCTGGCAGGGGCCAACTGGTTCAACCATGCCCGAGCTGATCCTTCTAGCATTAAGGGCAAGTGCTTCATGGCAATGTCATCATTACCCCCACCGATCTGCACAGCCACTCAGTAATCTTCTAACCATGTATCTGGCTTTGACTTGCCCATAAACTTGCTCACTCCTGCAGCCAACTTGAAGTTGGGAGGAATCTTAGCAGCTCGGATGGCCCTGCTGAAACACTCGGGCCCAGAGACAAAAGCTCCACTTCCACTCGGGCGATCCCTATCCAAACCCTCTCGGTTAGCCCTGCCTCTGTCAACCAGGCCCTGCACAAGGACTGACCTTGCATCAAACCCAGGCTCTCGGGGATCGACTGGATGCTTCCGCTCATCACCATACGGGCGCCTGTCATCATACCGCCGGGGCGCGTATGAACCACCCCTCGGAGGGGGCAAAGGCACTCGATGGCGGTCATCCCAGGGATGTCGAGGATCAAACTGCCCGTGGCCTTGATCCAGGTACTGGTCCTGGCGATAACCACGATGTTCACGCCGCGGAGGCGATCTTGGGCTATGGGCAGACTGAACTGTGTCCGCCCTGACGGATCTGCTGTGAATCCTATTGCGTGACTGAGAAACAGCCGAATTCTGCTCCCCAGCCGCTCTGAGCAGTGTCTGAATCTGCTCTAGGCCTCTTCTAGCCTCGGAACAAGATGGTTGGATCGAATCTGTAATACGCGCGGCTGCTGCAACACTTTGGATTGGAGTGCGGTATACCTGACACACATCTCGAGATCTAGTCGGGAACAATTGCCGCTGCCGTCGACTAGGATTAGGAGGTGGCCTGCGAGTGCAGTCTTCGAGTGACTTCTGGATATCCTCCAGGCACGCCCGTTCAGCCAGAGTGGCTACGCGCACAGCCTCCAAAGCCTGAGCCTCGGCAGTCTCCCCAATGATGGGGGTCTGGAGAGTCTGCTCATTCCTGTGCTGCAGTTCTTCTCTTTGTTCTGCAGTGAGGGCTTGTGGGTAGTACTCGTCGTTGCCATGTGACGGACCACCGCTTTCTCCCCCACCGCGAGGAAATCCCGGTGGGCTACGCTGGGGGCCGACCATGAGGACTTCCGCCACAGGATCATTGTTTTTGCACTCGGAAAGTGTATCCGAGTGGCCAGATGATAAATCAAACAATCCATAAAGGGACTCGTCGGGCTCGATTGCCACGATATGAGGAGTGGACGACTGTCGAGCCACCGCGTGCTTCACCCACCGCTGGAGCCGCGAGCGACCGGATCGCTGGCAACGGCGAGCAGCGGGGAGGGAATATGCCACGGGAGCCGACTGGTACTGAGTCGACTGCTACCGTAGGAGGACGCCGCAGGCAATCGCACGGAAGTGCATCGCCCCGCAAATAGGGAGTGCCTCGACATCGAGGGGGGCTTCCTGGAGCCAAGCTGAATTGTCCGCGATGAAACCGAGCGCGCCGAGATGGATCTCGCGGCCCAGAGACAATCCACCGCCGGAAACCATGTCGATGGAGTTCGAAGAACGCAACCTCACCGGAAGTCGCTTAGACGCCTGCCCCATGGTGGGCGCCAACTATCCTGGGAACGAATCTGATAGTAGAAGTAGGGGGTACGTAGGAGAGGGCAGAGCCTAGCTACGGCGAGATTGTACACTCGGATTTATGAGTTCAGGTCCCTCTCGGAGGAGGTAAAAGCCCTACGTCTCGGTGCTGCGGGAGCTTTGTTTCTTGGAGTGTTGAGTTACAGGGGGTGCAAACCCTTGTGCAAGAGGGGAGGAGTGGCTTATATAGAGTCCGCTGACCCCTCACAGTCCTCAGTTACGCAAGGGTTCAATGAGATGGTAAAGACGAGTACGTTACTGGTAACACCCGTATTTAATGACCTTTACAATGATGGACTGAACGCCTGACCGTTGCCATCCCACAGGGGGGGGGGCTCTAGGTCTTCTGTTCTCCAAGTGAGATCATATCCGTCGAGTGGAGGTGGGGTCAACCGAGTGAATCTTCTGTCGAGTGACTTGAGCACTGTGTCATTCCAGTCGGTACCCTCTTCTTAATTTTGTAGGTTTTGGATTCTTCATATGAGGCGTCCTTGGGTAGGTCCTGTAGGTCAGGCCTAGGACCCTACCCCAGGTACATGTCATCGTCAGCGGGAAAGATTCTTGAGGATTTTTCTTGAGTAGTTCCACGCTAATTTCTATCGGCTGAACATCATCAGCTGCAGACGCGTTCTCATCAGGGGGCTATACAGGAGCATGAGGTATCATATCCTTCTCTGAAGCAGATGGCATGGGATCATTGGACTGTCGATCATTTTCCTTTGCTAGAACTCCTTCAGCGGATTTCTCAGATTCAGGCACAAGGGCCTTTTCTTTCGGTGACTCATCCACTGATGGTGGCACAAAAACTTCTTGAGACACAAGTGTTTCAGCTTGTTCTCCTTCAGCCTGCTGCGGTAGCACTGGTGGTATAACCTGGTGGGACAGAACATATGGTGCAACTTTATCTTTCTCCTCGTGAGCCATGGGCTCTTCAAACTTCTTTCCTTCCTGTTCTGGCTGTGAAGCCAAAGAACCAGGAGCATGATCAACCTCCATCTGGGCAGAAGCACCTGAAGAGGAGACCGTAGGGGTAGTACCTTGGGCAGCAACTTGCTCCCCCTCAACCTTTTCTCCCTCCTTAGTGGATCTAGAGGGTTCAGCATGAACTTCTTTCAAACACGATGGGACTGTCTTTTCCATCTCAATCTCTTCGTCAATCTTTTCTTAGGGAGCATTTTGCTCGGGCACAGTGTTTACTTCATCAGGATTGACAAGATACATATCCACGACATCAGCTTCTTGTTCGACTGAGGTAGGAGCTACCACAGCCTCAACATGTTGCTCGGTTACTTCCTCGGGACGAGGGGATGGTGGAATCTGTTGTAGTGGAACACTTGCATCAATCGATGCTTCAGAAGATACAGATTGGATATGACGATCCTTAAACTCTTTCGGCTTACTTGCTCTAGCCTGAGCTTTGTGACGTTTTTCTTCTTTCTCTCTGCGTCGAGCAAGATCTGCTTGATGCGTAATCTCTTCATTTTTTCGATCACAAAGCTGACAGACATCCATCTTCATCTTGGAGTGCCAATCAATCTTGTTATTACTCATGGTGGTGAGGGCTTTGGTGATCTCATGAATGGCCTTGTTCACATCTTTTCTTTCAGACTTCGCTTCTCTTCTCATGTTTTCCAGAAGCTTCTTATCTTCGACAACTTGATTGAGTTCTTTGGTGATTTCTTTCAGATCAGTGAAGTGCTTGGCTACCATCTTGGTAACATCTTCTGGCAGACCCAAAGTACCCAACTCAGCTGGATTGGCATCATAGGAGGCACCTTCAATGATGTCGAATATAAGATCAAAATCATATTCCTCTGTGGAAGCAGGAATGATTTTCTTTGCCTTCTTGACAGAAGCAGCATCTTTCTCATCAGTAATCAATTTTCTCTTTGCAGCTGGGGCAGCAGAACCCGAAGGTTTATCGGAGGGGACATGTGCAAGTCTTGGTGAAGATCTCACTGGTGGCAAAATCTTCACAGGAGATGGGGTTTAGTATGGTTTGTCAAGTAGCATTTTCTGATCATACATGGGAATTTCTTCGCCAGCACTGCCATTAGACGAATCCTCATCAGACGAGGTAGGTGCAGCTTTCCTGGATTTGCTTGCAACGGAATTCTTCTTCGAAGCTCGAGGAGAAATAGACTTCCTCTTCTTCTTTTCTTTACGAGCAGACGCCCTTTCCTTCTTGTCAATCACATCCTGTTGGGTCAATTCAACATTTTGCTGTTCTACTTGGTTCTTCTTCGCAAGTCTAGCTTCACGCTTGGCCTTTGCCTTTTCCCTTTTTGCAACTTCTTCAGGAAAATCAGCTATAGTTTTCAAAGAATCAGCATTAGCATTGGGAGGCCGAGTTGGCCTCACTTTTTCATCGTCCTGCCCTAGGCAGCCTTCTGCAATGCAATCATTCCAGGGTGGAGTGAATGCAAATAGGATTTGGTATTTTCTTCAGACATTCTCATAATTGAACCATTTCTTCGCCCAGTGACGGTGAATCTTTTGCAATCAGTTGTTCCTTTCCTGAGCAGTTTCCACTCCAGGTGGAGTTCTGTATGTTTCTTGATTAGACATCTCAGCTGCAATATTTCTTTCTCTTCCTCGGCCACCCTTCTTGGGATTTCCATCTGAGAACATAGTTTTGGAGTTTGTAACTAGCTCATCCTCTGGCTAACTTTGAGCTGAGGGGACATCATCATCTACTTCAGTAGATTCTGATTCGGCCTTTTTCTTCGGCGCTCTTGGTGGCTTTGCTGATTTTCGTTCGACCACTGTTGCTTTGTCAGCCACCCTTGGCATCTGATCCGAACTATTTGCCATGACCACACCTGAGAGAAAAACACAAATGTGAAAGAAAGCACAAAAGAAGTCACAAGCATGCACAGAGGAAATTTTAACTCAAAACAGATGGTTTTACGGGAAGAAGCATGGGATTCAAGTCATGCATTAGCAAGATATCATCGAGTAAATTGTAGTATGCCCAATGATGACATAACCAATCCTCTAATCTTTCGAAGAGCATACACAGTGAACCCCAGATTCTAGAGACTAGTACGAGGAACATCTACAAACCATACATGTCACAACTTATTGAACCTAGAAGATCCACCGCAAGGAAATAACACATGATAAATGGCATCGGGATGAACTGCTCTAGAATAGGAAGGGAGTAGAGCAAGTTCCAGATCTGAATGCCCTAACTTGGCAAGACAGATTGACTACGGCAATGCGGGAAAGAGAAGTTACCGCGCTGGTGCGATCAACAGTGACGGAGCTTCGCCGGAGTTTCACGGCGATGGTTGACGTCGACGCTGCTTCGAGCTCGGGCTCGGGCGAAGATCGAGAGTAGGGTTTGAAGCCGAACAGGGAAAGAGCTAAGGAGGAAGAGACCCAGAGAGGGGGTTTATATATATAGCCCGAGGGACAAACCGCCCACTCAGAAATCTACGGACGAAAGACCCAGGGTGTTCCACATTCAACGGACGAGATCACGATGAAGAGATCGTGGGCACGTGTCAGCCATTTCCTGCGAAAATCTCGGTAACTGAACTGGATGCCGAAAGGTTTGAGGAAGTGCAACCGCCAAAACAGAAGGAAAATTGAAGTAGATTTCATTCACAACCAAGGACGTAGGCGTGAAATCTTCTTCAGATCAAGTTGCATGTTTATAGCTCGACGAAACGAGAACAAACCAGAAAGAAAACAGACTCGAAGCACAAAACTACAAAACTATCAAAAAAGAACACAAACACTTTGAGAGAAAGCACATAATGAGAAGCACCAACAATAATTGATCTCAGCACTTAAGATACACAAGAGATATCCCTGAGAGAGTTTCCTACAAGAGGTGATTAGTTTTTCTTCACAACCCACATTTGTGTGGGAGGTGAGGATCTCATCTGCTTTGCCTTGCTTGGAATATTTATTCGGTGAGTCATGCGAGTCATCAGAGTATTGTGATGATAATCATATGAATAGGCATTGAAGTTGTTTCCAGATACGTGAGTGTAATGATTCGAAGATGTATGCATATACTCCTTTTGACATAATAAAGGGCGATAATCATTCGAGAAAGAAGTTCGAGTAGACTTGGAATGATGACCATTTCCACGTTGATGATTATCCTGCAAAGTCAGGTTAGCGGTAACATCTGAATTTTCAACGGTGCATTTCTTTACCCAAATTTGCTTCTTGGGTGAACCTGCCCCGCAGTTAGTTCCAACATATCGAGCGAAAACCTTTCCATTCTGTTGCTTGAAAAGTTTGTAATTTGAGTCATCAGACTCGTCAGTATCAACAAAAATGGGCGAATAAAAACCAGTTAAAGTTTCAGGTTTGAGGGTTTTACTCTTTGCATGAACCCACGTCGTACGAGGATACTGTTCGGGAGTCCAATACGACCCATCCACATTAAGTTTCTTTTCGAAACCTAGACCTTCCTTCTGAGGATTTTTGTGAAGTATGGACTTCTTGAGCACATCACATAGGGTTTTATGCCCTTTCAGGCTTCTTAGCATTCCAGTCTCAAGTAGTCCCTTTAGCCTGCAATTTTGTTCTGTAACAACAGCAAAGTCCTCGGGAGAGGGATTAGTAGCACCAACTTCAGTAGTAGCAATATCCTTGGTAACATTATTGGAAGATTCAACATGAGAATTAGCATTGCTCCGTTCTAGACATTGCAAGCATGGATGAACAAAGTCATCAGGAAATTGATCAGATTGCTCGGCGAAGAGAGAAGCCTTTTCTAGTACCAGCTCGTTATGAGATTCTTTCAGTGACACGAGTTCTTGATTCCTGTTAAGGAGTTCATCTGATAAACTCTCATAGTCAACTGTAAGTGAGTCATAGCGAATGGTAAGATCATCAATAGTTGATGAAAGAGCATCTTGCTCTTCAACCAACTTTTGATTTTTCTCCATCTCTTCGACCAGTAATCCTTTGGTTTTCCTGAGATTTCTTTCAAGCATTTCGAGTTCATCATATTGAGATTTAGCAATCTTCACCAACTTAGCATATGAAATGTATTCAGGTGAGTATTCATTCATGGATCTTAGGTGCTTTGGTGATACCTGATCCTTTGATGATTTTGCCATGAGACAGAATGCGACTTGTTCATCATCGCTTGAATCATCATTACTTGAAGCATCATCATCGGTATCTGATTCGCTGAACTTCTTTGATGATTCAATAGCAACATATGCATTACTTCTCCCAATCCTTTTGTAGAATTCTTCATCATCTGAATCAGTATCTGTTGTCTCTTCTTCAGAGTCAAGAGTCAGTATGGTACAGGCTTTGCTCAGCTGAGAGATTTTCTTCATGTTGGAATCAATGATTGCTCTGGCATTTATGTCAGTGACTGGTCTCATCGAAGAGGATGAAGCGGGCTCCTTTTTCTTCGAGAGCTTAGTGTGACGGTCCATTCGAGCAAAGCCATTGCAGTGAAGATGCTTCCAACGATTACTAGGTGCTTCGTCCCAGCAAGGACAGTCTGCTATGACATGACCGAATTGTTTGCATTTGTAACACTTCGTTTCTTTTGGAGGTAACTGTCTTGAGGATTCAGGCACCTCATCGTCATCATCATTCACAAGATATAAGTTTTGTCTTCTGAGATCACTCAGCCGTTGTGTGAGCATTTCCAATTCTCTTGTGATAGTGTGTTGATTCCCAACATCTTCTTCTTCTTCTTCCTGAGAGCTGCCATAGTGAGAGAGGATTTCTCCTTCATCTTCTAAAGAAGATTCTTGAGCTGTATTTTCCAATTCCATCTTCTCTTCATATGTAGATAGTAGCGTCATGATCTCAACATAGTGAAGCTCTTCATAGTCTAGCCTTTGTTTAATTTTGGCTACAATAGAATCGAATGATTCATCAAGTGCACTTAGTAGCTTGTTCACCACATCTTTATCGGTGACATCGGTTACTCCTCGTTGGCCAAGTCTTTCAACAATGTCAGTCAGCCTATCCGTGAGTTCCATCACACTTTCCTTTCGAAGACTTCTGAACCCAGTGAACATGGCGCGAAGCATTTGAGAGTGGGAGTCTGTTCTAGAGATAAATTCCTCGTGAACATTTTTGATAGCATCCTAGAGTTGCTTTGCTGTGTTAAGGTTTCGGAACCGAATGAACACGTTCTTTGAGATACTTGCACAGATGATATCTTTTGCTTGCACATCCAGATGTATCAATACCTTGTCATCCGAAGATGGAGCTTTAGGGTGTTGAATGGTGTAACCATCTTCTACAATCTGCCATAGATCATAGTCGATAGCTTGAATTCTGATTCTCATCCGTTCCTTCTAGTACAGATAGTCATTTCCATCAAAGACAGGAAATCTTTCAGAGTGCAAGGATCTACCTACGTATGACATACTCAAAACTCCAAGGACGTTAGACCTTTAATAAATAGAGACAGGGAGTACCTGCTCTGATACCAATTGTTAGGACCGAGATTATATCGACCAGAGGGGGGTGAATGGGAGATACAAATTTTCTTTCAAAAGCTTTGAAACTTAACCCAAACACAGCAACGGAATAGAGTATCGAGAGAAATGCGCTGAATCAGTTTTCTTCGTCAGAGGCATATTCATCAAGGAAGGCATTTACAACAGAGCGAGCATGATGGATAATGGCTTTAACAACAATGAGGGTTATGCAGCAAGCAAATAGGTGTAACAGAATGAGACAGAACATAACTGAATCTGAATGAAATGCAACTGAAGGGGTACACAAGTTAACAAGGATGCAGACTAGCAACGAGGGAATATAGACAAGGACAAAGAAAGTAACTAACACGAATACACAGGATGAAAACCATAGAATAAGACAAGGATCAGATAATCTAATGGCACAGAGCACGAATGAAAACTACTGAATGAAATGCAGTAGAATAGATATAACCAGTGGTGCTCGATGGCGACAAGAGATTTGGTAGACCAGTTCACCCTTCTGCTAAAGGGCTACGTCTGGTTGGAGCGGATGTGACTTAACACGGAAGATAACCTCTCTTCACCCTATTCTCCTTCAACGCAGAGCTGATCAGATTCAGGTTGATTTCACTCGTGGTAGATCCTTGTCGGCAATCTCCAAATCTTCAGTCGACCTTCACGAACCACAATCACTCTTGGTTGCTGAAGATCAGGCTCGGTGAAGACAACAACTCTTCAACACTCAAAGCCAAACCTATCCATCTAGAGAGTGCGCAGCTCTCAAGAGTAATAGGTACAACAACTCTTACTCAGAACTACTATGATGCTAAACCACTGTCTAAGTATGGGCTCTTGGTTTTCTCTCGGTGGATCTTAAACTCAAATCACTCGGAGTGGGGTTGCTCAAATCAATCTTCTCAGAAATCTCAAGCGGAGCAGCCAACGAACAAAGTTGAAGCGGGGTGGCTATTTATAGCCACAGCCTTCCCAGATGGGAAATGACCAAATTAGACATCAGGCTCAGCCAATGGCTGAACGACACGATTCCAACAGTCGGATTTGAGCACAATGGTAATATTTCTTGCGGAGCAAGAAATGCTAACTCCTTGGTCCGAGGCAAATCTCTCGCAGCGAAGAAGATCACAGTCTCTTGCTAGCAAGTATTTACTCGGAACACAAAGAGATTTCTCTCGCATCTTTCATAGGTTGTGGCTAAGCATCATAGCTGATCTAAGCATCGAGAACCTATACCCCTCTTCATAGTATGGAGGTCCTATAACTCGACAGACTAAAGAGGAAAAACAAAATGATTGCTATGTATTCACTTTGTCTTCGACTTCAATCACAGCAGTCAATTTCTTCGGACGACAGTATCGAAACAAAAGCTTCGCTTCAACAGTAAACTTTCGAGGGGTCGATTTCTTCTCATCAATATTCTCGACTCTATCACTTCAACCAATATAGCTCGTTCTTCTCTGCAACGCAGATGTACTAAGGTGAAGTTCTTCGAACTCAGCACCGGAGACAGCATATTCTTCGGTTGTGTATGGACTTTTTCTCTCTGTATGCACTAGCAAACAAATCAGTCCATACCTGTTTCTGTCAACAAACTCCAAAACACAAGGTAGGCAGATATTGCACCAACAAAAATGACTCTACTGCTCCACACTCCTTTGATCATCAGTTCATTATGGAGCAGCTAGACAGATTTGTCGAAGATTTGTTTGATGGAGAAGTGGCATCTTTGCCCATTCCCTCTGAAGTTATTGTTCATGCCTCTGATCTGGTGCAAGATTTGAGAAATGATTCGGCTGAGATCAATGACATCATTTCCCAACTCAAGGAGCTTGACAACCGTATGAAAACTGCAAAATCAAAGTTTTCATAAAGCAACTTGAAGAATCGTATGATGATATCAATAAGGAATTGAAAGTCCTTCGGCACAGAAGGTTGGGATTTCATTCGGACTTGGATCAAATTGTTCGCAAGATTTGCCTTGATCACCAAGCCAAAGTGACTGGTTACAATGATCTGGTCAAAGGGCACATTAATCCTTCAAAGAAGAAGACGAAGAAGATTGCAAAGAAAAATGCTCCTCCACCTCCAGATGCTAATACACAGCGAGAAAATTCTCCTGTACAAGCAAGTCCTTTGGTTGCTCATGTACCAGTTGCAAATGAATCAACTTCGCCAAGGCCAACTGAAGAAGTGCCTGTGGTTCCTCCAACCCATGAAGCAAATCCTTCTCAGCCCCAAGTGTCCGAAGAAGGTGAAATTCCTCTGTCTGAACAACAAGATTCTCCTGACCTCGTTGAACCAAACGATTCGGTTCCACCCTCTGCTCCTCCAACTACATCTAAAGTAATTCCTTAGCATCCCCCAATGACTGATAAAGATTCGATGCCTAAACAAGTGTCAAATCCCTCTTCTTTGAGAATCTCTCTTGGCACCGCACGAAGAACCTCAAATGTTGATCATTCTACAGCAAAGTCACCATCTGCTCATCATTCAGATTCCGTCATCTGTGACGATGAAGTACTTTCTGTTGAAGATGAACTTAAGTACCCTTACCCTCGCGAGCGACTACCTTTGTTTTCCATCGGTGTTGGAGTCAAAGGGCCTTTGTTTAACAAAAATACTCATCCAATTTTCTTTCGAGAAAGTCCATACAGCAAGCCCGGAACATCTGAATCTCCTCGGTTTTGGACTTAGGAACATGCTATATACTACTCACGTATCCTTTATGACAGCCTGAAGATTTTCCCTCATGAGTTCCCAGACTTTACTGCTATGAAGAACATTGGTTGTTTCAATCAAATTCTACAAGACATCAAAGACTATGGTCTCACGCATGTCCTAGGCTATCAACATCCATGGAACAAGGAAATTATCCTTCAGTTTTATGCAACATTGTATATCTCCGGAGATGAGTCCGATAGCACAAAATGGATTATGGAGTGGATGATAGAAGGAAAGCGAATCAAATGCTCTGCTATGGACTTCGTATCTCACTTTCATTTTCCTCGGCTTGAACATGGCAAAACTGAGATTTGGTTTCATAACATTGATGCAATAACTGATGAAGATTTCTGTTGCACAATGGATGAAGACAAAATTCGTGACTACAATGGTCCTCCTCTGCCTGAGCACCTGACATTCGACAATCAGATGTTATATCACATTCTCACATACACCCTCTGTCCGCTGGCTGGGATGAATACTGATAATACTATATCTGATGTTCTTCGGAATGCCATCCATGCCATCTCACAAGGATATATCTTCGATGTCGAAGACATGTTTTTGCGCATACTGATAAATTCTGCTCGGTGTCCAAAAATCATCAAGGTGTATGCGCCCTGGATTCAGAAGGTGATTGACTATGCAATGAAGACTGAATATCTTGCCAAAGTCAGCCATAAAAGCTTTATTCCTCCTGTGCATGATACGCTGAAAGTGATGGAAGATTTCTCTTTGGGAAAAACTCCAGTGACAAGTCCTGATTATCATACTACCTTCAATGGAACCTTAGCGTGATCGTTTGCTGAACACTCAACCTCCTTCACATCTTGAAGTGAGCATGCGCACCCAACAATTTCTATTGAAGCATATGGCCAAAGATCGTCAAGAAAAAGAACATCTGGCTGCCGAACTTAATGCTATTCACAACCGAACAAAAGTTGTGCATATGATTACAACAGAAAATAAGAAGCCCTTATGGAAATTGCTTCAGAAAATTTTCTCCAAGAAGCAACTCAGCAATTCTCACCTCCGAGAACTCTATCAGTATATTGATCAAGGGTTTACAGATGAAGATTTTCAAGATCGCACCACTTCACCTTTGCCATCTCGTGAACCAACAATGAATTTACTTCGAATTCAGCTGCGCAAATTACTCGACGAATCAGAAGCAACATTGCCTACTGAAAAACCTGCTGAAGCAAATCCTCTGTCTCGCAAGACTCTCAAAGCTGATCCAAATGTGCCTTCCTCTTGCAAGACCCAAGTCAGACTAGAAGGATCAGCTACTGCTGCCACTGAAGATGAAGATGTTCCAGACACTTCCGAATCAGAAACTTCTTCGGGCAGTTCTTCAGGCGATGCTTCAGAGTGAATCATATTCAACATTTTCTAGCACTCATGTTTTCATCACCTTTTTTACACTAGTTGACAAAAAGGGGGAGAATAACATCGAGAGTTTGATAGATTTGCTTTGTTGGATTTGGTGTTGGTGTTTTCTCGCTCTATCCTTTGAAACTTTTACGCCATTTCTTGTGTTCTGATGTAAAACTTCTGTTATGGGCTGTAATATTAATAACCCCGCCTGCTACACCACTCTCTTTCAAAGCTTATTGTTTTGCAGGTGGAATTATTAACAGAAGTTATGAATGATTGCACTTTATTCTTGTTGGATTATCTATCATCAGTGCGAATCATTAACTCATATGATTGAAAATCCTCCACACACTCGAATGAATTGCAAGGAATTTCATTGTATATCAATTGACCCTGCATACATCCAGGGGGAGTATATTTCATCATCGATTCAAGTAACGCAAGTTCACTCTTGTTCGATTTACAATTTACTTATCTATCTTCACTGTGATGATTATCTGTTTTGTCAACAACCATCCAAAAAGGGGGAGATTGTCGGTGCAATGATAGGCCCCTTATGTTTTGGAGTTTGTTGACATAAATAGTATGGGACTTATGTGTTTGCTAGTGCACACAGAGTAACAGGTCCCTGATGTATCGAGGAGTTTTGATGCAAACGACGAAGATAATCTCCCTGCGCAGTAGTGAAGATTATCACCGAAGATAAAGCTATCAAGAGTGACCCCTAAAAATTGCTGAAGTCAAAGCAATTGGTTCGGTGCATGTCCGAAGCAAATGACTGCGTTCGAGGAAGTATGAAGACGAAGTGAAGACGTAGCAGTTATTTCGTTGTTCTTCTTCCTTCATTGAGTCCTAGGACCACCGTACTATTAAGAGGGGTATAGCGTTTCGAAGCTTTGATTCTCTGATGCTAAACCCAAATCCTATGAAAGCTGTGAGAGAAATCACTTTGTGCTCCAAGCAAATACTTGCCACCAAGAGACTGTGATCTTCTTCGCTGCGAGAGATTTGCCTCGGACCGAGGAGTTAGCATTACTTGTTCCTTAAGTAATGTTACCATTGCTCCAAATTCGACCATTGTGAACGTGTCAGTTGGCCATTGGCTGGACCTCATGTCCAAAATGGTCATTTCCCATCTGGGAAGGCTGCGGTTATAAATAGCCACCCCGCGCCAGCTTTGTCCGGTGGCTGCTCCGTTTGATTCTGAGAAGATTGTTGAGCAACCCCCTCTGTGAGCGATTTGAGTTTAAAATCCACTAAGAGAAAAACCCTAGATCCAAAGAATTAGATAGTGGTTCAGCATCACTGGAATCTAAGTTTAGTACGCTCCGCCTATTACTCTTGAGAGCTGCAAACTCTCTAGACGGTTTGGTGTCAATTTCTTCAAAGACAAAGAGTGATTGTGGTTCTCGAAGAAGAAGTCTGTAAAGGTTTGGAGATCGCTTTCAAGTATCTACCATGAGTGATCGGCATCAGTTGAAGAATTGATTGTCGAGGAGAATAGGGTGAAGAGAGTTTATCTTCCGTGTTAAGTCACAGCCCCTCCAACCAGACGTAGTCCTTGTGCAGAAGGACGAACTGGTCGAACAAATACCCTGTCGCCATCAAGCACCACTGGTTACCTCTATCACCCATGTTTAGATTCTATGCATTTTCATTCGGTTGATTTACTTCGATGCATGTCCAAGTTTCCCTTCTGTACCCTGTTCTAGTTTACTCTAGCTGGTTTTTCATTCATTCCGCTACTGGGTTATGAGAGATTTAAGTTTAACGAAGAAAATTTAAAACTCCCATTCACCCCCCTCTGGTAGACATACTTCGTTCCTACAATGTCGAGCCAGTGATGATGGAGATCATGCCGATGCTTTGGAGATGGAGATCAAAAGCACAAGATGATGATGGCCATATCATGTCACATATTTTGATTGCATGTGATGTTTATCCTTTATGCATCTTATTTTGCTTAGAACAACGGTAGCATTATAAGATGATCCCTTCACTTAATTTCAAGATAAAAGTGTTCTCCCTGAGTATGCACCGTTGCCAAAGTCCGTCGTTTCGAAGCACCACGTGATGATCGGGTGTGATAGACTCTACGTTCACATACAACGGGTGTAAGCCAGTTTTGCAAACGCAGAATACTTGGGTTAAACTTGACAAGCCTAGCATGTACAGACATGGTCTCGGAACACTAGAGACTGAAAGGTCGAACATGAGTCATATTGTAGATATGATCAACATAAAGATGTTCACCATTGAAGACTACTCCATCTCACGTGATGATCGGACATGGCTTAGTTGATTTGGATCATGTATCACTTAGACAACTTGAGGGATGTTGATTTAAGTGGGAGTTCATTAGTAATTTGATTAATTGAACTAAGATTTATCATGAACATAGTCAAAATGTCTTTGCAAATTATGTTGTAGTTCAATAGCTCGTGATGTAGCTTCCACATTTTTTTATACGTTCCTAGAGAAAACTAAGTTGAAAGATGATGGTAGCAATAATGCGGACTAGGTCCGTGATCTGATGATTTTCCTCATTGCTGCACAGAAGAATTATGTCCTTGATGCACCGCTAGGTGACAGACCTGTTGTAGGAGCTGATGCAGATGTTATGAATGTTTGACAAGCTTGATCTGATGACTACTTGATAGTTTAGTGCGCCATGCTTTACGGCTTAGAATCGGGGCTCCAAAGACGTTTTGAACGCCATGGAACATATGAGATGTTCCAAGAGCTGAAATTGGTATTTCAGGATCATGCCCGTGTTGAGAGGTATGAGACCTCTGACAAGTACTTTGCCTACAAGATGGAGGAGAATAGCTCAGCCAGTGAGCATGTGTTCAGAATGTCTGGGTACTACAGTCGCTTGAATCAAGTGGGAGTTAATCTTCTAGATAAGATAGTGATTGACAGAGTTCTCCAGTCACTATTACCAAGCTACTAGAGCTTTGTGATGAACTATAATATGCAAGGGATGACATAAATGATTCCTGAGCTCTTCGCAATGCTTAAGGCCGTGGAGGTAGAAATCAAGAAGGAGCATCAAGTGTTGATGGTTAACAAGACCACTAGTTTCAAGAAAAAGGGCAAGGGAAAGAAAGAGAACTTCAAGAAGAATGGCAAGCAAGTTGCTGCTCCCGTGAAGAAGCCCAAAGCTGGACCCAAGCCTGAAACTAAGTGCTTCTACTTCAAAGGGAATGGTCACTAGAAGCGAAACTACCCCAAATACTTGGCGGATAAGAAGGATGGAAAAGTGAACAAAGGTATATTTGATATACATGTTATTGATGTGTACCTTACTAGCGTTCGTAGTAGCCCTTGGGTATTTGATACCGGTTCAGTTGCTAAGATTAGTAACTCGAAACAGGAGTTGCAGAATAAACAGAGACTAGTTAAGGGCGAGGTGACGATGTGTGTTGGAAGTGATTCCAAGGTTGATACGATCACCATCGCACACTCCCTCTACCTTTGGGATTAGTGTTGAACCTAAATAAATGTTATTTAGTGTTTGCGTTGAGCATGAATATGATTAGATCATGTTTATTGCAATATGGTTATTCATTTAAGTCAAAGAATAATTATTGTTCTGTTTACATGAATAAAACCTTCTATGGTCATACACCCAATGTGAATGGTTTATTGAATCTCGATTGTAGTGATACACATATTCATAATATTGATGCCAAAAGATGCAAAGTTGATAATGATAGTGCAACATACTTGTGGCACTGCCGTTTAGGTCATATTGATATAAAGCGCATGAAGAAACTCCATGCAGATGGACTTTTGGAATCACTTGATTATGAATCATTTGATACTTGCGAACCATGCCTCATGGGCAAGATGACTAAAACTCCGTTCTCCGGAACAATGGAGCGAACTACTGACTTATTGGAAATAGTACATACCGATGTATGCAGTCCGATAAGTGTTGAAGCACGCGGTGGGTATCGTTATTTTCTCACCTTCACAGATGATTTGAGTAGGTATGGGCATATCTACTTGATGAAACACAAGTCTGAAATGTTTGAAAAGTTCAAAGAATTTCAGAGTGAAGTGGATAATCATCGTAACAAGAAAAGAAAGTTTCTACGATTTGATCGCATAAGCGAATATTTGAGTTACGAGTTTAGCCTTCATTTTAAACAATGTGGAATAGTTTCACAACTCACGCCACCTGGAACACCACAGCGTAATGGTGTGTCCGAACGTCGTAACTGTACTTTATTAGATATGGTGCGTTCTATGATGTCTCTTACCAATTTGCCACTATCATTTTGGGGTTATGCATTAGAGACAACCGCATTCAGGTTAAATAGGGCACCGTCTAAATCCGTTGAGATGACACCGTATGAACTGTGGTTTGGCAAAAAACCTAAGTTGTCGTTTCTTAAAGTTTGGGGATGCGATGCTTATGTCAAACAGCTTCAGCCTGATAAGCTCGAACCTAAAGCAAAAAAGTGCATCTTCATAGGATACCCTAAAGAGACCATTGGGTATACCTTATACCACAGATCCGAAGGCAAGATCTTTGTTGCCAAGAATGGGTCTTTCTAGAGAAGGAGTTTCTCTCGAAAGAAGTGAGTGGGAGGAAAAAAGAACTTGATGAGGTAGTTGTTCCTTCTCTCGAAATGGAAAGTAGTACATCAGAGAAAGCTGTTCCTGCGATGCCTACGCCAACCAGAGAGGAAGCAAATGATGATGATCATGAAACTTCAGATCAAGTTACTACTGAACCTCGTAGGTCAACCAGAACATGTTCCGCACTAGAGTGGTACGGCAATCCTGTCCTGGAAGTCATGTTGTTGGACAATACTGAACCTACGAACTATGAAGAAGCTATGATGAGCCCAGATTCCGATAAATGGCTTGAGGCCATGAAATCTGAGATAGGATCCATGTATGAGAACAAAGTGTGGACTTTGGTGGATTTGCCCTATGATCGGCAAGCCATAAAGAATAAATGGATCTTTAAGAGGAAGACGGATGCTGACGGTAATATCACCGTCTAAAAAGCTTGACTTGTTGCAAAAGTTTTTTGACAAGTTCAAGGGGTTGACTACGATGAGACTTTCTCACCCATAGCGATGCTTTAGTCTGTCTGAATCATGTTAGCAATTGCCGCATTTTACAATTATGAAATCTGGCAAATGGACGTCAAAACTGCATTCCTTAATGGATTTCTTAAAGAAGAGTTGTATATGATGCAACCAGAAGGTTTTGTCGATCCTAAAGGTGCTGACAAAGTGTGCAAGCTCTAGCGATCCATCTATGGACTAGTGCAATCATCTCGGAGTTGGAATATATGCTTTGATGAGGTGATCAAAGCATATGGTTTTATACAGACTTACGGTGAAGCCTGCATTTACAAGAAAGTGAGTGGGAGCTCTGTAGCATTTCTGATATTATATGTAGATGACATATTGTTGATTGGAAATGATATAGAATTTCTAGATGGCATAAAAGGATACTTGAATAAGAGTTTTCAATGAAAGACCTCGGTGAAGCTACTTACATATTGGGCATCAAAATCTATAGAGATAGATCAAGACGCTTAATAGGACTTTCACAAAGCACATACCTTGACAAAGTTTTGAAGGAGTTCAAAATGGATCAGTCAAAGAAAGGGTTCTTGCCTATATTCAAGGTGTGAAGTTGAGTAAGACTCAAAGCCCGACCACGATTGAAGATAGAGAGAGAATGAAAGTGATTCCCTATGCTTCAGCCATAGGTTCTTTAAAGTATGCCATGCTATGTACCAGACCTGTTGTGTGCCTTGCCATGAGTCTGGCAAGGGTGTACAATAGTGATCCAGGAGAGGATCACTGGACAGCGGTGAAAATTATCCTTAGGTATCAAAAGAGGACTAAGGAAATGTTTCTCAGTTATGGAGGTGATAAAGAGTTTGTCATAAAGGGTTACATCGATGCAAGCTTTGACACTGATCCGGATGACTCTGAGTCTCAATCTGGATATGTATTGAACGTGGGAGAAATTAGCTAGAATAGCTCTATGCCGAGCAT
This sequence comes from Thinopyrum elongatum, assembly GCA_011799875.1. Taxonomy (NCBI): domain Eukaryota; kingdom Viridiplantae; phylum Streptophyta; class Magnoliopsida; order Poales; family Poaceae; genus Thinopyrum; species Thinopyrum elongatum. The sequence goes on from CM022298.1 coordinate 202,420,480, forward strand.
TGTAGACATAGATATTTGCAAAGTACACACGGATCTGAATGTTGCAGACCCGTTGACTAAAAACCTCTCTCACAAGCAAAACTTGATCACACCTTATGACTCTGTGGGTGTTAATCACATGGCGATGTGAACTAGCTTATTGACTCTAGTGAACTCTTTGGGTGTTAATCACACGATGATGTGAACTAGATTATTGACTCTAGTGCAAGTGGGAGACTGATGGAAATATGCTCTAGAGGCAATAATAAAATGGTTATTATTATATTTCCTTAATCATGATAAAGGTTTATTATTCATGTTAGAATTGTATTGACCGGAAACTTAAATAAATGTGTGGATATGATACGTCCATTTTGCATCATGCTTTTATGTTGATATTTATTGCATTGTGGGATGTTATTACACATTATGGTACAATACTTATGCCTTTTCTCTCTTATTTTACAAGGTTTACACAAAGAGGGAGAATGCCGGCAGCTGGAATTCTGGACCGGAAAGGAGCAAATCTGAGAGACCTATTCTGCACAACTCCAAAAGTCCTAAAAATTTACAAATAATTATTTTGGAATATATAAAAAATATTGGGTGAAGAAAATACCATAGGGGACCCACCAGGCGGCCACAAGCCTGGGGGGTGCACCCTACCCCACTGGGCGCGCCCCTAGGGCTTGTGGGCCCCCTGGCAGGTCTCTGGTGCCCATCTTCTGCTATATGGAGGGTTTTTACCTGAAAAAAATCATAAGGAAGCTTTCGGGACGAAGCACCGCCGTCTCGAGGCGGAATCTGGGCAGAAGCAATCTAGGGCTTCGGCGGAGCTGTTTTGCCGGGGAAACTTCCCTCCGGGAGGGGGAACTCGAAGCCATCGTCATCACCAACGATCCTCTCATCAAGAGGGGGTCAAACTCCATCAACATCTTCATCAGCACCATATCCTCTCCAAACCCTAGTTCATCTCTTGTATTCAATCTTTGTCCCAAAACCTCAGATTGGTACCTGTGGGTTGCTAGTAGTGTTGATTACTCCTCGTAGTTGATGCTAGTTGGTTTATTTGGTGGAAGATCATATGTTCAGATCCTTAATGATATTCAATACCCCTTTGATCTTGAACATGAATATGCTTTGTGAGTAGTTACATTTGTTCTTGAGGACATGGGAGAAGTCTTGTTATAAGTAATCATGTGAATTTGGTATTCGTTCGATATTTTGATGAGATGTATGTTGTCTTTCCTCTAGTGGTGTTATGTGAACATCGACTACATGACACTTCTCCATGATTTGGGCCTAGGGGAAGGCATTGGGAAGTAATAAGTAGATGATGGGTTGCTAGAGTGACAGAAGCATAAACCCTAGTTTATGCATTGCTTCGTAGGGGGTTGTTTTGGATCCATATGTTTCATGCTATGGTTTGATTTATCTTAATTCTTCTTTCGTAGTTGCGGATGCTTGCAAGAGGGGTTAATCATAAGTGGGAAGCTTGTCCAAGTAAGGACAACACCCAAGCACTGGCCCACCCACATATCAAATTATCAAAGTAACGAACGCGAATCATATGAGCATGATGAAAATTAACTTGACCATAATTCCCATGTGTCCTTGGGAGCGCTTTGCTTTATATAAGAGTTCGTCCAGGCTTGTCCTTTGCTACAAAAAGGATTGGGACACCTTGCTGCACCATTGTTACACTTGTCACTTGTTACCCGTTACGAATTATCTTATCACAAAACTATCTGTTACCGATAATTTCAGTGCTTGCAGAAAATACCTTGCTGAAAACCGCCTGTCATTTCCTTGATCTCCTCGTTGGGTTTGACACTCTTACTTATTGAAAGGACTATGATAGATCCCCTATACTTGTGGGTCATCAAGACTCTTTTTTGGCGCCGTTGCCGGGGAGTGAAGCGCCTTTGGTAAGTGGAATTTGGTAAGGAAAAATTTATATAGTATGCTGAAATTTACTGTCACTTTTTACTATGGAAAATCATCCTTTGAGGGGTTTGTTCGGGGTATCTTCACCTCGACTGTAAGAACAAAGAGTCGCTCCTCAACCTACTCAACCTATTGAAAAAATTTATTATGAAATTCCTTCGGGTATGATAGAGAAACTGCTAGCTAAGTCTTATGCAGGAGATGGAACATTACATCCTGATATGCATCTAATCTATGTGGATGAAGTTTGTGGATTATTTAAGCTTGCAGGTTTGCCCAAGGATGAAGTAAATAAGAAGGTCTTCCCTTTATATTTGAAGGAGAGGGTCATGCTATAGGCTATGCGATGATATTGGGGCTTGGAATTACAACCAATTGAAATTGGAGTTTCATCAGAAGTTTTATCCTATGCATCTGGTTCATCGTGATCGGAATTATATATATATAATTTTTGGCCTCATGAAGGAGAAAGTATAGCTCAAGCTTGGGGGAGGCTTAAGTCAATGTTATATTAATGCCCCAATCATGAGCTCTCAAGAGAAATTATTATTCATAACTTCTATGCTCGGCTTTCTTGTAATGATCAATCCATGCTCGATACTTCTTGTACTGGTTCTTTTGTGAAGAAAACTATTGAATTCAAATGGGATCTCTTGGAAAGAATTAAACTCAACTCTAAAGATTGGGAGCTCGATGAAGGTAAGGAGTCAGGTATAAACCTTAAGTTTGATTGTGTTAAATCTTTTGTGGATACCGATGCTTTTCGTGAATTTAGCACTAAATATGGACTTGACTCTGAGATAGTGGCTTCTTTTTGTGAATCATTTGCTACTCATGTTGATCTCCCTAAGGAGAAGTGGTTTAAATATCATCCTCCCATTGAAGTAAAAATAGTAGAACCAATTAAGGCTGAAGAGGAAACTATTACTTGTAATGTTGATCCTGTTATTCCTACTGCTTATATTGAAAACCCACCTTTTCTTGTTAGGCTAAAGGAACATGCTAAAACTTCAGCTGTAGTCCATAAGAGTTATACTAGAACACCTACACCCCCTGAACAAATTAAAGTTGAACCTAGCATTGCTATGGTTAAAGATCTCTTGGTCGATAATATTGATGGGCATGTTATTTATTTCTGTGATGAAGCTGCTAGAATTGCTAGACCCAATGATAAAGATAAACATAGACCTGTTGTTGGCATGCATGTTGTTTCAGTTAAAATAGGAGATCATTGTTGCCATGGCTTATGTGATTTGGGTGCTAGTGTGAGTGCAATTCCCTTTACGTTATATCGAGAAATTATGAATGATATTGCACCTGCTGAAATAGAAGATATTGATGTCACTATTAAGCTTGCCAAAAGAGATACTATATCACCAATTGGGATTGTTAGAGATGTTGAAGTCTTGTGTGGGAAAATAAAACATCCTACTGATTTTCTGGTTCTTGGTTCCCCACAAGATGATTTTTGTCCCATTATATTTAGTAGACCTTTCTTGAACACTGTAAATGCCAAAATAGATTGTGAGAAAGAAACTGTTAGTGTAAGTTTTGGGGATGTGTCTCATGAGTTTAATTTCTTAAAATTTCATAGACAACCTCATGACAAAGAATTTCCTAATAAAGATGAAATTATTGGTCTTGCTTCTATTTCCATACCTCCTATTGATCCTTTAGAACAATACTTGTTTTACCATGAAAATGATATGTTCATGAATGAAAGAAAGGAATTAGACGATATTTTCTTTAAACAGATGCCAGTTTTGAAACACAGCTTGCCCGTTGAGACTCTTGGAGATCCTCTACCACCCAAGAGCGATCCCGTGTTTGATCTTAAACAATTACCTGATACTTTGAAATATGCTTATCTTGATGAGAAAAAGATACATCCTGTTATTATTAGTGCTAACCTTTCAGAGCATGAAGAAAAGAAATTATTGAAAATTCTAAAGAAGCATCGTGCCGCTATTGGATATACTCTTGATGATCTTAAGGGCACTAGTCCCACTCTATGTCAGCACAAAATTAATATGGAACCTGACGCTAAACCAGTTGTTGATCATCAATGACGGTTGAATCCAAAATTGAAAGAAGTGGTAAGAAACGAAATATTAAAGCTTCTGGAAGCAGGTATAATTTATCTTATTGCTGATAGTATATGGGTAGGTCCTGTTCATTGTGTCCCTAAGAAGGGAGGTATTACCGTTGTTCCTAATGATAAAAATGAATTGATTCCACAAAGAATTGTCAAATGCTAGAAAATTAAACAAAGCTACTAGGAAAGATCATTAGCCTCTACCTTTTATTGATCAAATGCTAGAAAGACTATCAAAACATACGCACTTCTGCTTTCTAGATGGTTATTCTGGGTTTTCCCAAATACCTGTGTCACAAGAGGATCAACAAAAGACTACTTTTACTTGCCCTTTCGGTACCTTTGCTTATAGACCTATGACTTTTGGTTTATGCAATGCACCTGCCACCTTTCAAAGATGTATGACTGCTATATTCTCTGACTTTTGTGAAAAGATTGTTGAGGTTTTCATGGATGATTTCTCCATTTACGGAACTTCTTTTGATGATTGCTTAAGCAACCTTGATCGAGTTTTGTAGAGATGTGAAGAAACTAATCTTGACTTGAATTGGGAGAAGTGCCACTTTATGGTTAATGAAGGTATTGTCTTGGGGCATAAAATTTCCGAAAGAGGTATTGAAGTTGATAAAGCTAAAGTTGATGCTATTGAAAAAATGCCGTGTCCTAAAGATATCAAAGGTATAAGAAGTTTCCTTGGTCATGCCGGTTTCTATAGGAGATTTATTAAAGACTTCTCTAAAATTTTGAGGCCTATGACTAATCTCTTGAAAAAAGATGTTCCATTTGTTTTTGATGATGATGTGTAGAAGCATTTGAAATACTTAAGAAAGCCTTGATTTCTGCACCTATCGTTCAACCACCTGATTGGAACCTACCCTTTGAAATTATGTGTGATGCTAGTGGTTATGCTGTTGGTGTTGTTCTAGGACAAAGAGTTGATAAGAAATTAAATGTTATCCATTATGCTAGTAAAACTCTAGACAGTGATCAAAGGAATTACGCTACTACTGAAAAAGAATTTTTAGCGGTTGTATTTGCTTGTGACAAGTTCAGATCTTATATTGTTGATTCTAAAGTAACTGTTCACACCGATCATCCTGCTATTAAATATCTTGTGGAAAAGAGTGGATGCCATGGAGGAGGATCAAGAAGTTACCTCTCGCCCTCAACCTGGAGCCATGCTTGAGGAACTCCAGAGCTCAGCAATACCGGATTCGGTCATACCTCCCAATGCTAGATTTCTCTCTTATGATAACATGAAAAAGAGTGTTGCTTTTTTCCCCACAGCCAGGAAGCATCCATGGGTGATCGGAGCCCTAGCCTTCATGGGCAAACTCCGTAAGGAAATAATGGATCTCAAACAGCAAGTCAACAGGCTCGAGGAAGAAAATCACATCTTGAAGGGTATTATTGCCAAGAATATTACATCACCATCCCCGAAGAAAGAGACTTAAGTACATGGGTATGGGCACTCCCCTTGGCTTTCGCCAAGCTTGGGGGAGGTGCCCCGGTATCGTATCACCATCATATCTTTACCTTTATCATTTTTCTTAGTTCGATTCTTTTGGTTTTATCATTACCTAGTAGAATAAAAGTTTTTAGTATGATCTAGCTTTGAGTTTTGCTTTGTGTTCCCTCTATGTAATCAAGTCCGAGAGTTATATAATAAAGATTAGTTTTGAGTTGAGGGCTTTGCTTTATTGCTATGATGTTGAGAAAAAGGAAAAAAATAAAAGAGAAATAAAAATATTATATAATGATCTTATGGGAAGTGACGACTTCACATATAGGAAGTATGTCGCATGAAACTTGTTGGGAGTTGATAAACATAGTTTTGGTCATTGTTGCAATTAATAGGAAGTAATTAAGAAAGAGAGGTCTCACATATAAATACACTATCTTGGACATCTTTTGTGATTGTGAGCACCCATTAAAATATTATATGCTAAAAGGTTGATGTTGGACAAGGAAGACAACGTAATGGGTTATGTTTCTTTATATCCAAATAGAAGTTACATTGTCATGGATACTCCAACATGTTGAGTTTGCTTCTCATCCTATGCTAGCCAAATCTTTTGCACCAAGTAGAAATACTACTTGTGCATCCAAAATCCCTTAACCCAGTTTTGCCATGAGAGTCCACCATACCTACCCATGGATTGAGTAAGATCCTTCAAGTAAGTTGTCATCGGTGGAAGTAATAAAAATTGCTCTTTAAATATGTATGATCTATTAGTGTGGAGAAAATAAGATTTATACAAACTTGTGATATAGAAGAAATAAAAGTGACGGACTGCATAATAAAGTTCTTTAGCACAAGGGGCAATATAAAGTGATGTTCTTTTGCATTAAGATTTTGTGCATCCAACCATAAAAGCGCATGACAACCTCTGCCTCCCTCTGCAAAGGGCCTATCTTTTATTTTATCTCCTACCCTTATACAAGAGTCATGGTGATCATCACCTCTTATTTTTATACCTTTTCTTTTTGGCAAGCACTATATGTTGGGGAAGATCCATATATATATATACACTCGGATGTAGGTTTTCATAAACTATTATTGTTGACATTACCCTTGAGGTAAAAGGTTGGGAGGTGAAGTTATAAGCCCCTATCTTTCTCTGTGTCCGATTGAAACTTTGATCTCATAAGTATCACGTGAGTGTTAGCAATTGTGAAAGACTAAATGATAGCTGAGTATGTGAAACTTGCTAAATAAAAAGCTCTTACATTGACTCTTTCTGATGTTATGATAAATTGCAATTGCTTCAATGACCAAGATCATAGTTTGTTGGTTTTCAATAAAGTTCTTGTTTCATACTTTACCTTGTGAATGAATTGTTACTTTAGCATAAGAAATTATATGACAATATATGTTGCTGTTCTAAAGGTGATCATGATGCCTTCATGTTCGTATTTTATTTTATCGACACCTCTATCTCTAAACATGTGGACATGATTATCGATTTCAGTTTCCGCTTGAGGACAAGCGAGGTCTAAGCTTGGGGGAGTTGATACGTCCATTTTGCATCATGCTTTTATGTTGATATTTATTGCATTATGGGCTATTATTACACATTATGGTACAATACTTATGCCTTTTCTCTCTTATTTTACAAGGTTTACACAAAGAGGGAGAATGCCGGCAACTGGAATTCTGGACCGGAAAGGAGCAAATCTGAGAGACCTATTCTGCACAACTCCAAAAGTCCTGAAATTTTACGGAGAATTATTTTGGAATATATAAAAAATATTGGGCGAAGAAAATATGAGAGGGGACCCACCAGGTGGCCACAAGCCTGGGGGGCGCGCCCTACCCCCCTGGGCGCACCCCTAGGGCTTGTAGGCCTCCTGACAGGTCTTCGGTGCCCATCTTCTGCTATATGTAGGGTTTTTACCTAAAAAATCATAAGGAAGCTTTTGGGACGAAGCGGCGCCATCTCAAGGCGAAACTTGGGCAGAAGCAATCTAGGGCTCCGGCGGAGCTGTTTTGCCGGGGAAACTTCCCTCCGGGAGGGGGAAATCGAAGCCATTGTCATCACCAACGATCCTGTCATCGAGAGGGAGTCAATCTCCATCAACATCTTCATCAGCACCATCTCCTCTCCAAACCCTAGTTCACCTCTTGTATTCAATCTTTGTCCCAAAACCTCAGATTGGTACCTGTGGGTTGCTAGTAGTGTTGATTACTCCTCGTAGTTGATGCTAGTTGGTTTATTTGGTGGAAGATCATATGTTCAGATCCTTATTGATATTCAATACCCCTCTGGTCTTGAACATGAATAAGCTTTGTGACTAGTTACATTTGTTCCTGAGGACATGGGAGAAGTCTTGTTATAAGTAATCATGTGAATTTGGTATTCGTTCGATATTTTGATGAGATGTATGTTGTATTTCCTCTAGTGGTGTTATGTGAACGTTGACAACATGACACTTCACCATGATTTGGGCCTAGGGGAAGGCATTGGGAAGTAATAAGTAGATGATGGGTTGCTAGAGTGACAGAAGCTTAAACCCTAGTTTATGCGTTGCTTCGTAAGGGGCTGATTTGGATCCATATGTTTCATGCTATGGTTTGATTTATCTTAATTCTTCTTTTGTAGTTGCGGATGCTTGCGAGAGGGGTTAATCATAAGTGGGAAGCTTGTCGAAGTAAGGACAGCACCCAAGCATCGGTCCACCCACATATCAAATTATCAAAGTAACGAACGCGAATCATATGAGCATGATGAAAACTAACTTGACAATAATTCCCATGTGTCCTCGGGAGCGCTTTGCTTTATATAAGAGTTCATCCAGGCTTGTCCTTTGCTACAAAAAGGATTGGGCCACCTTGCTGCACCATTGTTACACTTGTCACTTGTTACCCGTTACGAATTATCTTATCACAAAACTATCTGTTACCGATAATTTCAGTGCTTGCAGAAAATACCTTGCTAAAAACCGCCTGTCGTTTCCTTCTGCTCCTCGTTGGGTTCGACACTCTTACTTATCGAAAGGCTACGATAGATCCCCTATACTTGTGGGTCATCAGGATACATAAAAAAAATACCGTGTCCCTAGTGAGCCTCTACTAGACTAGCTCGTTGATCAAAAGATGGTTAAGGTTTCCTAACCATAGACATGAGTTGTCATTTGATAACGGGACCACAACATTAGGAGAATGATGTGATGGACAAGACCCAACCGTTAGCATAGCACATGATCTTTCAGTTTATTGCTACTGCTTTCTTCATGTCAAATACATGTTCCTTTGACCATGAGATTATGCAACTCCCGGATACCGGAGGAATACCTTGTGTGCTATCAAATATCACAATGTAACTGGGTGAACATAAAGATGCTCTATAGGTATCTCCGAAGGTGTTTGTTGAGTTGGTGTGAATCGAGATTGGGATTTGTCACTCCGTGTATCGAAGAGGTATCTCTGGGCCCTCTCGGTAATACACATCACAAGAAGCTTGCCAGCAAAGTGACTAAGGAGTTAGTTGCAAGATGATGTATTACAGAACGAGTAAAGAGACTTGCTGGTAATGAGATTGAACTAGGTATAGAGATACCGACGATTGAATCTCGGGAAAGTAACATACCGATGGACAAAGGGAATTACGTATGTTGTCATAAGGTTCGACCGATAAAGATCTTCATAGAATATGTAGGAACCAATATGGGCATCCAGGTTCCGCTATTGGTTATTGAACGGAGAGGTGTCTCAGTCATGTCTACATAGTTCTCGAACCCATAGGGTCCACACGCTTAACGTTCGTTGATGATATAGTGTTATATGAGTTATGTGATTTGGTGACCGAATGTTGTTCGGAGTCCCGGATGAGATCACAGATATGACGAGGAGCTCCGGAATGGTCCAGAGGTAAAGATTGATATATAGGATGATACTATTTGAACACCGAAAGAGTTTCGGGAGGTACCGGGTAGTCATCGGATCACCGGAAGGGGTTCCAGGAAGCCCCAGGAGATATATGGCCATATGGGCCAAGTAAGAGGAGCACACCAGCCCACAAGGGGATGGCGCGCCCCTCCTATGGCAGCCGGCCAAGGGGAGAAAAGGAAGGAGGGGGATTTAGCCTCCCCCTGCCTTCCTCTCCTCCCCCTTCCTTTCCCCCCTCGGGCAAATATGGTAGGGGGGGGGGGCGGCTAAGGCAGGAGCCCAAGGAGGATTCGGCCTCCCTTGGGGGTGCCTCCTTGGCTGCCTCCCCTCCCCCACCTAAATATATGAGGGAGGGGGCGCCATACAATGACCACGACAATCTCTTAGCCGTGTGTGTCGCCCCTCTCCACAGTTTCGTCCCTCGGTCATATTTTTGGAGTGCTTAGGCGAAGCCCTGCGGAGATAGCATCACCATCACCATCACCATGCCATCATGCTGCCGGAACTAATCCACTACTTCACCCGTCTTGCTAGATCAAGAAGGCGAGGACGTCACCGAGCTGAACGTGTGTTGAATGCGGAGGTGCCGTACGTTCAGTACTTGATTGATTGGATCACGAAGAAGTTCGACTACATCAACCGCGTTACTAAATGCTTCCGCTTACGGTCTACGAGGGTACATAGACACACTCTCCCCTCTCGATGCTATGCATCTCCATGGATAGATCTTCCGTGTGCGTAGAATTTTTTTTGTTTTCCATGCAACGTTTCCCAACACCGCAGGCAGGCGGGCCTGGGTACCCCCGTTCCCAGAACGCCGATAGTAGCGCCTGGGCCCACGGCACGCTCGGCCTAGCTTTGAGGTGAAGGCAAGGATTGAAGGGCGAAGCGATGTAGGCCCCAATTGCCTGCGGGCCAAGCTCGACGCGTGGCGCACGACAGGACGCGGACGCCTCCACTTCCCCATGTCACCTCAGCAACTGCCCAGGCTGACAAAAAGCCTGGCGCACGCTGCAGAGCCTTCATTGCTCTCCTACCTTGCGCCTTTCTCCTCTTGCTGAGATCCCCTTTCCCTCGCGAGAGGTTCCTCCAGATCCAGACGAGGCGCCGTCCTTTCTTCCATCCCCCCATCGCCAAGGATCTCTCAGATGGCGCCCGCCAGGAAATCGAAGCCCGAGGCCTAGGTCGTAGCCTGCTCCTCTCTTCCGCCGATGCTCACGGCCTCCAGCATTGCCAAGGAGGAGGACCTCGACCCGGTTCTCCCACCGACGGCTGGCGACATGAACGAGTGGGGCGAGACTCTGACCTAGTGTGGCTCCGCGGAGCGAAGCACCCTGGCGAAGTCGGTCTACCCCTTCTTCTTCCATAGTGTCTTCGTCGGGCTCGTCCCGCCCTTCTTAGGGTTCTTCTACACCATCCTCAAGCATTACAAGATCCATGCCCTCCATCTCCAGCCTAACTCCATTCTCCTCCTGTCCATCTTTGCTTTCTACTGCGAGGCCTTCGTGGGCGTGAGGCCCTTGGTGGCACTCTTCCGCCACTTCTTCAGCTTGCGATTCCACGACCGGGACCAGTGGTCCGCGTGCGTCTCCTTCATTGCAGTCCAGAGTGGAAACTCGCTCCTAAAAGCCGGGAAGAAGGTGGAAGGCTTTCGGCACCGCTGGGTCTTCCTGGACGCCCAGGGTTGCGACCCGCTCTTGGTGCCCCCCGAGGCGCTGCCAGCGCGTGTCCCCGAGTGGGGCTCCGCCAAGCTCACCGACCCTCAAGCGAGGCCTGTCCTGGAGAAGATAAACTCGCACATGAGGGCGGAGCAGCTGACATGGGCGATGATCGTGAAGGAGTTCCTAACGTAGCGCTTGGCACCGCTCCAGTCGCACTCGAAGCCCCTATGGGTGTACCAGGGCGCGGGGGATGAGATAAGGCTACGCCCCACCGGCCTAACATGCGAGGAGCCAGACGCGGCCATGGTAGCCCTGCTCGGCTATATTCCGGTGGACGTCCCCGAGGCCTACGCCCCGCTGTACTACCACGACGACAAGGAGGATCTGGTCGCCTCCATGCCTGCCTTCAATGACCTGGGGCTCAAGCCGTCTGACGACCCCGATTCTCCCGTGGTGCTGTCCTCCGGCAACAGTGGCGGTGAGGAGGACTCATAGGAGACTGAGGATGACGACTTGGAGGAGGTCTCCCCTCCGTCGCAGTGCGAGCTTCTCCGCAACCTCGAGGACGACGCCGACGCCGATGAGCCCCCGGCCGTGGACTCCCCGCACCTTGTCAGGGTCCCCAGGTGGTCGGAGCCCGCTCCCCAGACCACGCGGTCGTCCAACCGGGCGGCCTCAGGCAAGGGCATGACAGTGCCCCCTCCGAAGGGCTCCTCACGCCTTAGCGGGGAGGTCAAGGAGTCGGGCCCGTCTCTGCCAGACACGCAGTCGAACGACGTGGCGGCCCCCGCTAGGGCGGACGTGGCTTCTCTGGCCATGACCCCCCGGGGCGATCTCCCCACCCTCTAGGCGGCGGCGCCGCGGTAGGGCCCATTGAGGGCCACTCCGCCTGCCCCCGGGACGCGACCAAGGTCACGCCGAAGAAGAGCGGGGGCATATCAGCCTCCGCCGAAGAGGAGAAGAAGAGGAAGTGGACCGTGCCTGATGAGTAAGTGACCTACCTTGCTCCCTGACCAAGCGCTGATTACGCGCGTGCTCATATCATCTCCCCTCTTGACGACCAGAAGTGGTGGATCGACAAAGAAGAAGAAGGTGGGCGTCATGTCGAAGGAGTCCCTTGTCCTGAGGGCGCCATCAGCTCTTGGTCGCAGCATGGGCAGGCGAGGAGGTGCCCTACGCCGCCCCGACGCCGCAATTGGGCGCACATGCGTTGCCTCGCCCGGGCGCTCGGGCACACCAGCCCTGCCCGGCACCTCACCCAACACCTCGAGGGGGCCGATCATGGAGGCCACGATGATCCAGCCCGCGGCACCACTCGTTACGGCCGCGACACCTCCGGCTTCGGGGGAGGGGGCGGCGGCCTCGATTCCTCCCGCCGCTCTAGCCCCCGCCTCCAGACGTGACGAAGCGCAGCCCGCAATGCAGCCTCAAGCAATCCCGACACCCACAGTCATGGTGGTTGACTCGGCAACCCCCAGTGGCGTGGTGCAGGAGCCGGCCACAAAGAGCGGACGGGAGCCCCCTGCGCTTCTAACGAAGGGCGTCGCGAGTCCTCCAGTCGCGGCGATGCCAGCTTGGGGTGTTGCGGCAATCCCTCCACGGCCAACTCTCGAGCTCATGAGCTACGACCCTCTGATCAGGTGCGGGGCCTTGAACGATGCCGACGCCGTGCTCGGCCGGCTAGAGGCGGATCTCCAGGACGCCGATGAGCGCCTCAAGCAGGAGCGCCTAAAGCTCGCCGTGGGGTTGCGCGAGCTTTCTGAGGCCAGTAAGGCGACCCAGGATCAGGCCGAGGCCCTCGCCGTTGAGAGCAGGAGGGAGGCCGACGAGGCAAAGATGGCTCACGACGCGGTACGTGGTGAGGCGAAGGCGGCCTCCAAGCGCTGTGGCGAGGGAGAGACTAGCCTGAAGGCGCTTCAGGAGGAACAGGCCGCATGCGCGCAGCAACTCCAACAGCGAGAGGACGACCTCAAGGCCCGCGAGGCGCAGCTTGCTGATCGCGACTCCGCGCTGTCGAAGGTAGTCGCCGACCAGGCTGCAGAGCGCGAGCGCCTGACCAAGCTGAAGGAGGAGGTGGACGAAGCCTAGGCATCCCACGCCAAGCACATTTCTGAGGCAACAGCCCGGCTGGACACCAGGGAGAAGATTCTTGCCGACGCCGAAGGAAAGGTGGCCGCGGATTGTGACGCCTTCCTCTCCCTCAAGCTCATGGCTCACCAGGCGCTGCAGTCCATCCGTAGAGGAGGATTAAAGGAACCGCTCGCGACCCCTGAGGGCGGCTACACAGGGATCTCCTCCAAGCTTGCCAAGGAGCTCGAAGGTGCTGCCGCTAAGGTGGACTCCGTCCTGGAAGAGTGCCGCGACCTCTTCTCCATGGCAGCGATGTGCGTCTTCAGCCACCTTTACCTCCGCGATCCCGGCTTCAACTTCGACACAGTGACTGGCCCGGTCCCTCTTGGGTCCTGGGTCACCACGGCGGCAGCCGTGAAAGGCCATGTGGATGCGCTGCTGGGGAAGTTCACCTGCAACCTTGATACCAGCCCTGCGGCAGCTGAGGCGGGTGGCAGCGACGACGACAATGGCGGCGACATCGACATTGACGATGGGCCTGTCATTGCCGAAGCAGGCGGTGGCGACGGCAATGGCGATGACCCGTCTCCCTAGAGTTTATCCTGCAACACTTATCGTGCCTCATGGAGGCGTCAGACTTTGTTTGAATTTGCGATCCATTTGGTGCCTGTAATAACTGCTTGAACTCCGTAATTTCCTTCTTGCTTACCTTTATGCTCTACGCCGGCAGGGCCCAGCCCCACGCATACCTCAGCCACTGTTGGAACGTCAGGTCGTGATGCCTGGACGAAACGAAGGGGTGAGGGGCTACGTGACTAGTGAGGCCCGTGAGTCACGGTGCTCAGGGGTCCCCCTTGACATGCGAGCAGCCCGCATGAAGGAAACACGGCGACGGTGAGGCTAATCCAGGGCCCTTCATACCTTCTTCTGCCGGCCTGCGCCTAGGGGGCATGCGAGGAGACAAACACCAAGGACCGTAGGGATCTTGGTGCGGTGACGTGCATGGAGGCAGTGCCGTTAGGACTGGCCTAAGCACAAGCGCCCTATCCAGCTCCCGCTCGCGAGTGAGCTAGGGGCAGGCCGCGGGGGGGGGGGGGGGGGGGCGTTGCTGAAGAGCCGAGAGGCCATCCTGAGGTTGATGCATCCCATAGGGCGCCATCAATTGTTTATCCACCAGTGCGGAGCTTGGGGCTTCCACTTGGCGTGGGCATGGTTGTATTGCAACCGAATCCGCCAGCACTGAGCATGGGGCTTCCACTAGGCGTATGCATGGTTGTATTGCAACCGAATCTACCAGCACTGAGCATGGGGCTTCCACTGGGCATGGGTAGGGAGCTCTACGCTAGTGTCTCCGGGCGTGTACAACCCAATTCCGTTCGTACGCGTGACCAGCATGGCAGAACATTGAGGAGGTGTATCTTGACACTCGTGAGCCAGCGCGGGGCTCAGGAGGTCCTACCTCAAGGCGGGTTGCACTTGGTTTTTGGCGTGAGGTGCGCTTGTGACGCCTGAGTTAGGAGGGCAACCTGCGCCGAACGAGTGTCGAGAGGCCCTCGCATGAGAAGGCCAGACACCAAGGACCCATAGGAGGTGACGTGGACGGGGCTGGCCCGCCAGACAGAGCTCGGTCACTTGGGTTTATGAATGCTGCAGGGACGGACCCGAGCACAGACGTCGTGCCAAGTCTTCTCATGCAACAACCTAATGAGGAACATTCGGCGCACGGCTCTGATACGTCTCCAACGTATCTATAATTTTTGATTGTTCCATGCTATTATATTATCTGTTTTGGATGTTTTATATGCATTAATATGCTATTTTATATTATTTTTGGGACTAACCTATTAACCTAGAGCCCAGTGCTAGTTTCTATTCTTTTCCTTATTTTTTAGCTTTGTGGGAAAGGAATACCAAACGGAGTCCAAACCGAATAAAACCTTCGCGATGATTTTTCTTGGACCAGAAGACACCCAGGAGACTTGGAGATGAAGTCGGAGGAACCACGAGGCGGCCACAAGGGTGGAGAGCGTGCCCAGGGGGGTAGGGCACGCCCCCTGCCTTGTGGGCCCCACGTGACTCCCCTGACCTAATTCTTTCGCCTATATATTCACATATGTTCCCAAACCACCAGAAGCATCCACGAAAACACTTTTCCACCGCCGCAACCTTCTGTACCCATGAAATCCCATCTAGGGACCTTTTCCGGCACCCTGCCGGAGGGGGATTCGATCACGGAGGTCTTCTACATCAACCCTATTGCCCTTCTGATGAAGTGTGAGTAGTTTACCTCAGACCTACGGGTCCATAGCTAGTAGCTAGATGGCTTCTTCTCTCCCTCTGATTCTCAATACCACGTTCTCCTTGTTGTTCTTGGAGATCTATCCGATGTAATATTCTTTTGCAGTGTGTTTGTCGAGATCCGATGAATTGTGGATTTATGATCAGCTTATCTATGAATTTTATCTGAATCTTTTCTGAATTCTTATATGCATGATTTGATATCTTTGTAATTCTCTTCGAATTATCGGTTTGGTTTGGCCAACTAGATTGGGTTTTCTTGCAATGGGAGAAGTGCTTAGCTTTGGGTTCAATCTTACGGTGTTCTTTCCCAGTGACAGTAGGGGCAGCAAGGCACGTATTGTATTGTTGCCATCGAGGATAAAAAGATGGGGTTTACATCATATTGCTTGAGTTTATTCCTCTACCTCATGTCATCTTACTTAATGCGTTACTCTGTTCTTCATGAACTTGATACTCTAGATGCAGGCAGGAGTCGGTCGATGTGTGGAGTAATAGTAGTAGATGCAGAATCGTTTCGGTCTACTTGACACGGACGTGATGCCTATATTTCATAATCATTGCCTTAGATATCGTCATAACTTTGTGCTTTTCTATCAATTGGTCGACAGTAATTTGTTCACCCACCGTATTATTTGCTATCTTGAGAGAAGCCTCCAGTGAAACCTATGGCCCCGGGTCTATTTTTCATCATATAAGTTTCCGATCTACTATTTTCCATCTTATAAGTTTCTGATCTACTATTTTGCAATCTTTTACTTTCCGATCTATATACCAAAAAACCCAAAAATATTTTATCTTTTGTTTATCTATCTCTATCAGATCTCACTTTTGCAATTGACCGTGAAGGGATTGACAACCCCTTTATCGCGTTGGGTGCAAGTTGGTTGATTGTTTGTGCAGGTGCTAGGTGATTTGTGCGTTATCTCCTACTGGATTGATACCTTGGTTCTCTAACTGAGGGAAATACTTATCTCTACTTTGCTGCATCACCCTTTCCTCTTCAAGGGAAAAACCAACGCAAGCTCAAGAAGTAGCAGGAAGAATTTCTGGCGCCGTTGCCGGGGAGATCTATGCCAAGTCAAGACATACCAAGTACCCATCATAAAACTCTCATCTCTTGCATTACATTATTCGCCATTTGCCTCTCGTTTTCCTCTCCCCCACTTCTAAAATGATTTTCAAAAAGATTTGCCTTTTTATTCGCCCTTCTTCTGTTCGTCTTCTTCGTTTGCTTTTTGTGTGCCCGTGTGTTGGTGTGTCCGTTTGCCTTAATGGCCCAACCAAAGAACGTTGATCCTCACTTTAGGAGGTTGGAAGAAATTGAAAATAATGTTAGGAGCTTCATGTCTTTACAATTTGAGCATAATAATTTCTTTAGAAATGAGCTTAAGGAGCAGAAAAGTTTTATGGAGTACATGAATAAAGAGCTTGATGATATGTATAAGGAATTTTATGGTTTGAAATCTCAGTTTGGTCATCTTGAAATTTTAGTAGGCCAAATTTCTGATAAACAAGCTACCTTGGTCAATAAGATGGCCGCTAAACCGGAGGCTTTAAATAATGATGAAGATCTTAAAGTGATTGATGTGACTCCTATTGAATCTTTATTTTCTAAAATAAATCTTGATAAAGATGGGACTGGAGATGAGTCAACTTTAGTTAAAAGTCGACCCAATAATTCGAAGTTTTTAGATCTTGATGCAAAAATTGATAAAAGTGGGATTGGAGAGGTCAAAACTTTAAGTAGCAATGAACCCACTCTTTTGGATTTCAAGGAATTTAATTATGATAATTGTTCTTTAATAGATTGTATTTCCTTGTTGCAATCCATGTTGAATTCTCCTCATGCTTATAATCAAAACAAAGGTTTTACTAAACATATCGTTGATGCTATGATGCAATCTTTTGAAGAAAAGCTTGAATTTGAAGTTTCTATACCTAGAAAACTTTATGATGAGTGGGAACCTACTATTAAGATTAAGATTAAAGATTATGAGTGCCATGCTTTGTGTGATTTGGGTGCTAGTGTTTCCACGATTCCAAAAACTTTATGTGATGTGTTAGGTTTCCGTGAATTTGATGATTGTTCCTTAAATTTGCATCTTGTGGATTCCACTATTAAGAAACCTATGGGAAGGATTAATGATGTTCTTATTGTTGCCAATAGGAATTATGTGCCCGTATATTTCATTGTTCTTGATATAGATTGCAATCCTACATGTCCTATTATTCTTGGTAGACCTTTCCTTAGAACGATTGGTGCAATTATTGATATGAAAGAAGGAAATATTAGATTTCAATTTCCGTTAAGGAAGGGCATGGAACACTTTCCAAGAAAGAAAATTAAATTGCCATATGAATCTATTATGAGAGCTACTTATGGACTGCATAGCAAAGATGACAATACCTAGATCTATTCGTGTTTTTATGTCTAGCTAAGGGCGTTAAACAATAGCGCTTGTTGGGAGGCAACCCAATTTTATTTTTGTTATTTACTTTTGGCTCATGTTTTGCTTTGAATAATTCATCTAGCCTCTGGTTAGATGTGGTTTTGTGTTTTAATTAGTGTTTGTGCCAAGTAAGACCTTTAGGATGGCATACGGTGATAGTTGATTTGATCTTGCTGAAAAACAGAAACTTTTGCGTCCAGTCACAGAATTTTAATAATTCACTGGAGCATTGAAAAACCCTGAATTTTTTACACGATATTTATATACAAATTTTCTCTGTTTTCAAATTGTTCAGAATTTTTGGAGTTACATAAGTATAAGAACAATTCGGATCTTCGCGGACTGTTCTGTTTTTGACAGATTCTGTTTTCTTTGTGTTGTTTGCTTATTTTGATGAACCTATGGGTAGTATCGGGGGGTATGAACCATGGAAAAGTTGGAATACAGTAGATATTACACCAATATAAATAAATAATGAGTTCACAACAGTACCAAAAGTGGTGATTTATTTTCTTATACTAACGGAGCTTATGAGATTTTCTGTTGAGTTTTGTGTTGTGAAGTTTTCAAGTTTTGGGTAAGGATTTGATGGACTATGGAATAAGGAGTGGCAAGAGCCTAAGCTTGGGGATGCCCAAGGCACCCCAAGGTAATATTCAAAGACAACCAAGAGCCTAAACTTGGGGATGCCCCAAAAGGCATCCCCTCTTTCGTCTACGTCTATCGGTAACTTTACTTGAGACTATATTTTTATTCACCACATGATATGTGTTTTGCTTGGAGCGTCTTGTATGATTTGAGTCTTTGCTTTTTAGTTTGCCATAATCATCTCTGCCGTACACACCTTTTGAGAGGGACAAGTATGAATCATGATTTATTAGAATACTCTATGTGCTTCACTTATATCTTTTGAGCTAGGCAATTTTGCTCTAGTGCTTCACTTATATCTTTTTAGAGCACGGCGGTGGCTTTATTTTGTAGAAATTATTGAACTCTCATGCTTCACTTATATTATTTTGAGAGTCTCTAAACAGCATGGTAATTTGCTTTGGTTATAAATTTAGTCTGTCGACGTACGACACCTATGGGATCGCGTGGATCCCTTCTTCGGTTCGGCAGGGAGAGAGGTATGCACAGAGCAGATCCAACGATCAATGCAAGGGGATTTTTACCCAGGTTCAGGCCGCTGAGAAGCGTAATACCCTACTCCTGCTTTAGTTTATTATGGGTGATTAAGCCCAAGCTCCAGGAGCGCTTGCGATGAAAAGTATGTTCGAGTAGCAGCTACGCATGCAGAATGGGCTAGAGAGCGTCCTCCATTTCTGTAGCTACGCCTTGGGCCTCCTTTTATACGTCCAAGGGGTCACCAACAGTGGCATACAATACATGCAAGAGGTGTAAAGTTGCTACAGTGTTTACATGCTTATCATTGACGATTTAGGACAAACACATTTAATGCTCCGTTTAGGTGTCCGTTTAGGTGTCCCTTGCTTTCTTGGGGACAGAAAAAGTGGTCGTCCCATCAGCACCGCAGCCCGCCCACCACTAGTGCCATGACACGCATCCAGGAGGACAAAACCCAAATGACAGGCTGGCTGCTGCACTGGAGTGGTGGCAGGGTGGCGGAATCTTGCTGGGGTGCGAGCCTTGCCGGGTCTTCACAAGCCATCCCGGCAAGGATCTTGGCGGGGATCTGGCCTTTGGGCTTCTGTCTTCTGGTCACTGGTTTGAATGCCTTCTTGATAATCTTACACTAGTTTCTAGCTGTCCCCCGGCAAGCCTTGCCGCTGGTATGGCTACAACCGACCGTGCACAAGTATGGGGTACTAAAGGACCCAAACTTTAGTACACCGACAGGAGCCCCCGGGCCTAGGCCATACATGGGTGCGAGGCGTTGTTGGGCTAGGCCCAAATAGTGCACGGGCACGCATGGCAGGAGTTAGCTGCCATAATTATCTCGTTTACCACGCTTCCCCATGGTGCATATTAAATGCACGATGTGGGATATGCGCGCGGAACAACCGCTGTAGCAGCGCGCTCGCGAAAGCGCATTCACATTGATTAGAAAGGAGGCAGTTCCGCGCCTTCCCCATAAAAAGGAATCCGCAGAGGCGCCGTTCATTTACCTCCCATCCTTTCCAATCTGGAAACCATCGTCGCCTCCTTCCTCGAACTCAAGGCAGAGCCTCTTCCGTCCATCCGCCGCCCCCCACTTTCTCATCGCCCTCGGCCCCTGCTTCCTTAGTCGCTATGCCGCCCAAAGCGAGCAAGGGCAAAGAGGTGAAAGCAGCCGGCTCGGGAGCGCAAGCGGAGAAGAGCGAACTGGTGAAGATGCGGAAGGAGCACATCGTCTTCGCTCTGACACTCGACGCGAGCGCCCTGAAGGATCGGTATCTGTGCATGTGGGGGAGGGAGACGAAGGCTCATCTCGCAACTCGCGTGAATCCAGCTTCCTCTGAGGGCGGCCCAGATAAATTCCCTTTCTTTGTCGCATACTTCTATTGCGGGCTCTGCCCTCCATTTTCTGATTTCTTCAACGACATCATGTACACATACGGCTTCCGTCTCTTGGATTTCGCGCCGAATGCTGTGACATGCATGTTAGTCTTTGCCCATCTCTGTGAAAATTTTGCCGGAGTAATCCCCAACACAGCCCTCTTTCGCCATTATTTCATTCCCCGCATCGAAAAAGGAGACGCCCTCTCCGGTTCTATCACCTGGATTCCAAGGGCATGGAATAAAGAGATATATCCAGAGGGTCTCTACCGTACGAAGTGGGAAGAATGGCGGGGCGAATGGTGCTGGATTAAGGAGAAAGATCCCCAGCCTTTCTGTCTGCCCCGACAAATGAAAGTGGTCTGCGGCAATGACTGGAGTGCTCTCGATCCTCATGATGAGAAACTCAGAATCACAATTACCAGGATCCACCGTCTCAGGGTTGCCGGGCTCACAATAGAAATGATTGGCGCTGATTTCCTTCGCCGTCGCATTGCTCCTCTGCATAACAAAAGGAGACCAGCCTGGGAGTTTTGGAATGCGGCAGATGTCATGAGGTTGTGTCCTGGGCTGAACAACAACTTGACAGTCATGCAGCACACAGCTCTCCGCCACAAACTATTCTGGCCCAGCGGGAAATATAAGTTGCCGGCGAACATAATTCCTCTATGCAACAACTCCGCTCTGACCTCAATCATCGCCATGATGCCGGCATGCAATGCCCATGGCCTTGACGGGACTTGGATCGAGCCATCCGCAGAGCGAGCACAGGGGTTCTTTGACAATCTGTTGGAAAGAGCTGTCCGGGAAGAGACAAATCTCATCCGCCCCACCACTGACGAAGAAGTGGCGTATATTGCCAGCAGGGCGGAAGAGGCGAATCTTGCCGCGGAGGCCGGCAGCGTTGGCTTCGTGGAAGAGGAGGCCAGCAAAAAAGAAGTAATGTCAGAGGAGAACCTTGCCGGGCAGGGTGAGACTAGCGGGGAGCAGAGCGGCACAGCTGCCGGGAGCCCTTCTGTCGAAGACACAACCGAAGAGCAGTTGCACGAGGAGCCCCCAGCTCCAGAGAAGAAGAAGCGTGTGCTGCGGAAAGCCGCCTCTGGTATTCCAGCACGTCAGCCTTCCTCAAGCGGTGAGGTTCCCGGCAAGAGGGCGGCCGACGAGGCTGCGTAGCGGCAAGATGCTCAACAGCAGCCCACGCGACGTACGGGACGCACGGCCGCGACAGCAACTGGAATGGTGGGGGCGTCTCATACGACAGCACCAACAGCCGGAGCAACAGGGTCACATCGACCTGCCGGCTCTGTCACAGCCAAGCGACCCAGGACCCCTTCTCCACCCCCTCACACGGACACTGAAGTGGAGGTCGACTTCGACCTCTCCACTTTTAGCCCGGAAAGAGAAGAGTAAGGGTCCTGCCGGATCTTTTAACTTATGGGTTCTTGATTTGCTTAATTTACTTGTGTTGCTTCGGCCCGTCTCCGCAGGGATACAGAAACATTGGCGCAAAGGATGGTGAAGAGGGCAAAGACTTCGACGGGTGACGAGCCCCCGGCAAGCACCGTAGGTACACCAGAGCTCATCGTCGTCAGCCCGGAGCCCAGTCCTCAATGCAGCCCCCAACCTAGCCCCCAGCATGAGTCCACTACTTATTTTCCACTGGCGGGTGTTGAGGTGTTTTATCTCTGTTACTGACATCACCGGGCCTGTAGGAGAAGAACGGCAACATGAAGAGCCATTGGTGGCCGTCCCTAACATGCCGCCTCCGTCAACCACGCCGCCCAAAAATGAATCTCCGGCAAGGGCTTCCACCGGTGAGCCAAGCCCATTCATGCTGAAGAGGAGCCGGCAGGCACTGGCACTGGCAGTCCTACATCGGCAACCAATGTTGCCGGGAAAGGAGAACCTACCTCTCAACAGCTCGGCAAAGGTAAACCACTTGCCGCTGAGTACTTGTCATTCTTTCTTTATTTTTGTCTTCTTGAATTTCAACCTTGGCCTCATCTTGTTCCCCTCCGGTCTTCAGATCTTCCTTTAATGGAACAAATGGATGTTGATATCGTCATCGAGGAGACCGCCAAGGATGCTACCACCGAGGCCGACAAGATCGCTGCTGACGAGGCCACCAAGGTTGCACAGGAGGAAACCGCCAAGGGATCTGCTGAGAGGGCCGACAAGGAGACCGGTGACCATACTGATGGCATTCCTACCACAGGAGCGCATGGCGCTGCCTCAGCCACGGAGCCCCCAGTTGCCGGTGAGGTGGTTATCGAAGACCAACCATCAACATCCGAGGTTCCCCCGTCCAGCAGATACCTTAAGGTTGGCGACAACCTATTCGTCAGTGTACCGGGGACGGCAAGCACTGGGGCGCCAACCGAAGAGGAAATTCTTGATGAAAACATCATCGCCGCTGCTGGGCTCGAGATCGTTGATGAGCCATGTGCCAGCAGCAGCAAGTCCAAGGAAGAGAAGCTCCTCCAAGCCATTAGCAGTAACTTCTAGAAGCTCCAGGCGCTTCACCGCAGCCGAAAGGAAAAGTTGGACTCCAGTGCAGCAGTTGTTGAAGCAGCAGAGGCAGATTTCCAAAAGTGCGTCGAGCAAATGCAAGTCTTGTACGCTAAGGCTTTCCAAGAGCTGATGACTGGCCGGGAACAGCTGAGTCAAAGTTGGAGCGAGTTCCTCTTGAAGCAGTCCGACGCCGAGAAGGCACAGGAAGAGGCAGCGCAGCGAGCCGCTGCAGAGGAAGCTCGCTTGACGGAACGCCACATCGGGCTCGATGCTCACGAAGAAGACCTCGCCGCTCGCGAGGAGGCGCTTGCCGCCAAGATCCACCGCAAGGATGAGGAGATCGAAAAACTCGTCGCGCAGTGAACCCAGGAGCTGGAGCAGAAACACAAGGAGACGCTCGAAGCTCTGGCCATAGATCACGCCGGCAAGTTAAACGAGGCCATCAATGCCGCCGAAGCTACAGAGGCCACCAAGAACGAGCTGGGCGATAAAGTAAAGAGGCTGGAGACGGACCTCGAGGACCATGGCAAGGAGCTCTCGACGCTCAAAGCCGACAGAGAGAAGACTCTCTATAGCTTGGCAGAGATGCAAACCTCCATGTCCGACAAGATAAAAAAGCTCACCGCAGCCAATGAATGCATCGCTGATCTGAAACTGAAGCTGACCACGCTGGAGAAGTCCCTGGAGGACAGCAAGGCTCGAGAGAAGGATTTGATCAAAGATCTCCAGAATGAGAAGGACCTGCTCAAGAGCGCCGCCGCCTCTTACAATGACTTTGAGAAAGTCATGAAGATCTGGACCGAGCGCCTGGTTGACGTCGCGGAAAGGATTGCAGCAGAATTGTCCACCATGGGCCTGCAAAACTTCAACTATTCTTCCCACAACAGGGTGTCTTCGAGCACCAAGCTGACCATGTTCTTCGAGAGCGTCGTGGATGCCCTAAAGCGGCTCCATTCTGAACGAGCAACCCATCTGGCCAACGAATCCCACAAACTCTGCTGGGCCGTCCTCCTCAAGGTGCTCGTCAAAGTGGTGCACAAGAACCCTGGCATCAACCTCACCAATGTTCTCGACAGCTTGCCGAAGGATGTTGACCTTGAGGCACTCAAAGAGCTTGTCGCACCCACCGTCGACAAGGTTAGCCAAGTCAGGAGGGTCGAAGGCCAGCGCAGGGACTAGCCACTTCGCTTCATCTTTGCTCCCACCATTCCATGCCAAAGACAATTTTATCTTTAGTTAGAATCACGACAACTATCAATGTAATATAACTTGCTATGTTTTGGATGAATGCATGCTATTTCCCTTGTCGGATTTATTTCTGTATGGTGCATACCCTACGCTCATTGGAAAAACTTGCCGGTGCGCGCACCCTTGCCACAAGCGCTTTGAGGAGCGGATCCTTAGCAGCCTACTGGAGGTGTCGCTACCGGCAAGATACCTTGACGTTTTTAGTGCAGCCACCTAAACTGTTGAGCGGACTCGAAGCAGAGTAAGGGCGCAACAAATCACAACAAGGTTCCTTCGCGTGCAGGTTTTCCATACAGAAGCCGAAATCATTCAAGAAAAATAACCTCAAAGTAAAAAACAATTGCTTAAAGTTCTGCAACTTAGCTTTTTGTTGCCCAACTTCTTGAACGTCGTCGCCTGTCGGTATCCATACCATCATTCCCCCCGGCAAACTTGCACGTGAGGGAACCTTCTATCTTTTGAGAAAAAGAAAGAAGAGAAAACAAAGATATGGAACCTTGGCGGTTCGTTAACGCTTACCGGAAGCAAGTGTAATACAATATCTTAGACAAGCATGCATATAGATTAACATGAAAATCGACGGGAATTGTAAAACACTTAAGCTTATTCGACTATGCACAGGATCTGCGCCTAGCTTTGTTCAAAGGATCACATGCCTTGCCGGCAAAACTCGTACAAAAGGTGGTTGCCGGGAGACCCGACAACCGCGCCTTATGGGTAGAACTTATGAAGATGTTCGATATTCCAGGAATTTCTCACTGGAATGCCATCCTCGGTCTCCAGGCGGACAGCACCAGGCCTGGTGACTCGTACTACCCGATAAGGGTCTTCCCACTTTGGCGTCAACTTGTTGGAATTCTTGGCTGACTGAACGCGCCGAAGAACAAGGTCACCTTCCTCAAGACTTCGGGCATGAACCTTGCGGCTATGGTAGCAATGCAAGGCTTGCTGGTAGCGTGCAGCTCGCATAGCAGCCTGAAGATGATCTTCCTCAAGGAGCGTAGTGTCATCTTGCTGCAGCTGCTCTTGCTCAAGCTCATCATAAGCGAGCACTCGAGGTGACCCGTATATGAGTTCCGTGGGGAGAACTGCTTCTTCCCCGTACACCAGGGAGAAGGGTGTCTGGCTAGTGGCTCAATTTGGTGTCGTTCTGATTGACCAAAGAACCGTCGACAGCTCATCAATACAGCGCCTTCCGCACTTTTTCAGCTTGTCGAAAGTCCTTGGCTTGAGACCTTGCAACACTTCAGCATTTTCCCTTTCCGCTTGGCCGTTGCTTCTTGGATGAGCAACAGAAGCAAAACAGATTTTGCTGCCAAGGTCCTGGATGTATTACATGAAGGTATGGCTCGTGAACTGTGTGCCGTTGTCAGTGATGATCCTATTCGGCACACCAAAACGGTAAACTAGTCCTTTGAAGAACTTGACGGCTGATTGTGCTGTCACCTTTCTCACTGCTTCCACTTCCGGCCACTTTGTGAACTTGTCGATTGCAACGTACAAGTACTCAAAGCCCCCAATAGCATGGGGAAAAGGGCCCAATATGTTGAGCCCCCAGACCAAAAATGGCCAGGAAAGAGGGATCGTTTGAAGAGCCTGAGCTGGTTGATGCAATTTCTTTGAATGGAATGGGCACGCTTCACGCTTGGTTACTAGTGCAGTTGCATCCTGGAGGGCAGTGGGCCAAAAGAAACCTTGCCGGAATGCCTTACCGACAAGAGCCCTCGAGCCTATGTGGGAGCCACATATGCCTCCATGTATCTCTGCCAACAGCTCCAGTCCATCTTCCCGAGGAATGCACTTCAATTTCATGCCGTTCGGTCTCTTTCTGTACATGACATTGTCCACGAATTGGTACATACTAGACCGATGGGCTACTTTCTCTGCTTCTTTCTGTTCTTCGGAGAGTTCCCCTATTTGGAGGAACCGGACGATGTGTTGTGCCCATGCTGGAGCCTGATGCTTGACAGCAAGGACCAAAGGCATGTCCTCTGTCGCGGGAGTGTTTGTCTCTACGGCAAGGGCTTAAGGCCTTGCCGAAGCCTGTTGCTCCCCGACAAGCGTGGCGTTGTTCCCGGCAACTTCCTTGCTGACAGCTTCTAGGAGTTCTGCGGGAAAGTACTGGCCGGAATTTAACCTCCTTCATTTGTCTTGCCTCGCTGATGGTGTTACGGATGGCTGAGTCAATCGGAGCACAAAAGTTCCTGGTTCCACAGGTAACTTGAGGGCAGCACGCTTTGACAGGTCGTCAGCAATGTTGTTCTCTGCTCGAGGAACATGCTATGTCTGCAGACCGTCAAAACGCTGCTCCAATTTCCTCACTTCATCTATGTATGCTTCCATCAACGGGCTCTGGTAGTCTTTGTTCACTTGCTTGACGACAAGCTGTGAATCACCTCTGACGATAAGCTTCTTAATTCCAAGATCCGCTGCGATCCTGAGACCGGCAAGCAGCCCTTCGTATTCTGCAGTGTTGTTTGTTGATCTCTCCCGAGGAAAGTGCATCTGAATTACATATTTGAGGTGCTCTCCAGTGGGTGCGACAAGCAGCACGCCAGCATCGGCGCCTTGCAGCGAGAAAGCCCCGTCAAAATACATAATCCATTCTCGATCTGTTTCCTTGCCGGGAAGAGTTGTCTCTTGACTTTCTTTGTCTGGCGTTGGGGTCCATTCTGCAATGAACTCTGCCAAGGCTCTGCTCTGAATTGTTGAAGTGCTTTCAAACTTGAGATCAAAGCTTGACAGTTCCAATGCCCACTCCACAATCCTGCCGGTCGCATCTGGATTTCGTAAAATCCGCTGCAACGGGAATCGAGTGATGACGGTGATCTCATGTGCTTGGAAATAATGGCGCAGCTTCCTTGAGGCCATAAGGAGGCCGAAGAGCAACTTCTGTATGCCAGAGTATCTTGACCTAGCCCCCTACAAAAGGGAGGTGACAAAATAAACTGGGCGCTGCACCATCTTCTTCCCCTGTGTTGTTTCATTTGACCTTGCAAATTCTGCCTTGTCGGCACCAGACCTTGCCGGGGAAGATCCCAGCTCATCATTTGACGGTCTTGCCGTCACTGCTACTTCCTCGTTGACTTCTCTCTGCGCTACTAACGCAGCACTAACCACTTGATTTGTCGCCGCTAAATATAGCAGCAATGGCTCTTGTGGCTTAGGCGTGACTAGTATCGGCGGAGAAGAGAGGTACTTCTTCAAATCCTGTAGCGCTGCCTCCGCTTCCGGAGTCCATTTCATTGGTCCTGCCTTCTTCAAGATTTTGAAAAAAGGCAGGGCGCGCTCAGCAGATTTGGAGATGAACCTGCTCAGAGCAGCGATGCAGCCGACAAGTCGACGCACATCTTTCACATGACTTGGTGCTTCAATCTGCTCAATCGCCTTGATCTTGTCGGGATTCGCTTCGATCCCACGCTGAGATACAAAGAACCCGAGAAGCTTGCCGGATGGAACACCAAACACACACTTCTCGGGATTGAGCTTCAGATTGATCTTGCGTAGACTTGCAAATGTCTCTTCTAAGTCTTGTATGAGCGTTGCTTTGTCCCTGGTTTTAACCACTATGTCATCCATATAGGCTTCCTTATTTCTATGCAGCTGAGGCTCAAAACCAATCTGGACTGCTCTTGCAAACATTGAACCAGCACTTTTCAACCCGAAAGGCATACGTAAGAAACAATACGTGCCGCACAGGGTGATAAATGCGGTTTTCTCTTCATCTTCCTTTGCCATGAAAATCTGATGGTATCCTGAATAGGCGTCGAGAAATGACAACAAATCACAGCCGGTAGTGGAGTCCACAATCTGGTCGATGCGTGGCAAGGGGAAAGGATCTTTTGGACAGGCTTTATTGATATCTGTATAGTCGATACATAGCCTCCATTTTCCATTCGCCTTGCGCACTACAACTGGATTGGCCAACCACGTCGGATGGAGCACCCCTGTGACCAAACCTGCTGCTTCCAACTTTCTGATTTCTTCGGCAATAAATTCTTGCCATTCCAAAGACTGCTTCCTAACTTTCTACTTGACGGGCCGCACATGAGGACAGACAGCAAGGTGGTGCTCAATTACTTCCCTGCGAACACCGGGGATATCAGATGGTTGCCATGCAAACACATCGATATTCGCCCGCAGGAAAGCAACGAGCGTGCTTTCCTATTTGTCATCGAGGGTGGAACTTATGGTGAAAGTTCCCCCCATACCATCCTCCTTGACGGGCACCTTCTTAGTTTCTAGTGGGGCTGCCTTGGATTTCTTGCTCTTGTCAGTGGAGCTCTTCGGCACATCCTCGACGGGAGCGCAGCACTCCGAGGAGGTGCGCTTGCCGGAATGTGTGCTAGAGGTGTTGCCAGTCTTCTCCTCCCCTTCAGGAGCTTCAGCGGCAGGAGCAAGTGCTTTGGCGGCAGATGATGCAACTGCCTCCCGGTAGAGTTGGTCGGCACAGATAAGCGCATCCTTCTTGTCGGAGTTGACAGTGATGATGCTCATCGGTCCGGGCTAAGCGTAGTGCGAGGCCGCCATGAATTTGGCCAGTGCTGGTCGGCCCAGAATCCCGTTATATGGTAACGGAATCTTGGCAACGTCGAAAATGATCTTTTACGTTCTATAGTTCAAATCGCTGCCAAATGTCACCGGTAACGTGATCTTGCCCCTTCGGCTGGCTCCTTCCTGGATTGATCCCTTGAAACGTGCCCGTTTCCTCGAGATCTTCATCAGGGATTTGCAACATCTTGATCACACTAGGCGAGATCAAGTTCAGCTCGGCCCCACCATCAACTAACATTTTTGTCACCTTGAGGTTGCGAATCGTTGGTGAAATCAACAATGGCAAACACCCGACCGCGGTTGTGCGATCAGGGTGGTCCTCAACATCAGAAATGATAGGCGTGCTGGACCATTTCAGAGGCTTCCGGGCATCGACTAACGGCTCTGTCGCATTAATCTCGCGCACCCACTGCTTAAGTTGGCAGTGAGAAGAATGCAATGAGGCGCCTCCGTCAACGCACATAGCTTCTATAGCCTTTTGGAATTCGTGCTTGCTGGACTCGTTGTCCTCTTCGTTGTCATCATCACCCCCCTCTTCCTTATCGCGGCCTCGAGCGGGCCTCTCCTTCTGTTGCTTGGCCTTGCCGCGGCGACCTCCTCGGCTACCGCGCTTCTTGCCAGACCCTTCAGCACCATCTTGGGCTCTCTCCTTGTCTCACCTTTCATACTCAGCTTTCTGCCTCTCGACAAGCTACTCAACTTGCCGACAGTTTTGGAGGTCATGGCCCTTAGTGCGATGGATCTTGCAGTATTGCTTGTCGGAGCCCTCCGGCTTGTCGGCAGCTGCCAAGGCCTGACAGGAGGCACACCCGGCAACCTCCTTGCCGGGGCCATCAACCTTGATCTTCTTGGCGGTGTCGGGGTTGCCGGATTCCTCAACGGCAAGCACAACCTTGACCTTGCGCTTCCTGTTACACCGCCGTCCTTTCCTTGCCGGGCGGCGGCATCTTCATCTTCAGAGTCGATTCCTGCACCGGCATCCTCGCCGGGTAGTCTCCTTCCCTCTTCAGCTCAAGCACATTTGTCCGCCAGAGCATAGAGCTCAGCAATATCCCTGACCTTGTTCATCGCCAGCTCTTCCCGCATCTTGCGATTGCGCACGTTCTGATGGAACGCGCTAATGACAGCGGCAGGATGAACGTCTGGGATATTGTGCTGTATTCGGCTGAATCTCTGTATGTACTTGCGCAAAGGCTCGCCTTCATTCTGGGGAATGAGATGTAAGTCACTTTCCTGGCCAGGAGCTTGGTGGCCTCCAGTAAAGACGCCAACAAACTGATGACACAGGTCTGCCCAGGAAGAAATGGAATTCTCCGGCAGATGCATCAACCACGACCAGAAGTTGGGCTTGAGCACCAACGGGAAGTAGTTGGTGAGTACCTTGTCGTCTCGAGCCCCGGCAGCATGCACCGCAATGGTGTAGATGCTCAGGAACTCCGACGGATGAGTCTTGCCATCGTATTTCTCCGGGACCTTTGGTTTGAAAGTTCGGGAATTGGGCCACTGGACTCGCCACAGCTCATGGGTAAACGCTGGACAACCTACCTCATAAGGTAAGTCGCCGGTGTACCCCGGCGTAGGCTTGTGTATAGTGGGCCCTGCGCGCCTATCAGATTGATAGCGCGCTTCCCGTCGCCGCTCGATGGTAGTTCGAGCGTCTTCTTTGCTTCGCTCCCAAAGAACTTGACGTTGATCGCGGCGCGTTCGCGGATCAGACGACACCGTGGAATCGCCATCACAGGCGTCAGTTTGCCGAGTTGGCGACCGCTGTTGCTGTCGTGGAGGAGAATGCATCGTAGTCGTTCTTCCTCCAGTTTTTTCGCCATCGGCACATGTCAGCTCGATGGACCGCCGCCGCGAAGGCTCCGCCTGCTGCGGCCCATCTTTGTTGGCGAATCCAATAAGACTCTGAATAGCAGCTCTCCATTGTTCGAGCTTCTCCGGAGCGGGAGGGAAGTCCAGGAGCAGCTGCGCTCGCGCCAACGCTTCTGCTGGTGTAGGCGGTGGCGAAAGGTGCGAGGAACATGAGGTGCTCTGTCTCCTAACCGTGTTAGAAGGAGCTCCATCACGGCCCCGCGATCGCGCCGTGCTTCCAACGGCATCTTGATGTGCATGTTGGCCCCGCGCGTCTCGGGAATGATGTGAAGGGGTCTTTCCTTGGAAACGCCTAGAACCACCGATGTCACAGCGCTGTTCATCGCGCTCGACTTGAGAAGGCCGCCGCGCATGTGCCGACGTGGGTGCCTTGGAAGGCGCCATCTCGTCCTTGGAGTTCGCTACGCCACCTGTAGGCGGCACGGCTCCATCCTTAGACCTAGCGGCATGCGGGTTGTTGTCGCCGCTGCGAACAACGCTGCTCACCTGTCTTTGATCGCCAGAACATCGTGGAAGTTCTAGACCTCCACCTCTATCCACGCCATCGCCTGTCCATGAAGGCACGGGCAAACCGGACGCAGATGGACCAACCGCCGCCAAACCCTTCTTCTTGGGAGCCATGGTGATGAAAATGATCAAGAAACTGACACGCTGATTGCTAGATCAGGTTCGCGCAACCAATTCCCCCTACCTGGCGCGCCAAAGATGTTGATGTACGACACCTATGGGATCGCGTGGATCCCTTCTTCGGTTCGACAGGGAGAGAGGTATGCACAAAGAGCAGATCCAACGATCAACGCAAGGGGATTTTTACCCAGGTTCTGGCCGCTGAGAAGCATAATACCCTACTCGTGCTTTAGTTTATTGTGGGTGATTAAGCCCAAGCTCCAGGAGCGCTTGCGATGAACAGTATGTTCGAGCAGCAGCTACGCATGCAGAATGGGCTAGAGAGCATCCTCCCTTTCTGTAGCTACGCCTTGGGCCTCCTTTTATACGTCCAAGGGGTCACCAACAGTGGCGTATAGTACATGCAAGAGGTGTAAAGTTGCTACAGTGTTTACATGCTTATCACTGACGATTTAGGACAAACGCATTTAATGCTCCGTTTAGGTGTCCCTTGCTTTCTTGGGGACGGAAAAAGGGGCCGTCCCATCGGCACCGCTTAAGCCTGCCCACCACTAGTGCCATGACACGCATCCAGGAGGACAAAACCCAAATGACAGGCTAGCTGCTACACTGGAGTGGTGGCAGGGTGGCGGAATCTTGCTGCGGTGCGAGCCTTGCCGGGTCTTCGCAAGCCATCCCGACAAGGATCTTGCCGGGGATCCAGCCTTTGAGCTTCTATCTTCTGGTCACTGATTTGAATGCCTTCTTGATAATCTTACACTAGTTTCCAGCTGTCCCCCAGCAAGCATTGCCGCTGGTATGGCTACAACCGTCCATGCACAAGTATGGGGGTACTAAAGGACCCAAACTTTAGTACACCGACATAGTCCTAATATGATAGACATCCAAGAGGATATAATAAAAACTTTCATATAAAGTGCATTGAATACTATGAGAAGTTTGATTCCTTATGATTGTTTTGAGATATAAAGATGGTGATATTAGAGTCATGATAGTGAGTAATTGTGACTTGGAGAAATACTTGTGTTAAGGTTTGAGAGTCCCGTAGCATGCACATATGGTGAACCGTTACGTAACGAAGTTGGAGCATGAGATTTTTTTTATTGTCTTCCTTATGAGTGGCGGTCGGGGACGAGCGATGGTCTTTTCCTACCAATCTATCCCCCTAGGAGCATGCGCGTAGTACTTTGTTTCGATGACTAATAGATTTTTGCAATAAGTATGTGAGTTCTTTATGACTAATGTTGAGTCCATGGATTATACGCACTCTCACCCTTCCACCATTGCTATCCTCTCTAGTGCAGCGCAACTTTCACCGGTACCATACACAAACCTTATACCTTCCTCAAAACAGCCACCATACCTACCTATTATGGGATTTCCATAGCCATTCCTAGATATATTGCCATGCAACTTTCCACCGTTCCGTTTATTATGACACGCTTCATCATTGTCATATTGCTTTGCATGATCTTGTAGTTGACATCGTATTTGTGGCAAAGCCACCTTTCATAATTCTTTCATACATGTCACTCTTGATTCATTGCACATCCCGGTACACCGCCGGAGGCATTCATATAGAGTCATATTTTGTTTTAAGTATCGAGTTGTATTTTTTGAGTTGTAAGTAAATAAAAGTGTGATGATCTTCATTATTAGAGCATTGTCCCATGTGAGGAAAAAAAGAGAGGCCAAAGAAGCCAAGCCAAAAAAAATGAGAGAAAAGAGAGAAGGGGCAATGTTACTATCCTTTTTCCACACTTGTGCTTCAAAGTAGCACCATGATCTTCATGATAGAGAGTCTCCTATGTTGTCATTTTCATATGCTAGTGGGAATTTTTCATTATAGAACTTGGCTTGTATATTCCAACGATGGGCTTCCTCAAATTGCCCTAGGTCTTCATGAGCAAGCAAGTTGGATGCACACCCACTTAGTTTTCTTTTGATCTTTCATACACTTATAGCTCTAGTGCATCCGTTGCATGGCAATCCCTACTCACTCACATTGATATCTATTGATGGGCATCTCCATAGCCCATTAATACGCCTAGTTAATGTGAGACTATATCCTTCTTTTTGTCTTCTCCACCACCACCATATTCTATTCCACCTATAGTGCTATGTCCATGGCTCACGCTCATGTATTGCGTGAAAGTTGAAAAAGTTTGAGAACGTCAAAAGTATGAAACAATTGCTTGGCTTGTCATCGGGGTTGTGCATGATTTGAATATTTTGTGTGATGAAGATGGAGCATAGCCAGACTATATGATTTTGTAGGGATAAGCTTTCTTTGGCCATGTGATTTTGAGAAGACATAATTGCCTTGTTAGTATGCTTGAAGTATTATTGTTTTTATGTCAATATTAAACTTTTGTTTTGAATCTTATGGATCTGAACATTCATGCCACAATAAAGAAAATTACATGGATAAATATGTTAGGTAGCATTCCACATCAAAAATTCTGTTTTTATCATTTACCTACTCGAGGACGAACATGAATTAAGCTTGGGGATGCTTGATACGTCTCCAACGTATCTATAATTTTTTATTGTTCCATGCTATTATATTATCTTTTTTTGGATGTTTTATATGCATTAACATGCTATTTTATATTATTTTTGGGACTAACCTATTAACCTAGAGCCCAGTGCTAGTTTCTATTTTTTTCCTTGTTTTTTAGCTTTGTGGGAAAGGAATACCAAACGGAGTCCAAACGGAATAAAACCTTCGCGATGATTTTTCTTGGACCAGAAGACACCCAGGAGACTTGGAGATGAAGTCAGAGGAGCCACGAGGCGGCCACAAGGGTGGAGGGCGCGCCCAGGGGGTAGGGCGCGCCTCCCTGCCGTGTGGGCCCCCCGTGACTCCCCTGACCTAATTCTTTCGCCTATATATTCACATATGTTCCCAAACCACCAGAAGCATCCACGAAAACACTTTTCCGCCACCGCAACTTCCGTACCCGTGAGATCCCATCTTGGGACCTTTTCCGGCACCCTACCGAAGGGGGATTCGATCACGGAGGGCTTCTACATCAACCCTATTGCTCTTCCGATGAAGCGTGAGTAGTTTACCTCAGACCTACGGGTCCATAGCTAGTAGCTAGATGGCTTCTTCTCTCTTTTTGATTCTCAATACCACATTCTCCTCGTTGTTCTTGGAGATCTATCCAATGTAATATTCTTTTGTGGTGTGTTTGTCGAGATCCGATGAATTGTGGATTTATGATCAGCTTATCTATGAATAGTATTTGAATCTTTTCTGAATTCTTATATGCATGATTTGATATCTTTGTAATTCTCTTCGAATTATCGGTTTGGTTTGGCCAACTAGATTGGTTTTTCTTGGAATGGGAGAAGTGCTTAGCTTTGGGTTCAATCTTGCGGTGTCCTTTCCCAGTGACAGTAGGGGCAGCAAGGCATGTATTGTATTGTTGCCATCAAGGATAAAAAGAGGGGTTTACATCATATTGCTTGAGTTTATTCCTCTACATCATGTCATCTTACTTAATGTGTTACTCTGTTCTTCATGAACTTAATACTCTAGATGCAGGAAGGAGTCGGTCGATGTGTGGAGTAATAGTAGTAGATGCATAATCATTTCGGTCTACTTGACATGGACGTGATGCCTATATTTCATAATCATTGCCTTAGATATCGTCATAACTTTGCACTTTTCTATCAATTGCTCGACAGTAATTTGTTCACCCACCATATTATTTGCTATCTTGAGAGAAGCCTCTAGTGAAACCTATGGCTCCCGGGTCTATTTTCCATCATATAAGTTTTCGATCTACTATTTTCCATCTTATAAGTTTCCGATCTACTATTTTGCAATCTTTTACTTTTCGATCTATATACCAAAAAACCCATAAATATTTTATCTTTTGTTTATCTATCTCTATCAGATCTCACTTTTGCAATTGACCATGAAGGGATTGATAACCCCTTTATCACGTTGGGTGCAAGTTGTTTGATTGTTTGTGCAGGTGCTAGGTGATTTGTGCGTTGTCTCCTACTGGTTTGATGCCTTGGTTCTCTAACTGAGGGAAATACTTATCTCTACTTTGCTGCATCACCCTTTCCTCTTCAAGGGAAAAACCAACGCAAGCTCAAGAAGTAGCAGGCTCCTGTGGTGACAAGTCACCAAGATTCCGATCGCGCCCCCTACTTGCCTACCTTCGATGAGCTCATCCGAGGACAAGGCACCAAGGACCCCAGGAGGTGACGTGCATGGGAACTGGCCCGCGAGACAGAGCTTAGTCGCTTGGATTTAACAACGCTGCAGGGACGATCCCGAGCACAGACGCCGTGCCAGCCCTTAATCATGAGGTGGTCGGGGGCAGGCTCGCGAGGGCGCGGTGACATTCATGGTGACGAAGCACCGGACAAGCAGGTTAAAATATCAAGATAACTTCATCGAGGCATGGCCAGTTCTGATACATAAGAAAAACAGTGCGGCTGCGGGGACGGGCCCATGCAGCTTGAGGATAATGCAGCCCGCGGGGCACCCTCAATTGAACAAACCAAAAAGTCACCTGGCAATGGTGCTGCAGAAGTGTCGAGGTAGCCGATGAAGCTTGTCGGGGAGGCTTGCTCCTCATGAGCCGGATGGCTCCGGAGGCTCGAGAGGCTCACGAGGCCCGGAAGGCTCGCGAGGGTCCAGAGCCTCCTGAGACGCCACCGCCAGGTGTCGGGCCTCATGAGACGCGTGCGTGGCTCACGCGAGGCGCTGGTACATAGCGCCCATGTTCACCAGGCCAAAAGGCATGTGAATTTAGTTGCAGGGGTAGCCCCCGCTCCGGCCGACTCGCGACGGCCAGAAGAGGTCCTGAGATGCGGCCCTATTAAGACCCGAGATGTTGACGCAGACGCACAGCCCGTCGCCCACGTCGGGGGCGGCGACTGCACTGGTGGGGGGTGCGGGGCGGCGCTCGCCGCGCATGGCTTGCGCCTCCTGAAGCTCCTCGATCGCCTTGGTGATGAACTCTCTTGCCCCTGGCACCTCGCGCTTTGCTCCTTGCTTGTGGGGACACGGTCAAGGTGCGCCTCCAAGTGGTGCCCGAGCACCTCCCTCATCGCACTGGTCAGGTCAGAGGCTCTCCAGATGGAAGCCCCTGAGCCCATCCTGAAGGAGGCGCCGGGCGCGCCTTCCTATGCGGAAGGAAGGGGCGCCCCGACAGCAGGCGCGGAGCCTGAGGCGTCACCGACGGGGTTTTTGGCCTCCGAACAGCTCTTGGGGAGGAGCTGCTTCTTCTTCACGGTCGCGGCTTCAAAAGGCACAGTGTCGCCCTCGCCATCTGAGTTCTCAGCTGCCGCAGCCCGGTAGGCATGCTTGAGGGAGCAGACCATGTCCTTCTCATCTCATGCGACATTGATGACGCCGCTGCACCCTGGCATCTTGAGGACGTTGTAGCCATGGTGCGTGGCTGCCATGAACTTGGCGAGGGCAGGGTACCCCAGGATGGCGTTGTACGGGAGGCCAATGTGGGCCACATCAAAGTCGATGAGCTCGGTGTGGTAGTTGTCGCACTTGCCAAAGGTGACGGGGGGGGGGGGGCGCACCTGCCCCAGGGGAGTGGTGGAGCCGTCAGTCACCCCCGAGAAAGGCTTGGTGGGCATGAGTTGGTCGTAGGGCACTTGAAGCATCTCGAATGTCTCCATGAAGAGGACGTTGAGGCCGGGGCCACCATCGATGAGGGTCTTCGTGACCCAGACGTTGCTGATGGTGGGTGTGCACAGCATGGGGAGCGCACCAGCGGTGGCCGAGCTCTTGAGGCGGTCATTGGAGTCGAACGTGATGGCGTATTGCGACCACTTGAGGGGGCGCGCAGCTTCAAGCCTCGGGAGGGCCGCATTGGCCTCGCGAGAGAACTGCTTGAAGATGCGGTTTGAGGCGGGCGCCTGAGCTCCACCAAGGATGCAGGCAACTGCTCGAGGCTCCTGGTAGCCCCCAGCCCCTTCATCTTGCAGGTTGTCGTCATTCCTCCTGGGTGGCGGTGGCAGCGAAGGGAGACCAGCATTGCCCTGAGGACGGGCTTCGCGAGGCTGATCGCGCCAGGCGCCATCGCGAGGCTGGTCATGCCAACCACCCTCGTGAGGCTGATCACGCAAGCCCTGACAAGGGTTGCGGCTGTCCCAGCGGCCTCTGCCGCGGCCTCCTCCATGGCCAAAGCCACGGTCGTTGCGCTCAGGGCGGCGGCCCAGGCGCTCGTCGCGGAGCGCCCTGAGCTCCCGGTAGTCTTCGGAGTTGTGGGTGTGAACATCATGGAGGATGCAGAACAGGCGAGCATCCTTCTGGGGCCCATCGCGGTCACGGCCGCGCTTCAGCTCAGGCTCCGCTGCCAGCATGGTGGGGCCCTTGCGCTTGACCTCCTTGGCCTTGGTGTTCTTGTCCTAGGGATCGGCTTCGGGGTGCGTGAGAAGGGAGAGGCGGCCCTCTTCAGCCCTGGCGCACTTGGTGGCTAGGTTGAACTGCTCCAGCGCTGAGCATAGGTCATTGTTGATGGCATGCTCCTCGCTCATCCTGATGTTAGTTACGCCCTCCGTGAACACGGAGATGATGGCTTCGTCGGATGCCTTCGGGACCTTGAGGCGGACTTGGGTGAAGCGCTACATGTACTTCGAGAGGGTCTCGCCTGGTAGCTGATTCACTCGCCATAGGTCGTTGACGGTGAGGGAGCGGTTGCGGGTCCCTTGGAAGTTGGCGATGAACCGCTCGTGGAGCTCATCCCATGAGGAGATGGACCCCTCGGGGAGGTGCATGATCCAGGAGTGTGTGCCATCCTTGAGGCCATGGGGAACCAGTTCGCCATGACCTTGTCATCGCCATTCGCCGCTTCAATGCTCAGCGAGTAGAGCTGAAGGAACTCTGCAAGGTCATGAGTGCCGTCGTAGCGCGGGTGCAGGTCTGGCTTGAACTTGAGTGGCCAGACGGCGCGGCGCAGCTCACGAGAGAAGGCACGGTAGCCCGCCACGCTCATGGGGGCAGCTCGCGCAAGAGGGGCACGGTCTTGACGCCCACCTAACGCGGCCTCCAGGGCGGCACGGTCTTGAGGCTAGCACGGAGGTGCAGGGAGCGCACGAGCGTCGTACTGTGGCTGCTGCATGACCTGGCAGCTGGCCTCGTTCCGCGCCGGAGCCAGCGCTCCGCGCTGCGGGTCGCGCGGACGCACGTCGTGCCTTGGGTCGACGTCGGTGCTGCACCGAGGAGGAGGCAGAGGAGCGCCATGAGCCACGTCGCCCGCAAGAGACGGCGGGGGGCGGAGCAAGTGGGAGGGTGCCGGGGCCTCGCCGGCGGCGTTGACAAGCTCGGTGATGCGGCCCAGCCAGGCGTCGTAGCCCTCATTGGCAGGGTGGTAGCGCAGCAGCTCGCGCGCCATGAGCAGCGCAGCCTGCGCGTTCGCCAGCCTGCAATGAACGTGAGAAGACAAGGCCGTGGTGGGGGTGAGGGAAGGAGTGGCAGTGCGGCCATCGCGCAGCACGGAAGGAGGCAGCAAAGAATCCTGCTGCTCATGAGCGGCAGGGTCAGTGGCGGCGTTGACCACCAGAGAAGCGGAGCGACGAGGGACGCCGCGTCCCACGGGCGCCGTCTGAGCGACGCGAGCGGCCCGACGCTCAGCACAGACATGGCGAGCTTCAGCCATGGATGCGGTAGAGCGAGGACGGAGCATGGTTGATGAAGAAACAGAGGCCTCAACACGCCCCTACCTGGCGCACCAAATGTTGAAGTCTGGGGTTCCGCGGACCCAAACTAGGTTCAAACTCTGGGGCATGTATGAAGGATCCCACTTCACAACGACACGCTGCTCGCCACCCCCATGGCCTGATCTCGTCGAGTACGTGCGAGCGGGAAGAAGAAGTAGACACAACGATTTACCCAGGTTCGGGCCACCTTGCGGTGTAAAACCCCACTCCTGCTTTGTGGTGGATTGCCTCGCGAGGAGGTTGAGGATGAACTAGTACAATGAGTGAGCTGCCTCAAGAGGGCTCAGGATCAGACTAGGGATCCAAGGTTTCGACCCCTCTCTACAGTGGAGACTAGCCTATACTTATACTAGGCCCGGTCCTCTTCCCTCATAACTTAGGAGGGAAGGGATGCCACAGTGGCCAATTTTGAAGGGGGACAGGAGTACACCCTATCCTGACTAAAAGTGGTCTTCCCTGCAAAGCTTCTGATCGTGATGCAGCTGTGGGCTCCGTGATGACCTCCGTCCTGCCGAGCCCGTGGTCTTGGTCTTTTTGCAGTGAAATGGAAACCTTTGGGGTATTCCTCGGGAACCCATGCTTGTCCTTGCCTCCTTAGCACCGAAGAGGAAACTATCCTGTCCTACGCCCGCTGGCGCCCTCCTGGCCTTGGTCATCATGGCTCATGTCAACACGAGCCTCGTGAGGTGGGGTGCCTGCATAGAGATGTCCACCCCTCGGGAGGCAGCCTCGGGAGGCCGCCCTTCGGGAGGCCTTGATGTCGTTCGCCTCGCGAGGCAGGGGGGGGGCTCGCGAGGGTCTTGTCTGTGAAACCTTGGAGTTGGGCCATGCTGGGCCGTCGGTGAAGCCACGTGCTGGGCCGCAGGCAGGAAGGCCTGGGTACCCCCGTTCCCAGAACGCCGACAGCTACCCCCGCAAGGAAGAAGTAGCTCCTCCCCAAGAACTGTCCCGAGGCGAAGAAGGCACCCGCCGGCGACGCCTCGGGCGCTGCGCCTGTCCCCGAGGCATGTCTTCCTCCCGCATAGGAAGGCACGCCCGGTGCCTCCCTCAGGGCAGGCTCGGGGGCTTCCACTTGGAAAGCATCTGACCTGACCAGTGTGATGCGAGAGGTTCTCAGGCACCACTTGGAGGCATGCTTCCACGCATGGCCCCGCGAGCAAGGAACGCGGTGCGTGTCGTGGGAAAACATGGCCACCAATGGGGCCATCGGCCCCTTGTGGTTCAGCAGTGGGGAACGACACATTGCACAAAGAGCGGAGGGCGCGGAGCAGCACGACAGCGTTCACACGGGCTGTTTTTACCCAGGTTCAGGCCGCCGCGAGGCGTAAAACCCTACTCCTGCTTTGGTGGATTGATGAGAGGACCAAGGTGGAGATGCAACACTCTAGCCTGGCAGGGTCACCTCGGGGCGAGAGCAACTACGCGCGTATGAGTGTACAAGGGTCCGAATCCTTTCTAAGGTTGCCATGTCCCTCCTTTTATAGATCAAGGGGTCACCACAATGGCAAATCAGTCATTGCGTACTGATTAGATAGCAAACAGTGCTATCATACCTAACTCTGCAGATAGGACAGAGCGCATTAAATGCGTCATTTAGTGTCACATCGTAGTGTAGCCCGGAAAGCCTTGCCGTGCCGTTCGGCCACCTTCTCGCTGATGTCTACTATGCAACTTTATTCTTGTAGACTCGTGTTGGGCCTCCAAGCGCAGAGTTTTGTAGGACAGTAGAAATTTTCCCTCAAGTGGATGACCTAGGGTTTATCAATCCATGGGAGGCGTAGGATGAAGATGGTCTCTCTCAAACAACCCTGCAACCAAATACAAGAAATCTCTTGTGTCCCCAACACACCCAATACAATGGAAAATTGTATAGGTGCACTAGTTCGGCGAAGAGATGGTGATAAAAGTGTAATATGGATGGTAGAAATATATTTTTATAATCTGAATAAATAAAAACAGCAAGGTAGCAAGTGACAAAAGTGAGCACAAACGGTATTGCAATGCTTGAAAACAAGGCCTAGGGTCCGTACTTTCGCTAGTGCAATCTCTCAACAATGCTAATATAATTGGATCATATAACCACCCCTTAACGTGCGATGAAGAATCACTCCAAAGTTCCTATCTAGCAGAGAACATAAGAATAAATTGTTTGTAGGGTACGAAACCACCTCAAAGCTATTCTTTCCGATTGATCTATCCAAGAGTTCATACTAAAATAACACCAAAGCAAATTCAGATTCGTAATGCTCAATCCAACACAAAGAACCTCAAAGAGTGCCCCAAGATTTCTACCGGAGAAACAAAGACAAGAACATGCATCAACCCCTATGCATAGATTACCTCAATGTCACCTCGGGAATTCGTGAGTTGAGTGCCAAAACATATATCAAGTGAATCAATACGATACCACATTGTCACCACGAGTATTCGTATGCAAGACATATATCAAGTGCTCTCAAATCCATAAAAGTATACAATCCGATAAAACGAAATCTCAAAGGGAAAACTCAATTCATCACAACAAGATAGAGAGGGGAAAACACCAAATGATCCGACTATATTAACAAAGCCCGCGATACATCAAGATTGTGTATCTCAAGAACACGAGAGAGAGAGAGAGATTAAACACATAGCTACTGGTACAAACCCTCAGCCCCGAGGGTGGACTACTCCCTCCTCATCGTGGTGGTCGCCGGGATGATGAAGATGGCCAACGGTGATGATTTCCCCCTTCGGCAGGGTGCCGGAACGGGGTCTAGATTGGATCTCGTGTATACAGAGGCCTTGTGGCAGCGAAACTTCTGATCTAGGGTCTTCGCGAGGGTTTTTAGAATATTTGGCAATTTATAGGGCGAAGAGGCGGTGCGGGAGGCCATCGAGGTGGGCATAACCCACCGGGGCGCGCCTGGGGGCCCAGGCGTGCCCTGGTGGGTTGTGCCCCCCTCAGGGCACCCCCAGGTGCTGCTCTGGCCCATTGGATGTCTTCTGGTCCCTAAAAAATCCACAAAAAGTTTCGCTACGTTTGGACTCCGTTTGGTATTGATTTTCTGCGATGTAAAAAACAAGCAAAAAACAGCAACTGGCACTGGGCACTATGTCAATAAGTTAGTCCCAAAAAATGATATAAAGTTGCTATAAAATGATTGTAAAACATCCAAGAATGATAATAGAGCAGCATGAATACTTCATAAATTATAGATACATTGGAGACGTATCACTGGCCTGCCTGCGTGACACGTCCCTGGACGGGTGTCATTTGGAGGTGATTTCCTCTGGAAGTGGCTGCCACGTGCCAAATAGTGGCCACTTAGCCACTTGGGGGCTCGACACCACACTGATCGATGACTTGCGTTGCTGTGAGGTGGAGCGGTGGAGCCTTGGCGGGGTAATCCGCCCTCGGCGCCCCCGGCAAGCCTACCGGGGCAATCTGGAGACTTGTCTTCGGGGCAACCTCGTCCCCGCCAGGCTTGCCTGCCCGGCAAGGGAGGTTTTTCCTTAGCGGTATCTTGCTCCTTTGGTTGGCCTTGGTCTTCTTGAACCGCCCTTTGATTTCTCAAAGAGCTGATCTCTTCTGCTTGGTCTTGTCTTGGATGCTGCAACCTTGTTCTCGAGCCTGTGTACAGTCTGGGCAACACACCTCGGGTTTGTTGCACCGATAGGAGCCCCCGGGCCTGGCCCGAATGCGCTGCCGAGCGTCGTCGGGGTAGGCCCTGTCTAGTACACAGGCGGGGAGGCTGCGGTAGCTCACCCTTTGAGATCTTTGTTTCTTCATTAATCTAAGCTTGAGTCAGTTTCCGGTTTTCCCGCGCATCGTGTAACGCCAATTGTAGTGGGGCCATCCCTGTAATGGCCCGTGAATGACTTTAACGCACGGGTGAGTAAGTGCCAATTCACTCTCCCCACCACGTTCTTATCCCTTGCCACGCATGCTGCATGCATTGAGTGGGGTAGGTAACGGAAGCGTGTGGTGCGGGAGAGAGCGTCATGGCAGCGGCCCGGTCTTCCAGGGTTGGTGGAGAGGGGCGGTGGTTACCCACCGAGGGATCAGCCCCCAGCCTCAGCCCGCCTATAAAAGAGGGGGTGAGGGGGAGTGGAAATGCTCATCCACACACCCTTCTTCTACCCTTCCTTGCTTCCTTCTCTGTTATGTTGAGGTGGGGAGGCTGGGGCCAGGCCCCGGGCTCTAGCTTAGGGTCGATGATGCCGAACACTTGTGTAAATGCCCGGGGAGTGAGTCTGGTCCGGGGCCGAAAGGGATGCAGTGGTCGAGGATGTGGGTGTCGAGTCTCCCGCGGTGTGGGAGGTGTCGCGCTTCTCCAAAATGGTGAAATGCTCATCTCCCTCACATGAGCCGGCTGTACGATGAGGAACGCCAGCCCTCACTGCGGGTCGCCGAGGCTCGTTGCCCTGACGACGGGGCCCTTGGGGGTTCAGACGCCTGTCTGGGGAGCAGCACTAGGGATCCTCGGTAATCCTAGTGCCATTCATTCCGGCAGAGTCGGGGCGAACACTGAAGATGGTGGCACCTTCCTGCCCTCCAAGGTGGGGAGCGGTGCTACTTGCACGCCTCGGACATCACCGTCGCCTGCTACTTCTCTGGGGGAGGTGTCGGCCCAAGGGGCTGGCGACCTCCTGGAGTGGTGGTGATGAAGAAAGAACGAGGGAAGACGGAGCAGGCGGGTGGCAGGCCGTCAGGTCAGAGTATGATGGCACCGACGCCTTTGTCTCGTATTGCCGGCCCGCTGCCTCATCTTTTCGCTCTTCCCCTCCCTCCCCAGCACCATCATCATCGGCCACTTTAGGACAGTTGCCGGGGGGGTCGCTCTCTTGGTGCCTTTGCCTCCTCCAGTAGTCTTCGAGCTGAGCTCCGGTAGTTTCCCCTGCCGGCGCTTGCGCTGGGGCTTCTTGCTGGTCCTGGAGGTGGTGACCAGGGCACCGCCGAGCTGCTCCTTCCGCCCCTCTCCTTTGCAGCTTCGCCACTCTCGTTCTTGTCAGGCTGTGTCTGGCAAGTCCTGATGGGATCGGGCTAGGCTTCCGCTCAGGAACTCCTTTTGCCCTCTTCTCTTCCCACCATAGTGCATAGGGGGAGAGGGACAAGAAAGGGATTATGGGGCACTTATCTTTTTTCAGTTTAAAATGTGCAGGCATCGGCCAAACTTTAG
Source organism: Thinopyrum elongatum (assembly GCA_011799875.1). NCBI lineage: Eukaryota > Viridiplantae > Streptophyta > Magnoliopsida > Poales > Poaceae > Thinopyrum > Thinopyrum elongatum. The sequence goes on from CM022298.1 coordinate 202,464,552, forward strand.
TCTAAATAATGTAAACTTCTTTATCCATGTTTGTGTTCTGTAAGATCTGTACTTGCTTATCATATATGAATGAAAAAGGCAAGCTTTTCTGGGCACTTGTGCATCTACTATATCCATGCAGAGGTGAAATGCCTCTATACATTTAAGTAAACAAGTTTCCCCGGCAAGCTATCCTGCCAGTGCCCTCAGTTTGTTGCCACGGGGCTAGGCCTGCCGGGCAAAAAAACGTAAAAAGGGACCAGCCCCCCGCCAAACCTTTTTCGCCAAAGGCCACTGCAACCACCCTGACCGAGGCAGCGTTCGAGTCAAAGGGTAGGAGCACCTATGTTTCGAAGGTGGCGGGGTTTTCATATGCACAAGTTTCCAAATTACAGAACAGGTATGGATAAGAAGGAACTTATCTATTTGGTCTGCCGGGGATCGTCACGTAGGCTCGTCTTCATTTCTTCTCTTTGTGATCAAGTCCAAGGCAAGAACCCTGCAACTTAGTGCAGATGAAAACAATGCCACATGCGACCTCATGTACATGATCATGTTATGCTCATGATATGCTTATGCATGCATGCAAGTTTCAGGGGCCCCCCAATGCTTCGTTTATTTCTCTGTTGCTCAGGGTCTGCGCCTGGCTTTGTACAAAGGGTTACATGCAACTTCAGCAAAGCATGTACAAAAGGGTGGCTGACGGGCAGGGCCCGACAGCCCTGCCTTACGGGTGGAACTTACGGAGATGCTCAATGTTCCATGAGTTTTGCAATTGAATGCCATCTCCGGTCTCCATACGGACTACGCCAGATCTGGTGACTCGTACTACCCGGTAAGGGCCTTCCCACTTTGGCGTCAACTTGTTTGCACCCTTGGCGGCTGAACACACCTAAGGACAAGGTCGCCTTCCTCAAAACTCCGGGCATGAACCCTGTGGCTGTGATAGAGACGCAGGGCTTGCTGATAGCATGTAGCACATGTAGCAGCCTGGAGACGGTTCTCCTCAAGTAGCACAGCATCGTCACGCCGGTGCTGTTCCTGCACTACTTCATCGTAGGCAAGCACTCGAGGAGACCCGAATATGACTTTTGTGGGGATAAATGCTTCTGCCCCATAGACTAGGGAGAAGGGAGTCTGCGTGGTAGCTCAATTTGGTGTCATACGGAGGGACCAAAGAACCATCGGCAGCTCATCGATCCATTGCCTACTGCACTTCTCCAGCCGATCAAAAGTTCTTGTCTTAAGACCTCGCAGCACTTCAGCGTTCGCCCTCTCAGCTTGCCCGTTGCTTCTGGGATGGGCCACAGAGGAAAATGAGACCTTGCTTCTGAGGGCATGAACGTATTGCATGAAGGCGCGGCTTGTGAATTGGGTGCCATTGTTGGTGATGATTCGGGCAGGTACCCTGAAGCGGCACACCAATCCTTTCAAGAACTTGATAGCTGACTGCGCGGTCACCTTTCTCACGGGCTCTACTTCCGGCCACTTTGTAAACTTGTCGATTGCTACGAACAAGAATTCAAAGCCCCCGGTAGCACGGGGGAAGGGGTCCAAGATGTTGAGCCCCCAGACCGAAAATGGCCATGACAAAGGGATTGTTTGGAGAGCTTGAGCAGGCTGATGGATATTCTTGGAGTGGAACTGGCAGGCTTCACACTTGGTGACTAGCTCAATTGCTTCTTGGAGGGTTGTGGGCCAGTAGAAGCCTTGCCGGAAAGCTTTCCCAACCAAGGCCCTTGATCCGATGTGGGAGCCACACATACCCTTGTGTATCTCTGCCAGCAGTTCCTTTCCTTCTTCCCGGCAAATGCACTTCAATTTCACACCGTTGGGCCTTCTTCTGTATAGCGCGTCGTCAATGAACTGATACATACTGGCCCTCTGGGCTACTCTTTCAGCTTCTTCTTGCTCTTTGGGAAGTTCTCCTGTTTGGAGGAAATGAACAATGTGCCGCGCCCAAGTTGGAGCCTAGGGCTCGGCAACAAGGACTAGAGGCACCTCCCCGTCGATGGGAGCACATGCCTCGACCGCAAAGACTGGTAGTTCGGCGGGAGGGTGCAGCTCACCGATCGAAGGGGAGTTGTTCCCGCCAAGCTCTCTGCCGGGGGCTTCGGGAAGCTCTGTCGGGAGAGGCTTGCCAGAGTTCAATTTCCTCCTCTTGCTGGCCATTGTTGCTGGGGATACGGAGGGTTGAGTTAGATGGAGAACAAAAGTCCCTGGTCCCACAGGGAGTTTTTGCATAGCGCACTTTGACAAATGATTAGCAATGCTGTTTTCTGCACGCGGTATGTGCTCTGTTTGCAATCCGTCAAAGCGCCCCTCCAACTTTCTCACTTTCTTGACGTATGCCTCCATCAATGGGCTTTGATAATCCTTGTTCACTTGTCTCACCACCAGTTGTGAATCTCCGTGGATAATCAGCTTCTTGATTCCCAATTCTGTTGCAATTCTGAGCCCGGCAAGGAGCCCTTCATACTCTGCAGTATTGTTGGTAGCCTTCTCCCGGGGGAAATGAATTTGAATGACGTACTTAAGGTGCTCCCCAGTGGGAGCAACGAGAAGCACGCCAGCTCCTGCACCTTGTAGGGAGAAGGCACCATCAAAATACATAATCCATTCTTGGGGCGCTTCCTTGCCGGGGATGACTGTCTCCAGTACTTCTTCATCAGGGGTTGGCGTCCACTCCACAATGAACTTTGCCAGTGCTCTGCTCTGAATAGTTGACATGCTTTCAAACTTCAAACCAAAGCTGGATAACTCCAAAGCCCATTCCACGATCCTGCCAGTGGCCTCGGGGTTTCGGAGTATGCATTGCAAGGGGAAGCGGGTGACAACCGTGATCTCGTGGGCTTGGAAGTAGTGGCGCAGTTTCCTTGAGGGCATGATGAGGCCAAAAATCAACTTTTGCATGCCAGAGTACCTCGACCTAGCCCCCTGTAGCAGGAAGCTGACAAAGTACACTGGGCGCTGCACCACCTTCTTCCTTGCCATGATCTTGGAACTGTCTCCGCTGCCTTGCTCTTCTTTGTCTTGAACTTCATCTGACCTTGCCGGGACGGGTTCACTTTCCTCTCTAGAGGGGACGGCGGTGGTGACTGCTGCGTCACCAGTGCTGCACTAACCACTTGATTGGTCGCTGCTAGATATAGCAGCAACGACTCTTGTGGTTTAGGAGCAACTAGGGTGGGAACAGAGGAAAGGTAGGTCTTCAAATCTTGTAGCGCAGCGTCCGCTTCCGGGGTCCACTCCATGGGTCCTACCTTCTTCAAGATTTTGAAGAAAGGCAAGGCGCATTCAGCAGACTTGGAAATGAACCTGCTCAGCGTGACAACACATCCAATTAAACGCCTCACGTCTTTAACTATCTTGGGTGCTTGTATCTACTTGATAGCCTTGATCTTGTCAGGGTTGGCCTCTATCCCCCAATGGGACACGAAGAAGCCAAGTAGCTTGCCAGAAGGAATGCCAAACACACACTTCTCCGGGTTCAGCTTCAAGTTGATTCTGCGCAGATTTGCAAAGGTCTCTTCCAAATCCTGAATGAGAGTAACTCTGTCCTTGGTTTTGACCACTATATCATCCATGTAGGCTTCAATATTTCTGTGCAGCTGGGACTCAAAGCCAATCTGTACTGCTCTTGCAAAAGTGGATCCAGCGCTCTTCAACCCGAAGGCCATTCATACAAAACAGTACATGCCACATGGGGTTATGAATGCGGTCTTCTCTTCGTCTTCCTTGGACATGAAGATCTGGTGGTATCTAGAGTAGGCATCCGGGAAGGAAAGCAGGTCACACCCAGAGGTGGAATCCACAATATGGTCAATGCACGGCAAGGGGAACGGGTCCTTCGGGCATGCTTTGTATAGATCTGTGAAATCTATGCAAAGCCTCCATTTCCCATTCGCCTTGCACACTACCAATGGGTTTGCTAACCATGTTGGATGCAACAATCCTCTGACCAGACCAGCTACCTCAAGTTTCTTGATCTCCTCGGCAACAAACTGCTGCCGCTCCAAAGCTTGATTCCGGACTTTCTGCTTGACAGGCCGGGCATGTGGGCAGACAACAAGGTGGTGCTCAATTACCTCCCTGGGAACACCGGGGATGTCAGATGGTTGCCAAGCAAACACATCGACATTCACCACAGGAAGGCAACGAGCGTGCTTTCCTATTTGTCATCGAGGGTGGCACTGATGGTAAATGTACCGTCAGCGCCAACCAGCCCTGTCGGGACCTTCTTCATAGCGGGTGCAGCAGCCTTGGACCTCTTGCTATTGGAACTCTCCGGCAAGTCATCAACAGGCGCAGCGCACTGCAAAGAGGTACGCTTCCCGGATTCCTTGCTGGCTTTCTTCTTTTTCTTGCTTTCCTTGGAGGAAGGAGTGGCTTCCGCGGCCTCTGCAGTGACTGCTTCCTGGTACATCTTATCCACGCATATGATTGCATCTTTCTTGTCTAATGGAATGGAAATGACGCCCATTGGCCCTGGTATCTTCAAAGTGTTGTAGGCATAGTGGGATGCCGCCATGAATTTGGCCAGGGCAGGGCGACCAAGGATTCCATTGTACAGCAGGGGGAGGTCAACCACATCAAACACGATCTTCTCAGTCCGGTAGTTTAACTCCCCCCCGAATGTTACCGACAGTGTGATCTTCCCCTTAGGACGACTCCTGCCGGGGTTGATCCCTTGGAACATACCAGTAACCTTGAGCTCTTCATCTGCTATCTGGAGTTTGCTGATGACCTTTGGAGAAATTAGATTCAAACCGGTCCCGCCGTCAACCAACATCTTTGTGACCTTGAGGTTGCGGATCGTTGGTGAAACCAACAACGGCAAACACCCTACCGCGGTAGTGCGGTCGGGGTGATCCTCCTCATCAAAGATGATGGGCGTGCGGGACCACTTGAGCGGCTTCCGAGAATCTGCCGCTGGCTCCACGACATTGACCTCACATGCCCATCTTTTGAGTTGGTGGTGAGAGGAGTGTAAGGACGCACCCCCGTCAATGCATAGGGCGTCAGTGGCTTTCTGGAACTCCTGCTCGCTGGTTTCCTCTTCATCTCCTTCATCACTCTCGCCCTCACAATCCTTCTTCTCATGGCCTTTGGCGGGATTCCCCTGATACTGAGGAGCCTTGCCGGGGCAACCTGTTCTGCTGCCTTGGCCCTTCCCACCAGCGCCATCTTGGTCTTTCTCCTTATCATGCTTCTCGTACTCAGCCCTCTGCTTCTTGACGAGTTGCTCAACCTGATGACACTCCTGAAGATCATGGCCCTTGGTCCGATGGATCTTGTAGTATGGCCCGTCACTCTTCCCAGCCTTCTTGGCAGCCGCGGCTTCCCGGCAATCAGTGCACGCGGCAGCTTCCTTGCCGGGAACCTCAGGCTTGGCCTTCTTGCCAGTACTAGGTGCACTCGATCCTTCAACGTTCATCACCGCTTTATCCTTGCGCTTTCTTGTTGCGCTTGTTGTTCTTCTTCTTTTGGTTGGTGGCATCGTCGTCGTCCTCTGAGTCGATGTCGACGCCATCTACTTCACCGGGGAGTCGTCTCCCCTCCTCTACTCAGGCACACTTATCCACCAGAGTGTATAGCTCATTCACAGTCTTGGGTAACCGAATGTTCATTTTAGAACGTATCTGGTGGTTGCGCACGTTGGACTGGAACGCGGCTATCACAGCTGTCGGGTGGATGTCTGGAATATTCCTGTGCACTCGGCTGAACCTCTGCATGTACTTCTGTAGGCTCTCTCCTTCTTTTCGCGGAAGGAGCTACAAGTCGCTGGGCCGCCCTGTATCTTGATGGTCGCCCGTGAAGGCGCCAACAAACTCATGGCACAGGTCAGCCCAGTCGAGATGGAATTCTCTGGAAAATGCATAAGCCAAGACCTCACATTTGGCTTGAGTGCCAAAGGGAAGTACTTGGCGAACACCTTCTCGTCTCTTCCCCCGGTAGCTTGAATGGCGATGGTGTAGATGCTCAAGAACTCTGCCGGGTTCAATCTTCCATCATACTTCTCTGGTATTTCTGGCTTGAACGTGCGAGCAGATGGCCAACGAACTTGCCGCAGCTCGCGAGTGAATGCGGGGCACCCAACCTCGAAAGGTAGGTACCCACCATCACCGGGCGTGGGCTCATCGACGTCGGGGCCATTGCGCCTATCAGACTGGCGTTGGGTTTCACAGTGTCGTTCGATGGTGGCGCGCGCTTCTTCCCTCCGCCTGTCTTCCAGGACTCGCTGCTGGTCTCGTCGTGCTCGAGGATCGGACGAAGCCATCGATACGTCATCCGGTTCTTGGTCATGTGGCTCTGGCTGCGGCCCTTGCGCTTGCTGCCGCGGAGGGGATTGCACCATGGGGGTGGCCCCTTCGGTACGGCCACCGGCTCAGGCCATTGTCGCTGCCTGCGAAGGCCGTGACGGGCCCGCTCGCTGTGATCCTCCCGCCTCGGCGGAACCAATCAGGCTCTGAATGGTGGCTCCCCACTCATCCATCTGATTGGCCGCCGACGGCAATCCCAACAGGAGTTGGGCCCGCGCCATGGCCTCCGAAGCAGTGCTCGGCATGGATGACGATGTAGACCGTAACGTCGCCTGGCTTTTGATGGTGCCGGTAGTGGCAGTGCTGTGCTCTAGTCGCCGTGAGCCAGTCGCCAGGGTGGCGTGGTGACGAGATGGTTATGCTTGGGGATCGGCGGCTCCGTTCGGCGCATCAGCTTGGCCCGCCCATTCCGGGGGTGGCGGGTGCCCTGTGGCCGCACCTGCAGCGGGGGTGGCCGGAGGATTGCGGTTCGCCCCAGGGCGAGCGCCACCACTGTGGCTGCGTCCTTCGGTGGGGTGGAGAGGCGCGGACAGGATGATCTCTCCACCCGCACCTTGTGGAGCATGGCTGCTGGGAAGTTGTTGGCGCTCGCCCTGGCCAAGCTCCACATTTATACAAAGTCATTTGGTGGCTTGAAATATTGCAAAACTGTCGCTGTGAATAAAGCAGAAAAAGAAATAAGAAAAAGGCCTGGACCGACTGGGCCTTAGTGCACAGTGGCAGGCCCAGTCGGCCCAGCCTGCCCCGTAGCAGTCGTCGTCCTCCTCGCCTCCGTGTCGGCGTGCCCGTGGCTGCGCGCGCGCTCGCCAGCCAGGCGCCGACACGGCGGCGCCCGTGGCCAGGCGGGAGGATAAGAGGGAGCCCATCGGCCTCCCCTCCATCCCTATCCACTCTTTCCCCTTCTCCACCTCTCCTTCTCCACTGATCTGGAGAAGGGGCCGACGCGATCGACGCCATTGCCGCGCTACCACCGCGGTCACTACCGTCCCCAGGTGCCTCCGGCGTGTCCACCTGCTTCGCCGGCCTCCGCTACGCCCTCCCCGACCACGAGCTCGGGCCGGAAGCCACCGAGGCGCCCGCTGCCTCCCCGTCCTCGACCTCGTCTTCTTCCTTGGACGCCGAAGATCGCCGCCGCCATGCTGACTGCTTCGAGCCTCCCCCGAGCCCACTTTGCACATCTGCAGGACCGCTGTAAGCTGCTGCTTCTTTTCCCTCTCGTCACGCCATAGATTGCGGTCCCTAGCGAGCTCCTCCACCGTAGTCGAGCGCGCCGCCGCTTTGTTGGTCACCGGCGATGCTCTGGTGACCAAACGGTCACGAGGCCGAGTCCGTTGAGCTCAGTACCTCGCGTGGGGCCTCGCTATCTACGTCGTTCGCCCGTTTGCACACCACTGCCACATTTCCATCTCCGCCCGACTCCGGCCGTCCGCCACGGCGCTCGCCATCGTCGCCTCGGTGCACCTCCGGCCGCGTAACCATGCTAGATCGACGCGGCGTGTTCTGCCCGTTCGAACGTGACCGAGAGCATGTGAAACGGGGCACTACAGAGGAAAACCGACGCTCGCCGGCGTTCGGCTGCCGCGCGCGAGCTCGCCGGAGCAGCTCCGGCGGCTCCGCTGAGCTGGCGCCCGTGGGGCCGCCCCTCTGACACTGCCCGTGGGCCCCACGGGTCCACCAGTCAGGGTTGACTGGGTCAACCCAGCTGACTGTGCAGCATGGGCCACTGACATGTGGGCCCTGTGATAATTAACTGGTTTTATAAATAAATAAAATGGTAATTAATATGTTAATTAGATTTAATCACTAATTAGTCACTGACTAATGGGGCCCACACTCCTAATTAGTTCTGTTAGTCAAATTAACCCACTGTTAGTCCCACAGAGGCTGACAGGTGGTTCCACCTGTCGGTTTGACCAGTCAGCAGCTCAGTTGACTGCTGACACAATGCTGACATCACTGCTGTCTCAATAATCCTTTTATGTTAATTTAAATAAATCCAAAAAATGTTTTAAACTTTGAAAATTCGTAGAAATTAAACCGTAGCTTGGATCGAAAAACTTTCTATATGAAAGTTGCTTAGAACGACGAGACGAATCCAACCGTGCCTTCTGTTTCCGTGTCCGGACCCTCTATGGAGGCGAACCCGCAACTTTTAGCCTGTTTCTGGTAGATGAATAGTGCATATATACCGGTTAATAAATCCAACTTAATCCTAAAATAACTAATATGACTTAGACATGCTTTTAGGCAACCCTGCACTGCAAGTTAGCATAGCATGCTCCGTGTTGCATATGTTTGTCGTGTATTTATCTGTTTCTTCCCCCTCTTCTCTCTCGGTAGGTCCCGGTACCGACGTAGTCCCCGAGACCGATGCAGCTCCGGAGATCGACGACCCCACTAACGACCCTACCTTTGCCGCCGAGCAACCAGGCAAGCAAACCCCCCCTTGAACATGCCAATACCGCCTATTATTTCTCTCTTATGCTTGCATTAGAAATGGTTGCTGCTATTGCTTATCCTATTTCTGATGCATAGCCTGTTTTTGTAACCGCTGTTGATACTTACTTGATTATCCTAAACTGCTTAGTATAGGCTGGATAGAGACCCACCAGAGACCCCACTTTGACCCAGTTGCCCCCGCTGGATTATCAGATGACTCGATCAATGTGATCGATAACCAGGCCCCGGCACCGCACATCACCCCCTTAGTTGTATGACACTTCAGTGTTACTATCGAGTGCCGAGGGTGATACCTCATTTAGCACTTCTGATGTTAACTCTGTAGAGTAGCTATTCGGTCATGGTCATCGAGGGTGATTTCTCCTTCACCACTCCCGATAATGACGTCGTCGTACAACACCTCAAGTGTGAACCTCGAGGGTGATTCCTCCTAAGTTCACCTTGACGACTACATCAGGTGAAATCCATCGAGGGTGATTCCCCAGGTTTCCCCCTGGTGTTTGGACACATGGTTAATTTGACTTAACACAGAACCATGATGACATCAGGTCGGCCCTGAGGGGTACCCGCGAGTGATGGGAAGTCGGGTTGACCTGGAGGGTACCCGAGAGATAATTACGAGGCGTGGCCAGGCATTCTTAGCCCTTGCTGCAAGTCCTCGAGTCAGGGCGACAGGGTCACATCGATCGTGAGTCTCTACTCGTTACCGCACGCTACCAATACATTAACGATTTGGATATTTGATCTGAGTGGGCCTCTGGCCCGATAGCACTAACCATCACGCGAGAATAAGTATGGGCACTCTGCATCATACGTTTCTTCCGAAAGCTTTGTCAGACATCCAGTTCAGTATAGCGGCACGGATGGACCGGTGCCATCCAGGACAGAGGTGGTGCCTGGTTCACCGTGTGCGCAACGACCCGGAGTGCAACGGGCGATGGGCCCAAGACCCCGGAGCGCTTAGGATATAGACCGACGGGGACCTCTCTGCTTAGCCTAGGTAGGACTACGATGTGTCGTTTGGCCGAGGCCGGGCATGACCTAGAAAAGTGTGTCCGGCCGGAGTTAAGCGAGCGTGGTGGGTAAGTTGGTGCACCCCTCCAGGGAAGAACTAATCTATGCATAGCCGGATCCTCGGTAACGGATGCTCGGAGTTGTATCCCGATCGATACAACTAGAACTAGATACTTGTGATGAGAAATGGATAGTATGGCTCTGGGATTTGCTTTCTCGCAGGGAGTCAAGGAAGGATCTCTGGGCAAGGTTTATATTTATTACTACTATTACTTTATAGTGTACTAATCTACACTCTTCTAATGCTGCAAGACCGCTGAAGATGCTAGTCTTCGATAGGAGTAGGCCTTCCCTTTATTCTGGCATTTCTGCAGCCCAGTCCACATATACAGCCTTTCTTTGATAATGTTGCATGTGTAGTGTAGATCCTTGCTTGCTGAGTACTTCGGATGAGTACTCACGGTTACTTTGCTTCCTCTTTTTCCCCATATCTGTTTGATGCAACCAGATGACGGAGCCCCTGAGACAGTTGCCCCCGTCGATGACTGCTACTACTACCCCAAGGGTGGTTACTACTACAAGTTGGCTGACGACCAGGAGTAGGTTCGGAGGGTCCCAGGCAGGAGGCCTGCGCCTTTTCGGTCGTAGTGTTTTCTTTTGCCCCGCCTTTTAAAGGCCTATCTGTCTTTCTTTTATATTTGTACTCAGATATCTGATGCTTCCGCTGATGCTTGTAAGCGAGCTTATGTATTCGAGCCCTCGAGGCCCCTGGCTTGTATTATATAGCTTGTATTATTTTAAATTTGTGTCTAGAGTTGTGTTGTGATATCTTCAAGTGAGTCCTTAGGCTTGATCGTGTGCATTTGCGTGTATGATTAGTGCATGATTAAGCCAGAGGCGCCACAGGTTGGTATCAGAGCCAACTGCCTGTAGGAATCCCCCTTTCCAACTCCTTGGCCGAAGTTGAGTCTAGTCGTGAAAACCGTTTTACTAACATGGTTGTGTGGCTTACGGGCCCATGTCGCCATTGGGTGGTACTAGGATATTTTATTCCTCGTCTATACTCTGGGATTCTGATCTCTCGTCTACTCGGGTTAAACATTTTACTAACTCTGACATTAGGTTCTCGTAACCACTTCATCCCGCAGAGCTCCTTCACCACAGATGATCGCTTGCTTCGCCAGAAGATTCTACAGATACTCCTCGATGTTTCCCGAGACTATTATGCCCACTGCTTTTGCAAGTTCCCTACTGCCGATAATCACCGTGGACAGCTACACATCTTTGCCTTTTGTATCTTCATTCCCAGATACTCCTTTATGTACTAGATACCCCGAAATACTCCTCGTTAATCCGGGAATCCTTTGAGCCTACTGCCGTGCAGCTTCTTTCACACTACGGATAATTCCTCACATTTACTAGGGATCCGTTCATCCCCAGTTGTTCAGGTGTTTCGCAAAATACTTTCCATTGTTAGTTTATCTTCCAAAAATCCTTTGCAGACTATTGCTCTTGAAATTCTTGCCTGCTTGCATTACGGTTAATTCCATATGTTTAGCAATCTTCGTTGACATTCCTTGTCAATGCCCTTGCATCCCTTCTCCCTCTGATTGATTACCGATACTCACATCAACTCCGTCGTGAATCGCTAGATCCATTGTTGGGTTGTTATCCGACAGTGTCCTTAACATCTGAAATCTTGTAAGTTCTCCCCTGATACATAATGCCTTTGGTAAAATGTTTCCTCTCCTTTAGTCAGCCATGCTCTACCATCGAACTTGAGTTATGTACTCCTGAAGTTCGTGGTATATGTTCCTAAGATGCCCCGATGGGTTGAACCTATGCCTTCTTAATCTGTGTGAACCCGATAATTTTCGCAGGTCATACTCCTCTGGTATTTCACCAGGTAGTTCTTCACGTTCATATAATTTTTAACAGAGCAGTGAATGAAAGGTTATGCATTGAAGAAGTGGGAGTCGACCTTGAACCTTTGTGTTCATGCCCATGGACCCGATGTAGAAATTATCATGGAAGCTGCTCGTAAAAATAATTATTTCCTTGGTACAAATTCGTCTTGTATCTGAGAATTGATACTTTGCAATCGTGGTTCTGACCATATTTTCTTCTTGCTTCCATTTCCCGGACAAGTTAAAATACTTGTCCTCTACAGATCATTTCACCTGTCCAACCTCTATTCTAATCTACCATCGAGTATTACCCCTGGTATCTCGAGAATATCACAGAAACTACATAATTTCTTATGAGTTCTTCATCTACTATCATTGATCACCAATTCCAATTTTCCCGGGTTCTGAGTTGTTTGTCACTCAAAAACACCGATAAGTGAATCAATTCCGCACTCTGATTCAATAACTCTAAGTAATTTTCACTGCTTACGAGCTTAATAATCCTTCAAGTCATTCCTAGCCTGATCGGCTATATCATTATCGTGCTAACTTTAACTGTGCTACCTGGTCCTTATGCCTGGAGCAACCTCCGACGACGCGCTAAGCTTACGTCGATCTTCCTCATCCTATCATTTCACCTCGAACAACAAGCTTGATCTTGAGCTTGTGTCACATCCGTGGTTCCAATAACCTTTCGCTTCATCATTCCTTTGACTTGATGTCATTGCTGATCGATTACATCTTCATGAAATCTCTCGACAGATGTGTCATGATCATCATCAACATTCTGATCTCTTTCAGGATATCAATCGAATTCATGATGCGAAATACCATCCTTGCCCTCGATGATTTGTGTTGTCATCGACACCATCCTTGACTTCCTACCAACACAGACTTGGTCATGTTTTGCGCTGACATTGAGTTCCCTGCTATTCCTGTAATTGTTCCTTTGTAACTCTTGTGCTCTTCGGATCCAACCTTTTACTTGAAACACCAAACCAATGCTACCTTGAAGCATGGCTGTGGTATTCCGAATATCAACAAGAACATTGGAGGCAAATTGCCAAATGCTTCTTGATCTATTATCTGGACACCGTTGTACGGGTAACATCTTGATTTTTCCCTCGCCCCTTTATCTAAAAGAGTTTGTACCTACTGTACTGTCAGGTATAACATGTTCTGCTTTTCCTTGGAAAGGATATACTCCTAATTCTTGTGTATAGACACATTTTTTCCTTTTCATTGGTCTGTTTATCCGATAATTCCATTTTCCTTTCCATTTTCCTTTCCATAAGCAGAAATAATTCCCTGCTTATGGAAATACCCCGGTGTACAACTCAGTCAGTGAGACCCTGTTACCATTATTGATGACATTCCGGTAACCCCCGATGGAGGAGAACTTTGCCTATTGGTCCGCCTCATTTTACCGAGCAGGAAAATGGTTCTCTTCATCCCTCGCCCTTGGTACCGATGTTGTCACCGACATAACTGACAGATTATCCTCTGACATACCTTGTTGTCGTGACCGGTAAGATGTCACCGTTCTCCCTACTTTCTGATCGACACCCCCCACAGTTCCACAGGATTGGAACCTGACTCTCCTGTATATCCTTGATTCTGAAGTATCATATGTTCTTGGCTTATAGGCTCAATTACACTTGGATATTTTCGGCCAGAGAATGAATAATTCAAGCATGTACAGTCCATGTTAGTAGTCCTTGTACACCATGTTGAATTTTGTGTTTTTTGGTGCTTACATCATTTAGTGTTTTATAATCTGGAACTACTTTGTATCATTAGCTGGTTTTCAAAGTGCATGTAGCTTCGCATTTCTCAAGTTATGTTGATTTCCGGAGTGCAAGTGCCTTCGTATTTTTTAAGTTAAATTTTCGCCCCTGGTAACTTTAATTCATGGATCCGCCACTGCACACAAATCATACACGTAGGCCAGTACGAATTAAATGAAATGTAGGGACTTACGCTAGTTCGTTGTACAGGCTCACTGCAGCTCTGCTTGCACTTGGGATGTTCCATGTACAAGTCCATGTTACCACTTGCTTGGATGTGCAGGCCTTGTGCTCCTTGCATCCCCCTCTGCATTTTTGACACGGCGAATGGTTGATCAAATGAGAGGGATCGACCTTGCTGTTGTACCAGAGGACTGGTACTTACAAGGTTATACAAGTGTGCAGGATGTGTACCAGATCCCGTAGCGCCGTCATGCTTCGCTAAAAAATGGTTTTGCTTGTTTCAGATGATATCTCCAGAAGAAATAAGAGTTAAAGTCAGAGTTGTATATGCGTGTAAGCTAAGAGAGCAGTAAAAGGATATCCAAACATCGTCGGAATAGTGCATAAGGGAGTGATATGTGGATACCTAGTTCGGGCCGGCATTTGGGCATGCTCGCCTAGCTAGAGTGCGGGTCACTTCAGAACCGTTGAGGGTGATGCGCTGGCATTGGCTGGCCACGTACGGATGCAGATCTCGAGTGGCAGCGGAGCGCTATGATGCGGTAGACGAGGCCGTTGGTGAAGCACCAACGGCGTCGAGGGGGTGGAGGTGCGATGATGTTCTCGGTGAAGTGGCCCTAGTGAGGTGGGAGACGGCATCGGTGAAGCGCACCTGATGTGGTGGAAGTCGGTGTCTGAGGCACGTCGGCTACGGCGGCCGACGTTGTGGGTGGACCACCCGGTGCGGTGGACGAGGGGGTAGATGAGGTAGCTTCGGTGCAGTGGTGAAGCGCGACCGTCGTCTTCATCGTCATCGTCCGGCACAAAGGTGGGGAAAGAGACGAGACGAAGGGCGATTCGCATTTTGCTTGGGTTGGCGGCAAATTAGGGATTTGAGAGCTCTGGGCGCAGAAGGGGACGGGGGAGAAGGAAGATTTTGCAGGGCTGGAATTGGGGCCGCCAGATATTTCAATCCAAAACATGGAAGCGTGAACTTTTTTTGTCGTCGTTTTTGGGGGGGGGGGGAGGGAGGGGGTGCTAGCGTCCGTACGACACACGCGACCACCAGGACATGACCCTGGTTTGCCTGGTGAGCCTACATTTGAGAATGCAAATGAATCTTCTTTCATTGGCAAACGAATCTTGTACTATGTATTACCATGCCCGTGTTTTCCTTGCAAATAATTAGTCCTTCGAAACGAGATACTATGAAATAATTAATGATTAGTTCTTTGAATTAGAGTGTGTTTGTCACATAGCGATCTCCAATTCTAACGTGGATTTTGCATTTCAGAGTATCCAAGCTAATTTTTTAATACAAAATCATATATGTATAAGAGGAACACCATGGTAGTGAGAAAACTTTGGATGGATTCAAGCATATGACCACACACATACAAAATACCACAATAATCGAGTCAAAATCAACCTTTCCAAACCTAGTATGGCATGAATTTCAAATCTTACAATGTACACTAAATTAAAACGTCAATATTAAGTCTAGTACTATCTACATTCAAATGTTGTCTCGGCACACACACTACATACTTCCTCTATTGATTAATCTTCCTCTCCTAACCACCTTCCAAAGCTATTGGTTTCCGCAGGTTCATTCTTTCTCTCCATGTTTCGATCTCTAACTCTCACACACCCGCCATTGCACTCCATGCCGAGCTGTCTCTCTCTCCCCCTCCCACCCTCTCTCGGTAGATACGTGCATTGCCTATCTAGACCCCCTCCCTCCCTCTTGTGCGCACGCACGCACATTGTCTATCTAGGTCACTCTCGAGAGACCATTTCACTCTTTCTTCCGCACATCGGCCCACACTCGCTTAATCTCTCTCTCTCTTTATCTAAGTCTCGATTAACCTCGCTTTCTCTCACACACAAATGATATATCTCTCTGTTCGGGCCTCGATCGACACACTCTATACTCTCTCACGCAGATTGTCTATCTAGATCAGTTTCTCCAAGCCGTTCCTCTCATTCGACCTCATGGCGGCCCACGCTCGCTCAATCTCTCTCTCTCTCTCTCTCTATGCATGTCTCGATTGACCTCGCTGTTTCTCACACACAAACGATATATCTCCATGTTTGGGCCTAATTCGACATATTCATAGTGTATACTCTCACACGCACATTGTCTATCTAGGTCACTCTCTCCAACCTGTCTCACTCTTTTGATCGCATGACGACCCACACTCGCTTAATCTCTCTCTCTCTTTGTCTATGTATCGATCGACCTTGCTTCCTCCCACGCACAAACGATATGTGTACCTAACTGTGACTAGATCATCTCTCAAGCTCTCTCTTACAGCCCTCACCCTTCCCAAAAGCTCAATCGGACAATATCTATCCACAGCATATATATCTTTTCAACAAATGTTGGGGCACACTCACTTTGTCTCTCTATCTATGTCTCAATTGACCTCGCTTTCTCACGCCGTCTCTTCCACACATTGAAGCTACCTCTCCATCCCTCGCAGAGCCGGAGCTATTTACATCGCGAGGGGGACTCCGACCTTCGATTAATTTGTGAACACATTTATTCCAGTGGGTTTAGATTATATTTTTGTAGCATTCACCCCACAACTACTCCAAACACCGTTGCAACCCCCCGCCCCTCCCCCAATTGTTCTCCCTCTAGACCGGTCACCGCTCTCTCGCACGCCCTTTCTAACCTTCCACGTCGCACCATGGTATTTTTGCAAAAAAAACTCTGGTGTTCTCTTTAATTGTTACAAATAAGCTACAAACTACACACCCGGAGTCCACCTGTAATGGAACAAATTTCGACCCAGAAATTAAAGTGCTACAAACTACACACCAGGGGGCCCAACTATCATGGAGCAAATTTGGAACCATATCTACACCCCTATATAGTGTGCGAATAACTTTGAAAGAGGGTCGTTGGATGAAGCCAATCCGACAGTGCAGAGATGGCAAATCTGAGCACCACTGGCCGTTGGATATCTTCTACATTCCACCACATTCTACCACATGTACAATCTAGAAGACTGCATGGTTGAACTTAAACATAATGCACAAACCTCAAAACACAAGCACTTCTCCTTTGTTCTAGAATCTTCTGTATCATAATTGCCCAATTTTCTTTTTTCTAAATGAGTTGCCATTATTTGTTTTTACTTTATGCTCTACAATGCATAATTCCATGAATCTTAAAATAGATTAACTTTTTTATAAAACTTATTGATTTTGAATGAGATGAACTATAAGAATTAAACGAACATCTACATCATGCATATATGAATCAAAGCTTACATGCCATGTAGTGGTATTTATTCATAATTTGGTTGCCAAATCTCATGCGTGCAATGCACATGTACCTTACTAGTATAAATTTAAAATGAAAAAGGACGAGGATCGAACATGCGACCAGGGCCTTCAAGCCGCACGTCAATAGGCAACATAGTAGCAACGTTTGTTGTACTCCCCTTTGTTCATATAATGTTTTTATATTAGCACATCCTATTTAATGGACAACATGTTTTTTATATTAACTTTAGTACATTAGTGGGACCGGCTCGTGAGCACGTACTATTCCACTTCACTTACTAGTGGGTTCCATGTCTGCTCTCTCTCTCTCCTCCCCTTCTATGTTTAGACGCACGGGGAAACATGAAGAATGCGCGGGCGGTGTGGCCGTTGACCGAATCTGGACGCGTTCACAAGTTACGGCACCAGTTTCACGTAGTCCCTATCCCTACTCTTATAAAAAATAGAGTTGATGATGATGGTGTGCCTGCCATCTTGCAATATAGGCCGTCCGATTTATATCTGACGGATAGGAAGGAAACTATGGCAATTTTACAAAAAGATACCCACGCCCATCTCCACATTTGCAAATAAGGCCTTCCCTCGTTCATCCTTTTCTCCCACAAGATAAACTACTCATAAAAATGCATCTTGATGTTCCGTGCAATGCACGGTCATCTTGCTAGTACTAGTACTAGTATTGGAGTATGTAACAAGTTTAGGAACAAAAGTGACCGTGACGGACAAGTTAGGCTAGTAGTATCTACTAACAATTAAATGTGTGGATAAATAGATGTATCGCCTATAGTGCTCGAGCAAGGGGACTGCTCGCGCCCTACAAGTATTTGGAACTGGCTTCCCTAAAAAAATATTTGGAATTGACGTGGTATTTAATATGAAATGTTTGCAATGAGAAGGAATACATGTCGCTTGATGACACTTTATATTTTATTTGATACGGCTCTAGCAGAACATTCAATCGATCAAACCATAGATTTCATTCAGTCTGACTGCAACTTTACATTCATACCACGATCGAACTAAAATAAACGCAAATGATAAATCACAAACGTTCGGATTTAAGCATGGCAATCCGAACATTTTTCATGGCATATTTAGATCACGCAGCGGCGGCGGAGGCATCTTGCGACGGGAAGCGGCTCCTCTGCGGTGCTTTGTGTGTCGTAGGGCCACTGATCGGTGGCGAGGGTAGCATCTTGCGCCATTGTTGGTGTACTCTTGGACGTTGGCCCTAGCTTCAAGGAAGGCCAGAATGTTCTGGACTTGGTCTCCAGGAGCCAGTCAACTAGCGGGAGGAGGCGAGTGGTGTTGGTGCAAGGAAGCGGTCGACGGCGGCGATCCATGCCGCTGAGGGGGGCACTGGCACCGATGCGGGGACATGCTCTGGCAATGGCGCGGCGGAGACATTCGCGTGCACGGGCACCGACACGGGCGGGCGCGTCAGTGCACGCGCAGGCGCATGCGCTGGCAGTTGCATGGGCGCGTGAAAGTCAGCGGGGACCTCGTGGAACCCCGTGGATTCAAGCTCAGCGACAATGTGCGGCTCCTAGGCCATCAATGCCACGGGGATGGGCGCTGGCGCAGTCGGGGCGATGGGAGCTGGAACGGGAGCGAGGACAGGCGCGGAGTCTTCCTGCAAGGCCAGTTCAAGCTCGTCCCAAAGCGCCTTATGTTCTTGCGACTCCGGCTGGGTGTCTTCCTCAGGAAACTAGAAGACTAAGGGCAGACCATTGTGATGCGGCATGGAGTACGGTGAGGTTAGGCTGGTTGGAGGTAGACGACAGGAGAATCCGAGAGGAAGAGAGAAGATTGTAGCGAGACCGGGGAGTGCGGGGGTGATTTAAACTGCGGCGCCGGGGCCATTAAAAGTGGGGGCAGTTGGGAGGAAGGTGGGCAGCGGAGCCTGGTCAAAGGGCTCGCCTCCCGGTGAGCCTGTGCAGCGGCCTGCTCGCATGCCTCCTGGTCAGCCTGCGCAGCGGTCTGCTCGCACGCCTCTCGTCGACTCACACGCTTGCTCGGACGGCACCTGCCGATGAGGAGCGGGACTCGTGGTGGCACGTAGGTCTAACGCCCATGGTTTGAATAGTGAAACCGTTCATGTTAACATGCCATGTCTTTGTTCCAAAATACCTTTGCTCTTCATTTGTGCAACTTTTCATAAGCAGCTTGTCTCTTGAACAAAACAAATACGACAGCCTATTTGTGCCATATCACGTGACCATGCTCAGTTTCATGAATTTCAAGTCAGTTTTGGATTTTCGGGAATTTAAAATCCAGGATTCGAAACAATATCACAACCTGCATCATGAAATAAATTTTCAAGCCATACATCTTTACTGTTGTAGATGTTAATATTTCTTAAGAAAGGATTTGGTCAAACATTTTGCTTAGTTAGACTTCAAACAAGTTATATTTGCAGAGTAAAAAGATAATCCCTTCGTACTAGTGCATTGCCTGATATAGTAACTCTGGTATGCATGAACAACGCATGAACAAAATCAACAAATGGAGCTCCATTCTGTGCTCATCCCGATGTAGTACTAGGCAATGGAGTTGACGGGTGACCTTGGTTAGCAGTGACCAAGGGAATTGAACTGTGCTCGGCATAGTAGGTAACATGGGCTAGTTACTAAAGCATTCCTCCATTGTTCATCGGTTGTCATTATGGACCGGGGACATGAGGGGAATTTCCTAGGTGTGGAATTCTGGCCGCCAGATATTTTGACTAGAAACGCGGAGGCTTGAGTGGAGGCGCGAAGTTTAATATCGCGATTCTTTTGGTTGGGGTTGGCTAATGTGCGTACCACGCACGCCACCACCAGGACACGACCCCGGGTCTCGCTGGTACGCCGTCGGGTGCTACCATTCGAGAATGCGAAAGGAATCTTTTTTGTAATTGCAGAATGAATCTATATGTATTACAATGCCCGTATTTTCCTTGCAAATAACTGGTCATTCCAAAAGGCACAGTAATTGATTTATGACGATTTCTTGAATTAGAGTGAGTTTGTGATATAGTGATCTCAACGTGGATGTATGACCATGCATGTATGACACGAATTCAAAACTAAAATGTAAGCCATGCATGGTCCTCAATTCAATATTTAAAATGCACAATAAATTGAAACATGAATATTAAGTCTAGTACTATGTACATGCAAATGTTGTGTTTTGGTCTGTGCATCGACACCCCCCAACCACCACACATACTTCATGTATCGATCGATCTTCATTTCTTTGTTAATAGAGCTATTGGTATCCGACACACGCGGGCTAATTATTTATCTTCACGTTTCGATCTCCATTTATGTCACACCCGCCCACACTGTCTCAACAAATGTATTTCTCACACACAACCTCGTCGTGCCCTCCATGACAAACCCTCCCTCTCTCTCTCAAGACACGTACGTTGCCTTTGTAAAACACCTTCATCGTGCGAGCACACACAAAGTCTATCTAGGCCACTCTCGGTAACTATCTCCCTCCAGCCCTCACAGCAGCTTCGCCGCACGATTTCTTGGTGTATCATCTTTAACATTCGAGTGTACGCTAGGCCACACTCACTCGATCTCTCCCTCTATAAGTGACTCGATTGACCTCGCTTTCTCGTGGCGTCTCTCTCACACCTAGACGCTCCCACTGCACCTCTTGTATAGGCGGAGCTATGTAGATTGTCGAGGGAGGGGGGTAAACCCTCGACCTTAGATAAAATTGTGAAGCTTTGTTTAGGATTGTTTAGATTATATTTTTTGAACATTATATTTGTCCCCACACTCCCAAACACCGATGGGTTGTGCATCCCCCCGGGAGAATATCATGTGCCCCCACACCTTATATGCTATATGGTGATACGAGTTCCTTGGAGCGTGTAGATCTGAGATATAGCGGCTCACAAGATGTCTTAATATTTTTACAAGAAACCTTAATGAGTTTGGGAATTGCACACAATTAGTACCAAAACTACTCAGATGCCCTTGGATCCCATATCCAACGGCCTCGAAGCTCGTATCATCATGGCATCTAAGATGAGGGAAGACCTCATATTCTCTTGTGTTTAAGAATATCACATGCTACCACACCTTAGATGTTGTGGTGATACAAGCTCCTCGGAGCTGTTGGATATGAGATCCAACAACTCCTTGGTGGTTCAAATGTTTTTGCAGATAAGCCCCCAAAGAGTTTGGGTGCAGCCCTCAAGCACAAAGACTACTCAGATGCCATTGGATCTCAGATCGAACGACCTCGAAGCTCGTATCACCGTAGCATCCAAGATGCGAGAGTACCTGATGTTTTCTCGCACGAGGGAATATGAGTTGCTCCCACACCGTAGATTCTATGGTGATACGAGTTCTCGGGAGATCTAACGGCTCGCAGTAGGAGGTTTGAATGTTTTTGCAATATAGGACTCAAAGAGTTTGGGAATTGCGCAGAAAGTACAAATACTACACACATGGCATTGGATCTCAGACCCAACGACCTAGATGCTGTATCACCGTAGCGGCTAATTAAGCTGCGGGGAGCACCTAATATGAGCTACTAGGAGCCATTGGATCCAACATCCAGCGGCTCACACGAGGCTTGAATGGTTTTTTTTTTTGCAAAATAAACCTTGGAGAGTTTGGAAATTGCATATAAAGTACAAATACTACACACATGGCATTGGATCTCAGATCCAAACGACCTAGATGCTCGTATCACCGTAGCGACTAATTAAGCTGCGGGGAGCACCTAATATGAGATACTGGGAGCCGTTGGATCCAAGATCCAGCGGCTCACACGAGGCCTGAATGGTTTTTTTTTTGCAAAAATAACCTTGGAGAGTTTGGAAATTGCGCATAATTACAAATACTACTCCCAAGCCATTGGATCTCAGATCCAACGACGTAAAATCTCGCATCACCATAGCATCTAAGCTGCGGGGAGCATGTGACATTCTATGCCGCTGTCATTTTTGTTCCTAAACTTGCAAAATACGTGTAACTGGTGCCGTAACTTGTCTAACCGCGCAAAGTGTTTGTGCAGAAAAACCATCCTACATTGAAATATCGGAACAACACACGGGAGGCCCACTTGTCATTAATCCAATTTGGACCTAAAACTAACAAATCTGAAGGACGAGATTCGAACCGACAACCTGGAGTACAAAGCGTACGATGATAGCCTGAAACCGCAACGGTTGTTAGCTTTGTCGCACAACTTGATTTTATACAGTATTACGTTGAGTAGAGTGGAGGGAGTGGCTCGTCAATAGGTGCATTAACATTGACTGACTTACTGGTGGGTCCCATGTCTGCCATCTCTCTCTCCTCTTCATCTAGTAGTACAACTTTTAGACGCACGGGCACACACGAAGAGCGGCGCGAGCTTGCCGTGGTGTTATTATAACTAAAAAAATGCTTGGAAAATAGATGAATCGCCTAGAACAAGAGACGGTGTGGCTGGTTGAGACGGAGCTAACCACACCTATCCTCCGTGCCACGTTAGCATGATGAAGTTGTGTGGCTAGTGGGGTGTTTTCGACCGACTGGCTGGGTCCCGAGGTTGAACCATAGGTAGTTTGATACAGTTTATTTTTACACGCACATTTTTCCTCCGTGCCGAGACGTGGCACACCCTACCGCGCATTTTCTGGGTCCTCCCGGGTGGTGCACGCATATTTTCTTCCTTGCCGAGACGTGGGATGCCCTACCACGCGTTTTCTGGGTCCTCCTCGGTCATAGCACCGAAGCAAGTAAATGAGTCATCAAATCACATAAGCCCACCTTTCCCGCCGAGTACATCAGTAATGAAGCACGATGGCTAGCTAGTTGGGCTAGTGCGACCGATTAGCTAGGCTGCCGCCACATTTGTTTTTTCACCCCTTTTTTTCTCTCCTTTCCGGTAGGTAAATTTAAATATCCACCACTATGTTACACTGGTCTTTGGGTGCGGTAGGCACGGTAGGATTTTAATTTTTTTGATTGACGTGAGCAGGCGCGGCAGCAATTAGTCATGATGACTCCGCCTGTAAAACCCACTGCTCCTTGGCTGGCTCCCTCCGCCTTCCCGTAGATTGCATTGCCTTTCAGCCGTTTCGCCCCCTTTGCTTCTTCTCCCCATTGCTTCTACCTGGTTCCATGGCAGCGCACCAGATGACGGACACTGAGGTGAGGCGCCTGACATAGGAGCTCCATGCCAAGGATGTGGAGCTCAGGGCCAAGGACGTGGAGCTCCATGAGCTCAAGGAGGAGAGGAGTGCCATGCTCCTCCTTTATGTGCGGGAGTTCACGGAGTTTCAAAAGCGGCAGGCATCCACCACAAAGATGCTCGAGGCGTCGGCGGCATTGCTGCACAAAGTGGGAGATACGATAGGTGGTCAGGCGAGCCAGCTGGAGCGCGAGCAGGCAGATCGTGATGAGGTCCAGGATCGTCTCAACTTCTTGCTGGACCATGTTGCCATGCATGTGTTTGCGGCTGCTCGATGCCTACCGTTGTGCCAGCGCGACCACGCCGGCAGTCGGGCTAAACCCATTCGATCACCCCATCGACTTCAACGAGCTGCGGCTTCCTGACCTGGTCTCCTTCTTCACCTATATCTCTAAGGAGCTGAGCCATCTTCGCACGATGGTGGGGGCGGAGCTGGATAGGGAGGGGTTGTGGGCGGCCGTCGCCGTTGCCGGGCGAATCCTCTCAGGGCTTTGCCACCGGAATCCATTTGTGCCATTGGACATCGTCTTTGACGAGCTGGCTCCCGTCGACCGGGAGCGGGCTCTGTGGGCGGTGGCACCCTGCATCACCAATGTCGTGCGCCTCGAGAAGCAGAGGGACTTCAGTGGTGTTTAGGCATCCTCTACATGGGCATGTCTCGGCACAACATGATCGTTGGATCAAACTCGGATGGTGCAGATCAGTCACTGTAGCACAAAGCATGCGGGTGTGTTTGGTTGCATTCTCATCTCAATATAGTTGTTCCCTCTTCGTGCGTGCTCATCTCAGCACCCCTCTTCATGCATGCTCTGCATGCTCCTAGTGTATTTGTATTAACCTAGTGTGGGCTGATGCACCCTTCATGCTCATCTCAGATCCCATGTTCCATGGAGTACTATAGCATCATACTCTCCGTGTGTTGTAGTCCTAGTTCTGTTAACACTGATCTCCCCGTTTATTCTCGACCGGACAGTAAAAAAAAGGGCATGTTACATTACTGTTCATATCTTCCTACACTAGCAACAAGATTATAGTACTAACGTATGAACCACTGCACATGCCTAGTAGTAGGAGTACTACTATGTAAGTTCAAGTGGCCGCCATGTTTCGCACTCCTCCGTCGTAAGAGTGGAAACTCTTGCTGTAATCATTTTTTTCAGAAACAGTGGACACGCTCTACTGTGTGGATCCTCCTTCGTCGGGAACCTTGCTACTCACTTTCGCCGATGTGTGGGACAGCCAACATCGGGGTCCACTTGCCATGCACTAAATTACTTCGTACTAGAGTGCACAACTACATGGTATACTACACCGGTCGAAGCGCCGCAGTAATGCCCAATGAGCCGTCAAATCACAAACCTCCCACCTTTCTAGCAGTAAGTTGGACGGACGAAGCAACCATCATTTCACTCTTCTCCCTAATCTTCCTCTCTGGAAGAAAACCCTAACTCGCTTCTCCCTCATCTTGTTCCTCATTTGTTCAAGAAAACCCCGACGTGCTTCTGGCATTGTTCTTCTCCCCCAAAGAAGGAAAGGTGAGCGCATCAATGGTGTTGCTTCTGGCCAAGGCCCGGCCTTGCAACCCCGCGACTGATCCTATAACTCCCTCTCTGTTCTTCTTTTGGGTTTGTGATTATGGTTTCTTTTCTTTTATTTCTATTTGATAGTTTCTTGATGGACCCTGGAGCACCGGCCGAAGTGATGTCTATGGCTCTGGCCAAAACCGTCGAGGCTCAGGATACGAAGAAGCGCAAGCACCCCGCGGAGACTACCGCAGACAAGCTCAAGGTCATCGCCCTGTCCAAGCCCCCCTCTCCGGGATCCCTCGTTAAGCCAGTCCAGGTAATATCTCTGCTTGCCGATCTTTTTGGCGATCTTGATCGTGTTTTTTCATGTAACACACAGTACTAGTACTAGTAGTACAACTTTCTGGGTGATCTTGTATGTGATTTTTGTGTGCCAAATGACGGTTCTAAATTGCTCTTTTGACCAAAACATGCGAGAGGTTGACATACATATGATTTTTGCACATAACACTGATTTCTTATAGATTATTTTCAACTACTTTATGAACATCAATGCTAGATGTAGGAAATGCAAGATTTTAGCTCTCATGTCTTTGAAGAGAGTATAGTAGCCTCAGTAACTTGTGTTATGGATATTGCAAGTAATCCCTTTGCTCTCATGCCTTTGAAGAGAGTATAGTAGCCTCAGTAACTTGTGTTATGGATATTGCAAGTAATCCCTTTGCTCTCATGCCTTTGAAGAGAGTATAGTAGCCTCAGTAACTTGTGTTATGGATATTGCAAGTAATCCCTCTGCTCTCATGCCTTTGAAGACATGTTCTAGTGTCTTTGTTCACTCATTTCTGTGCGTATATGTAGTCTTATATGGAGTAAAATATCAAAAATCATCTTATATTTCTGAACGGAGGTAGTAATAAAATATTTGGTTTCTGTTTGAATTAGAACCAAGTCCACGGTGGTGATGAAGTTCTCAAAGTCATGCCGTGTGAACTGGAAGACATGAGGATGAGTTCTACTAATAAACTATCCAGCTGCTGCGTCCTTGTCGCCACGTGTCTTGAACAAGTGTTTTCCTGTACCATTGTTGTCAGGCGTGTTCTTGAGGGTGTACTTCACCACAACAATTTTCTAGCTGTGCCTTCGATTACGAAGGGTGTTGTTCTTGTAAAGCTTCCCGACAAATCTGATGCGGACTGTCTTCATCGTCATGTTTATGAGTGGAAAGAGCACTCCATTAGGTTCTCCAAGGTTGACAAGATGTCGATGGTGCCGGTAGACATCTCTCACGAAGTCCATGGCCTAGTCAGTTATGTGGGGTACATCCCATAGATCGGTGGCAAGAAATAGTCTGCAGAGTTTAATTAGTGCAAATTTGCTTGTCTGTAGTAAGTAATATTGTTCAATACTTGATTTGTGTGTGTGAACCCTATATGGTTTAGTACTGCCACTTTTGTGGTATGGTGAGTCCTGAGAACAGTCTATGTTAATTTTTGTCCACTCAATTCAGTCCGTATATTTTGAAGTATCCAGATCATCTTTTTTGTGAGGACGGTTTATCAATTATGGTTACAGTCCAATATATATATATGCATTGCAGGGTTTATCGCATCCACCAGGATCTCCAGTCCCATGGATGTTTGCTCCATATGAGTTGTTACCACCTTTGGACTGTCCTGCATGTGGGAGTAAGTGCGGACCCTGCATGCCACCTGTAATTAGACGATCAACCTTCAGTTTACAACTTGAACATGGTGATTACCTGGTAAGGATTCACTCGTGTCACATCAAGTAAATCTTATTGATTTACTGTCTAAATCTTATTGATTTACTGTCATGTTTTCTTACTTTTGCTGCAATTTTACGATGCAGGTTTTGTCATGTGACATTCGTTACAAAATAAAACCGTTTGGTTTGCTCTATGATGGTTATTTTTGCAGGTTTCACTTCTTATGTCGTGTCAGTAACGAAGGCACTGTCCATCACTTATTTTACTGGACACAATTGGATCAGTATGTTGTCTGAGTACAATCTGAAGCCCTATGATGAACTGTAGTTTGTTTTAACAAACATGCCACAATTAGTCCTTCTCTCGTTTAAAAGAAGTGAAGAAAAAGACTGGATCAAGGTCATGGAGCCTAGTGAAGTTAGAAAGCTGAAGTATGAAATCATAAAAGACCAGAGATGATCGCTGTTGTCTCCCACGTCGGTACCACCTTCAGCATCGGATCGAACACCGGCACCTGCTCCGACAGCACTGGCTCTAGCAATGACAGCGGCAGCTGCTCAGCCTGATCCACTAGACGATTGGGCACCGACCGCGTCAGCGGATCAGGCTGATCTACTGGAGGATCGGGAACTGACACGGGCACCTGCTCCGACACCAGCACCAGCTCCACAAGGAGCACCATCTCTGGCAGCAGCAGCGGCACTACCAGTTGCACCGGCACGGGCACCAGCAACGGCTCCGGCACCTGCACCAACACTTGAAGTTGCACTTGCATCTGCTCTAGCCCGTGCAGCGGCAACGGAACTAGCACTTGAACCGGCAACAGACTGGGCTGCAGTTCGCACTGCATATACCAAAGTCCTTACAAAAACCGACATCTCCACCTTCTTGGGAAGCACTGGCAGCCCAAGTGCTTCGTTCATTTTTTTCCCATGTTGTTTCACATGATTCACTGTGTTGATCTAACTATTTGTGTATGTCTTCTTGTTTGCAAACAGAGAATTCCTAGAGCAACGAGGGAGTCGTTCAATAATCTGGGCGACCGTGGCCAAGTTTCTCTTACCATGCGCAGCATTGGTGTGAATGAACCAGCTCAATATACCGTAAGTACAAAGGATGGCCGCATGATGATTGTTGCTAAAGGATGGTCAAGGTTCAAAACTCTATCAAATCTTGCGGTAGGGGATGATGTCAAAATCAAACTTTCTCGGCAAGGAGAGCTGGTACTAATCAACTTTGAAATTCTTCAGTAGCAGCACGCAACTGCCGAACTGATCTATCCTCTGAGAGCTTTTGATGTAATAATATGGCATGGTGAAACTAGTGTCCTGTGTGTATAAGTAGTACGCCAGTATTATTTATCACGTATGATATCGTGAAAGAATTGCAACTCTGATTGCTGGTTAGGAACTATCGTTCGATTTCATTCTAACAGCTGCCGTGCTTTATTTAATTTCTGTATTCGCCTTGCGACAACATCTAAAACCAGCGCCTTACCGATCACTTGCAATATGAAATGCGCTGAGTTAGAACACATGGGCCCCCAAACATGCAGGCCCACCGGCCTGTGGCCCAAAGTCCAGACTCGTCAGCCTATCTGAGTATTATATCCCCCCTCAAAAAAAAGAAAAAAAATCTAAGTATTATATTCTCATCTGAACCCCCATATTATGTTATATATATTCCCCTTGATTTTTCTTATGTATAAAGTTGTGATATAAAAGATTTTTATATTTCTTTACAGAGGGAGTATCTTTCTATCAAAAATATATTTATTTGTAACTAGTTACTCCTGCCTTTCTACTTCCTTTCGCCGATATGCAGGGCATCCGACAACGGGGTCCACGTGCCATGCACCAAATTATAGTGCACAACTGCACGGTAGACTCACCCCGGTCGTAGCGCCGCAGTAATGCCCAATGAGTCATCAAATCACAAAAAAAACCCACCTTTCCGCTTTAGCAGTAAGCTGGACGGACGAAGCAGCAATATTTCACTGGGCCTGAATCCCCTTCTCCCTCGTCTGCTTGTTCAGAGAAAACCTCCTCTCGGCGATTGCGTAGGGTTTTCTCATGGAGAACCAGGTACGAATTCTTCATCCATCCCCGATAAATCCTAGTCCCTTGGTCGCGGGTAATCCTAGGATGGTAGGCGCCGCCGTTGATGCATTTTTCTTCCTACTGAATCTAGTGTGTTTCATTTGCAGTGTCCAAAGTGCGAGGATCCTACTGGTTTCTGCGCCCTCGGCGAGACGCCACACTTGTTCCTTCTCATCCTAACACAGGATTTGAAAACGCGCACAGTATATCCCTAGAATCCTCTTTTCTATCCGGGAGGGTTGGGGTTTTTTGAACATGTTGTCAACTAATTTGGAAATTTGGATTGCTATATTTGGATAAAAGGTACTAGTACCATGGTCAACACTGACGTGAAAGAGGAAATTATTTCTAGATTTGGATAGCGAATACATTGTGTTCTCATATTATTTTTCCTGCAGTGCATTCCTTGCTTTGCTAGAACACATGTACTCAAGATGGTCGGCCTTGCCATAAGTGAATACACCAGTCTAATGGTCACATTGAAGACAAGCCATGGATATAAGTTCTCAGTTGGGTTCATGAACCAAGAAGATTGCTGCTTTTTTTATGGCCGAACTTGGATAAACTTTCTCATGTGTTACGGACTAAAAGTTGGCGCACGAATGTTGATGGAAATAGCAGAACCTGGTCTCATCTTCATTGTGATCTTCCACCCCGACGTCATTCCAGTAGTTCATCCATGTTAGTTTTGTATCTGGTTCTTGCATGTTGCCTCGATTACTTCTTAATCCACCTATTCTGTCTAACTAATCACAATTTGACTTTAGAAGTAGCAACAATTTGTGATTCCCTTCTCTCACGAAGATGCTATTTCTAATTGATATTTCTTATAATTGGTGGCACATGTAGGTTATTTCAAAGTTCAGCACACTACTCGTTTGTTATTCTATAAGAACTCAACTGTTACTGATGGCACTGAACTTGATTGGACGACATCCACCAGTTCCTACACTTTATTGATCGTCTTGAGGTCCTTGTGGGGCGTTTCAATGGTGGAAGGCCACATGGGATATGTGTGCCACTGGTGCACACGTTGAACAGGTCCAACTGTGTCAAGAAACTTATGGTACGAGTTGTTTTCTGTTATATATGTTGATCATAAACTCTTGCTTATACACAGTTTTACAGCTGTGATCTTGAAACAGAAACTGCCCAGTTCTATTGTTCCTATACAGATGCCTGACCATGGTCGGGTCAGACTTGCGCTTGGTCACAACATGATGTTTATGTCGACCTACTCCATTTCCCTTGGAGGTGAAAAGATACTTATTCCTGGGTGGTCTTAAATAATGAAGGCCCGTCCATCTTGGAGAATAGGACAGAAGGTTATGCTCAGGCTTTTCCATGGCTCTAAAGTGAATATCCTGTTTATTGACCACATTGCGAGATGAAGCCGCTTTCAGAAGGTTGTGGATGCGCGAGGTGGCGCCTGGGCCTTGTCCTGGGGCTTGGTGGCCTCACACTTGGTTAACTGTAGGCAAAGTAGCACTCTTCGAGGCGTGCTTTGTATGGTTGAACCTGTATAAGTACTCATACTGCTTTCAGCTATGGTTGTTAAGTGCCCCTGCTAGTTTCAGTTAAGGTTGTTAAGTACTCCTGCTGCTTTTACAGTCTATCATGTTTCTTCAGCCTCGTCTCCCTCCAGCCGTCAAAATCAAACCAGTGCCGGCGGGGCCGCCTGCTTCCGCCTCCCACGGCTGGCTGCGACTCAGCAGACGCATCGCCGCCCCACCGTCTCCCAAATCGTTAACACCGACGTCCGAGGCCTCGCCGTCGTCCTCCACGCACTTTGGTGTGCTCGCCGCGGCGCCACCCTCTCGCATTGTCAACATGGTCAACAAACAAGAGGAATCGGGAGAGGACTGTACGTGGAGAGGATGACAGTAGGGACCCACCATGTCCATGGCTGTACGCAAATAAGTTCCTCATTTTTTGTTTTATACTCCATTGACAGCGTATAGAAAAACAAAATGCTTCCTCCTAGTGGTTTGCTGACATCTGGGACCCACGACATTGTCAGCGTATAGTCAATAGACAAGAGAACAACACAAGATCAGCTGACACCTGGGACATAGCTGCTCGAGCAGTATTTTTTATTATTGTTGAGATGGAGCAGGGTTTCAACTGGGTTGTGGCCTGTCTAGCCTAGGCTTCTATTTTACTTTCACCACATGACCAGCCCAGCTATTTTTTCTTTGTGAAAATGGCTAGCCTAGTTTATTTTTCCTGAAGAATACCCAATCCAGGCATACCCAACCCAGGCCTACTTATTTTTCTCCGCCCTACTGGGCTACAACTCTTTCAAGACGGCTGCAAATCTTAAAAGTAATATGAAATGGGCTGTAAATATAAAAAAACATGACAAATTGGCAATTACTTTCAAATTTCTTAATTTTTTCACATTTTCAGATTCCAATTTCACTGGGCTTTAACCCAATTTAAATATATCATCAAAATACTTTAAATCTGGATGAACATTTCGGTATTAAAAATAGTTTGGACCCCACCGAAATATGCGAAATTTTGTTTAATTTTTTTACCCTGGCCCTGGCTAGCAAAAAGAAAACGGACTGCAATATATTGCATAAGAAGTTGCAAATGAGCTGTAAATTATTTTAAAAATAGGGAATGGGCTGACTTGTGGGCCTATTAAGCTGACGCGTATGCAAGATTTTTTTACTTATTATATACGTCAACAAACGATTCTAGCAGAAGTGACCATTGGATGTCAATCCAACGGTCGTCGTGCTTCTTCAATCTCTGATCTTCTTGCCCCACCCGCCAAATCCAGCGCCGGCGGGACCGCCTACTCCTGCCTCCCGTGGCCGACTGTGCTGCCGTGCAAGCCTCACCGCCCCCTACTACTCCCACCGCTGGCTAGGCCATCCCTCTACTCACACACATCCCTCCACTATTGTGGCTTCGCTGCCTCCGGGTCATTCCCTTCCTGGGTCTCGCCGTCGTCCATCGTGTTGGTGTTCTCGGCACGGCTTGGTTAACGTTGTCAACAAACAACAACATCGGAAGAGGGATGTACATGGAGAGGCTGACAGTTGGGGCCCACATGGTCCATGGCCGCACGCAAGCAAGTACCTCCTTATTACGCCAAAAAAAATGAATCTTCCCCATGACAGCTGGGACCCACCAGCAATATCTTGGCATGGAAGGAAGTGCCTCCTTATTAAGCAAAAAATAACGATTGCTCCCCATGACAGCTGGGGCCCACTAGATTTGTAGGCTGACTTGTGGCCCTACTAAGTTGACGTGTACGCAGGGCTTTGTCAACTTAGTCAACAAACGATTCTATCACCAGTGACCGTTGGATTGTTAACATCCAACGGTTGTCCTACTTCTTCAACCTCTGATTTTCTTGCTCTAGCCGTCCAAACCACCGCGTGCTCCTGCCTCCCGTGGCCGGCTGTGCTGCCGCGCAGGCCTCACCGCCCCCTACTACTCCCACCGCTGGCGAGGCCATCCCTCTACTCACCCACACCCCTTGTTATTCCGCGGTGACGGCAGCCTCACACAGCAGCCGAACCAGTCAAACCTCATACTACCCTCCGCGTGTTCCCAGGCTCCGCGTCGTTCCCTGCCTCACCGTCGTCCATCACCTGGGTGCTGTCCGCGTGGCGTGGTCAACGTGGTCAGCGAACGACAGCCATCGGAAGAGGACTGTACGCGGTGAGGCTGACAGATGGACCCACCAGCTACATCTTCGTACGCAAGGAAGTGCCTTATTACGCGCAAAAAAAAGAATCCTCCCCCTATCAGCTCGGACCCACCATCAATATCTTCGCACGCAAGGAAGTGCCTGCTTATCCTCCCTGACAGCCGGGACCCACCCGGTCGAAGCATACGTAGCGTTGTCATTCCGGTCGCAAACATGTACGTATATACTGGTCCATCGCTCTTTCTGCCATGATGAACCATGGCCCAGTAAAGAGCAGTAGCTGTTCAGGCAGTCCCGTCTATATCGTATACACGTACCTACAGCCACGCAGCAAGAAAGTAAATACGGCAACGTACGTACATACGGGTGGGGTCTCGAACACGTACAACAATGGTGTCCTATTCATCGGCAGCCAACCGGCTGGGTCGGAATGGAGAAACTGCGTCGTGTTCATCGGGAGGGAACGGAATGCGTCGTGTTCATCGGGAGCCAACCGGCTTGGACGAAAGAGCCGAAATGAGGTCTGGCGTACCGCAGAATGGAGGAAACGGCCTTCTGTTCGACCGCGTACGGTCGAAACGGGGTCCTGTTCATCGGAAAGGGTCTGGCGTACTGCAGAACAGAGGAAACGAACTTGTGTTCGAGCTCCTATGAACGAAATGGTGTGTTGTTCATCGGGAGGGGCGTGGCGTGCCGCAAAATGGAGGAAACGGACTTGTGTTGGAGTGCCTACGGTCGAAACGGGGTCCTGTTCATCGGGAGGGGTGTGGAGTACCGCAAAACGGGACTCCACGGGCTACTGTTCATCCACCGTCTACTACCTCGCTCCAGCCTCCACGGGGCTACTGTTCATCCACCGTCGACTTCCTCCAGCCTCCACCTGCTACTGTTCACCCACCGTCGACTTCCTTCAGCCTCCACCTGCACTGTTCATCCACCGCGTCTTCCTCCTGCCTCCACCAGATACTGTTCATCCAGCCCTGCACTAGCTACTATTCAACCATCACTCCACGGGGTCCTGTTCATCCACCCCCAACCAACTCGGCGGTGGCGGCCTCCTCTCGGGGTCCTGTTCATCCAGCGGCAACGGCCTCTACTACCACGGGGTCCTGTTCATCCAACCCCCACCAGGAACTGTTCATCCAACCCCAACCATGTACGTCTCAACTAGTTCAACCAACCCTGAGTTCACTATTCATCAAGAGGCAGTAGGTTCGATCGGCTTCAGTAAGAGCAGCAGCAGTTATTGATTGATCAATCGCTCGGGTTCAGTTAGCAGCAGTAGCGAAGGAATCACTCGGGTTCAGTTAATAGCCAGGGATCGATCGCTCGGGTTCAGTAACGTAGCTAGTGCAATCGCTCGGGTTCAGTTAGAGCCCAACGCCTCGCACACGCGCGCGTACGTGTATGAGAGAAACGCGCAAACCTCCATGCATCGCTCGTCCCCGACCACCTACCGTAACCGGGAACTCCTCGAAATTTTCCTCGCCCTCACTTCTACCATGATTTTTTTCCGTCATGGATGGCCCAAAGAATGTCATGCAGGTGCGTCCCTAGCCCGCCCAGGACGAAAAGCCCATTTTCTATCATGATTTTTTGTCATAGAAGTAGGAGCCCACCACATCTATGATGATGTGTGCTTTTGTCACAATTATCGTCATAGAAGTGTCATAAGCATGACAGAAAAAAAATTGTTCGGCCCAAAATGTCACGGATGTGTCTTTTTTTTTGTAGTGCATGTAGTTATCATCGGGCCCTTCAAAGAGGTCATCGGTATCTGAGTCCCTGGGGATTCTTTCGGGGTTGATGTGGTGATCTGGGGAGGCTTGAATGTCCTCCCCTGGATGCTCTGCATCGTTGGCCGTCTTGTATACGGTAGAGTTGTTCTCGCTGGGTTCCCCGTTGGTACCCCTTTCGTGTCTTTGCCGACGTCTTGGAGGGGATTTTGGGGTATCAACCATGTAGACATCGCAGGTTGATGTTGCGGTCCATTTGCCGGTATATCTCAACAGCGAGTCGACATCTTCATCCATGTCGGTTGCTTCATCGTAGTTGAGTACATTGGTTAAATCATCGATGATGGTGACTAGGTGGGTGGTGGGTGGGATGTAAATTTCCCGGTCATCGTCTTTAGGACCGATTTTGTCATAAACCAAAGTCTTGTAGCCCATGATTTACATGCTCTGGATGCGTTCGAGCATCTTGTTTAGGCGAGACAGCTCTTTGGTACTCACGGCCGGGCTATAGGCAGGGCTGACTCGAAGTACGCCCGGTGTATAGCTTGGTGCATTTTAAGCGCGGATGTAGGATCGAAAGTATGTCTAGAGGGGGGTGATTAGACTACTTGACCAAATAAAAATCTAACCTTTTCCCAATTTTAGTTGGGGGTAGATTTTAGCAATTAACACAAGTCAAGCAATCAACCTACATATGCAATTCTAAGAGTGTAGCAGCGGAAAGTAGAACATTTCATATGAAGTTAAAGGGAAGGGTTTGGAGAGTGCAAATGCAATGAAGACACGAAGATTTTTGGCGTGGTTCCGATAGGTGGTGCGATCGTACATCCACGTTGATGGAGACTTCAACCCATCATAACAGTTGCATGAGTCCACAGAGGGCTCCACCCACGAAGGGTCCACAAAGAAGGAACCTTGTCTATCCCACCATGGCCATCGCCCACGAAGGACTTGCCTCACTCGGGTAGATCTTCACGAAGTAGGCGATCTTCTTGCCCTTACAAACTTCTTGGTTCAACTCCACAACTTGACGGAGGCTCCCAAGCGACACCTAAGCAATCTAGGAGACACCACTCTCCAAAAGGTAACAAATGGTGTGTTGATGATGAACTCCTTGCTCTTGTGCTTCAAATGATAGTCTCCCCAACACTCAACTCTCTCTCACAGATTTGGATATGGTGGAAAGATGATTTGGGTGGAAAGCAACTTGGGGAAGGCTAGAAATCAGGAATCTTGTGGTAGGAATGGAATGTCTTGATCTCAACACATGAGTAGGTGGTTCTCTCTCAGAAAATGTATGGTGGAAGTGTAGGCACGTTCTGATGGCTCTCTCACATATGGAGAAGGGGGTGGAGGGGTATATATATAGCCTCCACACAAAATCCAACCGTTACATACATTTGACCAATCTCGGTGAGACCGAATAGCTAGACTCGATCGGACCGATTAGTTCAAAATGTGAACGTTAGGAATCTCGGTGGGACCGACTGGAACAACTAAATGGGACTGATGTGCTAGGGCTTAGGGCAAACCTCATCCCGGTGGCACCGATTGCATCAACTCGGTGAGACCAAAGTGAAGGAATCGGGTAACACAATTGGTCAAGCCATCTCGGTGAGACCGAAATAAATGCAATTGATAACAGGGAGTTGTCAAGGCCATCTCGGTGAGACCGAGATCCATATCGGTGTGACTGAACTATTAGGGTTTCTAGGTGTGGCTATGTCATATGAACTTGGTGGCGCCGGATAGAAAGAATCGGTGGGGCCGAGTTCGAGTTTAGGGTTTTGACATATTTGGGTAGAGAAAGTGGTTGAGGGTTTAGGAGCAATATCACTAAGCATTTGAGCAAGCAAGCCATTAAGCAACACCTCATCCCCTTTTAATAGTATTGGCTTTCCTATGGACTCAATGTGATCTTGGATCACGAAAACGAAAATGAAGAGTCTTGAGCTTTTGCCAATATGTGTCCTTAGCATTTTGAGGGGTCCACATTTCTAGTCCATGCCATGCCATTCATTGAACTTCCTGAAATATTCATCTTGAATGGATATTAGTTCAATGAGCTATATGTTGTTATGAATTACCAAAACCACCCGGGGATTAGTTGCACTTTCAGCGGAGAGGACCCGAGGATGGTTCTAGGTCCAGCGCCGGGGTTGGCTCCGAATCTGATGTAGCTTCAGAGACAGGAGCCGGATTTGAATCCGGGGCACGGGTTGAGGAGAGATCGCCCAGGGTCATTGCGTCGGGGCTCTCTGGCAATGCCAAAGATCCCGGCCCGGTGTTCTCAATGGAGATTAGTCCTGGAGTTGGGATTCCATCGTCAGAAGACCCCGCCCCTTGGCTGGGAGTCCAGCTTGTCAGGATGAGCTCGCCACAGGAATCCATGGTGTACTCCAAGCCTCCAAAGGTCATGATCCGACATGGGGCGTAGTTTTCCACGGAGGCCAGATGGCCAGCTGAGTCGGCGCAGAAGGTCATGCTGCCGAACACAAAAAGGGTTAGAAGGGTTAGTACATATAACATAAAATCCCATCATGTCCTGCTATAACATTATTGTATAATTATAATCAAACATTACCCACTTTATGTTATCACAATTCTATGGCTCCCAGGTCAATGGAGCTCAACAAGATTTCAAACATAAGCAAATAAAGAAACTATAACAACAATCTGTGAAAACATGACTGTCTATAAAGATGAAAATGGTACATATACTTATCTAACTCAAAGAATTCTGAAAAAATAGGAAAAAAATAATTTGCATGTCAATATAGTGTAAAATTCCAGAAACTTTTGACATTCCAGTAAAAAATGAAAAATCACGCACTACAGCTAAAGTTTCTGTTTTTTCACAGCACACACCAAACAAGCAATTTAAACATCCAAAAGGTAATTCAGTGTACATTATTTTTATAATACAATGGATTTGTACAAGGGGAAAATTATTTTTGTTGAATTTTTTTGTAATCAAGGTTCACAAAGTTTCCATGGGCATGAACAAAGTTCAAGGCTAGCCCCCACTTCCACATTGCTCGTCTGTCTCACTTTCACTTTTCTTTTTGAAAATGTTTTAGGTTCCCCTCTATATTTTTTTGTTTTTAAACTTTTTAAAAGCACACAATAGAATAAAATGACTCTCTAAAACTTCTGGGTTGTCTCCCAGGCAGTGCTTTCTTTAAAGCCATTAAGCTAGGCATAAAGTGCTCAAGTAATTGATCCACCCGGATCCCAAGGTATATGCTACGTCTCCTACATATCTATAATTTTTTATTGTTCCATGGTATTATAGTATCAATCTTGGATGTTTTATATGCAATTATATATCATTTTTTCAGACTAACGTATTAACCTAGTGCCCAGTGCCAGTTGCTATTTTTTTTTGCTTGTTTTTGGCTTTTCAGAGAATCAGTACCAAACGGAGTCCAAATGCTACGGAACATTTTGACAATTTTTTTGGACCCAGAGAGACCCTAGAAGCTTCGGGAGAAGACCCGACGAGCCACGAGGAAGTGATAAGCTCAGGCGGCGTGCCCCAGGGGGCGCCCTCCAGGCTTATGGGCCTCTCGTGGCACCTCTTGACCAAATTCCACTTCTATAAATTCTCAAATATTTCCAATACATCACAGAGCCACCCGAAACACTTTTCCCGCTGCTGTAAGCCTCTGTTCTTCCTCGATCCCATCTGGATGCCTTATCCGGTACTCTGCCAGAGGGGGAATCGATCACGGAGGACTTCTACATCATCCTTGCTGCCCTTCCGATGACGCGTGAGTAGTTTACCAAAGACCTACGGGTCCATAGCTAGTAGCTAGATGGCGTCTTCTCTCTCTTTGATCTTCGATACAATATTCTCCTCGATGTTCTTGGTGATCTATTCGATGTAATTCTTTTTGTGATGTGTTTGCTGGGATCCAATGAATTGTGGGTTTATGATCAGATTATTCATGAATATTATTTGAGTCTTCTCTGAACTCTCTTATTCATGATTGTTATAGCTTTGTATTTCTCTCCGATCTATCTGTTTGGTTTGGCCAACTAGATTGATTTATCTTGCAATGGGAGAGGTGCTTTGTGATGGGTTTGATCTTGCAGTGCTCAATCCCAGTGACGGAAAGGGACATGACATGTATTTGTAACATTGCCATTAAGGATAAAAAAATGGGGTTTATTCATATTGATTGGGTTTACTTTGTCTACATCATGTCATCTTGCTTAAGGCATTACCCTATTTTTATTAACTTAATACTCTAGGTGCATGCTCGATAGTGGTCGATGGGTGGAGTAATAGTAGTAGATGTAGGCAGGAGTTGGTCTACTTGTCTCAGACGTGATGCCTATATGTTGTGGAACGTTGCATGGAAAACAAAAAAATTCTACGCACAGGCAAGATCTATCCATGGAGATGCATAGCTACGAGAGGGGAGAGAATCTTCATACCCTTGAAGATCGCTAAGCGGAAGCATTTATCAACGCGGTTGATGTAGTCATACACCTCCACGATCCGTCCCGATCAAGTACCGAACATACGGCACCTCCGCGTTCAGCACACGTTTAGCTCAATGACGTCCTCGCCTTCTTGATCCAACAAGAGGGGTGAAGTAGTAGATGAGTTCCGGCAGCACGACGGCATGGTGACAGTGGTGGTGAAGAACAATCTCCGTAGGGCTTCGCCAAGCACAACAGAAACTATGACGGAGGATAAACTAGAGGGGGCGGGGTTACCGGCACATGGCTTGGTGAATCTTGATGTCTTCCGGCTGCTAGCCCTGCCCCTCTATTTATATGTTGAGCCCTGGGGTCGTTTCTTGGAGAAAGAGCCTCCTCAAAGTCGGTTTGGAACGCAAGGAAGAGTCCTCGGTTTCCAGTACTAGACACCATGGTCCTCGGCATCTGGCCCAGATGCCATGGGCCTCGGCGTTTGGCCGAGGGCCAGACGCCAGGGTCCCCGGCATCTGGTCCCTGACCTCCGCAAAACTTCCTTTTGCAGCGACCTAAAGCCCCGTGGGCCTTACCCCTTGGCCCAACCATATCATCCTATATATCAATCTTTACCTCCGGACCATTACAGAGCTCCTCGTCATGTCTGTGATCTCATCCAGGACTCCGAACAACATTCGGTCACCAACATACATAACTCATATAATACTATATCGTCAACGAACGTTAAGCGTGCGGACCCTACGGGTTGGAGAATGATGTAGACATGACCGAGACGCTTCTCCGGTCAATAGCCAATAGCGAGACCTGGATGCCCATATTGGTTCCTACATATTCTACGAAGATCTTTATCGGTCGAACCTTTATGACAACATACATAGTTCCTTTTGTCTGTCGGTATGTTACTTACCCGAGATTCGATCGCTGGTATCTCCATACCTAGTTCAATCTCGTTACTGGCAAGTCTCTTTACTCGTTCCGTAATACATCATCCTATAACTAACTCCTTAGTCACTTTGCTTGCAAGCTTCTTATGATGCTGTATTACCGAGAGGGCCCAGAGATACCTCTCCGTCACATGGAGTGACAAATCCCAGTCTCGATCCATGCCAACCCAACAAACACCTTCGGAGATACCTGTAGAGCACCTTTATGATCACCCAGTTACATTGTGATGTTTGATGGCACACAAGGCATTCCTCCAGAGTCCGGGAGTTGCATGATCTCATGGTCGAAGAAACATGTATTTGACATTAAGAAAGAAGTAGCAATAAACTGAATGATCATATGCTATGCTAATGGTTGGGTCTTGTCCATCACATCATTCTCCTAATGATGTGATCCCATTATCAAATGACAACTCATGTCTATGGTTAGAAAACCTTTATCATGATTAAGGAAATATAGTAATAACCATTTTATTATTGCCTCTAGGGCATATTTCCATCACTATATACATAATCATTGCCTCGAATATCGTCATAACTATGCGCTTTTCTATCAATTGCCCAACAGTAATTTGTTTACCCACCGTATGCTTTTCTTCAAGAGAGAAGCCTCTAGTGAAAACTATGGCCCTCGGGTCTACTTTTATCATATATAAAATCCAAAAATACCTTGTTGCAATTTATTTTACCATTTTTTATTTCATGTTTTATTTTATCTATCACCACTACAAGATTTGATCCTTGCAAATAACCGTCGAGGGGATTGACAACCCCCTTGATTGCGTTGGGTGCAAGTATTTGCTTTTGTGTGTGTAGGTACTGCTAAAGAGGTTCTGTATGGTTCTCTTACTGGATTGATAACCTTGGTTCTTAACTGAGGGAAATACTTATCTCTATTGTATTGCTTCATCCTTTCCTCTTCGAGGACATCCCAACGCAGCTCACAAGTAGCAGTATATCAAAGCCAATTTTAATTAACAATGACTTATAATTTAGTAGTGAGCACAAAGCAACATATAACACATAACAACGGAGTCTAACTCTCTTCCCATGCATTGGCATGTCATAAAAGAACAAGTCATGCACACCAAGTAAAGGCCAATACATAGCATAAGTAGTTTCTTTCAATTTTATCGTATTGGAAACAAAGAGAGGTGGATATGTAGTTCCTCTCTCATAATAATTGCAATTAGGAGTAGCAAGCACATGCATATCAGATTCATCAAAATCATCATGTGTAATGGTAAAACGCAACCCATTAATATAATCCTTAATAAGCGCAAACTTCTCCGATATAGTGTTGTTTGGAGAATTCAAAAATATAATAGGACTATCATGTGTGGGTGCAATAGAAAAAATTTCATGTTTAACATAAGGAACTATAGCAAGTTCATCGCCATAAACACCATTCATATTGGTATCATGGCAACAAGCATAGCAAGCATCAATTTCATCAAAAAGGGATATTTCAAACAAATCCAACAGATCATAGCAATTATCATAGCATTCATCCTTCGGTAAGCATGAAGGGAAATTAAACAATGCATGAGTTGAAGAGTTACTCTCATTAGAAGGTGGGCACGGGTAGCTAATCCGCTCTTCCTCCTTTTGTTCTTCGCTCTCCTCCGCATCTTTTTCATCTAATGAGCTCAGAGTTTCATCAATTTCTTCTTTCATAGACTCCTGCAAAATGTTAGTCTCCTCTTGGATATCGGGGACTTCGTCAATATATTCTTTGACATAAGCATTAGAAGCATAGTTTTCGTAGCAATATTTAAGTATGGCAAAATTTTCAGATTTGTAAAGAGTAGCATCATACTTTTCAATCAATGAAGCAATTTCATAGGCACCCTTAAAAGAAACAAATTCCTCAATTTGTTCAATATCATAGTAATTATAAACACCTTTGGCATAGGAAGATAAGATTCCATTATCCTTAAACTCACATTGGAAGGGAAGGTGTTTTTTAGGGTCTTCAGAACAACAAGTAAAATCATGTATTTCGCATAAATTCCAAGCATAGCAATGCAAACTATTAATTTGATGCCATAAAAGTTTCCCTTTTTGAGACAAGCGGTGTTGCACAAATAAGCATGCTCATCTAATGATTTTCTCTCAACTAAGCTAGTTGGGTTTTCAGCATGAGCACAAAGGGATCGAAGATGATCCAAGTTGAAAGCTTCAGCAGTATGATAGATTTTGGGTGGTTCTTCAACCACTGGGTTAGCAAGAACAACTAATTTTTTTGGCATTTTACGTTTCCTACCCATAACTAAAGATAGAAAACAAGAGCATAAAATAAAAATTACTTAGTGATAAAGTAAACAAGCACACACGAGAATATTCACCCCACGCTATTGCTCCCCGGCAACGGCGCCACAAAAAGGTCTTCATAACCCACAAGTATAGGTGATCAATTGTAGCCTTTCTCAATAAGTAAGAGTGTCAAAGCCAATGAGGAGCTAAAGGTAGAATTTATATTCTCTTTAAGTTCTATCGACCACCAATACAACTCTACGCACACTTAATGTTCGCTTTACCTAGAACAAGTATGAAACTAAAACTAAATTTACTTTGCAAGAATAAAACTAGGAGTACTTTGCGAGATAATAAAATTTAGTTGTTTAGTACAGAGCTTTTTGTAACACAAGAGAAGGATTTGCCCCTAGGAAATTGATAACTAGAACGATAATCATTATTGCAATTTTATATGAGGGAGAGGGATGAGCTAACATACTTTCCATACTTGAGTCATATGCACTTACGGTTGGAACACTAGCAAGCATCCGCAACTACTAAAGATCATTAAGGTAAAACCCAACCATAGCATTAACTAGAAGTCCTCTTTACTCCCATATGCAACAACCCCTTTACTCGGATATAAGCTTTTGTCACTCTCGCCACCCACTATAAGCGAATTATGAATGCATTGCAATATCCTGCAACGGTAACCCCACATGCTTGCGTGGCACGGAGGGCACCATAGGACAGCATCAAAATAAGACATACAACTCAAACCAATTACGATCATCAATCAACCCATAGGACAAAATGAATCCACTCAAACATCATAGGATTGGCACACATCACTGGATAATAATATATAGAATAAAGCACCATGTTTAAGTAGAGATTACACCAGGGAGAATAGGTGTTACACTGCTGCATAGAGGGGGAGAGAGTTGGTGATGACGGCGACGAAGTTGTTGGTGTAGATCGTCGTCACGATGGTTCCCCCGATGGTGCTCCGACGCCACCGGAAGAGAGGGGGAGAGAGTCCCCCTCCTTCTTCTTGCTTGCCCCCTAGATGGGAGGAGAGTTTCCCCTCTGGTCCATGGCTGCCATGGCTTCCGGAGGGCAGGACCCCCTCCGAGATTGGATCTCTCTCTCTCTCTCTCTCTGTTCTCTTCTGTTTCGCCTCCCTTCTCAGACCCCTTCACCATTTTTTATATTCCTGGAGATTCATAACTCCGATTGGCTGAAATTTTGAGGAGATTTGTAACACCCCCGGTGGTTAACTACAGTAATCACCCTTTTTGATTATGCCATGTCATCGTGTTTAACAGTGCATGATCATCATTAGCATTATATTGCATTTCAACTCCTAAGTCAAAATTCAAATTTAAATGAAAGTGAAATATAAAAGTGGTGCAACATAGAAACTAAAATGTTCGATAAATAACAAATATTACAGAGACTATTCTAAAATTGAAACCAACAATAAATAAAATAATTAGGTGGCTCTAACATTGTCAAAACAGCAAGGATTAATGCATTTTAATTATTATAAAAATTGTGTGAACTCAAATTTACTCCAAACTAATTTTTGACAGTGGTAGAGGATGCCTAGTATTTATTGGAGCAATTGCCATGTTTTACAAAATTCGGTTTGGGGCCTAACTATTTACAGAACAGAGATATAAGAATAAATAAAA
Organism: Thinopyrum elongatum; assembly: GCA_011799875.1. NCBI lineage: Eukaryota > Viridiplantae > Streptophyta > Magnoliopsida > Poales > Poaceae > Thinopyrum > Thinopyrum elongatum. Next base: position 202,507,749 of record CM022298.1, read on the forward strand.
TAAAAAGAAAAGATAAAAGAAAAACAGAGCAGAAAAGAAAAAGAGAAAATGACCCCCTCCCCCCCGGCCCACCCCACTCCCTTAACCCCTGGGCGACCGGAACCCTAGCCACCAGACACCCCCCACCCCCCGCGCACTCCCCCCCTCTCTCGATCCGGATCGGGCCGAGCCGCCCGCGTGCTCGCCCCCGCGCTCGCGCCGACCGCGCCCTCGCCGCGCCCGTCGCTGCCTCGTCTTCCCCCGCCGCCCGACGCCGCCTCGTCGCTCGCCTCCCCATCTCCTCCCCAAGGGCCTCCCTCGAGCCTCGCCGCCCCCCTGGTCTCTACTCGCCCGTGAGGATCGCCTCCGCCTCCCCCTCTCCTCCCCCTGTCTCCCTCGCGCACGCGCTCACGACCGCGGCCTCGTCTCGCGCACGCGCGCGCCTGCGCCGTCCCACACGTGTGCGCCTGTTGCCGCGCTAACGAGCCCCTGGCCGCGCCCACGGCCGCCCCGTCGCCGCGCACCCTGGCCACTGTCCGCGCCCGGACGCGCCCCCCGCACCACGTCGCCCGCCTGCACCACGTCGAGCGCCCGCCGCTCCCCGCGCCTGCTGTCGACCGCCGTCTCCCCTTGCTCTGCCTGCTCCCGCCTGCCTTCTTCCCCACCCCCCACGCTGCCTAACCCCGCCGCCGTGGCTGCTCCGGCTGCGGGCCACCGCCACCCTGATGGTCGCGCGTCGTCGCAGCGGCGCCAGCCCGCGCCTCGCCGGCTCCCACCTCCGACGCTCCGGTGCCCTGCTTGCCTAGCCCCGCAATCGGGCGGGTTCGGCCTCCGCTCGGGCAGCGCCCGTTCGCACAGCCGCGCCCGCGTCCGTGGCCCTGGGCCACTGACAGGTGGGGCCCAGTGCCCCTGTGCCGCTGACAGAACGGGCTCACGGCCCAGAAACAAAAAAATGAAAATAAAATTAATTAATTAATTATTGAATTAATTAATTTAATTAATCCTGATTAGATTAATCTAATTAAGTAGTTAGAGTTAATTAATCAGTAATTATTTAGCTAAACCCTAATTAAACCTAACAGAGTATGACAGGTGGGACCCACTAGTCCAGAAATTAATAAAAACTTTAGAAAATCATATAAAAGAATCCGTAACTCAGATCGAAAAACTTTGTACATGAAAATCGCTCAGAACGACGAGACGAATCCGAATCCGCGGTCCGTTTGTCCGCCACACGTACCTAACTATCCAAACGTGCAACCGTTCCCCTCCGGTCATCTGTCTGACAAATGTCCGGAACAGGGAAAACATTCCCGGATGGATTCTCCCTTCCTCGGTGACGTGCAACCATACGTTAGGACACACCCGACACTGCACATTGTCATGTCATGCTTTGTGTTGCTCATGTTTGCTCTATATTTATACTGTTTCCTCCCCCTCTTCTCTCTCGATAGCCCCCGACCTCGACGTCGTCCCCGAGACCGACGCAGCTCCGGAGACCGAAGCCACCGTTGACGACCTTGCCCTTGCCGCCGAGCAACCAGGCAAGCCCCCCCCTTTGATCATCCCGATATCGCCCATTCTATTTTCTCATGCCTGCATTAGAATTGCTGCTGCTACTGCTTTACCTATTCTGATGCATAGCCTGTTTATTGTAAACTGCTGTTGATAATTACCTGCATACCCTAAACTGTTTAGTATAGGCTGAGTAGAGACCTATCAGTGACCCCACTTATCCCGACTATCGCGCTGGATTGTCAGAAGACCCGATCAACGGGATTGAAGACCAGGCCCCGACACCGCACATCACCCCCCTTAGTTGTAACGACACTGCAGCGTTACTATCGAGTGTCGAGGGTGATACCTCGTGTAGCACTTCTGATGTTAACTCTGTAGAGTAGCTATTCGGTCGTGGTCATCGAGGGTGATTCCTCCTTCACCGCTTCCGATAACGATGCTGTCGTGCAACACATCAAGTGTGAACCCAGTGAGGGTGATTCCTCCGAGTTCACCTTGACGGAGACATCGAGTAGGAATCCAACAAGGGTGATACCTTGGATTCCCCTGATGTTATGGACACACGGATACTTGGACTTTACACTGTTACTTGGATAGGCGGGTCGACCCTGAGGGGTACCCGCGTGCGCCTGAGAGGCGAGTGTTGTGAAGACGGGTGCCTGTATGGTGCCCGAGTGATGAATACGAGGCGCGGCCGGGCATTCTTAACCCTTGCAGCAAGTCCTCGAGATGGGGCGACGGGGTCACATCTTTCATGAGTCTCTGCTCGTTACCGCAAGCCCTAGTCCATTAACGATTTGGATATTTGATCCGAGCAGGTCTCTGGCCTAATAGCACTAACCATCACGTGGGCATAGTATGGGCGTTCTGCATCGTAGCATCAGCCGAAAGCTTTGTCAGACGTCCAGTTCAGCATTGTGGCCGGGTCGGATCGTGCCGTTGGTGCTGGTATCCACCCTGCTCACAACGACCCGGAGGGCGAGGGGCGATGGCCAAGACCCCCTTGCGCTTAGGATGTAGACCGGCGGGGACCTCTCTGCTGAGCTGTAGGTAGGGTTGCGATGTGTCGTTTGGCCGAGGCCGGGCATGACCCAGGAAAGTGTGTCCGGCCGGAGTTAATCGAGCGTGTTGGGTAAGTTGGTGCACCCCTGCAGGGAAGAAAACTTCTATCGATAGCCGGTCCTACGGTAAAGGACACTCGGAGTTGTATCCTGATCGATACAGCTAGAACATGAGATGAGACCTGGATATAAGGCTCTGTGATTGCTTCTCGCAGGGAGTCGAGAAGGGATCTCAGGACGAGGTTGATGACTGTATGGCTCTGGGATTGCTTTCTCGCAGGGAGTCGAGAAAGGATCTCTGGGTGAGGTTGAGACTTAAGGATACTACTACATTATATTGTACTGTGCTACTCTCTTCTATTGCTGCAAGACCTCTGAAGATGCTAGTCTTCGATAGGACTAGGCCTCCTCTCTATTCTGGCATTTCTGCAGCCCAGTCCACATATACAGCCTCTCATTGAAAATGTTGCATATGTAGTGTGGATCCTTGCTTGCTGAGTACTTCTGAGTACTCACGGTTGCTTTGTTTTCCTTTTCTCCCCATATCAGTTTGTCGTGACCAGATGACGGAGCCCCTGAGAAAGATGCCCCGTCGATCGACTACTTCTACTACCCCGAGGATGGATACTGCTACGAGTTGACTGACGACCAGGAGTAGGATCGGAGGGTCCCAGGCAGGAGGCCTACGCCTTTCGATCGTAGTGTTTTATTTTGCCCCGCCTTTCTAAAGGCCTTTCTGTTTCTGTTTCATATCTGTACTCAGATATCTGATGCTTCCGCTGACGCTTGTACGCAAGCTTATGTATTCGAGCCCTCGAGGCCCCTGGCTTGTAATATAAAGCTTGTATGACTTTATTTATGTTTTAGAGTTGTGTTGTGATATCTTCCCGTGAGTCCTTAGGCTTGATCGTGTGCATTTGCGTGTATGATTAGTGCACGATTGGGCCGGGGGCGTCACAAGTTGGTATCAGAGCCGACTGACTGTAGGAATCCCCCTTTCTAACTCCTTGACCGAAGTTGAGTCTAGTGGTCTAAAAACTGTTTTACTAACTTGGCTGTGTGGCTTACGGGCCCACGTCACCAGTTGGGTGGTATTAGGATCTTTTACTCCTCGACCTTTACTCTGGGACTCTGATCTCTCTTCTACTCGGGTTAAAATTTTACTAACTCCAACATTAGGTTCTTGTGATCACATCCACCCAGTGTTCTGAAATATTCCCCCCTTGCTCCAAGATTGTGGACCAGGTTCTGCTTACAGGATCCTTTTATCGAGGGCACCCTGTGTTTCACTTGAAGATTCCTCGCTCCAATAGTTTTCTCCGACATTGATGTAGCCTTTGCTATGTCTCGTTGTGTACTTCCTTTCCGCGTGCCTGCGTGCCGCCTAGATGTCTAGCCCTCCCCTTTTCTACTGTCGTAATGCCGGATACTAACCGAGGCTATGTGTGGATTTGAATGTCTGGTGCGAATATGATGAAGTATCTATTGCGCTTCCTTCTGTTATGCGTGATACTTCATGAATCATTCCATACACATGCAGTTTTTCTTGCTAAACTGCCCTGTTGATTTGGCAGGATGGCTGACGACCCTCCACCTCCACCCTATATGGCCGCAATGATGCAGCAGTTTATGACCGGACCATTGGCTCAGTTCCCAAATCAGAATGCTCAGCAACAGAATGTTCCAATAACTCTGGCAGAATTTGTGCGCCTCAATCCGCTCGTTTTCCGCAACTCCACTAATCCTATGGATGCTGATGATTGGCTTCGTGACATCCTGTTTGAGATGGAGTCAGCTAATGTTGCCCCTGACAGTTACGTCACCTTTGCGACATTCCACCTGAAGGGCCCAGCTGCTCAATGGTGGGAAAGCCACAAGGGTATGTTGCCCGCTGAAACAGTAACCACTTGGCAGGAATTTCAGTCAGCTTTTCATGCACGTTACATTCCTCAAGGTCTGATGGACCAGAAGAAGCAGGAGTTCCGTAAACTCTCACAGGGCACAATGACTGTGGATGAATATCAGAGGAAATTCCTTGAATTATCCCGCTATGCTGCGGATGACGTCGACACTGACACTCGCAAGCAGGAGAAATTCCATGAAGGACTGCGTACGGATATAAAACTTGCACTTGCTGTCCATGATTGCACAGAATTCGCAACGCTTGTCAGCAAATCTTTCCAAGTTGAAACAGCTCTGACTGAGTACCAGGAGTCACTCAAGCGCACTCATGAAGCTGGCTCATCCTCGGGTCAGCCTGTTCAGAAGCGTCGAGTGTGGATCCCTCACAATGTTCATCACCGACCTGCTCCAACACCAAGACCGTCTTATGCTGCACCTCGTCTGCCTTCACCGCCGAGACAGCTTACGGTTCATGATGGACCGCCTGATGCTATGGCTTTTCCTCAGGATGCACCACGTCCTCCTAATGGATGTAAGAGGAATTGTCGAAACCGCCGATTCAGAAACCGAAATATCATACCGTCTGCTGTTGTACTTGGCCATGCTAATCACATCAATGCTGAAAAGGCTCAGAAGGAACCGACTATCATGCTGGGAACACTCTCTGTGAATTCAGTGCCAGCTTCTGTTCTGTTTGATTCAGGTGCTTCACATTCCTTCGTGTCCCAGCAATTTGCACAAATGCATGGGTTAGCTATGAGCTCATTACCCACTCCTTTAGAAATCATCACTCCCCGTTCCAGGTTGCAAACCAAAATGGTAAGTCACAACAATGAGATCAGAATTGAAGGATTGATGTTCTCTTCTGCCCTTATTGCTCTTGGACCTTCCGACATAGATATCATTCTCGGTATGGACTGGTTGACCGCCCATAATGCTTTGATTGACTGTGCCGCTAAGAAAGTCCAACTTACCCATTCTTCGGGCCAGACAGTCAGATACTCAGCCCGAATAGCTCAAGATGCTGAGAGCCAGATATATGTTCTGAATGCATTGAATGCTTCACCTCTTGAAGGCATCGAGAACATTCCAGTTGTTCGTGATTTTCAAGATGCATTTCCAGAAGAACTTCCAGGGATACCCCCTGCTAGAGCTGTTGAGTTCGTCATCGACTTGAAGCCTGGTGTAACACCCCCAGTGGTTAACTACAGTAATCCCATTTTGATAATGCCAAGTCAGAATGATTAATAGTGCGTGATCATCATTTGCATCATAATGCATTTCAACTCCTAAGTCAAAATCCAAATTAAATTAAAGTGGCAAAATAAAAGTTGTTCAAACCAGAAACTAAAATGTTAAATAAATAACAAATATTCCAGAGACTATTCAAAAATTGAAACCAACATCATTGGAGTTGGATAAGTGACTCAGTCATCCTCAAACAGTGGCTGAAAGCGATAATTAATAACCTTTTATTTAATCTAAATTAAATATGAAATTATGTTTTGCCCAAACTAGTTTTTGGAGATAGAGTATAATGCACTGTGATTTATGGGCTAGGTCTCATATTTTACAAAAGTCATTTTGAGGCCTCACAATTTACAAAACAGAGAATAGGAATAAAGAAAAGAAAAGAGAAAAGAAAAAGAAAAGAAAAGGGAAAAGAACCCCCGCTCCCCCCCACTGGGCCTCGACCCAGCTGGCCCAGTCGGCCACCCCACCAGGCCGGCCACCTCTGGCCTATAACCCCCCCAGCCAGAAACCCTAACCCCCGATCCCCATCACCCCTCGCTCTCCTCCTCTCCCCCCGATCCATTTCGATCGGGCCGAACCCCCCTCGCCTCCGCTCGCGCTGTCGCTCGACGCCGCTGCTGAGCCCCACGCTGACGCCGCGACGACCGCACCCCGTCATCCGCACTCGCCGTCGTCCTCGCCTCCTCCCCGAAGGCTCCCTCGCGCCTCGCCACCTGATCCCCTGCCACGGGGGGTGAGACCCCGAACCCCTTGCCCACCTCTCTGTCCTTCGACCACCCCGGACGGAGCACGCCGCGCTCCCCTCCCCCCCCGTGACTCCACCGCCGGTCGGCCTTGCGCCGTTCGCGCCGCGCGCCTGTTGCCCGTCACCGCGCAAGCACGCACGCGCACCCCCCACCGCGCTCGTCCGCGCTCGCTGGTGCCCCCCGCGCCCAAGCACGCGCTCGCGTGGCTCGCGCGCGCCGCACGTCGTCCGCTGCCCGCTGCCGCTTCTCCGCCTCCCTCCGATGCGCCGCCCGGATCCGCTAACTGCGCGCGCTTGCCTCCGTGGCGAGCCACACCCGCGCGCATCGCCGCCCCTCCTGGCCCTGGCCGCTGGCACCAGCGTGCGCCGTGCGTGCCCAGCCCCTCGGGACGCGCCGTTCGGGCGCCTGCTGCGCCCGACGCCCACGCCCGCTGTGGTCGCATGGGCCTCTGACTATTGGGCCCCGCCCATGTGTCTATGACACAGGGTCCCCACTGCCCAGGACGTTTAAAAAAATGAAAATAGAAATTAATAAAATTAATAATTAATTAGTAAATTAATTAAGTTAATTAATCCTGTTTAATTAGACTAATTAATTAGTTAACTTAACTAACCCTAATGACTGCTGACGTCAGCATGATGTATGCTGACATCACTCATTTACTATCTGGATAATGTTATTTTTTAAATAATTAAATAAATTCCAGAAATTAATAAAAACTTTAGAAAATCATATAAAATAATCTGTAACTCAGATCGAAAAACTTTGTACATGAAACTTGCTCAGAACGACGAGACGAATCCGAGACGCGGTCCGTTCATCCGTCACGCGTCCCTAACTATCCGACGTGCAACCGTTCCCTCTATCGTTGTCTGATAATTCCAAAGACCGGGAAATATCGTCAGATATTTCTCCGCTCCGTCTGATAGTGTTATGTTGGTTAGACTACCCTAGAACCGTGTATCGATTTGTCATGCTCATGTTTGCTCTATATTTTATACTGTTTCCTCCCCTCTTCTCTCTCGATAGAAGACGTGTACCGACGCCAGCTCCGGGAGTTCGACGACCCCTGAAGACCTTGCCCTTGCCGCCGAGCAACCAGGCAAGCCCCCCCCCTTTGATCATCCCATTATCGCCCATTCTATTTCTCATGCTGCATTAGAATTGCTGCTGCTGCTGCTTTACCTATTCTGATGCATAGCCTGTTATGTAACCTGCTGTTGATAATTAACTGATAATCCTAAACTGCTTAGTATAGGAGGGTAGAGACCTATCAGTGACCCCACTTATCCCGACTGCTGCGCTGGATCGTCAGAAGACCCGATCAACGGGAATTGAAGACCAGGCCCCGACACCGCACATCACCCCCCTTAGTTGTAACGACACTGCAGCGTTACTATCGAGTGCCGAGGGTGTGAAACCTCTTGTAGCACTTCTGGTTAACTCTGTAGAGTAGCTATTCGGTCGTGGTCATCGAGGGTGATTCCTCCTTCATCTTCCGGTAACGAGCGCTGTCGTGCAACACATCAAGTGTGAACCCATCGAGGGTGATTCCTCCGAGCTCACCTTGACGATTACATCGAGTAGGAATCAACGAGGGTGATACCTCGGATTCCTTGATGTTATGGACACACGGATACTTGGACTTTACACTGTTACTTGGAAGGCGGGTCGACCCTGAGGGGTACCGCGTGCCTGAGAGGCGAGTGTTGTGAAGACGGGTGCCAGTGGTGCCCGAGTGCTGAATACGAGGCGCGGCTGGGCATTCTTAACCCTGCAGCAAGTCCTCGAGAGGGCGACGGGTGGGGCGGGCACATCTTTCGTGAGTCTCTGCTCGTTACCGCAAGCCCCTAGTCCTAACGATTTGGATATTTGATCCGAGCAGGCCTCTGGCCTGATAGCACTAACCATCACGTGGGCATAGTATGGGCGCTCTGCATCGTATGCATCAGCCGAAAGCTCTGTCAGACGTCTAGTTCAGCATGGCGACCGGACAGACGGCGCTTCCTGTAGTGTTGGTGCCTGGCTTCACGTGCGCAACGACCCGGAGCGAGGGGCGATGGCCAAGACCCTCTTGCACTTAGGATGTAGACCGGCGGGGGACCTCTCTGCTGAGCTGTAGGTAGGGTTGCGATGTGTCGTTTGACCGAGGCCGGGATGACCCAGGAAAGTGTGTCCGGCCGGAGTTAATCGAGCGTGTTGGGTAAGTTGGTGCACCCCTGCAGGGAAGAACTTCTATCGATAGGCGGTCTACGGTAAAGGACACTCGGAGTTGTATCCTGATTGATACAATTAGAACTGGATACTGGATACTATGGCTCTGGATTGCTTCTCGCAGGGAGTCGAGAAGGGATCTCCGGACAAGGTTGATGACTGTTTTGGCTCTGGGATTGCTTTCTCGCAGGGAGTTGAGAAAGGATCTCTGGGTGAGGATGAGACTAATGATACGCTACATTATATTGTACTGTTCTTACTCTCTTCTACTGCTGCAAGACCGCTGAAGATGCTAGTCTTCGATAGGACTAGGTTTTCTCTCTATTCTGGCATTTCTGCAGCCCAGTCCACATATACAGCCTCCCTTTGAAAATGTTGCATATGTAGTTAGATCCTGCTTGCTGAGTACTTCTGAGTACTCACGGTTGCTTTGTTTTCCTTTTTCTCCCCATATCAGTGTCGAAACAAGATGACGGGGCCCCTGAGAGACAGCTGTCCTCGCCGACGATCGCTACTACTACCCAGAGGATGGTTACTACTACGAGTTGCCGTCGACCAGGAGTAGGATCGGAGGGTCCCAGGCAGGAGGCCTACGCCTTTCGATCGTAGTGTTTTCTTTTGCCCCGCCTTTCTAAAGGCCTTTCTGTTCTCTTTAATATCTATACTCAGATATCTGATGCTTCCGCTGACGCTTGTACGCAAGCTATTGTATTCGAGCCCTCGAGGCCCCTGGCTTGTAATATAAAGCTTGTATGACTTTATTTATGTTTTAGAGTTGTGTTGTGATATCTTCCCGTGAGTCCTTAGGCTTGATCGTGTGCATTTGCGTGTATGATTAGTGCACGATTAGGCCGGGGGCGTCACAAGTTGGTATCAGAGCCGACTGCCTCTAGGAATTCCCCTTTCCAACTCCTTGGCGAAGTGTGAGTTAGTAAAAAATGTGTTTACTAACTTGGCTGTGTGGCTTACGGGCCCACGTCACCAATTGGGTGGTATTAGTATCTTTTACTCCTCGACCTTACTCTGGGCCTCTGACCTCTCTCTATCTGGGTTAAAATTTTACTAACTCCAACATCAGGTTCTCGTGATGACATCCACCCGGAGTGTCTGAAATATCCCCCCTTGCTTCGAGATTGTGGGCCAGGTTTGTTACAGGATCCTTTTATCGAGGGCACCCTGTTTTTGTCACTTGCAGATTCCTCGCTCCAATAGTTTTCTCCGACGTTGATGAGCCCTTTGCTATGTCTCGTTGTTACTTCCCTACCGCGTGCCTGCGCGCCGCCTAAGTTGTCTAGCCCTCCTTTTCTACTGTCGTAATGCCGGATTCTAACCGAGGCTAGTGTGGATTTGAATGTCTGGTGCGAAATGATGAAGTATCTATTGCGCTTCCTTCTGTTGTGCGTGATACTTCATGAATCATTCCATACACATGCAGTTTTTCTTGCTAAACTGCCCTTGTTGATTTGGCAGGATGGCTGACGATCCTCCACCTCCACCCTATATGGCCGCAATGATGCAGCAGTTTATGACCGGACTATGGCTCAGTTCCCAATCAGAATGCTCAGCAACAGAATGTTCCAATAACTCGGCAGAATTTGTGCGCCAATCATCGTTTTCCGCAACTCACCAATCCTATGGATGCTGATGATTGGCTTCGTGACATCCTGTTTGAGATGGAGTCAGCTAATGTTGCCCCTGACAGTTACGTCACCTTGGCGACATTCCACTTGAAGGGTCCCGTGCTCAATGGTGGGAAAGCCACAAGGCTATGTAGCAGAAACTGTAACCACTTGGCCGGAAATTTCAGTCAGCTTTTCGTGCACGGTACATTCCTCGAGGTCTGATCGACCAGAAGAAGCGAGGAGTTCCGCAAACTCTCCACAGGGCAAAATGACTGTGGATGAATACCAGAGGAAATTTATCGAACTGTCCCGCTATGCTGAGGATGAGTCAACACCGACACTCGCAAGCAGGAGAAATTCCGTGAAGGACTGCGTACTGATATAAAACTTGCACTTGCTGTCATGATTTCACAGACTCGCAATGCTTGTCAGCAAATCTTTCCAAGTTGAAACAGCTCTGACTGAGTACCAGGAGTCGCTTAAGCGTACTCGAGATGTCAGCTTGTCTTCCGGTCGACCTACTCAGAAAGTCGAGTCTGGATCCCTCACAATATTCCTCATCGACCTGCTCCAACACCAAGGCCGTCATATGCTGCACCTCGTCTGCCCCCACCACCAAGGCAACTGAACATTTCAAGTGGACAACCCAATGTTGGTGTTTCTCGCCATAATGATGGTCTTGTGCCACCAGTGTGGGACAGCCAGGGCACGTGCTTTTAACTGTCATCAAGGTCAGCCTCAGAATGCATCACGTCATCCTGTTGTTCGTAGGAAGGCCATCGGACCATCATTCCAGAATCATAGTGCCGACTACCTGCTAGTCAACTTGTTCATGTCAACCAAGTCAACATGGAAGAAGCCGACAGGACCCCAACATTGTGATGGGCACCCTTCTAGTGAATTCAATCCAGCTTCAGTCTTTGATTCTGGAGCATCGCACTCCTTCATGTCCGAAAGTTTTGCGCGAAGCCATGATATACTTTTTGAGGAGATGTCCATCCCATTAGTAATCCATTCACCTGGGGCTAATTGGCAAACTACCATGGTTAGCCACGGTAACCACATTGTGATCGGAGGATTGATGTTCCGTTTCACTCATTGCTCTCAAGACCTCCAAATAGACATTATTCTCGGTATGGACTGGTTGAAGCCTCATAAAGCTGATTGACTGTGCCAATGAAACAGTCCGCCCACACCCTTCTGGTCAGACTGTCAGATACTCAGCTCGTACAGTGCAGGACGCCGAAGCTCAGATATGTTCTAAATGCATTGAACGCTTCACCTCTTGAAGGCATCAAGAACGTTCAGTTGTTCGTGATTTCAAGACGTCTTTCCAGAAGAACTTCTAGGAATACCCCCTGCTAGAGCTGTTGAGTTCGTCATCGACTTGAAGCCTGGCACAACTCCTATTGCGAAGCATCCTTAAAATGCCTCCGCATCATCCTCTCGAAACTTAAGGAAGAAATCGACACGTCACTTAAGAAAGGTTTCATCCGCCCCAGTTCCTCTTGGGGAGCACCTTCACTCTTCGTCAAGAAGAAGGATGGAACTAACCGATTGGTTCAGGATTATCGGCCCATTAACCACAGTACAATCCAGAATAAATATCGCTTCCTGAATCAATGATTTGTATGACCAACTTGCCGGTTCCTCAGTCAGATCTCTAAGCTTGATTTGAGATTGGGATACCATCAAATCCGTGTTCGTTGAAGAGGATATTCGAAGACTGCATTTGTATCGTTATGGCTCCTACGAGTACACCGTCATGTCATTTGGCCAAACAAATGCTCCGGCCACATTCTCCCATCTGATGAATTATATCTTCATGGATTACCTTGATAGTTCGTCGTGGGTATATCTGGATGATATTCTGGGTATTCAAAGAATAAGGAAGAACATGCCGAACACCTTCGGTCTTGTACTGGAAAGGCTCCGAGAACACCAGTTGTATGCCAAATACTCCAAATGCGAATTCTGGTTTCTGAAGTAACGTACCTTGGTCATGTGATTTCGAAAGATGGAATTGCTGTTAACCCGAACGAGTTCAGGCTATTCTTGACTGGACTCCTCCAGAAGAACGTCACAGCAAGTCAGAAGTTTTCTCGGCCTTGCAAGTTATTGCCGCCGTTTTGTCGAGAACTTTTCCAAGATTGCTAAGCCTTGACTGATCGCTTCACAAGGGCGTTAAGTCGAATGGACAGAAAAATGTCAGGAAAGTTTCCAGACACTCAAAGACAAGCTAACATCTGCCCAGTACTGTCTCCTCCAGATACCCGCAAAGACTTTGTGATTTATTGTGACGCATCCGTGAAGGATTAGGCTGTGTCCTAATGCAAGAACATAAGGTGATTGCTTATGCCTCTCGTCAGTTGCGCCCACATGAAGAGAATTATCCGGTAATGATCTAGAACTAGACTGCTGATCTATGCACTGCAGTTGTGGCGACATTACCTTCTCGGTAATCGTTGCGAGATCTACACCGATCATAAAAGTCTGAAGTACTTGTTTACTCAAGCATCTCTAAACCTCCTCAGCAAAGATGGATGGAGGCCATTGCGGACTATGATTTGGGTATATCCTATACCCTGGCAAGGCTAACGTGGATGGCTGATGCTTAAGCCGCAAGTCCTATGCGACAACCTCTGGTTAGGCGAGCTCAACCTCGTCTTTTTGACACACTGTGCAAGCTGAATCTGGTATGTCCACAGGGCTCTCTGAATAACCTTGTGATACAACCAGATCTTGAGAAAGCTGTTAAGGATGCGCAAGCTAAAGATGCTGAATTGATCTGATGAGAGAAAGACCTTCACCTTGTAAAGTATAGGGATTTCTGCTGTCTGAAGATGGAACCTTGTTTTCAGAAACCGCATTGTCGTACCTCGCTTCGAACTCATGACTGACAAGGTCATGAAGGAGGACATGATACCCTGCTGTCTATTCATCCGGGGGTAGCACCAAGATGTATCGTGATCTCCATCAAAGGTACTGGTGGTCTAGAATGAAGCAAGACATTGCTCGATATGTTGCTGAATGTGTGGTGTGTCGTCGCATTAAAGCAGAACATAAACCAGCTGGAATTCTGCAACCACTTCCTATTCCTCTATGGAAATGGGATAAGGTTCAGATGGATTTCGTTACAGGATCTCCCAGGTCCAGAAGGGTCATGATGCTATTCTTGTCATCGTCGACCAACTCTCTAAAGTTGCACACTTCCTGCCTGTCAAGAAACTATCACTGCTAGTTAGTTAGCAGAGTTGTATATCTCCAGGATTGTTTCACTCCATGGTATTCCGAAGGAGATCAGTTCGGACCGTGGCGGCCTTTTCACTTCCAAATTCTGGGAAAAGTTTCCAAACAGCTATGGGAACTCATATTACCTGGAGTTCAGCTTATCATCCCCAATCCCAAGGCCAAGTCGAACGAGTCAATCAAGTGCTTGAAGACATGCTTCGAGTTGTGTTATTTCATTCGGTAAGAAGTGGGAAGAATCTCTTCCTTATGCCGAGTTCTCTTATAACAACAGCTATCAAGCCAGCTTGAAAATGGCCCCTTCGAAGTACTCTATGGACGTAAGTGTCGAACCCCTCTGAATTGGTCAGAAACTGGGGAACGACCGCTCGTGGGTCCGGATATTATTCAACACGCGAAGAGCAAGTTCGTATTGTCCAAGAAAAAGAAGAAATCGCAGGAGGCTCAGGACCGCCAGAAGAGCAACTATGATCGCAAACGATGGGGTTTTAACTTATCAACCTGGTGATCAGGCTTATCTGCGAGTCACTCCTATGAAGGGCACTCACCGTTTGGAATCAAGGGCAAGCTAGCTCCACGTACATTGGTCCTTTCCGCATTGTTGCAAGGTGTGGACAGGTGGCATATAAATTGGAGTTGCCACCGCAATTCTCTCATATCCACGACGTATTCCATGTGTCGCAACTTCGTCAATGCTTCAAGGAATCTCCGCACCGAGCTGTGGATCAGAGGTGCTCGAATTGCAAGATGACCTATCTTATAAGGAGCACCGATCCGCATTCTCGATGAAGCGAGCGTCGGACCCGTAAAGGTTACCAAGTTCCTCAAGTGCAGTGGTCAAATCATACGGAAGATGAAGCCACTTGGGAACACGAGGATAATCTTCGTGCGGAATACCCCGAACTTTTTCTTCTACCTCTTAATTCTCGGGACGAGAATTCTTGTTAGTAGAGGAGATTTGTAACACCCCAGTGGTTAACTACAGTAATCCCAGTTTGATAATGCCAAGTCAGCATGATTAACAGTGGCGTGATCATCATTTGCATCATAATGCATTTCAACTCCAAGTCAAAATCCAAATTAAAATTAAAGTGGCAAAATAAAAGTTGTTCAAACCAGGAAACTAAAATGTTAAATAAATAACAAATATTCCAGAGACTATTCAAAAATTGAAACCAACATCATTGGAGTTGATAAGTGACTCATCATCCTCAAACAGTGGCTGAAAGCGATATTAATAAACCTTTTATTTAATCTAAATTAAATATGAAATTATGTTTTGCCCAAACTAGTTTTGGAGATAGAGTATAATGCACTGTGATTATGGGCTAGGTCTCATATTTTACAAAAGTCATTTTGAGGCCTCACAATTTACAAAATAGAGAATAGGAATAAAGAAAAGAAAAGAGAAAAGGAAAAGAAAAAAAAAGGGAAAAGAACCCCCGCTTCCCCCCCCCACTGGGCCTCGACCCAGTTGGCCCAGTCGGCCACCCCACCAGGCCGGCCCACTCTGGCCTATAACCCCCCCAGCCAGAACCCTAACCCCGATCCCCACTCCCCCCCTTGCTCTCCTTCTCTCACCCCGATCCATTTCTGGATCAGGCCGAGCCCCTCCTTGCCCCGCTCGTTGCTCGTCGCTTGACGCGCTGCCCGAGCCCCCGCCCCGACGCCGCCGACGACCGTGCCCGTCATCCGCCTCGCCGTCGTCCTCGCCTCTCCATGACCGGCTTCTCGCGCCTCGCCACCTGATCCCTGCCACGGGGGTGAGACCCTGAACCCTTTGCCCCCTCTCTGTCCTTCGACCACCGACCGGGACGCGCCGCGCCTCCCCTCTTCCCCTGTGCCTCCACCGTCGCGTCGGCCTTGCGCCGTTCGCGCCGCAAGCCCGTTGACGTCCACCGCGCACGCACGCACGCGCATCGCCCCACCCGCTCGTCCGGCGCTCGCTGGTGCCCCCCGCGCCCAAGCACGCGCTCGCGTGGCCTCGCGCGCGCCCGCACGTCGTCCGCTGCCCGCTGCCCGCTTCTCCGCCTTCCCTCCCGATGCGCCGCCCGGATCCGCTAACTGCGCCGCGCTCTGCCTCCGTGGCGAGCCACCCCGCGCGCATCGCCGCCTCCCTGGCCCTGGCCGCTGGCACCAGCGTGCGCCGTGCGTGCCCAGCACCCCTCGGGCACGCGCCCGTTCGGGCGCTCGCCTGCGCCCGACGCCCACGCCCGCTGTGGTCGCATGGGCCTCTGACTATTGGGCCCCGCCCCATGTGTCTATGACACAGGGTCCCCACTGCCCAGGACGTTTAAAAAAATGAAAATAGAAATTAATAAAATTAATAATTAATTAGTAAATTAATTAAGTTAATTAATCCTGTTTAATTAGACTAATTAATTAGTTAACTTAACTAACCCTAATGACTGCTGACGTCAGCATGATGTCATGCTGACATCATCATTTACTATTCTGGATAATGTTTATTTTAAATAATTAAATAAATTCCAGAAATTAATAAAAACTTTAGAAAATCATATAAAATAATCTGTAACTCAGATCGAAAAACTTTGTACATGAAACTTGCTCAGAACGACGAGACGAATCCGGAGACGCGGTCCGTTCATCCGTCACGCGTCCCTAACTATCCGAACGTGCAACCGTTCCCCTCTTATCGTCTGTCTGATAATTCCAAAGACCCGGGAAATATCGTCAGATATTCTCCCGCTCCGTCTGATATGTGTAATGTTGCGTTAGACTACCCCTAGAACCGTGTATCGTATTTGTCATGCTCATGTTTGCTCTATATTTATACTGTTTCCTCCCCCTCTTCTCTCTCGATAGAGCCGGTACCGACGCAGCTCCGGAGTTCGACGACCCCTGAAGACCTTGCCCTTGCCGCCGAGCAACCAGGCAAGCCCCCCCCCTTTGATCATCCCATTATCGCCCATTCTATTTCTCATGCTTGCATTAGAATTGCTGCTGCTGCTGCTTTACCTATTCTGATGCATAGCCTGTTTATCGTAACCTGCTGTTGATAATTACCTGTATATCCTAAACTGCTTAGTATAGGCTGGGTAGAGACCTATCAGTGACCCCACTTATCCCGACTGCTGCGCTGGATCGTCAGAAGACCCGATCAACGGGAATTGAAGACCAGGCCCCGACACCGCACATCACCCCCCTTAGTTGTAACGACACTGCAGCGTTACTATCGAGTGCCGAGGGTGAAACCTCTTGTAGCACTTCTGATGTTAACTCTGTAGAGTAGCTATTCGGTCGTGGTCATCGAGGGTGATTCCTCCTTCATCACTTCCGGTAACGACGCTGTCGTGCAACACATCAAGTGTGAACCCATCGAGGGTGATTCCTCCGAGCTCACCTTGACGATTACATCGAGTAGGAATCCAACGAGGGTGATACCTCGGATTCCCTTGATGTTATGGACACACGGATACTTGGACTTTACACTGTTACTTGGAAAGGCGGGTCGACCCTGAGGGGTACCCGCGTGCGCCTGAGAGGCGAGTGTTGTGAAGACGGGTGCCAGTGTGGTGCCCGAGTGCTGAATACGAGGCGCGGCTGGGCATTCTTAACCCTTGCAGCAAGTCCTCGAGACGGGGCGACGGGGTCACATCTTTCGTGAGTCTCTGCTCGTTACCGCAAGCCCCTAGTCCTAACGATTTGGATATTTGATCCGAGCAGGCCTCTGGCCTGATAGCACTAACCATCACGTGGGCATAGTATGGGCGTTCTGCATCGTATGCATCAGCCGAAAGCTCTGTCAGACGTCTAGTTCAGCATGGCGACACGGACAGACCGGCGCCTTCCTGTAGTGTTGGTGCCTGGCTTCACCGTGTGCGCAACGACCCGGAGGGCGAGGGGCGATGGCCAAGACCCTCTTGCACTTAGGATGTAGACCGGCGGGGACCTCTCTGCTGAGCTGTAGGTAGGGTTGCGATGTGTCGTTTGACCGAGGCCGGGCATGACCCAGGAAAGTGTGTCCGGCCGGAGTTAATCGAGCGTGTTGGGTAAGTTGGTGCACCCCTGCAGGGAAGAATACTTCTATCGATAGTCGGTCCTACGGTAAAGGACACTCGGAGTTGTATCCTGATTGATACAATTTAGAACTGGATACTTGGATACTATGGCTCTGGGATTGCTTCTCGCAGGGAGTCGAGAAGGGATCTCCGGACAAGGTTGATGACTGTATGGCTCTGGGATTGCTTTCTCGCAGGGAGTTGAGAAAGGATCTCTGGGTGAGGATGAGACTTAATGATACTGCTACATTATATTGTACTGTTCTACTCTCTTCTACTGCTGCAAGACCGCTGAAGATGCTAGTCTTCGATAGGACTAGGTCTTCTCTCTATTCTGGCATTTCTGCAGCCCAGTCCACATATACAGCCTCCCTTTGAAAATGTTGCATATGTAGTTTAGATCCTTGCTTGCTGAGTACTTCTGAGTACTCACGGTTGCTTTGTTTTCCTTTTTCTCCCCATATCAGTTTGTCGAAACAAGATGACGGAGCCCCTGAGACAGCTGTCCTCGCCGACGATCGCTACTACTACCCAGAGGATGGTTACTACTACGAGCTTGCCGTCGACCAGGAGTAGGATCGGAGGGTCCCAGGCAGGAGGCCTACGCCTTTCGATCGTAGTGTTTTCTTTTGCCCCGCCTTTCTAAAGGCCTTTCTGTTTCTCTTTTAATATCTATACTCAGATATCTGATGCTTCCGCTGACGCTTGTACGCAAGCTTATGTATTCGAGCCCTCGAGGCCCCTGGCTTGTAATATAAAGCTTGTATGACTTTATTTATGTTTTAGAGTTGTGTTGTGATATCTTCCCGTGAGTCCTTAGGCTTGATCGTGTGCATTTGCGTGTATGATTAGTGCACGATTAGGCCGGGGGCGTCACAAGTTGGTATCAGAGCCGACTGCCTCTAGGAATTCCCCTTTCCAACTCCTTGGCCGAAGTTGAGTCTAGTAATCGAAAACTGTTTTACTAACTTGGCTGTGTGGCTTACGGGCCCACGTCACCAATTGGGTGGTATTAGTATCTTTTACTCCTCGACCTTTACTCTGGGCCTCTGACCTCTCTTCTATTCGGGTTAAAATTTTACTAACTCCAACATCAGGTTCTCGTGATGACATCCACCCGGAGTTCTGAAATATCCCCCCTTGCTTCGAGATTGTGGGCCAGGTTCTGCTTACAGGATCCTTTTATCGAGGGCACCCTGTTTTGTCACTTGCAGATTCCTCGCTCCAATAGTTTTCTCCGACGTTGATGTAGCCTTTGCTATGTCTCGTTGTGTACTTCCCTACCGCGTGCCTGCGCGCCGCCTAGTTGTCTAGCCCTCCCTTTTCTACTGTCGTAATGCCGGATTCTAACCGAGGCTATGTGTGGATTTGAATGTCTGGTGCGAATATGATGAAGTATCTATTGCGCTTCCTTCTGTTGTGCGTGATACTTCATGAATCATTCCATACACATGCAGTTTTTCTTGCTAAACTGCCCTTGTTGATTTGGCAGGATGGCTGACGATCCTCCACCTCCACCCTATATGGCCGCAATGATGCAGCAGTTTATGACCGGACTATTGGCTCAGTTCCCAAATCAGAATGCTCAGCAACAGAATGTTCCAATAACTCTGGCAGAATTTGTGCGCCTCAATCCATCCGTTTTCCGCAACTCCACCAATCCTATGGATGCTGATGATTGGCTTCGTGACATCCTGTTTGAGATGGAGTCAGCTAATGTTGCCCCTGACAGTTACGTCACCTTTGCGACATTCCACTTGAAGGGTCCCGCTGCTCAATGGTGGGAAAGCCACAAGGCTATGTTACCTGCAGAAACTGTAACCACTTGGCCGGAATTTCAGTCAGCTTTTCGTGCACGGTACATTCCTCGAGGTCTGATCGACCAGAAGAAGCAGGAGTTCCGCAAACTCTCACAGGGCAAAATGACTGTGGATGAATACCAGAGGAAATTTATCGAACTGTCCCGCTATGCTGAGGATGACGTCAACACCGACACTCGCAAGCAGGAGAAATTCCGTGAAGGACTGCGTACTGATATAAAACTTGCACTTGCTGTCCATGATTTCACAGACTTCGCAATGCTTGTCAGCAAATCTTTCCAAGTTGAAACAGCTCTGACTGAGTACCAGGAGTCGCTTAAGCGTACTCGAGATGTCAGCTTGTCTTCCGGTCGACCTACTCAGAAATGTCGAGTCTGGATCCCTCACAATATTCATCATCGACCTGCTCCAACACCAAGGCCGTCATATGCTGCACCTCGTCTGCCCCCACCACCAAGGCAACTGAACATTTCAAGTGGACAACCCAATGTTGGTGTTTCTCGCCATAATGATGGTCTGTGCCACCAGTGTGGACAGCCAGGGCACCGTGCTTTTAACTGTCATCAAGGTCAGCCTCAGAATGCATCACGTCATCCTGTTGTTCGTAGGAAGGGCCATCGGACCCATCATTCCAGAAATCATAGTGCCAGACTACCTGCTAGTCAACTTGTTCATGTCAACCAAGTCAACATGGAAGAAGCTCGACAGGACCCCAACATTGTGATGGGCACCCTTCTAGTGAATTCAATCCCAGCTTCAGTCCTCTTTGATTCTGGAGCATCGCACTCCTTCATGTCCGAAAGTTTTGCGCGAAGCCATGATATACTTTTTGAGGAGATGTCCATCCCATTAGTAATCCATTCACCTGGGGCTAATTGGCAAACTACCATGGTTAGCCACGGTAACCACATTGTGATCGGAGGATTGATGTTCCCCGTTTCACTCATTGCTCTCAAGACCTCCAACATAGACATTATTCTCGGTATGGACTGGTTGAAGCCTCATAAAGCTTTGATTGACTGTGCCACTGAAACAGTCCGCCTCACACACCCTTCTGGTCAGACTGTCAGATACTCAGCTCGTACAGTGCAGGACGCCGAAGCTCAGATATATGTTCTAAATGCATTGAACGCTTCACCTCTTGAAGGCATCAAGAACGTTCCAGTTGTTCGTGATTTCCAAGACGTCTTTCCAGAAGAACTTCTAGGAATACCCCCTGCTAGAGCTGTTGAGTTCGTCATCGACTTGAAGCCTGGCACAACTCCTATTGCGAAGCATCCTTATAAAATGCCTCCGCATCATCCTCTCGAACTTAAGGAAGAAATCGACACGTCACTTAAGAAAGGTTTCATCCGCCCCAGTTCCTCTGCTTGGGGAGCACCTTCACTCTTCGTCAAGAAGAAGGATGGAACTAACCGATTGGTTCAGGATTATCGGCCCATTAACCAAGCTACAATCCAGAATAAATATCCGCTTCCTCGAATCAATGATTTGTATGACCAACTTGCCGGTTCCTCAGTATTCTCTAAGCTTGATTTGAGATTGGGATACCATCAAATCCGTGTTCGTGAAGAGGATATTCCGAAGACTGCATTTGTTACTCGTTATGGCTCCTACGAGTACACCGTCATGTCATTTGGCCAAACAAATGCTCCAGCCACATTCTCCCATCTGATGAATTATATCTTCATGGATTACCTTGATAAGTTCGTCGTGGTATATCTGGATGATATTCTGGTCTATTCAAAGAATAAGGAAGAACATGCCGAACACCTTCGTCTTGTACTGGAAAGGCTCCGAGAACACCAGTTGTATGCCAAATACTCCAAATGCGAATTCTGGCTTTCTGAAGTAACGTACCTTGGTCATGTGATTTCGAAAGATGGAATTGCTGTTAACCCAGAACGAGTTCAGGCTATTCTTGACTGGACTCCTCCGAAGAACGTCAAGCAAGTCAGAAGTTTTCTCGGCCTTGCAAGTTATTGCCGCCGTTTTGTCGAGAACTTTTCCAAGATTGCTAAGCCTTTGACTGATCTGCTTCACAAGGGCGTTAAGTTCGAATGGACAGAAAAATGTCAGGAAAGTTTCCAGACACTCAAAGACAAGCTAACATCTGCCCCAGTACTGTCTCCTCCAGATACCCGCAAAGACTTTGTGATTTATTGTGACGCATCCCGTGAAGGATTAGGCTGTGTCCTAATGCAAGAACATAAGGTGATTGCTTATGCCTCTCGTCAGTTGCGCCCACATGAAGAGAATTATCCGGTACATGATCTAGAACTAGCTGCTGTGATCTATGCACTGCAGTTGTGGCGACATTACCTTCTCGGTAATCGTTGCGAGATCTACACCGATCATAAAAGTCTGAAGTACTTGTTTACTCAAGCATCTCTAAACCTCCGTCAGCAAAGATGGATGGAGGCCATTGCGGACTATGATTTGGGTATATCCTATACCCCTGGCAAGGCTAACGTGATGGCTGATGCCTTAAGCCGCAAGTCCTATTGCGACAACCTCATGGTTAGGCGAGCTCAACCTCGTCTTTTTGAACAACTGTGCAAGCTGAATCTGCGTATTGTTCCACAGGGCTCTCTGAATAACCTTGTGATACAACCAGATCTTGAGAAAGCTGTTAAGGATGCGCAAGCTAAAGATGCTGAAATTGATCTGATGAAGAAAGACCTTCACCTTGTAAAGTATAGGGATTTCTTGCTGTCTGAAGATGGAACCTTGTATTTCAGAAACCGCATTGTCGTACCTCGCTTCGAACTCATGACTGACAAGGTCATGAAGGAGGCACATGATACCCTGCTGTCTATTCATCCGGGTAGCACCAAGATGTATCGTGATCTCCATCAAAGGTACTGGTGGTCTAGAATGAAGCAAGACATTGCTCGATATGTTGCTGAATGTGATGTGTGTCGTCGCATTAAAGCAGAACATCATAAACCAGCTGGAATTCTGCAACCACTTCCTATTCCTCTATGGAAATGGGATAAGGTTCAGATGGATTTCGTTACAGGACTTCCCAGGTCACAGAAGGGTCATGATGCTATTCTTGTCATCGTCGACCAACTCTCTAAAGTTGCACACTTCCTGCCTGTCAAAGAAACTATCACTGCTAGTTAGTTAGCAGAGTTGTATATCTCCAGGATTGTTTCACTCCATGGTATTCCGAAGGAGATCAGTTCGGACCGTGGCGGCCTTTTCACTTCCAAATTCTGGGAAAGTTTCCAAACAGCTATGGGAACTCATATTACCTGGAGTTCAGCTTATCATCCCCAATCCCAAGGCCAAGTCGAACGAGTCAATCAAGTGCTTGAAGACATGCTTCGAGCTTGTGTTATTTCATTCGGTAAGAAGTGGGAAGAATCTCTTCCTTATGCCGAGTTCTCTTATAACAACAGCTATCAAGCCAGCTTGAAAATGGCCCCCTTCGAAGTACTCTATGGACGTAAGTGTCGAACCCCTCTGAATTGGTCAGAAACTGGGGAACGACCGCTCGTGGGTCCGGATATTATTCAACACGCCGAAGAGCAAGTTCGTATTGTCCAAGAAAATCTCAAGGCGGCTCAGGACCGCCAGAAGAGCAACTATGATCGCAAACGATGGGGTTTAACTTATCAACCTGGTGATCAGGCTTATCTGCGAGTCACTCCTATGAAGGGCACTCACCGTTTTGGAATCAAGGGCAAGCTAGCTCCACGCTACATTGGTCCTTTCCGCATTGTTGCAAGGTGTGGACAGGTGGCATATAAATTGGAGTTGCCACCGCAATTCTCTCATATCCACGACGTATTCCATGTGTCGCAACTTCGTCAATGCTTCAAGGAATCTCCGCACCGAGCTGTGGATCACGAGGTGCTCGAATTGCAAGATGACCTATCTTATAAGGAGCATCCGATCCGCATTCTCGATGAAGCTGAGCGTCGGACCCGTCAGAAGGTTACCAAGTTCCTCAAAGTGCAGTGGTCAAATCATACGGAAGATGAAGCCACTTGGGAACACGAGGATAATCTTCGTGCGGAATACCCCGAACTTTTTCCTTCTACCTCTTAATTCTCGGGACGAGAATTCTTGTTAGTAGAGGAGATTTGTAACACCCCCAGTGGTTAACTACAGTAATCCCAGTTTGATAATGCCAAGTCAGCATGATTAACAGTGCGTGATCATCATTTGCATCATAATGCATTTCAACTCCTAAGTCAAAATCCAAATTAAATTAAAGTGGCAAAATAAAAGTTGTTCAAACCAGAAACTAAAATGTTAAATAAATAACAAATATTCCAGAGACTATTCAAAAATTGAAACCAACATCATTGGAGTTGGATAAGTGACTCAGTCATCCTCAAACAGTGGCTGAAAGCGATAATTAATAACCTTTTATTTAATCTAAATTAAATATGAAATTATGTTTTGCCCAAACTAGTTTTTGGAGATAGAGTATAATGCACTGTGATTTATGGGCTAGGTCTCATATTTTACAAAAGTCATTTTGAGGCCTCACAATTTACAAAATAGAGAATAGGAATAAAGAAAAGAAAAGAGAAAAGAAAAAGAAAAAAAAGGGAAAAGAACCCCCGCTTCCCCCCCCCCACTGGGCCTCGACCCAGTTGGCCCAGTCGGCCACCCCACCAGGCCGGCCCACCTCTGGCCTATAACCCCCCCAGCCAGAAACCCTAACCCCCGATCCCCACTCCCCCCCTTGCTCTCCTTCTCTCACCCCCGATCCATTTCTGGATCAGGCCGAGCCCCTCCTTGCCTCCGCTCGTGCTCGTCGCTTGACGCCGCTGCCCGAGCCCCACGCCCGACGCCGCCGACGACCGTGCCCCGTCATCCGCATCGCCGTCGTCCTCGCCTCCTCCCTGACCGGCTTCCTCGCGCCTCGCCACCTGATCCCCTGCCACGGGGGTGAGACCCTGAACCCCTTTGCCCCCCCTCTCTGTCCTTCGACCACCGACCGGCCGCGCGCCGCGCCTCCCCTCTTCCCCCTCGTGCCTCCACCGTCGCGTCGGCCTTGCGCCGTTCGCGCCGCAAGCCCGTTGCCCGTCCACCGCGCACGCACGCACGCGCATCGCCCCACCCCGCTCGTCCGCGCTCGCTGGTGCCACCCCATGTCCGAGCACGCGCTCGCGTGGCCTCGCGCGCGCCCGCACGTCGTCCGCTGCCCGCTGCTCCGCCTTCCCTCCCGATGCGCCGCCCGGATCCGCTAACTGCGCCGCGCTCTGCCTCCGCGGCAAGCCACCCCGCGCGCATCGCCGCCTCCCCTGGCCCTGGCCGCCGGCGCCAGCGTTCGCCATGCGTGCCCAGCACCCCTCGGGCACGCGCCCGTTCGGGCGCTCGCCTGCGCCCGACGCCCGCGCCCCCTGTGGCCGCATGGGCCTCTGACTATTGGGCCCCGCCCCATGTGCCTATGACACAGGGCCCCACTGCCCAGGACGTTTAAAAAAATGAAAATAGAAATTAATAAAATTAATAATTAATTAGTAAATTAATTAAGTTAATTAATCCTGTTTAATTAGACTAATTAATTAGTTAACTTAACTAACCCTAATGACTGCTGACGTCAGCATGATGTCATGCTGACATCATCATTTACTATTCTGGATAATGTTTATTTTAAATAATTAAATAAATTCCAGAAATTAATAAAAACTTTAGAAAATCATATAAAATAATCCGTAACTCAGATCGAAAAACTTTGTACATGAAACTTGCTCAGAACGACGAGACGAATCCGGAAACGCGGTCCGTTCGTCCGTCACGCGTCCCTAACTATCCGATCATGCAACCGTTCCCCTCTTATCGTCTGTCCGATAATTCCAAAGACCATGGAAATATCGTCAGATATTCTCCCGCTCCGTCTGATATGTGTAATGCTGCGTTAGACTACCCCTAGAACCGTGTATCATATTTGTCATGCTCATGTTTGCTCTATATTTATACTGTTTCCTCCCCCTCTTCTCTCTCGATAAAGCCGGTACCGGCGCAGCTCCGGAGTTCGACGACCCCTGAAGACCTTGCCCTTGCCGCCGAGCAACCAGGCAAGCCCCCCCCTTTGATCATCCCGATATCGCCCATTCTATTTCTCATGCTTGCATTAGAATTGCTGCTGCTGCTGCTTTACCTATTCTGATGCATAGCCTGTTTATCGTAACCTGCTGTTGATAATTACCTGTATATCCTAAACTGCTTAGTATAGGCTGGGTAGAGACCTATCAGTGACCCCACTTATCCCGACTGCCGCGCTGGATCGTCAGAAGACCCGATCAACGGGAATTGAAGACCAGGCCCCGACACCGCACATCACCCCCCCTTAGTTGTAACGACACTGCAGCGTTACTTTCGAGTGCCGAGGGTGAAACCTCTTGTAGCACTTCTGATGTTAACTCTATAGAGTAGCTATTCGGTCGTGGTCATCGAGGGTGATTCCTCCTTCATCACTTCCGGTAACGACGATGTCGTGCAACACATCAAGTGTGAACCCATCGAGGGTGATTCCTCCGAGCTCACCTTGACGATTACATCGAGTAGGAATCCAACGAGGGTGATACCTCGGATTCCCTTGATGTTATGGACACACGGATACTTGGACTTTACACTGTTACTTGGAAAGGCGGGTCGACCCTGAGGGGTACCCACGTGGGCCTGAGAGGCGAGTGTTGTGAAGACGGGTGCCAGTGTGGTGCCCGAGTGCTGAATACGAGGCACGGCCGGGCATTCTTTAGCCTTGCAGCAAGTCCTCGAGACGGGGTGACGGGGTCACATCTTTCGTGAGTCTCTGCTCATTACCGCAAGCCCCTAGTCCTACCGATTTGGATATTTGATCCGATCAGGCCTCTGGCCTGATAGCACTAACCATCATGTGGGCATAGTATGGGCGTTCTGCATCGTATGCATCAGCCGAAAGCTCTGTCAGACGTCTAGTTCAGCATGGCGGCACGGACGGACCGGCGCCTTCCTGTAGTGTTGGTGCCTGGCTTCACCGTGTGCGCAACGACCCGGAGGGCGAGGGGCGATGGCCAAGACCCCCTTGCGCTTAGGATGTAGATCGGCGGGGACCTCTCTGCTGAGCTGTAGGTAGGGTTGCGATGTGTCGTTTGACCGAGGCCGGGCATGACCCAGGAAAGTGTGTCCGGCCGGAGTTAATCGAGCGTGTTGGGTAAGTTGGTGCACCCCTGCAGGGAAGAATACTTCTATCGATAGCCGGTCCTACGGTAAAGGACACTCGGAGTTGTATCCTGATTGATACAATTTAGAACTGGATACTTGGATACTATGGCTCTGGGATTGCTTCTCGCAGGGAGTCGAGAAGGGATCTCCAGACGAGGTTGATGACTGTATGGCTCTGGGATTGCTTTCTCGCAGGGAGTTGAGAAAGGATCTCTGGGTGAGGATGAGACTTAATGATACTGCTACATTATATTGTACTGTTCTACTCGCTTCTACTACTGCAAGACCGCTGAAGATGCTATTCTTCGATAGGACTAGGTCTTCTCTCTATTCTGGCATTTCTGCAGCCCAGTCCACATATACAGCCTCCCTTTGAAAATGTTGCATATGTAGTGTAGATCCTTGCTTGCTGAGTACTTCTGAGTACTCACGGTTGCTTTGTTTTCCTTTTTCTCCCCATATCAGTTTGTCGTAACAAGATGACGGAGCCCCTGAGACAGCTGTCCTCGCCGACGATCGCTACTACTACCCAGAGGATGGTTACTACTACGAGCTTGCCGTCGACCAGGAGTAGGATCGGAGGGTCCCAGGCAGGAGGCCTACGCCTTTCGATCATAGTGTTTTCTTTTGCCCCACCTTTCTAAAGGCCTTTCTGTTTCTCTTTTAATATCTGTACTCAGATATCTGATGCTTCCGCTGACGCTTGTACGCAAGCTTATGTATTCGAGCCCTCGAGGCCCCTGGCTTGTAATATAAAGCTTGTATGACTTTATTTATGTTTTAGAGTTGTGTTGTGATATCTTCCCGTGAGTCCTTAGGCTTGATCGTGTGCATTTGCGTGTATGATTAGTGCACGATTAGGCCGGGGGCGTCACACCTGGCACTACCCCTATTGCGAAGCGTCCTTATAAAATGCCTCCGCATCATCTTCTCGAGCTTAAGGAAGAAATCAACACGTCACTTAAGAAAGGTTTCATCCGCCCCAGTTCCTCAGCTTGGGGAGCACCTTCACTCTTCGTTAAGAAGAAGGATGGAACTAACCGATTGGTTCAGGATTACCGGCCCATTAACCAAGCTACAATCCAGAATAAATATCCGCTTCCCCGGGTCAATGATTTGTATGATCAACTTGCCGGTTCCTCAGTATTCTCTAAGCTTGATTTGAGGTTGGGTTACCATCAGATCCATGTTCGTGAAGAGGATATTCCCAAGACTGCATTTGTTACTCGTTATGGCTCCTACGAGTACACTGTCATGTCATTTGGCTTAACAAATGCTCCAGCCACATTCTCCCGTCTGATGAATTATATATTCATGGATTACCTCGACAAGTTTGTCGTGGTATATCTGGATGATATTCTGGTCTATTCAAAGAATAAGGAAGAACATGCTGAACACCTCCGTCTTGTACTGGAAAGGCTCCGAGAACACCAGTTGTATGCCAAATACTCCAAATGCGAGTTCTGGTTATCTGAAGTGACATATCTCGGCCATGTGATTTCGAAAGATGGCATTGCCGTTAACCCAGAACGAGTTCAGGCTATTCTTGACTGGACTCCTCCGAAGAACGTCAAGCAAGTGAGAAGTTTTCTCGGCATTGCAAGTTATTGCCGTCGATTTGTCGAGAACTTTTCCAAGATTGCTAAGCCTTTGACTGATCTGCTTCACAAGGGCGTTAAGTTTGAATGGACAGAAAAATGTCAGGAAAGTTTCCAGACACTCAAAGACAAGCTGACATCTGCCCCAGTACTATCTCCTCCAGATACCCGCAAAGACTTTGTGATCTATTGTGACGCATCCCGTGAAGGATTAGGCTGTGTCCTAATGCAAGAGCGTAAAGTGATTGCTTACGGCTCTCGACAGTTGCGCCCACATGAAGAGAATTATCTGGTACATGATCTAGAACTAGCTGCTATGATCTATGCATTGCAGTTGTGGCGACATTACCTTCTCGGTAATCGTTGCGAGATCTACACGGATCATAAAAGTCTGAAGTACTTGTTCACTCAACCTTCTCTAAACCTCCGTCAGCAAAGATGGATGGAGGCCATTGCGGACTATGATTTGAGTATTTCCTATACCCCTGGCAAGGCTAACGTGATGGCTGATGCCTTAAGCCGCAAGTCCTATTGTGACAACCTCATGGTTAGGCAAGCACAACCTCGTCTTTTTGAAGAACTATGCAAGCTGAATCTGCGTATTGTTCCACAGGGTTCTCTTAATAACCTTGTGATACAACCAGATCTTGAGAAAGCTGTTAAGGATGCGCAAGCTAAAGATGCTGAAATTGATATGATGAAGAAAGACCTTCACCTTGTAAAGTACAGGGATTTCTCGCTGTCTGAAGATGGAACCTTGTATTTCAGAAACCGCATTGTGGTACCTCGCTTCGAGCTTATGACCGACAAGGTCATGAAGGAGGCACATGATACCCCGCTGTCTATTCATCCGGGTAGCACCAAGATGTATCGTGATCTCCGTCAAAGGTACTGGTGGTCTAAAATGAAGTAGGACATTGCTCGTTATGTTGCTGAATGTGATGTTTGCCGTCGCGTTAAAGCACAACATCAGAAAAGAGCTGGAATTCTGCAACCGCTTCCTATTCCTCTATGGAAATGGGATAAGGTTTAGATGGATTTCGTTACAGGACTTCCGAGGTCACAGAAGGGTCATGATGCTATTCTTGTAAAGTTGCACACTTTCTGCCCATCAAAGAGACTATCACTGCTAGTCAGTTAGCAGAGTTGTATATCTCCAGAATTGTATCACTCCACGGTATTCCGAAGGAGACCAGTTCGGACCGTGGCGGTCTTTTCACTTCCAAATTCTGGGAAAGTTTCCAAACAGCTATGGGAACTCATATTACCTGGAGTTCAGCTTATCATCCCCAATCCCAAGGCCAAGTCGAACGAGTTAATCAAGTGCTTGAAGACATGCTTCGGGCTTGTGTTATATCGTTTGGCAAGAAGTGGGAAGAATCTCTTCCTTATGTGGAATTCTCATATAACAACAGCTATCAAGCCAACTTGAAAATGGCCCCCTTCGAAGTTCTATATGGACGTAAGTGTCGAACCCCTCTGAATTGGTCAGAAACTGGGGAACGACCGCTCGTGGGTCCGGATATTATTCAACACGCCGAAGAGCAAGTTCGTATTGTCCGAGAAAATCTCAAGGCGGCTCAGGACCGCCAGAAGAGCAACTATGATCGCAAACGATGGGGTTTGACTTATCAACCTGGTGATCAAGCTTATCTGCGAGTCACTCCTATGAAAGGCACACACCGTTTTGGAATCAAGGGCAAGCTTGCTCCACGCTACATTGGTCCTTTTCGCATTATTGCTAGACGTGGTCAGGTGGCGTATAAATTGGAGTTGCCGCCGCAATTCTCTCATATCCACGACGTATTCCATGTGTCGCAACTTCGTAAATGCTTCAAGGAATCTCCGCACCGAGCTGTGGATCACGAGATGCTCGAATTGCAAGAAGATCTATCTTATAAGGAGCATCCGATCCGCTTTCTCGATGAAGCTGAACGTCGGACCCGTCAGAAGGTTACCAAGTTCCTCAAAGTACAGTGGTCAAATCATACTGAAGATGAAGCCACTTGAGAACGCGAGGAGAACCTTTGTGCGGAATACCCCGAACTTTTTCCTTCTACCTCTTAATTCTCGGGACGAGAATTCTTGTTAGTAGAGGAGATTTGTAACACCCCCGGTGGTTAACTACAGTAATCACCCTTTTTGATTATGCCATGTCATCATGTTTAACAGTGCATGATCATCATTAGCATTATATTGCATTTCAACTCCTAAGTCAAAATTAAAATTTAAATGAAAGTGAAATATAAAAGTGGTGCAACATAGAAACTAAAATGTTCGATAAATAACAAATATTACAGAGACTATTCTAAAATTGAAACCAACAATAAATAAAATAATTAGGTAGCTCTAACATTGTCAAAACAGCAAGGATTAATGCATTTTAATTATTATAAAAATTGTATGAACTCAAATTTACTCCAAACTAATTTTTGACAATGGAAGAGGATGCCTAGTATTTATTGGAGCAATTGCCATGTTTTACAAAATTCGGTTTGGGGCCTAACTATTTACAGAACAGAGATATAAGAATAAATAAAATAAAAAGAAAAGATAAAAGAAAAACAGAACAGAAAAGAAAAAGTGAGAAGGACCCCCCCTCCCCCCCGGCCCAACTGGGCCCTAGCCCAGCTTGCCCGACCGGCCCACCCCACTCCCTTAACCCCTGGGCGACCGGAACCCTAGCCACCGACACCCCCCCACCCCCTCGCTCACTTCCCCCCCTCTCTCGATCCGGATCGGGCCGAGCCGCCCGCGCGCTCGCCCCCGTGCTCGCGCCGACCGCGCCCTCGCCGTGCCCGACGCCGTGCCCGTCGCTGCCTCGTCTTCCCCCGCCGCCCGACGCCGCCTCGTCGCTCGCCTCCCCATCTCCTCCCCAAGGGCCTCCCTCGAGCCTCGCCGCCCCCTGGTCTTTACTCGCCCGTGAGGATCGCCTCCGCCTCCCCCTCTCCTCCCCCTGTCTCCCTCGCGCACGCGCTCACGACCGCGGCCTTGTCTCGCGCACGCGCGCGCCTGCGCCGTCCCGCACGCGTGCGCCTGTTGCCGCGCTAGCGAGCCCCTGGCCGCGCCCACGGCCGCCCCGTCGCCGCGCACCCTGGCCATCGTCTGTGCCCGGACGCGCCCCCGCACCACGTCGCCCGCCTGCACCGCGTCGAGCGCCCGCCGCTCCCCGCGCCTGCTGTCTACCGCCGTCTCCCATTGCTCTGCCTACTGCCGCCTGCCTTCTTCCGCCCCCCCCCACGCTGCCTAACCCCGCCGCCGTGGCTGCTCCGGCTGCGGGCCACCGCCACCCTGCTGGTCGCGCACCGTCGCAGCGGCGCCAGCCAGCGCCTCGCCGGCTCCCACCTCCGGCGCTCCGGCGCCCCGCCTGCCTCGCCCCGCAACCGGGCTGGTTCGGCCTCCGCTCGGGCAGCGCCCGTTCGCACAGCCGCGCCCGCGCCCGCGTCCGTGGCCCTGGGCCACCGACAGGTGGGGCCCAGTGCCCCTGTGCCGCTGACAGAACGGGCCCACGGCCCAGAAACAAATAAAAATAAAAATAATAAATTAGTGAATTAATTAATTTAATTAATCCTGATTAGATTAATCTAATTAAGTAGTTAGAGTTAATTAATCAGTAATTAATTAGCTAAACCCTAATTAAACATAACAGAGTATGACAGGTGGGACCCACTGGTCCTGACGTCATGCTGACGTCAGCAAACACTGTTTCGGATAATGTTTAATTTAAATAATTAAATAAATTCCAGAAATTAATAAAAACTTTAGAAAATCATATAAAATAATCCGTAACTCAGATCGAAAAACTTTGTACGTGAAAATCGCTCAGAACGACGAGACGAATCCGAATACGCGGTCTGTTCGTCCGCCACACGTCCCTAACTATCCGAACGTGCAACCGTTCCCCTCCGGTCATCTGTCTGACAAATGTCCGAAACCGGGAAAACATTCCCGGATGGAATCCCCCTTCCTCGGTGACGTGCAACCATACGTTAGGACACACCCGACACTGCACATTGTCATGTGGTGCTTTGTGTTGCTCATGTTTGCTCTATATTTATACTGTTTCCTCCCCCTCTTCTCTCTCGATAGCCCCCGACCTCGACGTCGTCCCCGAGACCGACGCAGCTCCGGAGACCGAAGCCACCATTGATGACCTTGCCCTTGCCGCCGAGCAACCAGGCAAGCCCCCCCCCCCTTTGATCATCCCGATATCGCCCATTCTATTTTCTCATGCTTGCATTAGAATTGCTGCTGCTACTGCTTTACCTATTCTGATGCATAGCCTGTTTATTGTAAACTGCTGTTGATAATTACCTGCATACCCTAAACTGTTTAGTATAGGCTGGGTAGAGACCTATCAGTGACCCCACTTATCCCGACTGCCGCGCTGGATTGTCAGAAGTCCCGATCAACGGGATTGAAGACCAGGCCCCGACACCGCACATCACCCCCCTTAGTTGTAACGACACTGCAGCGTTACTATCGAGTGCCGAGGGTGATACCTCGTGTAGCACTTTTGATGTTAACTCTGTAGAGTAGCTATTCGGTCGTGGTCATCGAGGGTGATTCCTCCTTCACCACTTCCGATAACGACGCTGTCGTGCAACACATCAAGTGTGAACCCAGTGAGGGTGATTCCTCCGAGTTCACCTTGACGGAGACATCGAGTAGGAATCCAACAAGGGTGATACCTCAGATTCCCCTGATGTTATGGACACACGGATACTTGGACTTTACACTGTTACTTGGATAGGCGGGTCGACCCTGAGGGGTACCCGTGTGCGCCTGAGAGGCGAGTGTTGTGAAGACGGGTGCCTGTATGGTGCCCGAGTGATGAATACGAGGCACGGCCGGGCATTCTTAACCCTTGCAGCAAGTCCTCAAGACGGGGCGACGGGGTCACATCTTTCGTGAGTCTCTGCTCGTTACCGCAAGCCCTAGTCCATTAACGATTTGGATATTTGATCCGCGCAGGTCTCTGGCCTGATAGCACTAACCATCACGTGGGCATAGTATGGGCGTTCTGCATTGTAGCATTAGCCGAAAGCTTTGTCAGACGTCCAGTTCAGCATTGTGGCCGGGTCGGATCGTGCCGTTGGCGCTGGTATCCACCCTGCTCACAACGACCCGGAGGGCGAGGGGCGATGGCCAAGACCCCCTTGCGCTTAGGATGTAGACCGGCGGGGACCTCTCTGCTGAGCTGTAGGTAGGGTTGCGATGTGTCGTTTGGCCGAGGCCGGGCATGACCCAGGAAAGTGTGTCCGGCCGGAGTTAATCATGCGTGTTGGGTAAGTTGGTGCACCCCTGCAGGGAAGAAACTTCTATCGATAGCCGGTCCTACGGTAAAGGACACTCGGAGTTGTATCCCGATCGATACAGCTAGAACATGAGATGAGACCTGGATATAAGGCTCTGGGATTGCTTCTCACAGGGAGTCGAGAAGGGATCTCAGGACGAGGTTGATGACTGTATGGCTCTGGGATTGCTTTCTCGCAGGGAGTCGAGAAAGGATCTCTGGGTGAGGTTGAGACTTAAGGATACTACTACATTATATTGTACTGTGCTACTCTCTTCTATTGCTGCAAGACCTCTGAAGATGCTAGTCTTCGATAGGACTAGGCCTCCTCTCTATTCTGGCATTTCTGCAGCCCAGTCCACATATACAGCCTCTCATTGAAAATGTTGCATATGTAGTGTAGATCCTTGCTTGCTGAGTACTTCTGAGTACTCATGGTTGCTTTGTTTTCCTTTTCTCCCCATATCAGTTTGTCGTGACCAGATGACGGAGCCCCTGAGAAAGATGCCCCATCGATCGACTACTTCTACTACCCCGAGGATGGATACTGCTACGAGTTGACTGACGACCAGGAGTAGGATCGGAGGGTCCCAGGCAGGAGGCCTACGCCTTTCGATCGTAGTGTTTTATTTTGCCCCGCCTTTCTAAAGGCCTTTCTATTTCTGTTTCATATTTGTACTCAGATATCTGATGCTTCCGCTGACGCTTGTACGCAAGCTTATGTATTCGAGCCCTCGAGGCCCCTAGCTTGTAATATAAAGCTTGTATGACTTTATTTATGTTTTAGAGTTGTGTTGTGATATCTTCCCGTGAGTCCTTAGGCTTGATGGTGTGCATTTGCGTGTATGATTAGTGCATGATTGGGCCGGGGGCGTCACAAGATTTTTCTCAGGAAACTATCTTTCCTGC
This sequence comes from Thinopyrum elongatum, assembly GCA_011799875.1. NCBI lineage: Eukaryota > Viridiplantae > Streptophyta > Magnoliopsida > Poales > Poaceae > Thinopyrum > Thinopyrum elongatum. The sequence goes on from CM022298.1 coordinate 202,542,112, forward strand.
GGCGAAAAGAGGGGTGCAACCTCCTTACGAGGGATTCACAAGGCAACACGGCGCAGCCTACCCCCTGGCCACACCCTGTTGCCTTGTGGTGACCTCGGGCACCGTCTTGCGTTGATTCTTCTTCCCAAAGATCACATATATTCCAAAATTAATCTCTGTAAAAATTTATCGCGTTTGGACTTTGTTTGATATGGATTTTCTGCGAAACAAAAAACATGCGAAAAACAGGAACCGGCACTCGACACTCGGTCAATATGTTAGTCCCAAAAATAATATAAAATGTTGTCAAAAGCATATGAAAGTTGTAGAATATTGGCATGAAACAATAAAAAATTATAGATATGATGGAGACGTATCCGAGGGTAGGACAAAAGATGGCATGCAAGTTCCTATTATAAGCACGTATGACTATATACGTAATACATGCCTACATTATATTGATGAATTGGAGCTATTGTGTATCGCTCTAGGTTGTGACTGTTACATGATGAATGTCATCCAACACAAATATCCATCGCTGATCCAATGCCTACGCTTTTCTCGTATTGATCTTTGCTAAGTTACTACTGTTGTTGCTGCTGTTACAATCACTACAAAGCTGCTATTGTTGCTGTTACCATTACTATTGCTACTGTTACTATCAAATATATCAAACTACTATGCTACTAAACACTTTGTTGCAGATATTTAACTTGAAGATACCCTGAACAAGCCCCTCAAAGGATGATTTTCCATAGTGACAAGTGACAATAAATGCCAGCACGTAATATAATTGTTTCCTTACTAAATTCCACTTACTAAAGGCGCTTCACTCCTCGGCAACGGCGCTAGAAAAGAGTCTTGATAACCCACAAGTATAGGGGATCTATCATAGTCCTTTCGATAAGTAAGAGTGTCGAACCCAACGAGGAGCAGAAGGAAATGACAAGCGGTTTTCAGCAAGGTATTTTCTGCAAGCACTGAAATTATTGGTAATAGATAGTTTTGTGATAAGATAATTCGTAACGGGTAACAAGTAACAAGTGTAACAAAGGTGCAGCAAGGTGGCCCAATCCTTTTTATAGAAAATGATAATCCTGGACGAACTCTTATATAAAGCAAAGTGCTCCAGAGGACACATGGGAATTATTGTCAAGTTAGTTTTCATAATGCTCATATGATTCACGTTCGTTACTTTGATAATTTGATATGTGGGTGGACCGGTGCTTGGGTGTTGTCCTTACTTGGACAAGCCTCCCACTTATGATTAACCTCTCTATCAAGCATCCGCAACTACGAAAGAAGAAGTAAGATAAATCTAACCATAGCATGAAACATGTGGATCCAAATCAGCCCCTTACGAAGCAACGCATAAACTAGGGTTTAAGCTTCTGGCACTCTAGCAACCCAACATCTACTTATTACTTCCCAATGCCTTCCCCTAGGCCCAAATCATGGTGAAGTGCCATGTAGTCGACGTTCACATAACACCACTAGAGGAAAGATAACATACATCTCATCAAAAATATCAAACGAATACCAAATTCACATGATTACTTACAACAAGACTTCTCCCATGTCCTCAGGAACAAATGTAACTACTCACAAGGCATGTTCATGTTCAAGATCAGAGGGGTAGAAAATATCATTAAGGATCTGAACATATGATCTTCCACCAAATAAACCAACAAGCATCAACTACAAGGAGTAATCAACACTACTAGCAACCCACAGGTACCAATCTGAGGTTCTGAGGCAAAGATTGGTACAAGAGATGAACTAGAGTTTGGAGAGGAGATGGTGTTGATGGAGATTGACCCTCCCTCGATGAGAGGATCGTTGGTGATGACGATGGCTTCGATTTCCCCCTCCCGGAGGGAAGTTTTCCCGGCAGAATCGCTATGCCGGAGCTCTAGATTGCTCCTGCCCAGGTTCCGCCTCGAGACGGCGGTGCTTCGTCCCGAAAGCTCCCTTCTGATTTTTTTCAGGTCAAAACCCTCCATATAGCAGAAGATGGGCACCGGATGATGGCCAGGGGTCCCACAAGTTCTTCTTCTTCTTCTTTGCTTTGGGTGCAAATCCAAGCCCTTCCTTTGCCACAACTTCCTTTTGATTGCTCAAAAGGTCATTGAGGTTCTTCTCGCCTTGTATGCATGTCACAAGGCCTTTCTCAATTTGCTCTTTCAACTTGGTATTCTCCTCCACAAGATGCGCATGCTCACAACACGGGTTAGTAGCATGGGCATTATCAATTAAAACAAAAGGAGGGTAAGTGGCTATCTCCTTGGTGAGCTTTACTTGGAGTTGATCACGAGACTCCTTAAGAGAAGTATGAGCACTTTTCAAGGCCTTGTGAGCCTTGTCAAGTGTATCAAACTCTTCCTTGAGTCTATCATGACCAATCGCAAGTGCAACCTTCTCGGATTTGAGCACATGAGCAAGAACAAGAGCATGATCATGATCTTTCCTTAATTTAGCAAAGTCATTGTTGTGTGACTCCTCAAGAGCTAAACAAAGACCTCACCCTTCCTCAAGAGCAATGGAAATATCCGCTATCTCATCGGCATAGTCACGACTATGCCCCTCCATCTTAGAGATGGTTTCCTCATGAGACTCAGTGATATCATTGGCCTCACCAAGTTGTTCCAAGAGAGCAACAAAGTGCTTCTTGGTCTCACCTTTGAGCTTACCAGAGAACTTGTCAGTCTCATTCTCATCAACCTTTACCTCCTCATTATCATCCACACAATCCAACAAGCAAGGAGTAGTAGTGATGGTAGTTTTGATATTGGAGGTTACCTTGTTGATACCTTTGGCCATGAGGCACTTGGCAATGAGGTTCTCGTTGGGGGCGCCGAAGAGAGACACCTTGGTTGGGGAAGAGGTGGCAATGGCCACGGTTGCCGTTGCCATTTCTTCACCACTTGTATATTCATCATCATCATCGGAGATGTACTCTTCTTGCGCCACCAACCCCTTTTGTGGCACCTTCTTGGTGAAGTTGTTCTTATTGGGGAAGGACTTGGCCTTGTCTTTGCGGATGAGCTTGCCACCATTGTCTTACCTCTTCTCATACGGACAATCCACCACAAAGTGACTCACATTGCCACAATTATAGCATGTCCTCACATGTTGCTTGCCCTTTGAGCCACTTGAGTTGTTCTTGGAGAATTTGGGCCTTAAGTTTCTCTTGTTACCCCAAAATTTCCTTGACGCAAGAGCCATGTGCTCGTGGTAAGCATATTTCGTGTCCTTGGGGCAACTCTCTTCTTCTTCCTCCTCTTCTTCTTTTGGAATTGCCTTGGCCTTCAAAGCAAGGTTGGGTGTGACTTTCTTTGACCGTTGGACATGAGCTAGAGTGTTGTCGGTGGTCTTGTTCATGATTTTCATGGCAATAAACTCATCCAACACATCGCTTGAGGACGAGGTGTGGAAGTCCGGTCTTTGACGGATCACGGAGGACATGGCCTTGTTGAATGGCATTATGGCCTTAAGAAACTTGCGCTTGATCCAATTGTCATCAGTATCCTTGCTACCTTTATCTTGGAGAGAGACTGCAAGAGTTGTCAATCTCTGGTAGAGCTCACGAGGGTCCTCATTTTCATTCATCACAAACTCATCGGCCTCATCAAGTACTTCAAAGTTGGACCATTGAATGCTTGAGCTTCCCTTGTACAAAGAGACAATATGTTCCCAACAATCCTTAGCATGAGAGAAGGCCACAAGTGAGCTAAGTCTTTGGGAGGCACCGCGGATTGAAGGATGAACAAGGCGGAGTGATTGTATTGATTGTCCGCCTCTTCTCTTGGGGTGAGGTTGTTTAGATCATGCGGGTAGAAACCTTTCTCAATGATTCTCCAAAGGTTTGTTGAGCTATGATTCAAATGAGACTTGATATGAAAAACCCAATTAGAGAAATCATTCTTCACAAGCTTAGGAGGAGAACCAAGGTGGTTAATATGAGATGTAGGGACAAGTCCTCCATAGACCGAGTGAGGGGGCACCGCGACATGAGTCCCCGACCCATTCTTTCCTTGAGGCAACTTAGTCTTATCACTACTAGCCCCCTCCTTACCGGAGTTGGCATCTGACTACGAGATAGTGGGATTAACCACTTGCAACAGATCGGCAGAAAGTTTGAGACCATCAAGGAATTATTTAAACAAGGATTTGACCTCGATCATCATAGAAGATTTAAGTGAGGCAATTGGCTCATTTAAATCCTCTAGAGTGACCACGTTCACTCCCTCGGCCTCGGGTAAGTCTCCAACCCTATACCCGTCATCAACCATACTCTTCGAGCTGTAAAACCCTTAATAAAGAGATGAGGCTCTGGTACCAATTGAAAGGATCAATATGGTTGACTAGAGGAGGGTGAATAGGCAACTACCAATTTTTAGATTTTCTTAACAAATTAGGTTAAGCAACAAATAGGTTCTCTAGATATGCAACTATGTGAGCAAGCTATATGATGCTAGCAACAACAACACAAGCAAGCAACGCATACAACACAAGTAAAGCTTGCACAAAGTAAAGGTAAGAAGTAACCACAAGTGGAGCCGGTGAAGACGAGGATGTGTTACTGAAGTTCCTTCCCTTTGAGGGGAAGTACGTCTCCGTTGGAGCGGTCTGGAGGCACAATGCTCCCCAAGAATCCACTAGGGCCACCATATTCTCCTCGCACCCTCACACAATGCGAGATGCCGTGATTCCACTAGTGGTGCCCTTGAAGGCGGTAACCGAACCTTTACAAACAACGTTGGGGCTATCTCCACAACCGAATTGGAGGTTCCCAACACCACCACAAAGCTTCACCACAATGGAATGTGGCTCCAAGGTGACCTCAACCGTCTAGGGTGCTCAAACACCCAAGAGTAACAAGATCCGCAAGGGATTAGTGGGGGAATCAAATTTCTCTTGACGGAAGTGTAGATCTAGCCCTTCTCAACCAATCCCTAAAGAATCAACAAGTTTGATTGGCTAGGGAGAGAGATCGGGCAAAAATGAGCTTGAGAGCAACAATGGAGCTTGGGGGAGGAAGAGCTATGCCAACTAGAAGAAGGTGACTTCCTTTTATAGCGAGGAAAATAATCCAATCGTTATCCCTCCTCACCCCGTGCACAAGCGGTAGTATCGCACGGGCGAGCGGTACTTCCGCTGGCACGGAAGTTTCACCAGCTGCGTACAACTGAACAAGTCAGGGAGGTGGTAGTGTCACCGGAGCAGTACTATTGCTCCCACCAGCGGTACTTCCGCTTAGTGTTGAGAAACCAAAGAAACAACGGTAGTAGAGGAGGGTAGCGTGGTAGTGCCACACGGAGTGGTACTACCGCTAGCTACTGCTGCCCTACTTTCGCTCGAAGGACAGAGCAGTCCAGAAGGCAGAAAATAAGCGGTACTCCCAGCGATAGTTCCACCGGGGCGGTACTACCGCTTAACTCAGAGATGCCCAGTAAATCTGTGGTATTGGGGTGGTAGCCCGTGCTGTGGTACCACCGGAGCGGTAGTACCGCGTTGAACTACCGCCCTACTACCTCTCATTTACAGAGCATTGTAAATAGGTGGAAGTCCTAGTAGTACTGAACTGTAGCAGTACCGCTGGAGCGGTACTACCGTGCAGCATAGTGGTACTACCGCTTATGTGCCTCAAGAAGGCCCAAGCACAAGGGAGGACAAGCTCAATTGCCAGGAAAGAAAGAGGGTGCACAAAGACTATGTACATGTTGATTCCACCCAAACCTTTCCGAAGCGGACCCCCTCTTAATAGTACGGAGGTCCTACGACTCAAATCCACCAAAAAAGAAACATGAGAAAAACACCATCTTTGCAATAGTTCCATGGGGCACGAATCGTCTTGTGCCATATGATAGGTTCTCTGAAATTCTCAATGCAGACGATTAGTCTGCAAAAGTATTGTCATCAATCACCAAAACCACTAAGAGAGAAATATGCCCTAACAACGGCTAGCCATAGCTTGTGTTTGTATGGTTGTGGGGGAGTAAACTTTTCATTTTTGCATGGGAACCGCCGTTAATGTGTTTAGCATGGAAGATACTGAAATCCTTTGTCATGACGTTGACAGAAAAGCACACCACTCAAAATGTATTCATCTCGGTTTTAAGCTTTGAGCTCTGGCACCTCTGCAAATCTCTGCTTTCCTCTGTGAAGGGACTTTCTATTTAGTTTCATGTTATTTACTTTTATTGTTGAGTCATCACCTTCTCATTCAAAGCACCAATTTGGAGAGCGCCATTATCATTCTTACTTTAACATGCATTGAGTCTAGTTAATGTTGGATATGAGCATGACTGGATCTCTTCTACCCTGAATTACAATGTTTAGTCGCTGCTTGAACTTTGGAGGTGCTTGATACGTCTCCAACATATCTATAATTTTTTATTGTTCCATGCTGTTATAGTATCAATCTTAGATGTTTTATATTCATTTACTAGCAACTTTATCTCATTTTTTTGGGACAAACCTATTGACATAGTGCCCAGTGCTAGTTGTTGTTTTTTGCTTATTTTTTACTTCATAGAAAATCAATACCAAACGAAGTCCAAATGCCACGAAACTTTATGGAGACTTTTTTCTTGTGATAAAGGACCCTGGAAGCTTTTGGAGTACACGATAGGAGGGCCATGGGGCCCACTAGGCACCAGGGCACGCCAGAGGCCCCCATCGCACCCTGGTGGGTAGTGGAGCCCACAGGAACCGCCTTGACCGACTTCTGCCTCCATAAATACTCTAAAATCCCAGAAACCCTAGGGGAGTCGACGAAACACTTTTTCCACCATCGCAAGTTCCAGAACCAGGAGATCCAACCTAGAGGCCTTTTCCGGCAATCTGCCGGAGGGGGCAACGATCATGGAGGAGTTCTTCATCATCCTTGTTGCCCCTCCGATGATGCGTGAGTAGTTTACCATAGACCTATGGGTCCGTAGCTAGTAGCTGGATGGCTTCTTCTCTCTTTTTGATCTTCAATACAATGTTCTCCTCGATGTTCTTGGAGATCTATTTGATGTAACTCTTTTTTGTGGTGTGTTTGTTGGGATCCGATGAATTGTGGGTTTATGATCAGTTCTATCCATGAATATTAATTGAGTCTTTGCTAAACTCTTTTATGCATGATTGTTATAGCCTTGTATTTCTTCTCTGATTTATTGGTTTGGTTTGGCCAACCAGATTGATTTATCTTGCCATGGGAAGAGGTGCGTTGTGATGGGTTCGATCTTGCGGTGCTCAATCTCAGTGACAGAAAGAGACATGACATGCATGTATCGTTGCTATTAAGGGTAACAAGATGGGGTTTATTCATACGTGAGTTTATCTTGTCTACATCATTTCATCGTTCTTATTGCATTACTCTGTTTCTCCATGAACTTAATACACTAGATGCATGCTGGATAGCAGTCGATGTGTGGAGTAATAGTAGTAGATGCAGAATCGTTTCGGTCTACTAATCTTGGACATGATGCCTATATACATGATCATTGCCTTGGATATCATCATGATTATTCGCTTTTCTATCAATTGCCCAACAATAATTTGTTTACCCACCGTATGCAATTTTCTTGAGAGTTGCCTCTAGTAAAAACTATGGCCCTCGGGTCTATTTCCTATCGTATTAAAACCAAAAATACCTTGCTGCAATTTTTTCTTTCTTTATTTTATTTTGTGTTTTTGTTAGATCTATTTATCAAATCCTATATAATTTAATCTATCTCAATACCGTTGAGGGATTGACAACCCCTCTTATGCTTTGGGTTGCAAGTTTTTTTTTGTTTGTGTGCAGGTGCTGTTTACATAGTGTTTCTTGGTTCTCCTACTGGATTGATAACCTTGGTTTCATTATTGAGGGAAATACTTACCGTTGTTGTGCTGCATCATCCCTTCCTCTTCGGGGAAACAACGCAGATACAAGCAATCAGGAAGAATTTCTGGCGCCGTTGCCGGTGGGGCATCATCAACATCTATCAAGTATGTACGCATAAACTCTCATCTCCTTGCAATTTAGTTTATTTGCCATTTGCATCTTGTTTTCATCTCCCCCACTTCTATTTTTTTTTCAAAAATACAAAAATATTTTTTGTTTGCCTTTTGCTCGTTTTCTTGCTTTTTGCCTTCATGTGTGAATACAAGAAAACAGAAAATGAAAGCAAAAATTTAAGATGACTATGGATCCACTTAAAGTTTTCTACTTGGATCATCTTCGATCCATTTGTGCTCGTGCTAAAACCCCAACTAGTTTAGTTGAGGGAAAATCATTAGATGAGCATGATCAGTTTGTGCGTCACCGTTTGTCTCAAAAGGAGAGAGTCTTATGGAGACAAATAAATTGTTTGCTATGCTTGGAATCTATGTGAAATTTATGATTTTACTTGTTGCTCTAAGAACCCTAAAAAACACCTTCCCTACCTATGTGAGTTTAATGATAATGAAATCTTATCTTCTTATGCCAAGGGTGTTTATAGTTACTATGATATTGAACAAATTAAAGAATTTGTTGCTTTTAAGGGTGCTTAGGAAGTTGCTTCTTTGATTGAAAAGTATGATATTACTCTCTACAAATCTGAAAATTTTGACATACTTAAGTATTTCTATGAAAATTATGCATCTAATGCCCATGTTAAAGAATTTATTGAGAGAATGTCTGCTGCTTTGGAAGACAATAATGATATGCATGAATCTATATATGATTATGATTTTGTTGATTCAATTGAAATATCCCCTCTTGATGAATGTGATGCTTGCCATGCTTGTGGCCATGATGCCAATATTTTTGATGCTTATGGAGATGAACTTGCTATTGTTCCTTATGTTAAAAATGAAATTATTGCTATTGCACCCACACTTGATAGCTACTTGGATGAAAAGCATGATTGCAATGATGTTGCTATAAATTCTATGAATGATAATTGTGCTAATGATATGCAATGCTACAAGCTTGGGGATGAGGATTTTGTTATGTCCACTACTTATTGTAATGATCATGATTGGGGTGATTCTTCTTACGATCTAGAAAATTTATTTATGCCTTATGATGAATATGATATTGATATTAGTGTTTGTAATAATATTGAAAGTGGGTTTGGATGAGTGTCAACTTTAGGTAATGATGATCACACTACTTTGAAGAATGATTAATCTTATGATTTTTTTATAAATGTGGGTTTGGAGAGGTAATGACTTTAGTTGATGTTAATTCCACTATTTTGGAAAAGTGTCAACTTTGCATGCATATGGATCATGTAGAGAAAATTTTATTTGATAGCTATATTGTTGAATTTGATTATGATCCTACATGTAATTACTATGAGAGAGGAAAATATGGTTATGGGAATTTTCATGCTACTAATTTACCTCTCGTTATGTTGAGATTGTCAATGTTTTATTCTTCTTCCTTGCATATGCTAGATATTACTTGTCTTGATAATCTGTTTGCTTATGAAATGCCTATGCATAGGAAGTATTTTATACTTAAGTGTGTTTATCACATATTTTATGATGCTCCCTTTGTGCTTCAATTCTTATCTTTCATGTGAGCATCAATAAAATCTTATGCCTAGCTAGGGGCATAAAACAATATCGCTTGTTGGCAACCCAACGAATAAAATAAATTTTTCACTTTTTATTTCTGTTCTTGTGTGTTTACACAATTATGCTACTGTTATGATTGTGTTTTAGTGTTTTAATTAGTTTTTTTGCCAAGTAAAGCCTTTAGGATTATGTTGGATGATAGTTGATTTGATCCTGTTGAAAAACAGAAACATTTGCGCCCAGTTCTGGAGTTTTGTAAGTTCACAAATACGTGTTTTTGATCTGATTTTTTTACACAGGATTCATATATAAATTGCCCGCGTCATCCTAAGTTTTTAGAATTTTTAGAGTTACAGAAGTATGAGCAAAATTCGAGTCTTTATAGACTATTTTGTTTTTGATAGATTATGTTTCGTTGCATTGTGTGCTTATTTTGATGAATCTATGGATTGTATCGAGGGGTATAAGCCATGGTAAAGTTAGAATACAGTAGGTATAATGCAATAACAAAATTTGAATGGGTTTGCAACAGTACGTAAAGTAGAGAATGGTTTTCTTATATTAACGGATCTCACAAAGTTTTTGTTAAGTTTTGTGTGATTGAAGTTTTCAAGTCTTGGGTGAGATCATGATGGATGAAGGAATAAGGAGTGGAAAGAGCCTAACCTTGGGGATTCCCATGGCCCCCCAAGGTAATACTCAAGGATTACCAAGCAACTAAGCTTGGGGATGCCCTAGAAGGCATCGCCTCTTTCTTCTAACGACCATCCGTAATTTTATTTGGAGCAATATTTTTATTCATCACATATCATGAGTTTTGCTTGGAGCGTCTTGTATTATATGAGTCTTTGCTTATTTTGATTTTTATTTTGCTACAATCATATTTGCTGGACACACCTATTATTGGATTCAGGGCTCCGTAGACCCAAGAAAGGTTCGAACTCTGGGGTGCGTGCGAAGAACTCAATCTCCCCAGCCTGCCGACTCATTGATCTCACTGCCTAGGTTGATGAACAGGAAAGGAAAGGGACTTAGCAGTTTACCCAGGTTTGGGCCACCTTGTGGTGTAAAACCCTACTCCTGCTTTGTGGTGGATTGTCCTCAAGGTGGGCTGAGGATGAACTAGTACAGAGGGAGAACAACCTCAGGAGGAATGTTCTTGTGCTGGTGTGAGCTGGTGAGGATGATCTGGTTTTTTCTTCTATGGTGGTGGCCTAGCTATATTTATAGTGGCCTTGGTCCTCTTCCCCCAAAATGAAGGCGGGAAGGGATCCCACAACGGCCAAGTTTGAAGGGAGACAAGTAGTACATCTTATCCTGACGAAAGGTGGTCTTCGCCTGCAAAGTTCTGGTCGTGACGTTGTGGTGGGCTCGGCGATGACCTCCGTCCTGCCATCCTGGTCTTGTAGCATGGGAATGGAAACCTTTGGCTGATTCCTTGCGACTCTGCGTCTGCACTTGCTTCCTTAGCACCGAAGAGGAAACCTGCTGTACTGCGCCTGCTGGCGCCCGCCTGGCCTTGGTCGTCATGGCTTGCGTCATCTGAACCTCACGAGGTGGGGCTTGCATGGAAATCTCCGCTCCTCAAGAGCCGGCCTGGGGAAGCCGCTCCCTCCGGAGGTCTTGGTGTCATCCACCTCGTGAGGCTCGGCCCCTCGCGAGGGTCTTGTGTTGTTGATGCTAGAGAAGGGCCATACCAGGCCACTGATGAAGCCACGCTGTGGGCTGCAGGTAGGCAAGTCTGGGTACCCCGGTTCCCAGAACACCGACAATAGCCACCGGGCCCAAGGCGCACTCGGACTTGGCTTCGAGGCGAAGCCAAAGGGCAAGGGCGAAGCACCGCGGGCCCTAACCGCCTGCGGACCCGATCGACGCGTGGCGCTTGATGGGACGTGGGCGTCTCAGCTTCCCACGCTACCTCGGCAACCGTCCGACTTGACAATAACCTGCTGCATGATAAAAAGATCATCATTACCGGAGATCGTGGAGGCCGGCAGTTGGCTTCCCTCTGGCTATAAATGGGAGGAGGGGCAGAGCCTCCTGCTCATCTCCGTCTTCCCGATGCTTGCTTCTTCTTCTTCCCTCTTGGCTCACCGTCTTGTCGAAGCACCATGGCACCGGGGAGGAGGTTTTTCACGGCGGAGAAAGGGAAGGCCCCCAAGGAGGGGCCCGACTTGCCGCCACCCAAGAGAGGCCGTGGGAGACCTCGAAAGCATGCAGCGACTCCGGCGGTGGCCCCTCGAGGGCGCGGGCGCGCTCCTCCGACAGCCGGCGCTGCCTCCGGCGGCCGCGGTGGAGCTTCTTCCCACGGCAAGGGCTGCCGTGGTCGGTGCGGCTTCGGCGATAAGGGGAGGCGCGCGATGGTCGTCCCGCCGCCACGACCGTGCTGCCACTCAGCCGACGCGCTCCCGGAGTTCATCGTGTGGTCGGAGAGGCCTGCAGGCATCTGGTTCCAGCTGTCGCGCTCCTTTGCGAGCACGCTGCCGGCCGGAGGGCCTGATGGCCTTAGGCTGCAAGCCGATGGTTGCTGCAGCAAGGCCTCCTGGGTGGATGTCGAGGTCACCGCCACCGGCAACGTGTTCCTGAACCGCGGGTGGCGGCCGTTCGCCCGCGCACGCGGCCTGCATGGGAGGTGCACCCTCCACTTTAGGTACGACGGCGCCGCGACCCTCTACGTCAGGGTCTTCGGGGAAAGCGACCGGCGCCTGGGGTGCTGCCCGGAGAGCGATAGCGACGACGAAGATGATGGCGATGGCGCCATTGCTGGCGGTGAGCTTGCCCTTGGCGATGGCCGCGCCGGCTCCAGCTGTGGGGGCTCCTCTTTCGGGCAGAGTACGAGCGACGACGACTGCAACGAGCCGCCACGCCACCGGGCTCGGACCGGGGAGGGCGACGAGCCGCATCGCCGGCGCGCCCTGGTGAAACAGGAGGAAGACTCCGACTGAGCTTGGGTGTTGCCGGGACCGAGCCTCAGGAGTCACCGTAGTCGTGCAGCTTGCTTTTGTTTCTTTTTTCCTCCTGCATTGAAAGAAGTAGAGGGCCCTGTTGGGGCGTGTAATGAACCCTGGCGCTTGCGCTGTTATGCTATGCTCGTTGTTTTCATATCATGTTGTGATGTCCATGTTTCTACTAGGTGCGTTCAGGGTAACTTAGCTTGATGTGCTCGTGGTAGACTTCCATGTCGCGAGGGCATGCCCTTCCAGGGGCATCTTCCCAGGGCTTCCTTCTTGAAAACTCGGGGGTCGTTGAGTCCTCGGGAGTCGCTGAGCCTCGGGGGGCGTCGTGTAGCTGCAGGGTTAGAAAACCTCATGAAGCATCTCGTCCTACCTCGCGCAAACCCCTGAGCACGGGTTGGTTGTAGCCAGCACATCGCGTCGCGATGCCCGGAGGCATGGACTTAAGATGGTGCGCATGCCCGTGAGCTCGTTCGAGGGCGTCACACAAGGATTAAGGCGCCGAAGCTGGGGCAGCAAGGTTTTGGCGAGGTGTGGTCACGGGCGAGCCCGGGCGCACACACACTGTACCTAGCCCCCTCGCGCGGGGCGCGCGAGGAGGAGCGATGGGAAACTGCCGATCTTCCTGGGACAAGGTTGGAGAGGCGAACACTATCAAGAGAGAAGAAGAGAGAAACTTACCAACTCTTGCAAACGAAAGACGTGAAAGCTCCAAATTTCACTCAAGAAGTCGAAAACCAGCTACAGAAAGCAAGCAAAAGAAAGGCCGCGTCTGGCACCTAGACTAGTCTTCTTGTCTTCCCACCAGCGCAGAGCACGGGGCCTCCACTAGGACGTGGGTGGGAGCCCCCATGAGGCCCAGGGGCGGCGCTCAGGAGACTCCGGGGCGTGTACAGCCCCAACTCATTATTACGTGAGAGTGTCACGAGCGGAGATCTTCACGGGCGCATGGCCTTGGTCATGGGCGAGTTGAGGAACACTCCCCACCCCCTGGGCAGGAACCCCTCTCCGCGCATCCCCCGGCCATCGTTGGGGCATCCGGAAACCAGGACAGGACCAAGGGGCAAGGGGCCACGCGAGTGGTGGCAAGGGGGCTGCGGGCCTCCTTCGGGGGAGAGGGCTCGCCGGCGCCTTCCCCAGGAGAAGACCCGCTTCTGGCTTGCACACACCGGGGTGGGGTGGCGCCACTCGTAGTCTGACTTCGGAGGTTCCTGCGAGTTAGTCGAGGGAAGAGAACATAGCACATAGACGCGCCTGCTGTCCTGCCGTTGATCTTTCCGCAAGAAGACGAAGGCACTGAGGATCCGGTGAGGTGACGTGCACGGAGCGGGCCGCGAGCCAGAGCTCAATCTCTCAGGTTTATTAGAGCTACAGGGATAGACCCGAGCACAGGCGTCGTGCCAGCAGCCCCCGTTGCGGGGTGAGCAAAAGGCAGGTTAGCAACGCACGGAGGTCGCGAGGGGCGACTCCATAAATAACGAGATAGCAGAGGTAATGTCGATAACCATAATAGCACAGGTGAGCATACTGGTCCGGGGTACATGAAATAAAATGGTGCGACTGCGGGCCTGGCCCTGGTAGCTTGAGGATAATGCAGCCCGAGGGGCGCCCCCAATTGAACAAACCAAAAAGTGTCACCTGGCACCGTTGCTGAAGAAGTGTTGGAGTAGCTAAAGACGTGCGCTGCAGAAGTTGTTCCTCACGAGCCGTCCAGGTCTTGAGCCTCGTAAGGCCCCGGGGGCCCGGGGGGCTCGCGAGGATCCAGCGCCTCCTCCGATAGGATTGCCTGGTGCTTGGCCTCGTGAGCCGACAGGATGCTTCGCATGTAGCGCTGGTGCGTGGCAGCCCTGTTCAGCAGACCGAAAGGCATGCGAACATAGCTGTGAGGGGGGCCCTCGCACCGGCCACACGGGACGACCAGTAGAGCTCCTGAGACGCGGCCCGGTTGAGCCCTGGGATGTTGATGCAGACGTGCAGCCCGCTGCCCTCGTCAGGGGAGGGAGCTGCGCCTGCTGGTGCGGGGCGACGCTCGCCTCGCATGGCCCTCGCCTCCTGAAGATCCTCGATCACCTTGGTGATGAACTCCTGAGCGCCTGGCGCCTCGCGCCCTGCGCTCTTCTCGTGGAAACGCGCGTTGAAGCACGCCTCCACATTGTGCCCGAACGCCTCCCTCGTGACGCTGGCCAGGTCTGAGGCCCTCCAGAGGAGAGCCCCCGAGCCCAGCCTGAGAGGGGCGTCGGGCACGCCTTCCTATGCGAGAAGGGAAGGCGCCCCGTCAGTGGGTGCAGGTCCTGAGGCACGGTCGTCGGGCGCCCCATCCTCCTGGGGTCCCGGGCAGAGCAGCAGCTTCTTCTTCTTGGGAACGGCCTCGGGAGGGTAGGCAGCGCCCTCATCATCTGGGTTCTCGACCACTACAGCCTGGTTGGCATGCTCGAGGGAGCACACCGCATCCTTCTCGTCGCAGGCGACCGTGATGATGCCGCCGCTCCCTGGCATCTTGAGGACATTGTAGCCATGGTGAGTGGCGGCCATGAACTTGGCCAGGGCTGGATACCCGAGGATGGCGTTGTACGGGAGGCTGATGTGGGCGACATCGAAGTCGATGAGCTCAGTGCGGTAGTTGTCGCGCTTGCCGAAGGTGACAGGGAGGTGGATCTGCCCTATCGGTGTGGTGGAGCCGTCGGTCACTCCTGAGAACGGCTTGGTAGGCTGAAGCTGGTCGTACGGCACCTGGAGTCTATCGAACGTCTCAACAGAGAGGACATTGAGTCCCGCACCGCCATCAATGAGTGTCTTGGTGACAAGGACGTTGCTGATGGTAGGCGAGCAGAGCATTGGGAGCGCGCCGGCAGCGCCCGCGCACTTGAGCTGGTTAGTAGAGTCGAAGGTGATGTCGTACTTGGACCACCTGAGCGTACGCGTCGCCTCGAGCTTGGGGAGGGCCGCGTTCACCTCACGAGCGAACTGCTTGAAGATGCGATGAGAGGCGGGAGCCTGAGCGTCGCCCAGGATGCAAGCCACGGCACGAGGCTCTTGGAAGCCCCCAACCCCATCATCTTGGTGGTGGTCATCATTCCTCCTTGGCGGCGGCGGCAGCGGAGGAAGGCCAGCGTTGCCTTGAGGGCGGTCCTCACGAGGCTGATCCCTCCAGGGGCCCTCGCGAGGCTGGCCCTGCCAGCGATCCTCACGGGGCTGGTCGCTCCAGTCCTGGCAGGGGTCGCGGTTGTCCCAGCGTCCGCCACCTCGGCCTCCACCATGGCCGTAGCCGCGGTCATTGCACTCAGGGCGACGGCCAAGGCGCCCGTCCCAGATGGCCCTGAGCTCTTGGCAGTCGTTGGTGTTGTGGCTGTGCACGTTGTGGAAGACGCATAATGGACGGCTACCCTTGGAGGACTCTGGGTAGTTGCAGCCGCGCTTCATCTCAGGTTCAGCCGCGAGCACAGTTGGCCCCTTGCGCTTCACGTCCTTGGCCTTGGCCTTCTTGTCTTCTGGGTCAGCTTCTGGGAGCTCGAGGAGGGTGAGGCGACCTTCCTCGGCCCTCATGCATCTGGCTGCCATGTTAAACATTTCTAGAGCCAAGCACAGGTCCTCGTGCATGGCGAGCTCTTCCTTCATCTTGACATCCCGGACGCCATCAGTGAACGCGGAAATGATGGCCTCGTCCGTTACCTTGGGAATCTTGAGGCGAATGTTGGTGAAGCGCTGGATGTATTTGTGCAAGGTCTCCCCAGGCTGTTGCTTGACGCGCCGCAGGTCGCCTACAGCTGGAGCGCGCTCTCGAGTGCCCTAGAAGTTGGCGATGAAGCGCTCCCGCATCTCATCCCATGAGGAGATCGATACAGCGGGGAGGTTCAGGAGCCATGAGCGTGCGCCGTCCTTGAGGGCCATGGGAAACCAGTTCGCCATAACCTTCTCGTCACTGTTGGCCGCCTTGATGCTCAGCTTGTAGAGCTGGAGGAACTCTGCAGGGTCAGGGGTGCCGTCGTAGAGTGGAGGCAGGTCTGGCTTGAACTTCCCTGGCCAGACGACGCTACGCAGCTCCAGGGTGAACGCACGGTAGCCTGCCGCACCCACGGGAACCCGTCGTAGAGGGGGAGCCTGGACTTGGCGCTCGCGCACCGCTGCCTCAGGCAGCACACGGTCTTGACGTGGCGGCGCTGGGAGCGCGCGCTCCTCTCCTTGGGGATGCTGCACCACTTGGCAGCTTTCTTCGTCGTGCACCGGCGCCCTGCGCGGCGGGTCGCGCTGAGGAGCCTCACGCCTTGGCTCGAGGGCAACTTCTTGCCTGGGAGGTGGAGGAGGCGCACCGTGGGCCACGTCGCCCGCAAGAGGTGGCTAGGGAGGCAGCGAGCGTGATGGAGCAGGGGTCTCTCCGGCGGCGCTGACGAGCTCGGCGATGCGGTCCAGCCAGTCTTCGTAGAGGTCATCGGTCGGGCAATAGCGCAGAAGCTCGCGCGCCATGAGCAACACGGCCTTGTTCTCTGGGCTGCGACGGGCATGGGAGGACGAAGCAGCAGCCGGAGTCAGTGACGGGGTGGTGGTGCACCCATCGTGCCGTATAGAGGGATGCAGCAACGAAGCCTGCTGCTCGTGGGCTGCATGGCCGGTGGCAGTGTGTGCCATAGGCGATGGGGAATGACGAGGGGCACTGTTACCCGCAGGTGTAGTCTGGGCGACACGGGCGGCGAGAGCAGCCCGCCGCTCAGCGGGAACTCGATGAGCGTCAGCCATGGGAACGGTGGAACGGCGGCGAATCGGTCGGCGGAAGAGAGGCTCCGACGCACACCTACCTGGTGCGCCAAATGTCGGATTCAGGGCTCCGCAGACCCAAGAAAGGTTCGAACTCTGGGGTGCGTGTGAAGAACTCAATCTCCCCAGCCTGCCGACTCGTCGATCTCACCGCCTAGCTCGATGAACAGGAAAGGAAAGGGACTCAGCAGTTTACCCAGGTTCGGGCCACCTTGCGGTGTAAAACCCTACTCTGCTTTGTGGTGGATTAGCCTCGAGGTGGGCTGAGGATGAACTAGAACAGAGGGAGAACAACCTCAGGAGGAGTGTTCTTGTGCTGGTGAGGATGATCTGGTTTTTTCTTCTATGGTGGTGGCCTAGCTATATTTATAGTGGCCTCGGTCCTCTTCCCCCAAAATGAAGGCGGGAAGGGATCCCACAACGGCCAAGTTTGAAGGGAGACAAGTAGTACATCTTATCCTGATGAAAGGTGGTCTTCGCCTGCAAAGCTTCTGGTCGCGACGTCGTGGTGGGCTCGGTGATGACCTCCGTCCTGCCGTCCTGGCCTTGTAGCACGGGAATGGAAACCTTTGGCTGATTCCTTAGGACTCTGCGTTTGCGCTTGCTTCCTTAGCACCGAAGAGGAAACCTACTGTACGGCACCTGCTGGCGCCCACCTGGCCTTGGTCATCATGGCTTGCGTCATCTGAACCTCACGAGGTGGGGCTTGCATGGAAATCTCCGCTCCTCAAGAGCCGGCCTGGGGAAGCCGCTCCCTCCATCGGTCTTAGTGTCGTCCGCCTCGCGAGGCTCGGCCCCTCGCGAGGGACTTGTGTTGTTGATGCTGGAGAAGGGCCATACCAGGCCGCTGATGAAGCCACGCTGTGGGCCACAGGCAGGCAAGTTTGGGTACCCCGGTTCCCCGAACGTCGACACCTATTTGAGAGATCCATATTGATGCTATGGTTTGTTAGAATTGCTCTATGTGCTTCACTTAAATTTTTTGAGCTATGGAATTGCTCTAGTACTTCACTTATATATTTTTTAGCATGGTGGTGGTTTAACTTTTGAATAAATACTCTCATGCTTCACTTAGATCATTTTGAGAGTTAGTAAACTTTTGAAGAAAACCTCTCATGCTTCACTTATATTATTTTGAGAGATGAAAGTTTTGAAGAAATATTTATGCTCTTGTTCTTCACTTAAATTTGTTTGAGAGGTTGTTAGTAACAATGGTAATATATGAAATTAGTCCCAAAGTGATAGATATTCAAGAGGGATATAATAAAAACTTTCATGAAGATCATTGGATATTAAAGCTTGATTCCTTGTAATAGTTTTGAGATATGGAGATAGTAATATGGGAGTCATGTTGGTGAGTAATTATGCTTTAGTAAGAATATTGGTGTTAAGGTTTGTGATTCCCTATGCAAGCACGAAAGTCAATAGTTATGCAATGAAGATACATCCTACTTGTGGTGCATTATTCGGTGTTAGTTATGTTCAATGCTCGTTTATGATCGTTTTTGTTTTTTGGTTGGTTGCTTCTCGATCTATTTGCTAGCCTTTCCTTGTACTAAGTGGGAATACTGCTTTTGCATCCAAATCCTAAACCAAGCTGTGCCAAATGAGTCCACCATACCTACCTATATGCGGTATTTCCATGCCGTTCCAAGTAAATTTGTATGGGCCAACTCTAATTTTCAAAATGAATTTCCTTTTTGTGTGCCCGTACCGCTCATGAAGCGGTAGGGGGTGGCCAATATTTTCCATTCTAGGTAGGTTATTCTCAAGATGAGTGTTTATTAACTTGTCATTGCACGAGAGTGTGGTAGGTAATAGGGATGCCCAGTCCCGAAATGCAAAAAAAAAAATACTATGATAAAATATTCCTTGGAAAGTGTTGGTATGGAAGGTACCCGTGGATACGGCTAGCCATGCATTGTGAAAGAATAGTGGAAAGGAAATAAACTTTATTTTATGTTTGGGAACCACCTATGATTTATCTAGCATGGAAGATATTGGGAATTCTTGGTTGTTTTCGTTGACGGGAAAAGCATGCCTCTCAAAACAATTTTATCTCTCAATAGCTATGAGCTCTGGCACCTCTACAAATCTCTGCTTCCCTCTGCGAAGGGCCTATCTATTTACTTTTATGCAATTTTTATTTTTTGTGTCTCCATCTTCTCTTATAAAGCACCAACTAGGGAACACTATTATCATACTTGTGCATTGGATATAGCTAATATTTGAGTGTGTTTCATGAATGGATCAATGATTGAGCATGATGGGCTAGGGATAGCTTTCTTTAGTGTTGATATTTTGAAAGAATTGGTTGCTTGTTGATATGCTTGAGTATTGATGTCTTCATGTAAATTATAGACTATTGCTTTGAATCATCTAAAGTCCAAATGTCCATGCTACAAAAGAAAAGAATATGTGATGAATATGATAGGCAGCATTCCACATCAAAATTCTGTTTTTATCATTTACCTACTCGAGGACGAGCAGGAATTAAGCTTGGGGATGCTGATACGTCTCCAACGCATCTATAATTTTTTATTGTTCCATGCTGTTATAATATCAATCTTGGATGTTTTATATTCATTTACTAGCAAATTTATATAATTTTTTGGGACTAACCTATTGACATTGTGCCTAGTGCCAGTTGCTATTTTTTGCTTGTTTATTACTTTGCAGAAAATCAATACCAAACGAAGTCTAAATGCCATGAAACTTTTTGGAGATTTTTTTCTCATGATAAAGGACCCTGGAAGCTTCTGGAGTACACGAGAGAAGGGTCGTGGGGCCCACTTGGCACCAGGGCATGCCAGAGGCCCCTGGTGCGCCCTGGTGGGTAGTGGAGCCCATGGGAACCGCCTTGACCTACTTCCGCCTGTATAAATACTTTAAAATCCCAGAAACCCTAGGGGAGTCGACGAAACAGTTTTTCCACCGCCACAAGTTCCAGAACCACGAGATCCAATCTAGAGGCCTTTTCTGGCACTCTACCGGAGGGGGCAACGATCACGGAGGGGTTCTTCATCATCCTTGTTGCCCCTCCGATGATGCGTGAGTAGTTTACGACAGACCTACGGGTCCATAGCTAGTAGCTAGATGGCTTCTTCTCTCTTTTGGATCTTCAATACAATGTTCTCCTCGATGTTCTTGGAGATCTATTTGATGTAACTCTTTTTTGCGGTGTGTTTGATGGGATCCGGTGAATTGCGGGTTTATGATCAGTTCTATCCATGAATATTAATTGAGTCTTTGCTGGACTCTTTTATGCACGATTGTTATAGACTCGTATTTCTTCTCCGATTTATTGGTTTGGTTTGGCCAACTAGATTGATTTATCTTGCCATGGGAAGAGGTGCTTTGTGATGGGTTCGATATTACGGTGCTCAATCTCAGTAACAGCAAGAGACATGGCATGCATGTATCATTGCTATTAAGGGTAAGAAGATCGGGTTTATTCATACGTGAGTTTATCTTGTCTACATCATGTCATCGTTCTTATTGCATTACTCCGTTTCTCCTTGAACTTAATACACTAGATGCATGCTGGATAGCGGTCGATGTGTGGAGTAATAGTAGTAGATGCAGAATCGTTTCGGTCTACTAATCTTGGACGTGATGCCTATATACATGATCATTGCCTTGGATATCGTCATGATTATTCGCTTTTCTATCAGTTGCCCAACAGTAATTTGTTTACCCACCATATGCTATTTTATTGAGAGAAGCCTCTAGTGAAAACTACGGCCCCAGTGTCTACTTCCTATCATATTAAAACAAAAAATACCTTGCTGCAATTTTTTCTTTATTTATTTTATTTTGTGTTTTTGTTATCTATTTATCAAATCCTATACAATTTAATATATCTCAATAACGTTGAGGGATTGACAACCCCTCTTACGCGTTGGGCTGCAAGTTTTTGTTGTTTGTGTGCAGGTGTTGTTTACATAGTGTTGCTTGGTTCTCCTACTGGATAGATAACCTTGGTTTCATTACTGAGGGAAATACTTACCATTTCTGTGCTGCATCAACCCTTCCTCTTCGGGGAAATACCAACGTAGATACAAGCAATCAGTGCTTTGCATTTATATTTTGCAGTCTTAGAAAGGGCCAGCGAGATACCATGTTATCATATTACATCATGATTGTTTTGACAAATTGTTGGCATCCGAGGTATATTATTATTGCTTGCTAGTTGATTATGTTATTGTCATGAGTAAATGTGAGACCTAAGTGTTATCATTCATATGGTTAGTGCATAATCTTTGTTGAAAACTTGAATACTAGTTAAGCATATATACAGCAACAGAACAAAAGAGTTTGTATAAGTTTTTCTTTGTCACTTTCAGTTTATTGATTAAATTGCTTGAGGACAAGCAATGAGTTAAGCTTGGGGGAGTTGATATGTCTCCATCGTATCTACTTTTCCAAACACTTTTGCTCTTGTTTTGGACTTTAATTTGCATGATTTGAATGAAACTAACCCGGACTGATGTTGTTTTCAGCAGAACTACCATGGTATTGTTTTTGTGCAGAAATAAAAGTTCTCAGATTGAGCTGAACATTTACGAAGATTTTTTTTGGAATATATAAAAAATACTGGTGAAAAGATCTATGATGAGTCCAATTTATGTGATGTTTTTACTAAGTATTTTTTGCCTACATGGTAGGCTTTGTGGAATTTTACCGCGTTCGTGCACTTCTTTTTGTTGATAATCCCTCAGGCAACGTCTTTTGGATCAATTATCATTTAATGAACAAAATCCTCAGAAATGGTGGTGGAATCACGTATTTAAGGTGATGATCACTTTCCATAAAAGAACCAAGCAAGAAGGCCAAAGGATTGGACGTCGTCGCGCTTTCAACACAAAAGATGGTGTTCCATACGACCGCAAGCACCTATATGAGCGGTTGTATGGCTCGCCGCCGCTACCGCTAGATCAAGTATTTTCACACCATCGAATCGAATCATGAATCAGACACCCAAAGACACCAGAAAGTCATCCAGGAGACAGAACCCTAGCCTCCGGAGTTCATCCGGAGGAGGGATTGGCAAGGAGAAGGAGGGGATCCTTCTCACCACGGAGTAGGGCAATGTCATGACCACCGTCATCATCACCCACTTCATCATCATCATCATCCACATCCTTATCATCTGCAACATCAAGAACCCTAGTGGGTCCTTCGGTGTATCATTTGAATCTCTCATCCATATATTCCATTACCATTGTCAAGATGTTCGTTTCCCTCATGTGTGAGTAGACCCCAAGTTCTCAGGGATATGGATGAACCTTGGTATGTGTAGGATCTAAATTTTTTATTGTGGTTATGAGATCCTCTATTGAATGCTTAGTTTAATAACTTCGTGAATGTTGTGAAGGGGCCCCACTCAGCATTTGTGCCTTATGGCCACGAAGTATATCACTGTCGTTGTAAAGGTTTAGGACGTGGGGGTAAATTGAGGTGACAGTAAAAGCCTGCCACTCCTAGTCTTTGTAATTGACCAGGGAATTATGGAGAACCCTTAGAGGGGCCACGTCCATGGGGAAACCCTTAATTATCATGAGTTGTAACCCTCTGGGGGGAGACTATGATGGTCGCGTGGGTTGATGACCCACAAGTATAGGGGATCAATCGTAGTCCTTTCGATAAGTAAGAGTGTCAAACCCAACAACGAGCAGAAGGAAATGACAAGCAGTTTTCAGCAAGGTAATTGCTGGAAGTACTGAAATTGTTGGTAACAGGTAGTTTGATAGCAAGATAATTTGTAACAAGTGACAAGTAGCAATACTAACAATAGGTGCAGCAAGGTAGCCCAAACCTTTTTGTAGCAAAGGGCAGGCCAAAACAATCTCTTATAGTAAGCAAAGCGTTCTCGAGGACACATGGGAATTTCATCTAGTCACTTTCATCATTTTGGTTTGATTCGCGTTCGCTACTTTGATAATTTGATATGTGGGTGGACCGGTGCTTGGGTGCTGTTCTTGCTTGAAGAAGCCTCCCACTTATGATTAACCCCTCTCTCAAGCATTCGCAACTACGAAAGAAGAATTAAGATAAAATCTAACCATAACATTAAACATATGGATCCAAATCAGCCCCTTACGGAATAGCGCATAAACTAGGGTTTAAGTTTCTGTCACTCTAGCAACCCATCATCTAATAACTACTCCACAATGCATTCCCTTAGGCCCAAAGATGGTGAAGTGTCATATAGCCGACGTTCACATAACACCACTAAGGGAATCACAACATACATATCATCAAAATATCGAAGGAATATCAAATTCACATGATTACTTGCAACATGACTTCTCCCGTGTCCTCAAGAACAAAAGTGACTACTCACAAATCATATTCATGCTCAAGATTAGAGGAGTAATAAATATCATAATTGATCTGAACACATAATCTTCCACCAAATAAACCATCTAGCATCAACTACAAGATGTAATCAACACTACTAGTCACCCACAGGTACCAATCTAAGGTTTTGATACAAAGATTGAACAAAAGAGATAAACTAGGGTTTCAGATGAGATGGTGTTGTTGAACATGTTGATGAAGATTGGCCTCACCAAGATGAGAGGGTTGTTGGTGATGACGATGGCTTCGATTTCCCCCTCCCGGAGGAAAGTTCCCCTGGCAGAATCGCTCCGCCGGAGGGCAAAAGTGCTCCTGCTCAAGTTCTGCCTCGAGGCGGCGGCACTCCGTCTCGAAAGTCCTCTCCTTATTTTTTCTAGGTCAAAAGACCTTATGTACCAAAAGATGGGCTCGAGAGGTGGGCCAGGGAGCCTACTACCCACCAGGGCGCACCTGGGGGGGGGGGGGGTAGGCGCGCCCTGGTGCCTAGTGGGCACCTGGGTGGCCTCCTCCGGTATTTATTTTCTGCAGTATTTTTTATATATTCCAAAATATTCTCCGTAAAATTTCAGCTCATTTGGAGATGTGCAGAATAGGTATCTCTGCTGTAGCTTTTTCAGGTCCAGAATTCCAGCTGCCGGTATTCTCCCTCTTTGTGTAAACCTTGCATATTATGAGAGAAAAGGCATTAGAATTACTCCACAAAGTGTTATATTGAATAAAAACACTATAAATAACAGTATGAAAACATGATGCAAAATGGACGTATCAACTCCCCCAAGCTTAGACCTCGCTTGTCCTCAAGCGAAAGCCGATATCGAAAATCATGTCCACGTGTTTAGAGAGAGAGAGAGGTGTCGATAAAAACAAAATATGGACATAGTAGCATCATTCTTATTATTATAACAGCAATAGACTTTATCATAAGACTTCTCATGAGCAAGTAACAATTCATCACAACATTGAAGTATAAAGCATAAACTTTCTTGAAAACTAACAAACTATGTTCTCAGTCTACTTTGCAATTGCAATTCATCATATTTTCAGGAAGGGTCTCGTATCGGAGCCTTTTGGAAAGTCCACATACTCAACCATCATTTAATCTTCTATGATTGCTAACACTCACAACATATATATGGAGCAAAAAGTTTCAGCCGGACACATAGGAAGATAGGGGCTTATAGTTTCACCTCCCAACTTATTCACCTCAAGGTTATGTCAACAATAATAACTCATGATCACTCATATCCAACTGGATATATGTGCCTAGATCTTTCCCCACCACATGGTGCTTGCAAAAGAGAAAATAAAAAGGAATAGAGGAGAACATTTTGACTCTTGCATAAAAAGTAAATACATAAAATTACAAGATAGGCCCTTCGCAGAGGGAAACAGAGGTTGTCATGCGTTTTTTGGTTTTGTCTGCACAATCTCTTAATGCAAAAGAACGTCACGTTATATTGCCCCTTATGATAGCAACCATTATTATGCAGTCTGTCGCTTTTATTACTTTGCCATCACAAGTTTGTACAACGCTTATTTTCCTTTACACTAAAAGATCAAACATATTTAGAAGCAATTTTTATTGCCTTATGCACCGATGACAACTTACTTGAAGGATCTTACTCAATCCATAGGTAGGTATGGTGGACTCTCAAAACATGAATTTGGGTTTAAGGTTTTTGGATGCACAAGTAGTATCTCTACTTAGTGCGGATTTTTGGCTAGCAAAGATATTGGGCAAGCACCACATGTTGGAGGATCTATGACAATATAACTTCTATGTGAATAAGAACAAACATAAATCATTATGTTGTCTTCCTTGTCCAACGTCAATGATTTGGCATAAGACATTTAATGGGGGCTCACAATCAAAAAAGATGTCCAAGATGGTATATTTGCATGTGAACTTCTCTTCCCTTATTAATTCTTTCATGAATTGCATCATTGACTAATGCTATGTTTGTCAACTTCCAATAAATTTTACCACTTATACTTTTCCTTATGTGATGTCATTACATACCATAAGATTAGCATATGATCTTTTTCATTATTTCCTTTATTTTGATTGAAACATAAAAGTAAAGAAACAAAAACTGAAACTAATCTTTATTACATAACTCTCACTCGATTACATAGATAGATAGATCACGAAACTAGCACTCAAAAATAGATCACACTAAACTTTTATTCAACTAAATCATGAAATAACTAAGGGTCGAACTAAAAACTGGTGAAGATAATAAAAGTGATGGTGATATGATACCGGGGCATCTCCCCCAAGCTTGGCACAAGCCAAGGGGAGTGCCCATACCTATGTGCTCAAGTCTCCTTCTTTGGTGATGATGGTGATGGTGGAGTGGCATTCTTCTTCTCCAGCTTGCATTTGAGGCTAAAATTTTCCTCCCTTAAATCATCGTGCTCTTGCCCGAGCTTTAATATCCTTTTGCATAATGCCACCTTGCTCTCCTGCAGAAAACGAGATGAGATAAATTGGATCTTAGATTTGTTTGCTCTGTTCGGGAGGCTTGACTTCTTGAATTCCATGTGCATATCTCCAGATTGAGGTAGTGGGACTTTATCCTCATCTGAGCTGTCATCCCTTGTTTCCTCCCCGTCGGTTTCTTCCTCCTCTTCGGTTGACCATAGGTAGGGATAAATCTCCCCAAAGATCTTTCGATCTGCAACATAGTGGGAGACATAGCTCTCTCCATCTGAATCTTGAGATGACATATTTTCAGATCTGCTAGAAAATAGCACGAAACAAGAACAGAGGATTTTTCTACGATGCGGTCGTCCAGGGGTATATATAAAGAATTTTTATCTTGGGAAACAAGTATACCACAGGAAAATGGAGTCGGGAAGGTGCCTGAGGGGCCCACTACCCACTAGGGCGCGCCAGGTGGGGCAGGCGCGCCCTGGTGCCTAGTGGGCACCTGGATTGCCGTCCTAGGTGTTTCTTATTTTTTTCTAATATTCCAAAACTGACAGAAAATATTTTTGCGGAATTTTTGGAGTCCGTTTACTTACCATATCACATACCTCTTCCTTTTTAGAGTTCTAGAGTGTTCTGGGAGGTTTCTTTTATGTGTTCCTCGGGTGTCATGGTTTGGATAATGTTAGTTTCAACATTAATAGGTGTACCTGAAATATAGTGCTTAATTCTTTGTCCATTGATCACCTTTGGATTAGTGCCTTCGACATCATTGATCTTGATAGCTCCAAAGCGATAAACTTCTTCGATGATATATGGTCCTTCCCACTTGGAGAGAAGTTTTCCTGCAAAAAATCTAAAACAAGAATTGTATAATAGAACATGCTCACCTACTTTGAATTCCCGCTTTTGGATTCTTTTGTCATGCCATCTTTTGACATTTTCTTTGAATAGTTTGGCATTTTCGTAGGCTTGGGTTCTCCATTCATCTAGTGAACTAATATCAAATAACCTCTTCTCACCGGCAAGTTCAAAGTCATAGTTGAGTTCTTTAATTAACTAATATGCTTTATGTTCTAACTCAAGAGGCAAGTGATAAGCTTTTCCATAAACCATTTTGTACGGAGACATACCCATAGGATTCTTATAAGATGTTCTATAGGCCCAAAGTGCATCATAACTTTCTTAGACCAATTCTTTCGGGACCAATTGATAGTCTTTTGTAATATTAACTTTATTTTTCTATTGCTAAGTTCAACTTGACCACTAGATTGAGGGTGATAAGGAGATGCAATTCTATGGTTGACATCATATTTAGCAAGCAATTTATGGAAAGCACCATGAATAAAATGTGAACCACCATCAGTCATTAAATATCTAGGGACTCCAAACCTCAGGAAGATAATTTCTTTAAGCATTTTAATGGAGGTGTTATGATCAACACTACTAGTTGGAATAGCTTCTACCCACTTAGTGACATAATCAACAGCAACCAAAATATGTGTATACCCACTAGAGGAAGACAAAGGTCCCATATAATCAAAGCCCCAAACATCAAACGGTTCAATAACAAGTGAATAATTCATAGGCATTTCCTGACGTCTACCAATATTACCAATTCATTGACATTCATCACAAGATAAGACAAACTTACGAGCATCCTTAAAAAGAGTAGGCCAATAAAAACTAGATTGTAATACCTTGTGTGCAGTTCTATCTCCCGCATGATGCCCTCCATAGGCTTTAGAGTGACATTTTCGTAGGATTTGTTCCTGTTCATGCTCAGGTATACAACGTCTAATAACACCATCTACTCTTGTCGGCGTTCTGGGAACCAGGGTACCCAGACTTTCCTGCCTGCGGCCCGCAGCGTGGCTTCGTCTGCGGCCTGGTACGGCCCGTCCTCAGCATCAGCAACGCAAGACCCTCGCGAGGGGCCAAGCCTCGCGAGGCAGACGACGTCAAGACCTCCAGAGGAAGCGGCCTCCTTAGGCCGGCTCCTGAGGAGCGGAGATTTCAATGCAAGCCCCACCTCATGAGGTTCAGGTGATGCAAGCTATGACGACCAAGGCCAGGCGGGCACCAGCGGGCGCAGTACATCAGGTTTCTTCTTTGGTGATAAGGAAGCGGGTGCAGACGCAGAGTCCCGTGGAATCAGCCAAAGGTTTCCATTCCCGTGCTGCAAGACCAGGACGGCAGGACGGAGGTCATCGCCGAGCCCACCATGACGTCACAACCAGAAGCTTTGCAGGCGAAGATCATCTTTCGTCAGGATAAGATGTACTACTTGTCCCCCTTTAAACTTGGCCGTTGTGGGATCCCTTCCTGCCTTCGTTTTGGGGGAAGAGGACCAAGGCCACTATAAATATAGCTAGGCATAGAGGGGAGGACGGATGGATCTATCAGATCATCCCCACCAACTCACACCAACACAAGAACACACCTCCTGAGGTTGTTCCCCCTCTGTACTAGTTCATCCTCAGCCCACCTCGAGGCCAATCCACCACAAAGCAGGAGTAGGGTTTTACACTGCAAGGTGGCCCAAACCTGGGTAAATCATTGTGTCCCAGTCCTTTCCAGTTCATCGAGCTAGGCCATGAGATTGACGAGTTGGCAGGCTGGGGAGATTGAGTTCTTCGCACGCACCCCAGAGTTCGAACCTTTCTTGGGTCTGCAGAGCCCTGAATCCGACAATTGGCGCGCCGGGTAGGGGTGCGTCGGAGCCACTCTTCCGCCGGACGATTAGCCACCGCTCCGCTATTCTCATGGCTGACGCTCGTCGAGTTCGTGCTGAGCGTCGGCCTGCCCTTGCCGCTCGCGTCGCGCAGACAGCATCGGCGAGCGCTGGCGACCTCTCCGCCGTGCGCTCCGCGGCGCCGGTGCCCCACGTCGTCATGGCCATCCTCGGCGGGTCGCAAGCGCCGGCTTCGGATCGCCATGTCAAGCAGTTCTTCCGCCATGTGAGTGCCACCCGCTCGCAGCGAGGAGCTCCTCCGGGCTGGGCGGCGCCTAAGGCCGACCTCACCTTCGACTCAAGGGACCACCCCAAGACCACGGTCGGCGCCGGCGTGCTCCCTATGCTCTGCACCCCCACCATATGCAATGTAGCAGTCACCAAGACCCTCATTGACGGTGGCGCCGGCCTCAATGTCCTCTCCGTGGAGGCGTTCGGCCTGCTTCACGTGCCCTACAGCCGGCTCCTCCCTACCAAGCCTTTCTCTGGGGTCGATGATGGCTCCACCTGCCCCCTATGGCAGATCCGCCTCCCCGTCACCTTCGGCACACGCCACAACTACCGCACCGAGCTCATCGACTTCGACATCACCCGCATCGGCCTCCCGTACAACGCCATCCTCGGGTACCCGGCCTTGGCCAAGTTCATGGCGGCAACCCATCCTGGCTACAATCTCATGAAGATGCCGGGAAGTAGCGGCGTTCTCACCGTGGCGGGGGATACTAAGGATGCGCTCTCGGCCCTCAAGCTCGCCTACAGGGCCGTGGCGACCGCGCGGCCAAGCGGGGAGGGAGCTCCGGAGGGCCCGGGGGCTGCGCCAACAAAGAAGAAGCAACTGTTCTCTCAAGATAGGGCTAAGATGAAGCAGGTGCCGGTCGACGAAGACGGAGGACCAGGCCCTACTTTCACCATATGTGCCAACCTCCCTCCAGACCAGGAGGAGGCGCTCGTCAGCTTCCTCCACGCGAACAAGGGCGTTTTTGCATGGAAAGCTGCGGACCTAGTCGGGGTTCCGCGTGGGGTAATCGAGCACCACCTGATGGTGTGCCCCAGTGCACGCCCAGTGAAGCAGAAGGCACGGCGGCAAGCCCTGGAGAAGCAATCGTTCATCATCCAGGAAACCCACAAGCTGCAGGAAGTCGGCATCATTCGGGAAGTGCGGCATCCGGATTGGCTTGCGAACCCAGTTATCGTCCCCAAGAAGGGCGGGAAGGAGCGCATGTGCGTCGATTTCACCAACCTCAACAAGGCCTGTCATCAAGACCCTTTCCCTCTCCCGCGCATCGACCAGATTGTCGACTCCACCGCCGAGTGTGATTTACTGTGCTTCCTAGACGCCTTCTCGGGCTATCACCAAATCAAGATGGCGGTGCAGGATGTTGAGAAGACGGCTTTTCTGACCCCGTGCGAGGTAAACTGCCACACCTGCATGCTGTTCGGGCTGCGTAATGCAGGAGCAACCTTCCAACGGTTGATGCACATTGCCCTGGGGCAGCAACTCGGGGGGAACACTGAGGCATACGTCGATGACATAGTGGTGAAATCTCCGGAGGAGAGAACCCTTATCGAAGATCTGGAAGAGACGTTCGCCAGCCTGCGCCAAGTAAACCTGTGGCTCAACCCGGAAAAATGCATATTTGGCGTCCCATCTGGCAAGCTGCTGGGTTTCCTGGTGTCGCACCGAGGGATCGAGGCCAACCCAGAGAAGGTCAAGGCCATAGAGAGGATGAGTCCGCCGCAAACCCTCAAGGAGATGCAGAAGCTGGCAGGCTGCGTGACCTCGCTCGGGCGTTTCATCTCCAAGTTAGGAGAGCGCACCCTCCCCTTCTTCAAGCTAATGAAAAAGAAGGGCCCATTCGAGTGGACTTCGGAGGCTGACCCGGCCTTCCAAGACCTCAAGAGATACATCACCAGCCCACCGGTGATGGTGGCACCGTGCCCCTTGAACCCTTGGTGCTCTACTTGGCCGCCACGCCTCACTCTGCCAGCGCAGCGCTGGTGGCGGTTCGGGAGGAGCGCCTGGTCAAGGACTTGCGGAGCAGCTCCTCGCACTCGGCCGAAGCGCCGCAGCCTCAGGACGGCGCTCCTGAGGCCTCGGCCGTTCCACTGGTCGGCAAGGCCCCCGAGGATGGTGCCCCTGAGGCCACGGCTGCCCAATAGATGACAAGACTCCTGAGGCTCCCAGGTATCAGGAGATGTAGGACCCCGCCAATGCCTCCGCCCTCATCGAACACCTGGTGTACTTTGTCAGCATGGTGCTGCGCGATGCGCGGGCGCGCTACCCAATGCCGCAAAAGCTCTTGCTCGCGCTCCTCGTCGCCTCTCGAAAACTGCGTCACTACTTCTAGGGCCACCCCATCAAAGTTGTCTCAGCTTACCTTTTGGAAAGGGTGCTCCGAAGCCCCAAGGCTGCGGGAAGGGTCGCCGAGTGGAACATCAAACTGCAGGCATTCCAGTTGGAGTTCAGCACCACCAGGATCGTCAAAGGTGCAGCCCTCGCCGATTTCGTGGCGGAATGGACTGACGCCCCTGACCGGGAAGTGGGAGAGAACCGTTCCCTCACGCCTGGAGATGAAGCACTGGATGGTTGGGTCATGTACTTCGACGGCGCATTCGCGCGCTAGGGCGCGGGGGCTGGAGCCATGCTCATCTCGCCCACTCAGGACAAGCTCTACTACGCCGTGCAGCTCTGCTTCCAGCATGGCGAGAAGGTCTCCAACAACATTGTAGAACACGAAGGCCTGATCGCCAGCCTCAAGGCTGCGGCGGCCTTGGGGGTGAGGCGCCTCACCATTAGGGGCAACTCCCAACTCCTCGTCAACTTCTCCAACAAGGCGTACAAGCCAAAGGACGAGCACATGGAGGCATACCTTGAAG
The DNA here is from genome assembly GCA_011799875.1 of Thinopyrum elongatum. Lineage (NCBI taxonomy): Eukaryota > Viridiplantae > Streptophyta > Magnoliopsida > Poales > Poaceae > Thinopyrum > Thinopyrum elongatum. Next base: position 202,573,739 of record CM022298.1, read on the forward strand.
AGGTACGCGGAATTGAGAAGCGATTCTTGGGCTTGGAATTGCAACACGTGCCACGCGGCACGAACCAGGAGGCAGACGACATTGCCAAGAAGGCGTCCCGGTGCCTACCTCAGAAGCTCGGCGTCTTCGAGGAGTGGCTCTTCAGGCCGTCGGTAGTTCCCAACGCTGTGGGACTAGCATCACCTCAGGAGGAGCTCCCCCCGGTGCCTCCCTCTAGCACCCAAGCCTGTGGCCCAACCTCAAGGGCTCGCCTACTCCTCGCACTCAAACCTCAGGAGGGGTGTTGGTCCGAGGAGTTCAAGACGTACCTGCTTCGGGGTGTCCTGCCGGAGAAAGAGGAAGACACGGAGCGTGTGGCCCGCCAGGCCACAGCATACTGCATCCAGGACGGTGAGCTATACCGAAGGCGCCCAAACGATGTTTCTTTGCGATGCATCTCCAGGTAGCAGGGGCACGAGTTGTTGGCCGACATACATGGCGGGGACAGCTGGCACCACTCTTCATCGCGCACCCTCGCGGGCAAGGCGTTTTGCAGCGGATTCTAGTGGCCCACGGCGCTCAATGATGCCGCCGAGCTGGTGAGATCCTGCGAAGCCTACCAGTTCCATGCTAAGCAGATCCACCAGCCCGCTCAAGGCCTCCAGACAATCCCGCTCTCGTGGCCGTTCGCGGTATGGGGATTGGACATCCTGGGCCCGTTCCCTTGAGCACCCGGGGGCTACGCTACCTCTACGTCGCCATGGACAAATTCACCAAGTGGGCGGAGGTGGAGGGCATCCGCACCACCCCAACCGGCTCGGCTGTCAAGTTCATCAAGAGCCTCATAAGCCACTTCGGGGTTCCCAACTGCATCATCACCAACAACGGCTCGCAGTTCACCAACAACCTTTTCAAAACATATTGTGCTAACCTTGGAACGCAGATATGCTACGCTTCAATGGCGCACCCTCAGAGCAATGGCCAGGCTGAGTGCGCTAACGCAGAGGTCCTGAGGGGCCTCAAGGTAAGGACCTTCAAGAAGAAACTCGAGGCCTGTGGCAGGGGCTGGCTCGATGAGCTTCAGTCCGTGCTGTGGTCCATCCGCACCACCGCGACCAAGCCCACGGGCGAGACTCCGTTCTTCCTCGTCTACGGAGCCGAGGCGGTCCTCCCTCACGAGGTCAGGCATCGCTCTGCGCTGGTCTTGGCGTTTGATGAGGCACGCCAGGACGCCTCGCGGGGGATGGACCTCATGCTGGGGGAGGAACGCCGCCGCCAAGCCTCTCTCCGAGCAGCGAGGTACCAGCAGGCGCTGCGGCGGTACCACTGCCGCAACGTCCGCTCTAGGACGCTCGAGGTGGGTGATCTTGTCCTGAGGCGGGTGCTCTCCAGGGAAGGGCTGCATAAGCTCTCGCCCATGTGGGAGGGCCCGTTCAGGATCGCCCGTGTCTCCAGGCCTGGCGCCACGCGCCTAGAGACGCAGGACGGGATCCCCATCCAGAATGCCTGGAACATCCAGCACCTCCGGAAGTTCTACCCATGAAACAAGGCCCCGTGCCTGTGAAGGTCTCCGCTCATGACACTCTCACGTAATAATGAGTTGGGGCTGTACACGCCCCGGAGTCTCCTGAGTGCCGCCCCTGGGCCTCACGGGGGCTCCCACCCACGTCCTAGTGGAGGCCCCATGCTCCGCGTTGGTGGGAAGACAAGAAGACTAGTCTAGGTGCCGGACGCGGCTGTTCTTTTGCTTGCTTTCTGTAGCTGGTTTGCAATTTCTCGAATGAAATTTTGAGCTTTCGTGTCTTTCGTTTGCAAGGGTTGGAAAGTTTCTCTCTTTTTTGTCTCTTCACAGTGTTCGCCTTTCCAACCCTGTTCCAGGAAGAGCGGCAGTTGCCCGTCGCTCCTCCTCGCGCGTCTCGCACGCGGGGGCTAGATACAGTGTGTGTGTGCCCGGGCTCGCCCGCGACCACACCTCGCCAAAACCTTGCTGCCCCAGCTTTGGCGCCTTAATCCTCACGTGACGCCCTCAAACGAGCTCACGGGCATGCGCACCCTCTTAAGTCCATGCCTCCGGGCATCGCGACGCGGTGTACTAGCTGCAACCAACCCACGCTCGGGGGCTCGCGCGAGGTAGGACGAGATGCCTCATGATTTTTTCTAACCCTGCAGCTACACGACGCCTCCCGAGGCTCAATGACTCCCGAGTTTTCAAGAAGGGAGCCCTTGGAAAATGCCCCTGGAAAGGCATGCCCTCGCGACATGGAAGTCAACCACGAACACATCAAGCTAAGTTACCCTAAACGCACCTAGTAGAAACATGGACATCACAACATGATATGAAAACAACAAGCATAGCATAATGGCGCATGTGCCATGGTTCATTACACGCCCCAATAGGGCCCTCTACTTCTTTCAATGCAGGAGGAAGAAAGAAATAAAAGCAAGCTGCGCGACTACGGCGACTCCCGAGGCTCGGCCCCGGCAACACTCGAGCTCAGTCGGAGTCTTCCTCCTGTTTCACAGGGGAGCGCCGGCGATGCGGCTCGTTGCCCTCCCCGGTCCGAGCCCGGTGGCATGGTGGCTCGTCGTAGTCGCCGTCACTCGTACTCTGCCTAGAAGAGGAGCCGTGGCCAAGGGCAAGCTCACCGCCAGCAACGGAGCCGTCACCATCGTCATCATCGTCGCTGTCGCTCTCCGGGCAGCACCCCAGGTGTCGGCCGCCTTCCCCGAAGACCCTGATGTAGAGGGTCGCGGCGCCGTCATACCTGAAGTGGAGGGTGCACCTCCCATGCAGGCCGCGCGCGTGGGCAAACGGCTGCCACCCGCGGTTCAAGAACACGTTGCCAGCAGCGGTGACTTCGACATCCACCCACGAGGCCTTGCTGCAGCAGCCGTCGGCCTGTAGCCAGAGGCCACCAGGCCCTCCGGCTAGCAGCGCGCTCGCGAAGGAGCATGGCAGCTGGAACCAGATGCCCGCTGGCCTCTCCGACCACAGGACGAACTTCGGGGGCGCGTCGGCTGAGTGGGAGCGCGACCGTGGCGGCTGGACGATCGCCGCGTGCCTTCCCCCATCACCGAGGTCGCCCCTTACCGCGGCAGCCCTTACCGCGGGAAGAAGCTCTGCCGCGGCTGCCGGAGGCAGCGCAGGCAGTCGAAGGAGCACGCCCGCGCCCCTGAGGGGCCGCTGCCGGAGTCCCTGCGTGCTTTCGGGGTCTCCCACGGCCTCTCTTGGGCGGCGGCGAATCGGGCCCCTCCTTGGGGGCCTTCCCTTTCTCCGCCACGGAAAACCTCCTCACCGGCGCCATGATGCTTCGATGAGACAGTGGGACAGGAGGGAAGAAGAAGGGGCAAGCAGCGGAAAGACGGAGATGAGCAGGGGGCTCTACCCCTCCCCTCATTTATAACCAGAGGGAGGCTAACCGCCAGCCTCCACGATCTCCGGTAATAATGATCTTTTTGCGTGTAGCAGGCTGTTGTCAAGCCGAACGGTTGCCGAGGCAGCGCGGGGAAGTGGAGACGCCCATGTCCCATCAAGTGCCACGCGTCGACCGGGTCCGCATGTGGTTAGGGCCCGCGGCGATTCGCCCTTGCTTTTTGGCTTCGCCTCGAAGCCAAGCCCGAGCGCGCCTTGGGCCCGGGGGCTACTGTCGGTGTTCTGGGAACCAGGGTACCCGGACTTGCCTGCCTGCGGCCCGCAGCATGGCTCCGTCTGCGGCCTGGTACGGCCCGTCCCCAGCATCAGCAATGCAAGACCCTCGAGAGGGGCCAAGCCTCGCGAGGCGGACGACGTCAAGACCTCCAGAGGAAGCGGCCTGCTTAGGCCGGCTCCTGAGGAGTGGAGATTTCTATGCAAGGCCCACCTCGTGAGGTTCAGGTGATGCAAGCTATGATGATCAAGGCCAGGCGGGCGCCAGCGGGTGCAGTACAGCAGGTTTCCTCTTTGGTGATAAGGAAGCGGGTGCAGACGCAGAGTCCCGAGGAATCAGCCAAAGGTTTCCATTCCCGTGCTGCAAGACTAGGACCGGAGGACGGAGGTCATTGCCGAGCCCACCATGATGTCACAACTAGAAGCTTTCCAGGCGAAGACCACCTTTCGTCAGGATAAGATGTACTACTTGTCCCCCTTCAAACTTGGCCGTTGTGGGATCCCTTCCCGCCTTCGTTTTGGGGGAAGAGGACCAAGGCCACTATAAATATAGCTAGGCCACCACCGTAGAGGGGAGGACGGACGGATCTATCAGATCATCCCCGCCAACTCACACCAACACAAGAACACACCTCCTAAGGTTGTTCCCCCTCTGTACTAGTTCATCCTCAGCCCACCTCGAGGCCAATCCACCACAAAGCAAGAATAGGGTTTTACACCGCAAGGTGGCCCGAACCTGGGTAAATCGTTGTGTCCCTGTCCTTTCCAATTCATCGAGCTAGGCCGTGAGATCGACGAGTTGGTAGGCTGGGGAGATTGAGTTCTTCGCACGCACCCCAGAGTTCGAACCTTTCTTGGGTCTGCGGAGCCCTGAATCCGACAACTCCTTTTTTATATAGATGTGGGTCATCCCAAAAGTAATGTCTTAAATCATAAAAGAATTTTTTTCTTTTGTTGGTATGTGAAACTAGGTGGTATAAATTTAGCAACAATTTAGATACATTATAAGTGAGCACTTTTCCTGCCCTCTGAGGCCATTTGCATTCGTGGCCGTTGGATCGTCACTTCTGGGCATTTTCTGCCACCCGATTGTCTCTTAATCGCACCCCCAGTCGTTTTGTTTGATCCTAACGAGCGCTAACCCTTATTGGGCCACTACTCTGGTGGATTTTTTCGGCTTTTGGGATTAAATTAGGCCTACCAGGCCTGTAATCGTCCCTCGCGTGAAGGATTCTCACGCGCAGCGTCTGGGGAAAGCACGGCCCATCTGGAAAACGAGCAGATGTGCGAGACGTCTCCTCTTCCCATCGTTGCTCCTTCCTGCAGCCACTCCTGCGCGTGGTGGCCAGGGTTAGCCATGTTCGATCCTATGATGCGGAGCAGTGCGAGGCGAGCCGATGCAAGCAGCTGTTGCGGAAGGGAGATGGGATTGGTAGCGATTGTTGAGTGGTGACTGAAGATGGTCCACTGGCATAAAAGCGGTGAAGCGTCAGTTCTTGGTAGCCATTCATGGCACCAATGTGTGCCACTCGCCTCAAGGGCGAGAGATTGGTACGAGCGGCCATCCCTCGAGAAGAACTAGGGTAGGCTCCGTCATCACTGATTTGGGATTCGTCCCCGTTTACCCGACCCCAATCTCTTCCTCCTCGTCTAGCAGGCCATAGCGCGACACCGACATCGACCTCGAGCGGCAGCGCACCTCCCCAACCTCAACCTCAAACAATAGCGCCGCCAAACTCAGCATCCCCATGTGCGCTACCGCCCAACATGGTCGTCGCTCTGCCGCCCTGCTCCACGCTGGCTACAGCTACAACTCGTATTCCCCCCTTACGCAATATGCTTCAGACCAAAACACGGGATCCCACAACCAAGACATGGCTGCAGACGACCTCAAGCAGTATATTAGGAATAAGAATATCGTCATTACATGAGAACTTTGACATAATACAAGACCCTAACACTGGTCGTAGATACACTCAGATTGAATCATGTGAACTCCATAGTATCTCTAAAATATATTTTTTCTACTTATCCTAGGAATCCCAAATAAACACAAATTTCTGTCTTCTTTTTTATATGATGGAGTTGTATGTTTGAAGTGTGCACTGTATGTTGCTGATAAGTTTTTAATTGGTTTTTTCTCTTTTACAAAATTGAGCAGAAATAAAAGAACATATCTTTTGGTTTAGTTTAACTGAGAAAGGTTGAAACATGGAAGACGCTATTCTGTCAGAGGAATGGACGCCCAACTATCTTGTGTTTCACTTTGAGGGGAAACCGCATCAAGAGAAATTCAAGAATCTGTTGTCTAACCAGGTTTAATAAATGTCTATGCATTTCTCTTATTTATTTTATGTATTCATTGCTCATTTTTAATTTCTCTCTTCATCTTTTGAAATTAGTACAAAAACCAAACATCTTTCCAAACTGCTTTGTAGAAACTAATATTTGAAGCCGAAATGGACAATGAGGATGGTTATCTGCTTCTTTAAGCCATCCAGTGTCTCATTCATTCCTTTCTTGGCAGCTCCTGAGAAAATACAAATTCAATGTTTCAGAAGGAAGTGAGCCTCCTTAGTTTTACCTAGATCCTTCAGCATGGAATCTACAAATCATTTGTACATTTTTTCTTTGTTTTTTACACAAGATATTTAGTCTTAGTTTATATGCAGACTGCACAGGTTAATGTTGTTTGTGATTGAAGGCTACCTAAATATGCTTACAAATTACATCCTGCTCGGGTTTTGTTTTCATTGTAGATGCATACCAAATAAGCTTGCCATTTACAGGATGCAGTTTGAGCAATTGTTTGACCAATCTGAGCATTTGTTTTATACAGAATTTTACTACAAACCTTGCTCTATTTGTAGAGAAGGTTAGCACATTGACTTTAATTGGTACGCATGGGGGTTGGTTTTACAGATCACAAACCTGAATGTGATATTGTCATTTGAAATTGTTATCTTGCCTGAATTTGTCTTCTGTCATCCGTCAATTGGCATACAGTACTATAAATCCTCCTACCACTTTGTTCAACAGAACCCAGCTTTTCAAGGCTTTGACTTGTTTTCACTCTGTGACTCATAGGTTTTGTTTACTCTACAGTTTAGAATGTACTTTGAACAAAATGTTGACATTTTCCTTTTGGCTCTTTATTTAAACTGATAAATCTCCATATGCAGCGATGTTCGTAGAGAGAAAAAAGGAAATCTTGCACGTTGCACAAATTCTTGTCATTTAATATGATATATACTCGCTACAGTTTGTGCTGGTTGTTCCATCTTAGAAGACATTCTCCAATTGCAGCCAGATTTAGGGTGCATTGGCTCTCGATGTCGTTTGGCACAAATGATTGTGAAACATCACCTGGTCCATGAAAAGTTGAACTAGTGATGTCAAGCGAGAAATTCAATGTAGCTGAATTACAACTTTTTCACTACATATTAGCCTCTTCTCCTAGGGGAGAAGCTGAATTGCCTGCGCTTATACTCATGTTTTACATTATAATAGTGTCCTATTCCTATGTACGCCTACTTTGTGTTCTTGTATAACCACCAAATCACCATGAAATCATTTTATGCTCTATTACTGTTGTCTATATGGACTGCCAGTTCTCCAGGACCGAATCATCCAAAGTTATTCCAATGCATGTTTACATCACCCACTGTTATCATGTGTATCTTACTATCTTTGTGCTTTCAATGATCCAGCTTCTGACGATATTAGGGGAAATCATCTATGCTGCTGCCTTGATTATGAACAATTACAAAAAAAGAATATCCAGCAACATCTCAAATTCCGAATTCAAATACCTCATGTGTGAACCGCTCAAAAAAACCTCACGTGTGAGACCAAACTTGAAGCAAACTCAAGTTAAAAGTTAAAAAACACCACTCGTCTCATACCATGGCACTACTTGGCTCTTCCCTATTGTCGTCCAATATATAGGCAGTTTATACAAATGTAACTTTCGTTTTTTTTCTTGCCACTATGTTTTTATAGCTATTCATAAAAATCTTATCATTCCATTGGAAAAATAAACAGGCGCGACAACGCGCGTCATCAGTGATCTAGTATAATTAGCATAATTAGCATACCAAGGAGTATTATGAGAAGCATTTATGACAGCTAGTTGTTCATCAGGCAAGCTATCATCAATAGGTAGTGGGTCATCAATAATATTTTATAACCTAGACAAGTTATCAGCTACGGGATTCTCAGTTCCCTTCCTATCAGTAATATGCAGGTCAAATTCTTGTAACAAAAGAACCCACCTAATGAGTCTAGGTTTAGCATCTTTCTTTTCCATCAGGTATTTAATAGCAGCATGATCGGTGTGAACAATTACTTTAGAATCAACAATGTAAGATCTGAATTTATCACAAGCAAACACAACTGCTAAAAAATGTTTTCAGTGGTAGCATAATTTCTTTGAGCAATGTCTAGAGTTTTACTAGAATAATGAATAACATTTAATTTCTTATCAACTCTTTGTCCTAGAACAACACCAACAGCATAATCACTAGCATCACACATAATTTCAAAATGTAAGTTCCAATCTGGTGGTTGAACAATAGGTGCCGAAGTTAAGGCTTTCTTAAGTGTTTCAAATGCTTCTACACAATCATCATAAAAAACAAATGGAATATCCTTTTGCAAGAGATTGGTAAGGGGCCTAGAAATTTTAGAGAAGTCTTTAATAAAACTCCTATAGAAACCAGCAAGATCAAGGAAACTACGAATACCTTTAATGTCTTTAGGACATGGCATTTTCTCATTGCATCAACTTTAGCTTTATCCACCTCAATACCTCATTAAGAAATTTTGTGCCCCAACACAATACCTTCATTCACCATAAAGTGGCACTTCTCCCAATTCAAGACAAGATTAGTTTGCTCACATCTCTGCAAAACTCGATCAAGGTTGCTTAAGCAATCATCAAAAGAAGTTCCATAAACAGAGAAATCATCCATGAAAACCTCAACAATCTTTTCACAAAAATCAGAGAATATAGTAGTCATACATCTTTGAAAGGTAGCAGGTATGTTACATAAACCAAAAGGCGTATGTCTATAAGCATAAGCTCCAAAAGGACAAGTAAAGGTGGTTTTCTCTTGATCAGGTTGTGATACAGGTAGTTGAGAGAAACCAGAGTATCCAGCAAGAAAGCAAAAGTGTGTGTGCTTTGACAATCTTTCTAACATTTGATCAATGAAAGGTAGAGGGTAATGATCTTTTCTAGTAGCTTTGTCTAATTTTCTAAAATCAGTTACCATTCTATAGCCAGTCACTATTCTTTGTGGAATGATTTATTTTTATCATTAGGAACAATAGTAATACCTCCTTTCTTAGGGACACAATGAACATGACTTACCCATCTACTACCAGCTATGGGATAGATTATACCTGCTTCCAGAAGCTTTAGTATTTCAGTTCTTACCACTTCCTTCATCTTGGGATTCAATCGTCATTGATGATCAACGACGGGTTTAGCATCATGTTCCATCTAATCTTGTGATGTCAGAGAGTGGGACTAATGCCCTTAAGATCATCAAGAGTATATCCAATAGCAGCACGGTTAGCACTAATAATAACATGATATATCTTTTTCTCATCAAGATAAGCATACATCAAAGTGTCAGGCAATTGCTTTAATTCGAACACAGGATCACCTTTAGGTGGAGGAGGACCTCATAGAGTTTCAATAGGTAAATTGTGTTTAAGGATAGGTTGTTGTTCAAAGAATATTTTCTCTATTTCATTTCTTTCATGCAAGTGCATATCATTTTCATGGTCTAGCAAATATTGTTCTAGTGGATCAGTAGGAGGTACGACAATAGAAGAAAGACCAATTATTTCATCCTTACTAGGTAATTCTTTATTATGAGGTTGTTTACGAAACTTAGAGAAATTAAACTCATGAGACACATCACCAAAATTGACACTGACCGTTTCTTTATGGCAATCTATCTTAGCTTTAACACTGTTCAAGAAAGGTCTTCCAAATATTATGGGACAAAAATCATCTTGTGGAGAACCAAAAACTAGAGTGGGGTATTTTATTTTCCCACACAAGACTTAAACGTCTCTAACAATCCCAAGTGGTGTGATAGTATCTCTATTAGCAAGTTTAATAGTGACATCAATATCCTCTATTTCAGCTGGTGCTATATCATTCGTAATTTGTTGGTATAAGGTAAAAGGAATAGCACTCACACTAGCACCAAAATCACATAAACCATGATAACAATGATCTCCAATTTTAACTGAGACAACATGCATGCCAACAACATGCTTGTTCTTATCTTTAGTGTCGGGTTTGGCAATTCTAGCAGCTTCATCACAGAAATAAATAACATGCCCATCAATATTATCGACCAAGGGATCTTTAACCATAGCAATACTAGGTTCTACTTTAATTTGTTCAGAGGGTCTAGGTACTTTAATGTTACTCTTGTTAATCATGGTTGAAACCTTAGCATGTTCCTTTATCCTAACAGGGAAAGGTGGTTTTTCAATATAAGCAGTAGGCACAACTGGATCAACATTGTAAATGATAGTTTCATCTTCAACTATAACCAAATCCTCAATCTTTTCTTTAATAGGGGATGATATTTAAACCACTTCTCTTTTCGGAGATCAACACGAGTAGCAAATGATTCACAAAAATAGGCTACTATCTCAGAGTCAAGTCCATATTTAGTGCTAAACTTGTGAAAAGCATCGGTATTCATAAAAGATTTAACACAATCAAACTCAAGATTAATACCTAACTCTTTACCTTCATCAAGTTCCCAATATTCAGAGTTGTGTTTAATTCTTTCCAAAAGATCCCACCTGAATTCAATAGTCTTCTACATAAAAGAACCAATACAAGAAGTATCGAGCATGGATTGATCATTACGAGAAAGCCGAGCATAAACATTCTGTATAATAATTTCTCTTGAGAGATCATGATTGGGGCATGAATATAACATTGATTTAAGCCTCCCCCAAGCTATAGCAATACTTTCTCCTTCACGAGGCCAAAAAATATATATATATAATTCCGATCACGATGAACTAGATGCATAGGATAAATCTTTTGGTGAAATTCCAATTTCAATCGATTCCAATCCCAAGCTCCAATATTATCACATAGCCTATACCATGTCAATGCTTTCCCCCCCAAAGTTAAAGGGAAAACCTTCTTCTTAACTTCATCTCCGGGTAAACCTGCAAGCTTAAATAATCCACAAACTTCATCCACATGGATTAGGTGCATATCAGGATGTAGTGTTCCATCTCCTGCCTAAGGATTATCTAGCAGTTTCTCTATCATACTCGAAGGAATTTCATAACCAATATTTTCAGTATGTGCAGTAGGTTGAGGGGCAACTCCTTGTGCTTCCGGTCAAGGTGAAGATACCCCGAACAAACCCCTCAAAGATTTTTTTCCATAGTAGCGAGTAACAATAAATTTCAGGACGTAATATAAATTTTTCCTTGTGAATTTCCACTTACCAAGAGCGCTTCAGTCCCTAGAAATGGCGCCAGAAAAGAGTCTTGATGACCCACAAGTATAGTGGATCAATCGTAGTCCTTTCGATAAGTAAGAGTGTCGAACCCAATGAGGAGCAGAAGGAAATGACAAGTGGTTTTCAGCAAGGTAATTTCTGCAAGTACTGAAATTGTCGGTAACAGGTAGTTTGATAGCAAGATAATTTGTAACAAGTGACAAGTAGCAATAGTAATAATAGGTGCAGCAAGGTAGCCCAATCCTTTTGTAGCAAAGGACAGGCCAAAACAATCTCTTACAGTAAGCAAAGCTTTCTTGAGGACACACAGGAATTTCATCTAGTCACTTTCATCATGTTGGTTTGATTCGCGTTCGCTACTTTGATAATTTGATATGTGGGTGGACCGGTGCTTGGGTGCTGTTCTTACTTGAACAAGCCTCCCACTTATGATTAACCCCTCTCACAAGCATCCGCAACTACGAAAGAAGAATTAAGATAAAATCGAACCATAGCATTAAACATATGGATCCAAATGAGCCCCATACAGAATAGCACATAAACTCGGGTTTAAGTTTCTGTCACTCTAGCAACCCATCATCTAATAACTACTCCACAATGCATTCCCTTAGGCCTAAATATGGTGAAGTGTCATGTAGTCGATGTTCACATAACACCACTAAGGGAATCACAGAATACATATCATCAAAATATCAAACGAATATCAAATTCACATGATTACTTGCAACATGACTTCTCCCGTATCCTGAAGAACAAAAGTAACTACTTACAAAACATATTCATGCTCAAGATCAGAGGAGTAATAAATGTCATAATGGATCTGAACATCTAATCTTCCACCAAATAAATCATCTAGCATCAACTACAAGATGTAATCAACACTATTAATCACTCACAGGTACCAATCTGAGGTTATGATACAAAGATTGAACACAAGAGATGAACTAGGGTTTGAGATGAGATGGTGCCGTTGAAGATGTTGATGAAGATTGGCCTTCCCAAGATGAGAGGGTTGTTGGTGATGACGATGGCTTCGATTTCCCCCTCCCGGAGGGAAGTTCCCCCGGCAGAATCGCTCCGCCGGAGGGCAAAAGTGCTCCTGCCCAAGTTCCGCCTCGAGACGGCTGTGCTCCGTCTCGAAAGTCCTCTCGTTATTTTTTTCTATGTCAAAAGACCTCATGTACCAGAAGATGGGCACCAGAGGTGGGCCAGGGAGCCCACTACCCACCAGGGCTCGCCTGGGGGGTAGGCGCGCCCTGGTGCCTAGTGGGCACCTGGGTGGCCTCCTCCGGTATTTCTTTTCTCCAGTATTTTTATATATTCCAAAATAATTCTCCGTAAAATTTCAGCTCATTTGGAGATGTGCAGAATAGGTATCTCTGATGTAGCTTTTTCAGGTCCAGAATTCCAGCTGCCAGTATTCTCCCTCTTTGTGTAAACCTTGCATATTATGTGAGAAAATGCATTAGAATTACTCCACAAAGTGTTATATTGAATAAAAACACTATAAATAACAGTAGAAAACATGATGGAAAATGAACATATCATGGGTGGCACGAAGTCTACCACGAGTAGAACATGTATTGTACCCGGCTTCGCCCAGCATAATCGTCAACAGTGGCTCAAGTATCCGGTATATACTATGCTTATGCATATGTGTGTTAGTAACATACCAATGGGGATTCCGGACTCCCTGAGAGCACTCTTTTATTCTATTGTTTCACAAGTCATCACAATCCTCGCACTTCATTTACTTTCTATGTTATTTATTTACAAGTTACAAACACTGCTCAACAATCCTTTTTATCCGCCCTCACTCTGCTTTAAGTCTACAATTGTTTGCAAGTAAAAAATATATAGTTCTCTACAAGAGGCAAAACTCTAATTCCTCTGCTCCCTGTGGGATCGATACTCTTACTTCGAAAAGGCTACAACTAAACCATGTGCATGTGCAGGCCATGAATCTACCAGAGGGGGGCCACCCGAGGGCCACAAGCTCAGGTGGCGCGCCCCCTAGGGCGCGCCCCCTAGGGCGCGCCACCCAAGATTATGGGCCCCTTGAGCCTTCGTTTTCCCTACCTCCAAGTCCATAAATACCATCTCGAGGAGGAAAAAATAAGAGAGAAAGTTTCATCATGTTTTACGATACGGAGCCGCCGCCACAACCTGTTCTTCATCGGAGGGATGATCTGGAGTCCGTTCGAGGCTCCGGAGAGGGGGATTTGTCGCCATAGTCAACATCAATTCTTCTCCATCCACAATTCTATGATGCTCACCGCTACGAGTGAGTAATACCTTCGTAGGCTTGCTGGATGGTGATGGAGTTGGATGATATTTGTCATGTAATCGATTCAATTTGTTAGGGCTTGATCCCTAGTATCCACTATGTCCTGAGATTGATGTTGTCATGACTTTGCTATGCTTAATGCTTGTCACTAGGGCCTGAGTGCCATGCTTTCAGAGCTGAGCCCTCTATGTTTTCTTGAATATATTTGAGTTCTTGATCCTATCTCTGCTAGTTATATGTACTTGTTATTGTTCTGATCCGTAGAACCCAAGGTGACAACAATTGGGATACTCTCCGGGGATGGCTGTAATTCGAGGAGTTCATGTATTCAGTATGTGTTAATGCTTTGTGTCGGTTCTCTATTAGGAGGCCTTAATATCCTTTAGTTTCCTTATGGACCCCGCTGCCACAGGAGGGTAGGACAAAAGATGTCACGCAAGTTCTTATTATAAGTATGTATGACTATATACGGAATACTTGCCTACGTTATATTGATGAATTGGAGCTATTATGTATCTCTCTAGGTTGTGACTGTTACATGATGAATGTCATCCAACACAAATATCCATCGCTGATCCAATGCCTATGCTTTGCTCATATTGATCTTTGCTAAGTTACTACCATTGCTGCTACTATTAACAATCACTACAAAACTGCTACTGTTCCTGTTACCGTTACTATTGCTACTGTTACCGTTACTATCAAACTACCGTGCTACTAAACACTTTGCTGTAGATATTTAACTTTCTAGGTGTGGTTGAATTGACAACTCAACTGCTAAGGCTTATAAATATTCTTTGGCTCCCCTTGTGCCGAATCAATAAATTAGGTGAAATACTACCCGCGAAGACTGTCTCGATCCCCTATACTTGTGGGTTATCAGGCGCTGATAACTAGACCAATGTCGATAATGCTACACCTAATAAGATCGACGACACGCGGGGACAGAAGACCCCAATGATCTTGATGATCTTGTCGACAGCAATTTTATGCCAGAATCTGAGGAGGATATAAGTCTGGGACCTAACGAATTTGAAGTCCCCGAAGATTTCCTAGATCTGGAAAATCTCCGATGAAGGCTCATTAAATCTGCCCAAAGTATTAGAAAGGGTGTGAGAAGCTTAAAGCCGATCAAGACACACTCAATGATAAATGAGTAGAAGTCCTCACAACCGAGCATGACCTCGAGCAAAGGCGCGCGGACCAAACTAGAACCTACCCAGGACGACATCTGCTTTGGCATTCGATGAAGTTAACGGCAACTTGCATTCTGAGCATGATCAACAAATTAGCCGGACCGCCTTCCTCGGGGACGGGACAGGCCAAAGGGAGATCTTCGAGAAGCCCCCTTCATCCCTTGCCGTGAAGGCAAAAGTCTAGTCTCGTCTGCCTCGCAATACGATTTGCGGGAAAGATTGACAACTCACCTCCCCCAACACGATCCATTTATAGATCCAGGGATCCGACGCCTGCTGGATAGGCCGGATATCAAGCATGGCTAGATAAGCACGACAGGCCTCGGGACTATATGCGTGCTCGGACAACCACATACTTCTGACAAATCGTAGCTCAGGTCAGAGGAGCCTCACACCCATTGTGTTTTATAAACGAGGTGATGCAACATCAGCTCCCAGAAGGGTTTAAACCCATTAACATTAAATAGTACGATGGAACCACTGGCCTCTTCCCTGCCATAGTGCTCTTATAAAAGTCCTCGGCTACTTGTTCTCGGATATTGCTTTATATGAATCAGTTTTGAATTGTGTCTTTGGTCAATATCTGGGTTGCCCGACTCCTGTGCTTGCCCTTGCGTTCCTGATTGTTCGGCTAAGGGTAAAGGGAGCACCACTGTGATAGTACTTTCGGGTTAACTGATCAAGTACCTCAGTGGAGAAAGCCGAAAGCTGACTGTCACAATAAGCGTAAACTGGTTGGCGATCTGATGACTGTGTCAACCTATGAATCGATGGAGATTTTCCGTGTTAAACAATGGACCTCTTTGTAAAATTGGCCGAAGTATTAATGGTTAAACCTTGTTCGAATCCAAACACTACACAGGGGGGCTAGTAGATCGCCTCCACACTTCGAGTTCCTATGACTAAGTGAAAGTTATAAAGCCTTACATATCTGATTGCCTAGATTCCGCTAACACAACCGCCTCTGGGCACTAAGATGTCGGCCAAGGGTTGCCCTATTATTACGGAAACACCCTCTGTATCATCTACAAAGGGGCGGAAGCCGGCAATGGGCCACATTCAAATGATAAACCGTTGCAACAGAGTCAATATAAAAACCGAGCATAAAGCTATTCATTTAAAACAAAATAACACTTATTCTTTACATTGTACACCCCGGCATGCCGAGGGAGGTCTACTCAAGGCCATCAAGAACATTACTACTCCTAGCCTCGGATATACGGGCACCCGGCATCACATCCATGAAGTACTGTTCGGGTACGCGGTTCTTCCCCTCCGGACCGCCCGACGCCATGACCTCTGGCTTGACCCCAGGGTAGTGCATCTTCACAGATGCATATGCCTATCGAGCTCCCTCCAGACAAGATGAATGCTTCCAAAGATGGAAGTGGGGGCTGGTGCTTTGTAGCCTTTGGTTTAAACCAAAGCAGCTACTCACGAGAGGCTTTGTGGGCCACATAGTGATGCAGAGGTCCTCCATGGCTGGCTTGGCGACGTGGTACAGCTCCATCAGCTGCTTCATCTGGTCCCCAAGAATTGGTAGATGCGATGGCACTCAAAATTGTGCCGAAAATGCCTTCTGCTCGGCCACATCTTTGCGCTTGTTGAAGTGCTGACACGCGTCCGCAGCACTGCTCGGTAGGTCAGTAAAGGCCCCTGAGACATGCCATACAGGCGTCAGCTCTAAGAACCGACCACCGCCAAAGACACACTGCATTAAGAGTGGCTTACCGGCAGCTATCTGGGAGACTTGCCGGAGTTCTTCCTGACCCGCCCTTGCTTCAACCTGGGCCTCTTGGCGTGCTAGCTCGAGCTTCTTGATCTCGGCTGTGTCCTTCTCTTTGTCGGCCTAGAGGGTGTCGCGCTCTGCGTACAGGGCCTTGAGGTCTTGGGAAATGAAAGTCGATCCTCTCATCAGATGTTTTTGTCCGATAAGAGTCTCGGGGGCTATTGCATATTCACTTTAAAAAAACTACCTTACCGTCAAAACGTCGACCCCCAAGTCAGTTCATTAAACTAACTTAGGGCTCGGGGGCTACTGTCTATGTGCTCTTAACAGCATGAAGTAAAAATTGAAGAATTTTACAGTCTTCGGACAACTTTTCCTCAAATACTTGTCCTTAAAGGGCTACTGAGTATACTTGGCATTAATTGAAGAAACACAGTTGTTCAAAACTGACATACCTCAAAACCTTTTGAAAGGCTTATGAAGGCCTCCACCATTCCAGCCTCTGCAGACTGGAATTGATTGAACGCCATGCCAAGAATGGCACGGTGTTCAGGCAGAATTGAGGAGGTCCTGAGAGCTTCCTCTATCTCCTTATGCCGCCCCAAGATGGGTGGCTGGGCATCCTTAGCCACATTCCTCGCCGGAGAGGTGGTGGTCACTTCCAGGTGTTTCGGCGGTGATGGAGCAGTCGGGACCTGCGATTCCGGGCAGTTAAGCACTGGCTCCTCAAAAACCAGGGAAACCTTTCCCCTTGGTCCTCAGTGACTGAGGTTTGAACCTCGACCATAAGTACATCAGCACCGCCCACTGTGTTTGACACAGGAGGGGCTCGATGTGAAGAAACCTCTCCGAGCTCGTCGTGGGCGGGGGAGGGATGCACGCACACACCGAAGGAGCTTTTGGCTAGCTCAGGTGGCGGGACGACATCATCTGATCCCTCGCCTAGGAGGTGGCATTGCGGACTATAAAAACAATCATGATAGCAAAATCAAATGCATGGTAATTGGAACTTGTTATGTGCAACTATGTCAGATGAGCTACCTCTTCAGTTGCGGCTTCTCTCGGTGTGGCTGAGGGAGCACGTCCTCAGAAGAGCTAGAATGGGCCTCAACGTGTGAGGGAGTCCGGGACTAAGGGGTCCTCGGGCCGCCAGCCTCTTCCTATGGGCCGACAGGTGGGCCCCTCTGCAACTACTATTGAAAGGCCGAGCTATATGGTGACTCCGTGTCTGGATAGGAAGCCTTCAGAGCCTTGGTGTGTACTCCAAGTCAAGATCAAAGAATCGGCATGTTATTTCCTTTGTTGTAACCGACTATAGGTAGCCCTAGATACCCCTGGTGCCTATATAAACCACAGGGTTTGGTCTGTAGAGGCTAGAAGAAGAACCATCATCCTACTCACCTAGGGTTTAGTTCATCTGATCTTGTGGTAGATCGACTCTATCACCATCATATACACATCAATACAATCAAGCAGGACGTAGGGTTTCACCTCTTCGGGAGGGCCCGAACCTGGATAAACATTGTCCCCTTCGTCTCCTATTCCCCATTGATCCGAGATCCATAGCTCAGGACCCCCTACCCAAGATCCACCGGTTTTGATACCGACATTGGTGCTTTCATTGACAGTTCCATTGTTGGATCGCCGAAGGATCGATGGCTCGCCTGATCATCGGAGATGGCATCCACACCAGGGAAGTCTTTGTCCCCGGCCAGCTCTTCGCGTTCGGCAGCATCGTTCTGCATGCCAACTCAGTTGGTTACCTCGACCAGGTCGA
Source organism: Thinopyrum elongatum (assembly GCA_011799875.1). NCBI lineage: Eukaryota > Viridiplantae > Streptophyta > Magnoliopsida > Poales > Poaceae > Thinopyrum > Thinopyrum elongatum. The sequence continues at coordinate 202,591,870 of CM022298.1, forward strand.
TAGCTTTGGCCCTGAACATCAAATCAGGTTTGGCAACCTGGAGTACGTCGCCGATGCACGGGGTGATATGATTTTCATCGGGTTCTCAGCCTTGCCTGGGGAGCCCAAAAACCCTGAAGCTTTGACTTCAAACTTTCTTTTTGACCCCATCCCTGGGTCAGTCCCTACCTCGGATCCGGCTTCAAGCCCGGATATGATTGCGGCAGCCGAAGACCAGGAGTCCACCCTGGCCAGACTTGCTCCACGTGCTACCATGCCAGAGGTCGACTCCAAAGAATTCCCGGATACCGGTCTGACCAGTCTCTCTCTGTTAAGCGAGATGCTAGATCAGATCCGGACAATACACATTACTGATGGCCTGTCCTCGACCTATGCTCAGATAGGCCTTGAGGCAGGCCGCTAGACGGGATGGATACCAAGATATGCTCGACCGAAACAAAAGAGCTCGGGAGCAGCACTGGACCCGGATGGCAGCCGAACTCTGGCGCGACGTGGCCCGTGTCAGGGGTGCCGCTCACCCAATGTGTTTTATAGATGAGGTGATGCAGCATCAGTTCCCTGAAGGATTTAAACCCGTGAACATCAAACAATATGATGGGATAACAGACCCGGCCGTATGGATCGAAGATTTTTTTCTCCATATTCACATGGCCCCAGGGGATGACCTCCATGCCATCAAGTACTTGCCATTAAACCTCAAAGGACCTGCCCGACACTGGCTGAATAGCCTCCTAGAAAATTCCATCGGGAGCTGGGAAGAGGTCGAGGAAGCCTTCCAAGCCAACTTTCAAGGCACTTATGTTTGGCCTCTGTATGTTGATGACTTAAGTCACGTGGTCCAACAGCCCGGCGAGTCAGCCCAACAATTTTGGAATCGGTTCTTGACTAAGAAGAACTAGATTGTTGATTGTCTGGATGATGAGGCAATAGCCGCATTCAAGCACAGCATTCTAGACGAATGGCTGGCCCGCCAGCTCATCCAAGATAAGCCGAGAACAATGTCGGCCCCCACTTCTCTCATGACCCGCTTTTGCGCGGGTGAAGATAGCTGGTTAGCTTGTAGAAGCAACAACCCGGATGAACCCGGCACTTCAGAAGCCCAGGATGGAAATGGGAAACCACGGCGCAACAAGAACAAGCGCCAGCATAACGGCAATGATGCCGATGACACGGCAGTAAATGCCAAATTCAATAACTCGAAATCAGGACCGCGGAAGAAGCCTTCCAAAGGAAACTGGGGTGAACCTACCGCATTGGACAAAATCTTGGATAGGCCCTGCCAGATCCACGGCACCCCAGACAAGCCCGCCAACCACACCAACCGTAACTGTTGGGTGATTAAACAGGCCGGCAAACTCACAGCCGAGGACCCAAGCAGAGGCCCCCGTAGCGAGGACGACGACGAGCCTCACGGGCCGAACAATGGAGGCCAAAAGCAATTCCCTCCTGACGTAAAACCAGTAAACATGATCTATGCCACACACATATCGAAGAAGGAGAGGAAGCGCGCGCTTCGGGACATCTACGCCGTAGAGCCGGTGACCCCGAAATTCAACCCATGGTCGGTGTATCCGATCACCTTCGACCGCAGGGACCATCCGACCAACATCCGTCACGGAGGGTCAGCGGCCCTAGTACTTGACCCCATTGTCGATGGGTACCACCTCACTCGAATCCTTAGGGACAGAGGCAGTAGCCTTAATCTGATTTACTCCGATACAGTGAGGAAAATGAGCATTGACCCGTCAAGGATCAAACCTAGCAACACCACCTTTAAAGGGGTAATTCCAGGCGTTGAGGCCCGCTGCTCGGGCATTGTAACCTTGGAAGTAGTATTCGGCTCGCCTGACAACTTCCCCAGCGAGGATTTGATCTTTGATATTGTCCCCTTCCGCAGAGGCTAACACGCACTTCTCGGTTGTACAACATTCGCTCATTTCAACGACGTCCCCCATTATGCATACTTGAAGCTCAAGATACCAGGACCCAAGGGCGTCATCACTGTTAATGGCAACATGGAGCGCTCACTCCGGACTAAGGAGCACACGGCAGCTCTGGCACCCGAAGACCAAATCGGCAGCGAGGGACCGACATACTAGCTCGCCGTTAAGGCACGAGAGGCAAGCAAACGGGCCCGAGGCCTATCTCAACTACCGGAGCCTCCCTATGTTAAACGTAAATAGGGATACGCGCCCCACAGCACGCTAACCCCAGCAGCATAGTACGTGCCTCGTATGCACAACTTTGCACTTAAAATACCATGGGCAGCTGTGGGGCCTAACCATCCAAGAGCCACGTGTTTGGTTTAACCGAGCTATGGCCAAAACATGTCTTCGGACAGCAATAGGTACCATCTAGGACCTATCTGGCATCAAGCTCATATATTGCGGCGACTTCTCAAGACCCTCTCTCAAGGGCCCGCCCGCCGACTATTTTTCCTTCGGTCTACGGAACCCTCTCATAGAGCGAAGGCACAGACGTGTAGCAGGGCGCAGTAGGGACGTCAAACCACTCATCGAGGCCCTATGTAAACCTTTTCCTCTATCATTTATGTTCTTTTATAATGTATCCATAACAGTTGTTTCTGCTGTTCGAATTGTATGGTTAGACATCATGAGTTTATCAGAAATAAAACACCATTCTTTATGGTCCCTTTGTAGTCCTTTATGTTGCAAAACCTTTTTCGCTCTTCGACTCTGAAACAAACTAGCTAGTTCGGTACATATATTGTTTAGATGTGGTCGGCTAATGGACTAGGGGATCGATTATAAACTCGCCCCAAGCAGCATTGCGGCACTAGATCACGTGCTCGGCGTCTCGGATATTGCATTATATGAATTAGTTCTGAATTATGTCTTGGGTCAATAGTTGGGTTGCCCGGCTCCTGTGTTTACCCTCTTACATTCTGCATGTTCGTCTAGGAGGGTAAAGGGAGAACTGCTGAGATTGTACTTCCAGCTCGCCTGGTAAAGTACCTCAGTGGAGAAAGCCAAAAACTGACTGTCATAATAAGCGAGAACTGGTCGGCGATCCGATGACAAGTGTTATGCCGTGTTACACGAAGGGTTTGTCTTCACGCAAACCAAGTGATGAAAGTAATACCTCGGCCAATCCGAACATCACACTGGGGGCTAGTCACTAACCCCCGCAATCAAGCTCCTATGGCTAAGTGAAAGCTCTAAAGCCGCATAGTCTGATTGCCTCGTTCCCCTTACGCACTACCGCCTCCGAGCACCGAGACATCAGTTAAGGGTCACAGTGTGGAGGTAGAAACACCCCTCGTAGAATCTACAAGGGGCTAAAGCTGACGACTGGTAACTTTCAGATTAAAACGGCCGCACATGAGTCAAAATAAATAAACACAGGAAAAGGTACGATGCACCATACAAAGAAGCCGCATTACAGGCATAAAAATTCAATGGTCATCCGATACATGATAGTACGATTCATTTGTAAATTACATCCTTTGAGCACTGGGCCTCTATTACCCGAGCACCATCCATTACGACGGGACAGTACTGCTCGGGGCACCTGTGCTCCTTCCCAGGGGGCGGGGGTCCGGTGGCCATCTCGACCGGCTTGATCTTCGGCCAGTGCACCATGGTCCTCGCGAAGGCCATCTGATCCCCCTCAATGCATACAAAGCACTTCAAAGCATCGACCCAGAGCATGGCATGATGTCTACTACGCAACTTTATTCTTGTAGACTCGTGTTGGGCCTCCAAGCGTAGAGTTTTGTAGGACAGTAGCAATTTTCCCTCAAGTGGATGACCTAAGGTTTATCAATCTGTGGGAGGCGTAGGATGAAGATGGTCTCTCTCAAACAACTCTGCAACCAAATAACAAAAAGTCTCTTGTGTCCCTAACACACCAAATACAATGGTAAATTGTATAGGTGCACTAGTTCGGCAAAGAGATGGTGATACAAGTGTAGTAACGATAGTAGATATTGATTTTTGTAATAGGAACAATAAAAAACAGCAAGGTAGCAAGTAACAAAAGTGAGCACAAACGGTATTGCAATGCTTGAAAATGAGGCCTAGGGTCCGTACTTTCGCTAGTGCAATCTCTCAACAATGCTAATATAATTGGATCATATAACCATCCCTCAACGTGCAACGAAGAATCACTCCAAAGTTCCCATCTAGCGGAGAACATAAGAAGAAATATTTTGTAGGGTACGAAACCACCTCAAAGTTATTCTTTCCGATCAATATTTCCAAGAGTTTGTACTAAAATAACACCAACTTATCCTTTCCGATCGATCTATCCAAGAGTTCGTACTAAAATAACACCATATGATACACATCAACCAACTCTAATGTCACCTAGATACTCTAATGTCACCACGAGTATCCGTGAGTTGATTATACAATATGCATCAAACAATTTCAGATTCATAATACTCAACCCAACACAAAGAACCTCAACGAGTGCCCCAAGATTTCTACCGGAGAAACAAACACAAGAACATGCATCAACCCCTATGCATAGATTACCCCAATGTCACCTCGGGCATCCGTGAGTTGAGTGCCAAAACACATATCAAGTGAATCAATATGATACCCCATTGTCACCACAGGTATTCATAGCAAGACATATATCAAGTGCTCTCAAATCCGTTAAAGTATGCAATCCGATAAAATGAAATCTCAAAGGGAAAACTCAATTCATCACAACAAGATAGAGAGGGAGAAACACCATAGGATCCAACTATATTAACAAACCTCGCGATACATCAAGATCGTGCCAAATCAAGAACACGAGAGAGAGATCAAACACATAGCTACTAGTACAAACCCTCAGCCCCGAGGGTGGACTACTCCCTCCTCATCATGGTGGCCATAGCGATGATGAAGATGGCCTCCGGTGATGATTTCCCCCTCAGACAAAGTGCCGAAACAGGGTCCAGATTGGTTTTTCGTGGCTACAGAGGCTTGCGGCGGCGGAACTTCTGATCTAGGGTTATTTCTGGGGGTTTCTGTATTTATAGGAATTTTTGGCGTTGGTTTCACATGAAGATGGGCTTCGAGGGGCCCACAAGACACCAGGGCACGCCAGAGGGGGGTGGCACGCCCTGGTGGGTTGTGGCCACCTCCCTTATCTTCTGGTCCTCCCATGAAGCTTCTAGATCCTCTTTTGTTCCCAAAAAATCATCAAAAAGTTTCATTGCATTTGGAGAACTTTCATTTCTGCACAAAAAACAACACCACGGTAGTTCTGCTGAGAACAGCATCAGTCCGGGTTAGTTCCAATCAAATCATACCAAACCATATAGAATTGTTGTAAACATGGCATGAATACTTCATAAATTATAGATACGTTGGAGACATATCACGGCGTCGCACAGCTTCTGCACTAGGCCGAAGTAGCTGCTCGGCAGTGACTCTGCATGCCATAGCCAGACAAAGAGGTCCCTCATGGCTGGCTCCGCCATCCGGTGCAACTCCATCAGCTGCTTCATTTGGTTGCTCAGGAGAGGAGGGTGCTCGGGCGCCTGGAACTGTTCCCAGAATAGCCTATGCTCGGCATCGCCATCCCGAGATGCAAAATGCCTTGCCGCATCCGCCGCACTCCTCGAGAGATCCGCAAACGTGCCTGAGGAACGCCACACTCGCGTGAGCAAAGTGAACATGTGACCACCAAAGACACTTTGCAGTAAGTATGACTTACCATCCGCAATGAGCTTCACTTGGCGGAGTTCTTCTCAGGCGCCTCGCATTTCTGTCCTCACCTCCGTGAGCTACAGCTTCATTGATGACAGCTTAGTGGCTTGTCCTTTATTTTTCTGCTCAAGGTCCTCACATTTAGTGATGGCATCCTTGAGCTCCTACTGCACCTCGGCCACTCTGGCCTCGTGCTTGTCACTGATGGTCTTCACCGTCGACAATTCGGTGGCCGCTCGTTCGGTCGCTGCCTTCTGTTCGGCGGCCTCCTCTTTCACCTTCTTCAGCTCCGCTTTGAGGCTCTCGACCTCCACGGCAACAACTGCATTCATAATAAAGCACTCTTTTCTTAAGGCTCATCCCGAATACCTCACTTACTAAGGCAAATAGAACTATTAAATAGAAGTTCTAGTCTGAACTAACCTTGCGCCTCATCGAAGCGCTTGTTGAGAAGGTTGAGCTCCTCATCGGAGCTCTTGAGCTTTCGATTCACCTTGTCTAGCTCCGCGGCATTGGAAGACGCCGCCGAGGACAAGGCCTGCACAATTGCACACACAAATCAGACTCCCGACCTACTGATGTTCGATCCTCGGCTAGGCTTTTCAAACCCTGCCAGGAGTCTCGAGGGCTACTATTCGCTCTTGGCTATCACAGGCTTTTTCTTTATATTTTCGATCCCCGCCTGAGTTTTTCCAAACTCACCTAGGGCTCGGGGGCTGCTATATAAGAGGATGGCATGACCTTAAATATTAAATTCTTTTCATAAAAAGGATATTACATGGCTTACCTCGAAGCCTGTCAGGAGACTGCCAAAAGCTTCATTCAGTCTGTTGTTGACGGACCGAACACTTTGTAAAACCACGCCCATCAGGGCATGGTGTTCTGCTATAAAGGAGGAGCTATTCAAAGCCTCCTCCATCATGTCCAGCCACCCAGCCATGACCCGCTCTCCGGTGTTAGGCGCCGGCGGCGGGGCCCCGGCTCCCCCTTCAGTAGAGGGCGGCATGTGTTGGAAATATGCCCTAGAGGAAATAATAAAGTGGTTATTATTATATTTCCTTGTTCATGATAATCGTTTATTATCCATGCTATAATTATATTGACCGGAAACTCAAAATACATGTGTGGTATAGACAACAACATGTCCCTAGCAAGCCTCTGCCGGACTAGCTTGTTGATCAAAGATGGCTATGGTTTCCTAGTCATAGACATGAGTTGTCATTTGATAACGAGATCACATCATTAGGAGAATGATGTGATGGACAAGACCCAAACTATGAACGTAGCATATGATCGTGTCAAGTTTATTGCTATCATTTTCTGCATGTCAAGTATATGTTCCTATGACCATGAGATCATGCAACTCACTGACACCGGAGGAGTACCTTGTGTGTACCAAACATCGCAACGTAATTGGGTGACTATAAAGGTGCTCTACAGGTATCTCCAAGGGTATCTGTTGAGTTGGCATGGATCAAGACTGGCATTTGTCACTCCGTATGATAGAGAGGTATCTCTGGGCCCTCTCGGTAATACAACATCACAATAAGCTTGCAAGCAATGTGACTAATGGGTTAGCCACGGGGTCTCGTATTACGGAACGAGTAAAGAGACTTGCCGGTAATGAGATTGAACTAGGTATGGAGATACCAATGATCGAATCTCGGGCAAGTAACATACCGATAGACAAAGGGAACTGCATACGGGATTAGCTGAATCCTTGACATCGAGGTTCGACCGATAAAGATCTTCGTAGAATATGTAGGAACCAATATGAGCATCAAGGTCCCGCTATTGGTTATTGACCGTAGAGGTGTCTCGGTCATGTCTGCATAGTTCTCGAACCCGCAGGGTCTACACACTTAACGTTTGGTGACGATATAAGTATAGTTGAGTCATTATGGTGGTTATCAAAGGTTGTTCGGAGTCCCGGATGAGATCTCGGACATGACGAGTAACTCTGGAGTGGTCCAGAGGTGAAGATCGATATATAGGACGAAGGGTATCGGAGTTGGGAAGTGTTTCGGTGGTACCGGGTAATGACCAGGAAGACCGCAGGGGTTTCAGGGGCCCCGGCAAGTGTTAGGGGGCCTCATGGGCCAAGGGGAGGGGCAAACCAGCCCACGAGGGGGCTGTGCACCCCCCTCACCCCATCTCACGTAACCAGGAGAGGTGGGGCGCCCCCTCTAGGGTTCCCTCCACCTGGCTTGGGGGGCAAGCCACCCTAGGATTTCCCTAGGGGGCGCCCCCATCTGCCTTGGCCGCAACACCCCCTAGGGGAAACCCTAGGGGCGCCACCCCTCCTCCCCCCTCTTTATATATAGAGGGGTAGAGGGAGGGCAGCCGCACCCATCTATGCCACGGCGCTGCCCTCCCTCTCCCTCGTAGTCCTTCTTCTTCTCCGTGAGGCTTGGCAAAGCCCTGCTGAGATTCCACCACCACCGCCGCCACCACGACGTCGTGCTGCCGGAGCACTCAAGATACTACTTCACCATCACTCGCTGGATCGAGGGGGTGAAGGTGTCATCAAGCTGTACGTGTGTTGAACGCGGAGGTGCTGTCCGTTCGGCACTTGGATCGGGAGTTGGCGGGATGGATCATGATTGGATCACGAAGACTATCGACTACATCAACCGCATTTCTTAATGCTTCCGCTTAGCAATCTACAAGGGTATGTAGATGCAATCTCTCCTCTCGTAGATGTCGATCTCCTAGATTGATCTTGTTGAGCATAGGAAATTTTTTGTTTCCCATGTAACGTTCCCCAGCAGTGGCACCATGAGCTAGGTCTATGTGTAGATGACATCACGAGTAGAACACAAAGGAGTTTGTGGGCGTTGATATTCAGATTGCTTCCTTCCTTGGTCTTTTCTTAATTCGGCAGTATTGTCGGATGAAGCGGCCCGGACCAACTTTACATGTCCATGTACATGAGACCGGTTCCATCGACAGACATGTGACTTTGTTGCATAAAGATGGCTGGCGGGTGTATGTCTCTCCCACCTTAGTTGAATCGGATTCGACAAAGGTGGTCCTTGTAGAAGGTTAAATAGCAACTTGCATATCACCGTTGTGGCTTTGCGTAGGTAAGAATCGTTCTTGCTAGATACCCATAGCAGCCACGTAAAACATGCAACAACAATTAGAAGACGTCTAACTTGTTTTTGCAAGGTATGTTGTGATATGATATGGCCAAAGACATGATGAGATATATTTGATGTATGAGATGATCATGTTTTGTAATAGTTTATCACGACTTGCATGTCGATGAATACGGCAACCGGCAGGAGCCATAGGGTTGTCTTTAATTATTGTATGACTTACGTGTCAATCATTAAGCGCTATGTAATGCTTTACTTTATCGCTAAGCGGTAGCAATAGTAGTAGAAGCATGGTTGGCGTGACAACCCCAATGGCGACATGATGATGGAGATCATGGTGTCATGCCGGTGACAATGGAGATCAAGCCGGTGCTTTGGAGATGGAGATCAAAAGCACAAGTTGATGGCCATATCATGTCACTTATGATTTGCATGTGATGTTAATCCTTTTATGCATCTTATTTTGCTTAGGATGACGGTAGCATTATAAGGTGATCCCTCACTAAAATTTCAAGATAAAATTGTGTTCTCCCCAAGTGTGCACCATTGTGAAAGTTTGTCGTTTCGAAGCACTACGTGATGATCGGGTGTGATAGACTCTTCGTTCGCATACAACGGGTGCAAGCCAGTTTTGCACATGCGAAACACCTGGGTTAAACTTGACGAGCCTAGCATGTACAGACATGGCCTCGGAACACAAGAGACCAAAAGGTCGAACACTAGTCATATAGTAGATATGATCAACATGGAGATGTTCACCATTGAAACCACCTCATCTCACGTGATGATCGGACTTGGGTTGGTGAACTTGGATCATGTTGCACTTGGACAACCGGAGGGATGTTGATTTGAGTGGGAGTTCTTAGGTAATATGATTAATCGAACTCATTATCATGAACAATAGTCTAAAGTTGCCTTTGCAAATTTATGTTGTAGATCAATGGCTCGCGTAGTAGCTCCCCTGAATTTCAATGCGTTCCTAGAGAAAGCTAAGCTGAAAGATGATGGAAGTAACTTTGTAGACTGGGCCCGTAATCTGAGGATTATCCTCATGGCTGCCCAAAAGGCTTATGTCCTTGATGCACCGCTTGGTGTGCCACCCCCTCCAGCAACTGCGGACGTTGTGAACGCCTGGCAGTCGCGTGTTGATGACTACTCAATAGTTCAATGCGCCATGTTGTATGGCTTAGAGCCGGGACTTCAAAGGGGTTTTGAACGTCATGGAGCATATGAGATGTTCCAGGAGTTGAAGTTTATCTTTGAGAAGAATGCTCGGATCAAGAGGTATGAGACCTCTGATAAGTTCTATGCCTACAAGATGGAGGACAACGGGTCTGTCAGTGAGCACATACTCAGAATGTCTGGGTACTACAACCGTCTGGCTGAGTTGGGAGTTGAGCTCCCACCAGAGGCTGTCACTGACAGAGTTCTTCAATCACTACCACCTAGCTACAAGAGCTTTGTGTTGAACTATAACATGCAAGGGATGAACAAGTCAGTCTTCGAGCTGTTCGCGATGCTGAAAGTCACTGAGTCAGACATCCAGAAGGAGCATCAAGTGTTGATGGTGAATAAAACCACTAGTTTCAAGAAAGGCAAGGGAAGGAAGGGAAACTCCAAAAAAGGTGGCAAAGCAGTTGCTCCTCCCATGAAGAAACCCAAGGCTGGACCCAAGCCGGAGACTAAGTGCTTCTTTTGCAAGGGAACTGGCCACTGGAAGCGGAACTGCCCCAAGTATCTGGCCGACAAGAAGGGGGCCAACGTCAACAAAGGTATATGTGATATACATGTTATTGATGTGTACCTTACCAACTCTCGTTGTAGTGCCTGGATATTTGATACCGGTTCAGTTGCTCACATTTGCAACTCAAAGCAGGAACTACGGAATAGACGGAGGCTGGCGAAGGACGAAGTGACGATCCGCGTGGGAAATGGTTCCAAGGTTGATGTGATTGCCATCGGCACACTCGCTCTTCGATTACCATCGGGATTGGTGATGAACCTGAATAATTGTTATTTAGTGCCTGGGTTGAGCATGAACAATTTATCTGGATCTTGTTTAATGCGAGATGGTTACTCATTTAAATCAGAGAATAATGGTTGTTCTATTTATATGGGTAATATATTTTATGGTCATGCACCCATTGTGAGGGGTTTATTCTTATTGAATCTCGATAGTGATGATACACATGTTCATAACATTGATGCCAAAAGATGTAGAGTTGATAATGATAGTACTACTTTCTTGTGGCACTGCCGCTTAGGTCATATTATTGTAAAGCACATGAAGAAACTCCATGCTGATGGACATTTGGAGTCACTTGATTTTGAATCACTTGACACATGCGAACCATGCCTCATGGGCAAGATGACCAAAACGCCATTTTCTGGAACAATGGAACGGGCAAGTGACTTGTTGGAAATCATACATACTGATATGTGCGGTCTGATGAGTGTTGACGCGCGCGGTGGATATCGTTACTTTCTCACCTTCACCGATGACTTGAGTAGATATGGGTATATTTACTTAATGAAGCATAAGTCTGAAATGTTTGAAAAGTTCAAGCAATTTCAGAGTGAAGTTGAGAATCATCGTAACAAGAAGATTAAATTCCTACGATCCGATCGAGGGGGAGAATATCTGAGTTATGAGTTTGGCAACCACTTAAGACAATGTGGAATCGTTTCATAGTTGACGCCACCTGGAACACCACTGCGTAATGGTGTGCCCGAACGTCGTAATCGAACCTTATTGGATATGGTGCATTCTATGATGTCTCTTGCTGATCTGCCACTATCGTTTTAGGGTTATGCATTAGAGACAACTGCATTCACTTTAAATAGGGCACCATCTAAGTCCGTAGAGATGACACCGTATGAACTGTGGTTTGGCAAGAAACCTAAGCTGTCGTTCCTTAAGGTTTGGGGCCACGATGCTTATGTCAAAAGGCTTCAGCCAGAAAATCTCAAACCCAAAGCGGACAAATGCGTCTTCATAGGATACCCAAAGAAATGATTGGGTATACCTTCTATCTCAGATCTGAGGGCAAAGTGGTTGTCGCTAAGAACGGGTCCTTTCTCGAGAAAGATTCTCTCGAAAGAATTGAGTGGGAGGAAGATAGAACTTGATGAGGTTGTTGAACCTTTACTTCAACCAGTGAGTTGTGCAACATAGAAAGATGTTTTTCTGACACCTACGTCAGTTGAAGAGGAAGCTAATGATGATGATCATGAATTTTCAGATCAAGTTGCTATCAAACCTCGTAGGTCGACAAGGATACGTACTACTCCTAAGTGGTACGGTAACCCTGCATTAAAGGTCATGTTGTTGGACAAAAACAACGATGAGCCTACGAGCTATGGAGAAGCGGTGGTGGGCCCGGATTTTGACAAATGGTTAGAGGCCATGACATCTGAGATGGGATCCATGTATGAAAACAAAGTATGAACTTTGGAAGTATTACCTGAAGGGCGAAAGGCCATTCAGAATAAATGGATCTTCAAGAAGAGGACGGACACGGACGGTAATATCACCGTCTATAAAGCTCGACTTGTGGCAAAGGGGTTTTCACAAGTTCAAGGAGTTGACTACGATGAGACTTTCTCACCCGTAGCGATGCTTAAGTCCGTCAGAATCATGTTGGCAATAGCTGCATTTTTCAATTATGAAATCTGGCAGATGGATGTCAAAATAGCGTTCCTTAAGGAAGAGTTGTATATGATGCAACCGGAAGGTTTTGTCGATCCAGATAATGCTGACAAAGTGTGCAAGCTCCAGTGATCCATTTATGGGCTGGTGCAAGCATCTCGGAGTTGGAATATTCGCTTTGATGAGGTGATCAAAGCGTTTGGGTTTATACAAGTTTATGGAGAAGCTTGTATTTACAAGAAAGTGAGTGGGAGCTCTATAGCGTTTCTAGTATTATATGTGGATGACATATTGCTGATTAGAAACAATATAGAACTTTTGGAAAACATGAAGGAATATTTGAACAAGAGTTTTTCAATAAAGGACCTAGGAGAAGATGCTTTCAAATTAGGCATCAAGATCTAAAGAGATAGATCAAGACGCTTGATAGGACTTTCAGAAAACACATACCTTGATAAGATTTTGAAGAAGTTCAAAATGGATCAGTCCAAGAAGGGGTTCTTGCCTATTTTGCAAGGTGTGAAGTTGAGTAAGACTCAATGCCCAGCAACTACAGAGGATAGAGAAAAGATGAGTGTCATCCCCTATGCTTCAGCCATAGGCTCTATTATGTATGCGATGCTGTGCACGAGACCAGATGTCAGCCTTGCCATAAGTATGGCCAGAAGGTTTCAAAGTAATCCAGGAATGGAGCACTGGACAGCGGTCAAGAATATCCTTAAGTACCTGAAAAGGACTAAGGATATGTTTCTCGTTTATGGAGGTGATCAAGAGCTCGTCGTAAAGGGTTACGTCGATGCAAGCTTTGACACTGATCCGGATGACTCTAAGTCTCAAACCGGATACGTATATGTTCTGAATGGGGGAGCGGTAAGCTGGTTCAGTTCCAAGCAAAGCGTGGTAGCTGATTCTACATGCAAAGCAGAGTACATAGCTGCCTCGGAGGTAATGAATGATGGTATCTGGATGAAGCAGTTCATGAGAGATCTTGGAGTTGTGCCAAGTGCACTGGACCCGATGACTCTGTTCTGTGACAACACTAGTGCCATTGCTCTAGCCAAGGAACCAAGGTTTCACAAGAGGACTAGACACATAAAGCGACGCTTTAATTCCATCCGTGATTACATCAAGGAGGAAGACATAAACATTTGCAAGATACATACGGACCTGAATGTTGCAGATCCGTTGACTAAACCTCTTCCATGGGCAAAACATGATCAACACCAGAACTCTATGGGTGTTAGATTCATTACCATGTAATACTAGATTATTGACTCTAGTGCAAGTGGGAGACTATTGGAAATATGCCCTAGAGGCAATAATAAAGTGGTTATTATTATATTTCCTTGTTCATGATAATCATTTATTATCCATGCTATAATTGTATTGACCGGAAACTCAAAATACATGTGTGGATACATAGACAACAACATGTCCCTAGTAAGCCTCTGCCGGACTAGCTCGTTGATCAAAGATGGCTATGGTTTCCTAGTCATAGACATGAGTTGTCATTTGATAATGGGATCACATCATTAGGAGAATGATGTGTGGACAAGACCCAAACTATGAACGTAGCATATGATCGTGTCAAGTTTATTGCTATCGTTTTCTGCATGTCAAGTATATGTTCCTATGACCATGAGATCATGCAACTCACTGACACCGGAGGAGTACCTTGTGTGTACCAAACGTTGCAACGTAACTGTGTGACTATAAAGGTGCTCTACAGGTATCTCCGAGGGTATTTGTTGAGTTGGCATGGATCAAGATTGGGATTTGTCACTCCGTATGACAGAGAGGTATCTCTGGGCCCTCTCGGTAATACAACATCACAATAAACTTGCAAGCAATGTGAGTAATGGGTTAGCCATAGGATCCTGTATTACAGAACAAGTAAAGAGACTTGCCGTTAACGAGATTGAACTAGGTATGGAGATACCGATGATCGGATCTCGGGCAAGTAACATACCGATAGACAAAGGGAACTGCATACGGGATTAGTTGAATCCTTGACATCAAGGTTTGACCATTAAAGATCTTCGCAGAATATGTAGGAACCAATATGGGCATCCAGGTCCCGCTATTGGTTATTGACCGTAGAGGTGTCTCGGTCATGTCTGCATAGTTCTTGAACCCGCAGGGTCTACACACTTAACGTTTGGTGACGATATAAGTATAGTTGAGTCATTATGGTGGTTACCGAAGGTTGTTCGGAGTCCCAGATGAGATCCCGGACATGACGAGTAACTCCGGAGTGGTTCGGAGGTGAAGATCGATATATAGGACGAAGGGTATCGGAGTCCGAAAGTGTTTCGGGGGTACCGGGCAATGACGAGGAAGATCGAAAGGGGCTTCGGGGGCCCCGGCAAGTGTTGGTGGGCCTCATGGGCCAAGGGGAGGGGCAAACCAGCCCACTAAGGGGTTGTGCGCCCCCTCACCCCATCTCACGTAACCAGGAGAGGTGGGGCGCCCCCTCTAGGGTTCCCTCCACCTGGCTTGCGGGGCAAGCCACCCTAGGGTTTCCCTAGGGGGCGCCCCCATCTGCCTTGGCCGCCGCCCCCTAGGGGAAACCCTAGGGGCGCCACCCCTCCTCCCTCCCCATTATATATAGAGTGGTAGAGGAAGGGCAGCCGCACCCATCTACGCGACGGCGCTGCCCTCCCTCTCCCTCGTAGTCCTTCTTCTTCTCCATGAGGCTTGGCGAAGCCCTGCTGAGATGCCACCACCACCACCTCCACCACCACGCCGTCGTGCCGCTGGAGGACTCGAGCTATCACTTCACCATCACTCGCTGGATCGAGGAGGTGAAGGCGTCATCAAGCCGTACGTGTGTTGAAGGCGGAGCTGTCGTTCGTTCGACACTTGGATCGGGAGTTCGCGGGACGGATCGTGATTGGATCACGAAGACGTTCGACTACATCAACCGCGTTTCTTAACGGTTCCACTTAGCGATCTACAAGGTTATGTAGATGCAATCTTGATATGTCTCCTTCGTATCTATAATTTTTTATTGTTTCATGCCAATATTATACAACTTTCACATATTTTTGGTAACATTTTATATGATTTATTGGACTAACTTATTGATCCAGTGCCCAGTGCCAGTTCCTGTTTTTTGCATGTTTTTTGCTTCATAGAATATCCATATCAAATGAAGTCCAAACGCGATAAAAATTTATGGAGAATTATTTTGGAATATATGTGATTTTTGGGACTTGGAATCAACGCAAACGGGAGCCCACAGCCCCCAACATACACCAGGGCGTGCCCCAGGGGCCAGGCGCACGGTGGTGGGTTGTGCTCACCTCGTATGTCAGTTGGAGCTCCACTTCGGGTGCAAGGAAGCTTATATAAAAAATCATGTTAAAATCTCAGCGCAATCGGAGTTACGGATCTTCGGATATTTAAGAAACGGTTTTCGGCAAGATCTGGGGAACGCGAAATAGAAGAGAACAGAGAGGGAGATCAAATCTCAGAGAGGCTCCTGCCCCTCTGCTGCCATGGAGGCCATGGACCAGAGGGGGAAATCATCTAGGGTGGAGGCCAAGGAAGAAGAAGAAGGAGGGGGCTCTCTCCCTCGCTCTCCCGGTGGCGCCGGAGTGCCGCCGGGGCAAGGATTGTGACGGCGATCTACATCAACAATCTTGCTACCGTCAACACCAACTTTTTCCCCTCTTTGCAGTGGTGTAACACCTCTTCTCCCCGCTATAATCTCTACTTAAACATGGTGCTCAACTCCATATACTATTTCCAAATGAATATGGTTATCCTATGATGTCTGAGTAGATTTGTTTTGTCCTGTGGGCTAATCGTCATCTTGGTTGGTATGAGTGTATATTTTATTTATGGTGCAGTCCTACGGTGCCCTCTGTGTCGCACAAATGGAGGGGTCCCCGCTGTAGGGTGTTGCAATATGTTCATGATTCGCTTATTGTCGGTTGCAGGAGTGACAGAAACCTAAACACGGATAAGTGGGTTGTCGCGTATGGGAGTAAAGAGGACTTGATACTTAATGCTATGGTTGGGTTTTACGACCTTAATGATCTTTAGTAGTTGCGGATGCTTGCTAGAGTTCCAATCATAAGTGCATATGATCCAAGTAGAGAAAGTATGTTAGCTCATGCCTCTCCCTCATATAAAATTGCAAGAATGATTACCGGTCTAGTTATCGATTGCCTAGGGACAAATGACTTTCTTATTGACAAAAGCTATCTATTTTTGTTACCTTGCACTTTACTCGTAGTTTTTATTCTTGCAAAGTACTCATAGTTTTATTCTCGCAAAATAGTTTCATACTTGTTTTAGGTAAAGCAAACACTAAGTGTGCCACTACTGTAGGTTGGTCCAAACGCGACAGTCCAATTAGAGACCCTTCGACGAAACTGTGTGCGATGCTGATACATCTCCAACGTATCTATAATTTTTTATTGTTCCATGCTATTATATTATCTGTTTTGGATGTTTTATATGCATTATTATGCTATTTTATATTATTTTTTATACTAACCTATTAACCTAGAGCCTAGTGTCAGTTTCTGTTTTTTCCTTATTTTTGACTTTCACAGAAAAGGAATACTAAATGGAGTCCAAACGGAATAAAACTTCCGCGATGATTTTTCTTGGACCAGAAGACACCCCGAAGACTTGGAGTTCAAGTCAGAAGAGCCACGTGGCGGCGACAAGGGGGGAGGGCGCGCCCCCTGCCTTGTGGGCCCCACGTGACTCCACCGACCTACTTCTTCGTCCTATATTTTCACATATATTCCCAAACCCTCAGAAGCATCCACGAAAACACTTTTCCACTGCCGCAACCTTCTGTACCCATGAGATCCCATCTAGGGACCTTTTCTGGCACCCTGCCTATTGGGGATGTAACTACTGGGTATGACCCGCCCAGGAGGGGCCGGGTCATGCCACTGGCGGCTTAAAGATGAAGAGGCCCGATAAGGTCCAAGAAGATATGAAGATGGCGGTTCATAGAGCAAGCCAATTGAAGGCCCAAGACCCAGAGACGACTTGAGGCCCACGGGTGTGAGCCGCCATATGTTTAAACTTGTCCTGTAAGGCAAGCTTAGTTAGAAACCGAGCTGGTCATGTTTGTGTGAGCCGGCCGGGACTCCGTAAGCCGCCGGGCATTAACCTGTATATAAAGGGGTGACCCAGCGGCGAGTTAACTGAAGTAACAATCGTTCGAGAACTAGGTCAAGCGTATTCGCTCCCTGGTAATCGAAACACAAGCAATACAACCTAAAGCAGGAGTAGGCTTTTACCTCATTGAGAGGGGCCGAACCTGGGTAAACTCTCTGTGTCCTTTGTCCCGTTCAACCCCTTCAAGCTAACCTAGTTGCGATGGCTCCACACCTAAGTCCTTTTGCTAGGGCATCTGCCATGTTAAGTCCATGACAGTTGGTGCCCACTGTGGGGCCAGCGCATGGTGGTTTTGAGTTCTTGAAGGGCAACTTCTCAGGGATCAAGGGATATGCCGTGGGCCGGATGGCCAAGAGTCACCGCAGCAAGATCTACATCGATGATGCAGGCTGGGGTCCCGAGGCCGATTCAATCGAATATGGGTACTGGGTCCCCTTCGGCGGAATCCACATCTTCATCGGCAAGATCGGCGAGTCGGAGCCTGAGCCGGACACCTGCACCGACATCATCGAGACAGCTCGGCACGCGCGACCCGCCAAGATTCAAGCCGCTGTGAAGCACACTTTTGTTGGGTTTGTTCATGGAGCGGATCTTGAGGAAGGATCCGCATCTGGCGGAGAGACGGTCATCTACTCTGATGATGAGTCCTCAACCGGTGAGACCGACTCAATGTATCAACTGCAAGACGGCGGGCTTGGGGGCTGTTCCGATGGCGACAGTATTCCGGACCCCTATGAGCCGCCGAACCGAGTCGCGATCTTCATGGCCGGCACACAACCGGTGCTGAATTCATCAACTGCGGCGGCTATGACTTCCGATTCAATGGCTGAGGCGACGGCCGGCGCGAGCGGTTCTGTGCGCCCACCGGCTCAAGTTTTGTCCGAGCT
This sequence comes from Thinopyrum elongatum, assembly GCA_011799875.1. Classification (NCBI taxonomy): domain Eukaryota; kingdom Viridiplantae; phylum Streptophyta; class Magnoliopsida; order Poales; family Poaceae; genus Thinopyrum; species Thinopyrum elongatum. The sequence goes on from CM022298.1 coordinate 202,610,321, forward strand.
CTTAGACACCTTGGCAACTTTGTTAGAGGCAGAGGTGACTCCGGCGAATCAAGCCCAGCATAAGGTGGATGTGGCAAAACTGCGAGATGAGATAGCTCAAGCCAAAATTGAGCTGACCGCTGAGAATGCTAGGATGGCGACAGAATGAGCCACCCTGGACACTGAGTCGCAACGGATTCAAGCAAAAAAAATCCGGTTAACCTTGGACCAGAATGCATCCAACGCCATTCTATGAAGGAGGCATCAGAGCCGTTTACCTTTGGAGTACGATGCGAGGAATCTTTTTAATACCCCTGGGCAGGACCAAGTAACCCGCCCGAGGTGACCCGGGATGTTGAAGCGCCCGCGGCCGGGGCGACGGCTCAACCACATGTTGCGGATCCGCCCCGCTTGAATTTAACCCCGCCTCAGCAAGTGCCTACACCACCGGGTCATTTTTCTAATCCTCTGGATAATATGCTTGTTGCGGCATCACGGCTGGCGGCTCTTCCAGTGCAAGGTGAGTCTCCCGCTGTGGTTGAAGCCCGAACGGCTGTGGAGCTTCTTCAGACGGCGGTGGCTCAGCAGGCGGCTTATTCATACAGCCGCGATCAGATTCATTCGACTCCATGCCACAGTCGGAGTTACAGCCGGCATATTGAGTCACCGGCGGTTTCGAGCAATGAACGACACCGTAACCAACCCCGTGGACATGACCCGCCACGTGCTGATAATGAGGCTCAAGCTTTGGTGGATCAGGCCAGGGCACGTCGGGAGGCGGAGCTGGCGGCTCAGCTGGCGGCTCATCAGCGGCCTCAGCATAACCTGTCGGTGTCTGTAGAAGCTGGGATGACTTCTAGGACCGTGGGTGTGCCGTGTTTGGCGCCGGCTTTGCTTAATGAGCGCCTGTCCAAGGATTTTAAGGGCCCTCGCAAGGTGCCCAATTACACACCTGATCAACCTCCGGAGGCATGGATTGAGAACTACGAGATGGCCATGGAGATGTTAGACGTCAACGATGCTGTGTGCGCTAAGTATTTCACCATGATGTTGGAAGGGCCAGCTCGTACCTGGTTGAAAGGATTACCTGCCAACTCCATCAGTTCATGGGCACAGTTGAAAGCACGCTTTATTCAGAATTTCAGAGATACATCTAAGCAACCCATGTCGATCATCGACCTTGACGCCTGTGTCCAGCTTGAGGATGAGTCAACCAATCACTGGGTCCGCCGGGTCTCGGCTGTTATTCACTCATCAGATAGCATCAACGCCGGTTCAGCCGTCCTGATTTTGGAGAAAAATTGCAGTTTCCTTCCCCTCAAACAGAAGCTAGGGCAGCTTAAGCGCCACTCTAATGATATGGGAGAGCTCATGGCGGCTCTCACCAAATATGCCAACTCAGATAGTACTAAAGACCCAGCGTCAGATGAAGAGAAGGCTGGCAAGGGGAAGAAGGGCGGCAATGGAAAGGAACAGCAGCACAATACGGCGGGTCAAGATAACAACGTTAAGCGCAAGCAAACCGATGGTGGTTCAGACTTTGTGGCTAACACCAGCACGCAGAATAGCAATCAGCGCCGTAAGGGGAAATCATCAGTGCCCCGGGGTCGGGGTACGACACCTATGGGATCCCGAGAGACCCCTTTATGATTCGGCGGGGGGAGAGGTATACGCAAAGAGCAGAACCAGTGATCGACGCGGGAAGCTTTTACCCAGGTTCGGGCCGCTGATCAGCGTAAAACCCTACTCCTGCTTTGTGTTCTTATTGATGTTCTTGAGCCCAGCCTTCAGGAGCGCTCGCAATGAACAGTGTGTTCAAAGAGCAGCTACGCATGCAGAATGGGCCAGAAGTTCCCCTCCTTCCGTAGCAGTTGCCTTGGGCCTCCTTTTATATGCTCAAAGGGGTCTCCATAGTGGCAAAATGTACATACATTGAGGTGTAAAGTAGCTACAGGGTATCATACCTAACCCCTGACGGATTAGGACAAATGCATTTAATGCACCGTGAGGTGTCCGTTTAGGTGTCCTCACTTTCTTGGGGATGGAAAAAGGGGCCATCCCATCAGCACCGCTTAAGCTCTCCTACACTGGCGCATTGCCGCGCATCCAGAGAAGGACCCAGAATGTCAGGCTTTGTTACTATGCCGGAGCGGTGGCATAGTGGCAGAATCTCGCCAGGCGCCGATCCTTGCCGGGCACCAATCCTTGCCGGGCGCCAGGGCTTGCCGGGCGCCGAGGCTTGCCAGGCTCCACGGGCCATCCCGGCAAGGATCTTGCCGGGGAGGCTGGCCTTCGATTTCCAGCTTTGCTTATTTGCTGATTCTCAGATCTCTGACTTGATGATTTAAATCGACCTCGAGCTGATCCCGGCAAGCCTTGCCGCGAGGACGGCTACAACTGCCCGTGCACAAGTAAGGGGTACTAGTGGCCCAATACTTAGTACACCGACAGGAGCCCCCGGGCCTGGGCCATACACGAGTGTGAGGCATTGTTGGGCTAGGCCCAAACAGCGCACGGGCACGCGTGGCAGGGAATTAACTGCTCGTAAAGATCTTGTTTTACTGTGCCCCCACTACGCGCACGGAGCGCGCGATGTGGGAAGTGTGCCAAAAAGACTGCAAACTGTTTCGCGCCCACAGAGGCGCATTCATATTGGGGGATAAACAAGGTGGTCCTGCTCCTTCCCCATAAAAAGGAGAAGTCGTGGAGGCGCAAACCCATTCACCCCCCTCTTCTTCCCAATCTGGCCATCGCCATCGCCTTCCTCTGCTCGAGCTCAGAGCGAAACCTTCCTTCCCTTCTGCTCGCCGCTCCCGCGCTCGTTCCGTCCTCCGGCTTCCATCTCCACAGTCGCCATGCCGCCCAAGGCCAGCAAAGGCAAGGGCACGGACAAGGAGTCGAAGGCTGAAGTTCCGGAGAGCGAACTGGTGAAGATGCGGAAGAGGCTCGTCGTCTTCCCTCCAACGCTCGACGCCGAAACCTTGAAGGGACGATACCAATGCATGTGGGCGAAGGGAACACAAGCTCACCCCGCCACACGCGTAATCCCAGGTGCTAGTTCCAAAGGCGGATCGGACAGATACCCCTTCTTCACTGCGTACTTTTATTGCGGGCTCTGTCCACCTTTTTCCGATTTCTTCAACGACATCATGTATACATACGGCTTCCGCCTTCTTGATTTCACGCCGAATGCCGTATTTTGCATGTCGATCTTTGCCCATCTTTGTGAAAATTTTGCCGGTGTGATCCCCAATTCTGCTCTTTTCCGCCACTATTTCTATCCTCGAATCCAAAAAGGAGAGGCTCTCTCTGGATCTATTGCTTGGATTCCAAGGGCCTGGAACAAAGAGATATACCCAGATGGAGTTTACCGCGAAAAGTGGGACGAGTGGCGGGCCGAATGGTGCTGGATCCAGGAAGCAGATCCTCATCCTTTTTGCCATCCCCGGCGACAGAAGGTGGTCCGCGGCAAGGATTGGGGCGATCTCGCTGCAGAAGATGAGAAGCTCACAATCGCCACTACCAGGATCCTCCGCTTGAAGGCTGCCGGGCTGACAATGGAGATGATCGGCTTCGACTTCCTCCGCCGCCGCATCGCCCCTCTGCAGAATAGGGGGAGGCCAGCCTGGGAGTATAAGAACGCAGTGGATGTCATGAGGCTGCGCCCTGGGCTGAACAACAACTTGACTGTTATGCAGCTTGGCAACCGGCTGCCAGCAAGGATCGTCCCCTTGTGCAACAACTCTGCACTGGGGTCGATCATTGCCTTCTTGCCGATGTTCAACGCCCACGGCCTTGACCCGACCTGGGTCGAGCCAAGCGAGGAAGAAGCACAGAAATTCTTCGACAATCTGACGGAGAAGCCTGTCCGGCAAGAGTCAGATCTTATTCGCGCCACCACAGATCAGGAGGTAGCATACATCGCTACCAGAGTGGAGGAAGCGAATCTTGCCGCGGAGGCCGGCAGCATTGGCTTCACAGAGTGGGAAGCCAGCGATGCAGAGGTGGTAGTGGAGGTGAAACCTGCCGAGGAGAGCATGGTTGCCGGGGAAGAAGGTGGCGCAGTCGCTGAAAACTCATCCGACGAAGACACGGCCGAAGAGGAGACGCGAGAAGAGCCCTCGCCCCCGAAGAAGATAAAGCGTGCCCTTCGGAAAGCCGCATCGGGCGTCCCGGCAAGCCAGCCTACATCGAGCGGCGAATCCCCCAGCAAGAAAGTGGCCGGCAAGACCGGACCGCGGCAGGGGGGCCGTCAACAGCCCGCGCGGCGCGCGAGACCCACACCAGCGGCCACCACCGGAGCGGCAGGAGGGTCTCGTACAACCGTGCCAGAGGCTGCCCCGGCGCCTGCCACAGCCAAGCGGCCCAGGACCCCTCCTCCGCCTCCCCACTCAGACATCACAACGGAGGTCGACTTCGACATCTCCGGCTTCAGTCCGGAGCGAGAGGAAGAAGAGTGAGTACCTGCCACAACTTCCACCTTCTAATCTGCATCAGTCTTACTGACTTACTTGTATTGTTTCTGCAGTGACACAGAAACCTTGCTGGAGAGGATGGCGAAGAGGTCAAGGACCTCTACGGGCGAGGAGCCCCCGGCAGGCTCCACTAGCGTGCTAGAGACCGTCATCGTGAGCCCGGAGCCTAGTCCTCAACGCAGCCCCCAGCGTAAGTTCCTTGTTCCTTTTTCTGTTGGCTGGTGCCGAGGCTTCCATTCTTGTCGCTGATATCTTCGGGTTCGCAGGAGAAGAACGGCAACAAGGAGAAGATTGTCCCATTGTGCCTCCTTCATCGACCGCTCCGCCCACAAGCACATCTCCGGCAAGAGATCCTGCCGACGAGCCCGTCCGGATTGAGGAGGAGCCGACAAGCACGGACTCCGGCAACCCACCCCCGGCAACCGGAGTTGCCGGGAGAGGCGAAGCCACCTCTCGATAGCCCGACGCAGGTACTCGATCGCCTCAGAGTGCTAGTTATTCTTTTCCCCTTACTTCTTTATCTTTGATCACTTCAAAATTTAAAAACTCGATCTTATTCTGACCTCCTCCTTCACCCTTCAGAGTTCTCTGTGATGGAACATATGGACGTCGACGCCGTCATCGAGGAGACCGCCAGGGATGCTGCTGCCGAAGCGGACAGGATCACTGCCAGCGAGGCTACCAAGGATGATGTTGCCGGGGCCAGTGATGCTCTTGACGGGGAGGCCGCTAAGACAACACAAAAGGAAATCGCGGAAGAACCTGCTGAAGAGGGCGACAGGGAGGCTGGGGACCATACTGACGGCATTCCTGCAGCAGGAGCGCCAGGCGCTGCATCGGCCGCGGAGCCCCCTGTCACTGGTGAGGCGGCCACTGAAGACCAGCCATCAACATCTGACGAGCCCTCATCCAGCAAGTATCTCAAAGTTGGCGAAAATCTATTCATCAACTTGCCAGGGATGGCAAGCACCGAGGCACCAGCCGAAGGAGAAATTTTCGAGGAAATTATTGCCGCTGCCGGGCTCGAAGTTGTTGACGATCCCAGCGCTAGCAGTGGCAAGTCTGAAGAGGATCGGCTCCTTCAGGCCATGGGCGAAAACTTCCGCAAACTCCAGGCTCTCCATCGTGCCCGAAAAGAGAAAGCGGACTCCAGAATGGCAGTTGTCGGGGCAGCCGAAGCGGATTTTCAAAGGCGCGTCGCACAAATGCAAATCTAGCACGCTGAGGCCCTTCAAGAGCTGGTTGCCGGTCGAGAACAAGTGAGCCAGCAATGGAATGAGGTCCTCCTGAAGCAATCAGACATGGAGAAGGCACATGATGAAGCTGTTCAAAGGATCGCTGCCGAAGATGCTCTCCTGACGGGGCGCCGCGTTGCTCTTGACGCTTTCGAAGAAGATCTCACCGCACGTGAGCAGGCGCTCGCCGCCAAGCTTCGTAGCAAGGATGAAGACATTGAAAATCTTGTCGCGCGGCGGACCCAGGAGCTGGAGTAGAAGCACAAGGAGGCGCTCGAAGCTCTAACTGCAAGTCACGCCGGCAAGCTCAAGGAGGCCGTCGATGCTGCCAAAGTTGCAGAGGCCGCCAAGAACGAGCTGAGCGACAAAGTGAAGAGGCTGGAGACAGATCTCGACGAGCATGGCAAGGAGCTCTCGACGCTCAAGGGGGACAGGGAAAAAACCCTCCACTCCTTGGCGGAGATGCAAGTCGCCCTGTCCGACAAGACCAAGCAGCTCTCCTCTGCGGATGATGATATTGCAGTTCTGGAGCTGAAGCTGACCACGCTGCAGAAATCCCTCGAGGCCGGCAGGGCCCGTGAGAAGGCTCTACTCAAGGATCTCCAAGGAGAGAGGAACCTCCTCAAGAGCGCCGCCGCTGCCCAAAACGAGTACGAGAAGGGAGTGGAGATCTGGACTGGTCGTCTCATCGCTGCCGCGGAGAAGCTTACCGCAGAACTGTCAATCATGGGCTTGTCGAACTTCAGATATTCTTCCGAGGAAAGAATATCCCCAAGCGCGAGATTGACGATGTTCTTTGAAAGCATCATCAACGCGTTGAGGGCGCTCCAGTCCAGCCGGGCGACCCAACTGGCGAACGAGACTCGCCGGCTTTGCCGGGCCATCCTTCGCAAGGTGCTCCTCAAGGTGGTGCATAGCAATCCCGGCATCGACCTCTCTAGCGCACTCGGCCACCTGCCAAAGGATGCAAATGTTGAGGCGCTTGAGAAGTGCATCGCGCCGATCCTTGAAAAGGTGGACTCCATCAAAAGGATCGAAGGCCAGCGCAGGGATTGAGTGCTTCCCTTTTATTCTTGCCGCCATCATCTCATGTAAAAGACAGTTAAGTCTCGAGTTAGGACTGTGGCAACTCATGGATGTAATATAATTTAACTATGTTTAGGCTCATGCTAGCTACTTTCCTTGTCTGATTCCTTTATGTATGGAGTTCATCCTACGCTTACTGAAAAACTTGCCGGCGCGCAACCTGCCACGAGCGCTGGGTGCGGGACTTCAGCAGCCTGCTGGAGGCGCAGTGGCCGGCAAGACTCCTTGGCGTTCTCAGTGCAGCCACTTAAATCGTTGAGCGGACTTGAAACAAAATAAGGGCGCAACTGATTACAACAAGGGTTCCTTCGCGTGCAGATTTTCCATACAAGGGTCGGAATCGTCCAAGGAACTAACTTGGTAATAAAAGAAAAACTTGCTCTGAGTTTTTAGGACTTAGCTTTCTGTCTTTGTCCTTCCTCCGGCAAGCATACGATTCCGAACGTCACCAACTAGTATTCATGTCTCCCTCCCCCCCCCCACACCCCCCGGCAAATGTGCACGCGAGGAATCCTTCTGTCTTTAAGAAAAAGAAAGAAGAGAAAATAAAGAGATGAAACCTTGGCGGTTCGTTAGAACTTACCGGGATCAGGTGTTATACAACATCTTAGACAAACATGCATATATGAATGTGAACATGAGAATCAATAAGGAAATGTACAACACTTAAATTTATTCATCTGTGCTCAGGGTCTGCGCCTGGCTTTCTACAAAAGATCACATGCCTTGCCGGCAAGACTTGTACAAAAGGGTGGTTGCCGGGAGCCCCCGGCAACCGCGCCTTATGGATAGAACTTGCGAAGATGTTCGATATTCCAGGAATTACTCACTGGAACGCCATCCTCGGTCTCCAGGCGGACAGCGCCAGGCCTGGTGACTCGTACTACCCGATAAGGGCCTTCCCACTTTGGTGTCAACTTGTTTGAATTCTTGGCGGACTGAATCCGTCGAAGAACAAGGTCGCCTTCCTCAAGGCTTCGGGCATGAACTTTGCGGCTATGATAGCGGCGCAAAGCTTGCTGGTAGCGTGCAGCTCACACAGCAGCCTGAAGACGATTCTCCTAAAGGAGCACAGCGTTATCTTGCCGCAGTTGCTCTTGCTCGGGCTCATCATAAGCGAGCACTCGAGGAGATCCGTATATGAGTTCCGTGGGGAGAACTGCTTCCGCTCCATACACTAGAGCGAAGGGCGTCTGGCCGGTGGCTCGATTTGGTGTCGTTCTGTTTGACCAAAGAACCGCCAGCAACTCATCAATCCAGCGTCTTCTGCACTTTTTTAGCCTGTCAAAAGTTCTGGTCCTGAGACCGCGCAGCACTTCAGCATTGGCCCTCTCCGCTTGGCCGTTGCTTCTCGGGTGAGCAACAGAGGCAAAACAAATCTTGCCGCCAAGGTCTTGGACATACTGCATGAAGGTGTGACTTGTGAACTGCGTGTCGTTGTCAGTGATGATCCTGTTAGGCACACCGAAACGGCAAACAATTCCTTTGAAGAACTTGACAGCCGACTGCGCTGTCACCTTCCTCACTGCTTCCACCTCCGGCCACTTTGTGAACTTGTCGATAGCAACGTACAAGTACTCAAAGCCCCCGACAGCACGGGGTAAGGGGCCCAGTATGTCGAGCCCCCAGACCGAAAATGGCCAGGAGAGAGGGATTGTTTGAAGAGCTTGAGCTGGCTGATGTAATTTCTTCGAATGAAACTGGCATGCTTCACACCTGGCGCGGGCCCGTCGACAACCGGCCCCGCGCGCTTATCAGACTGATAGCGCGCTTCCCGTCGCCGCTCGATGGTTGTTCGAGCGTCCTCCTTGCCTCATTCCTGGAGAACCAGACGCTGATCACGGCGCATCCGTGGATCGGACGACTTCGTGGAAACTTCTTCATGGCGGTCGACTTGCTGAGTCGTCGGCCGCTGCTGACGCCGCGGAGGAGAGTGCACTGTAGTTGCACCACCTCTGGTTTTCTCTGCACCGGCTCGCGTCGGATCGATGGGCCTCCGCTGAGAGGGCCCTGCCTCTTGCGGTCCATCCTTGTTAGCGAAGCCGATAAGGCTCTGGATAGTAGCTCGCCACTCCTCCATCTTCTCCGGGGCGGGAGGAAAATCGAGGAGCAGCTGTGCACGTGCCAAGGCTTCCGCTGGCATAGGTGGTGGCGACAGGTGCGAGGTGCGTGAGGTGCTCTGACTCCTAACCAAGTTAGAAGGAGCACCGCCACGGTCACGCGACCGCGCGCCACCTTCGCCGGCAGCTCGGTGTGCATGCTGGTCCCACGCATCTTGGGATCTATGTGCAGAAACCTTTTCGTAGGGACGCCCCGAACCACCAGCGCCATGATGTCGCTCATCTCGCACGACCTGGGCAGGTTGCGAGGCTCGTGCCGGCGCGGGAGCTCCAGCAGGCGCTCTTCGATCCCTAGAGTTTGTTGTGCCACCCGTAGGCAACACAACACCATCTCTAGATCCAGCGGCGCGCAAGTTACCACTGCCACTGCGAACGATACCGCTCGCTTGGCTTGGGTCACCAGAACACCGCGGGGGTTCCAGTCCTCTTCCTTCTGCACCCACACCATCGCCTGTCTGCGAAGGCGCGGACAAAACGGACCCGGACGGTTGTGCTGTCGCAATGTTCTTCTTCTTGGGCGGCATGATGATGAAGATGATGAAGGAACTAGGGCGTCGACCACCAGATCAGGTTCACGCAAACCTCAATCCCCCTACCTGGCGCGCCAAAGATGTCGGGGTACGACACCTATGGGATCCCGAGAGACCCCTTTAGGATTCGGCGGGGGGAGAGGTATACGCAAAGAGCAGAACCAGTGATCGACGCGGGAAGCTTTTACCCAGGTTCGGCCCACTGATCAGCGTAAAACCCTACTCCTGCTTTGTGTTCTTATTGATGTTCTTGAGCCCAGCCTTCAGGAGCGCTCGCAATGAACAGTGCGTTCAAAGAGCAGCTACGCATGCAGAATGGGCCAGAAGTTCCCCTCCTTCCGTAGCAGTTGCCTTGGGCCTCCTTTTATATGCTCAAAGGGGTCTCCACAGTGGCAAAATGTACATACATTGAGGTGTAAAGTAGCTACAGGGTATCATACCTAACCCCTGACGGATTAGGACAAACGCATTTAATGCACCGTGAGGTGTCCGTTTAGGTGTCCTCACTTTCTTGGGGATGGAAAAAGGGGCCATCCCATCAGCACCGCTTAAGCTCTCCTCCACTGGCGCGTTGCCACGCATCCAGAGAAGGACCCAGAATGTCAGGCTTTGTTACTGTGCCGGAGCGGTGGCATAGTGGCAGAATCTCGCCAGGCGCCGATCCTTGCCGGGCACCAATCCTTGCCGGGCGCCAGGGCTTGCCGGGCGCCGAGGCTTGCCGGGCTCCACGGGCCATCCCGGCAAGGATCTTGCCGGGGAGGCTGGCCTTCGATTTCCAGCTTTGCTTATTTGCTGATTCTCAGATCTCTGACTTGATGATTTAAATCGACCTCGAGCTGATCCCGGCAAGCCTTGCCGCGAGGACGGCTACAACTGCCCGTGCACAAGTAAGGGGTACTAGTGGCCCAATACTTAGTACACCGACACCCGGTTTGGTGGGCCAAAGTTTAACCTGGAGGCGATAATGAACCAACCTTGTCTGAAGCACAGTTCTCAGGATAATCCGGCCACTCATTTGTGGAAAGATTGCTTCATCATGAGGGAGTATAGAAATTCCAGTTTTTATCAGAACTATCACGGCCTGAATGGCGGGTCAGGATCCGGCTCTCACGGGCCCGGCTTTGGAGGTGGTGGTTCAAACTCTGGTTTTCAAGGCCAAGGCAATCAAGGCGGTGTTAATCAGCAGCCCGGTCAGAGTAATCAGCAGCAGCAGTCTGGTTATCAGAGTAATCCAAAGCGGCTAAACAGTGGCCAACATCATGTTTTTACCACGAATTTGTGCAAGCGAGATCAGAAGGTTCATAAACGCACGGTCGAGCCGGCGGTCCCTCGATACTTGCGATGGTCAGAATAGCCCATTGTATGGAGCCGTGAGGATCACCCGCTCCGGGTTGACAACCCGGGTCAGCTGGCTTTGGTGGTGGCTCCTTAGGTTGGAGGATACAAGTTCACAAAGGTACTTATGGATGGAGGCAGCAGTATCAATATCCTATACTATGATACTTTTCGCCGTATGAATTTAACTGACAAAGATCTTAAGTCGTCTTCTACTGTTTTTCATGGGGTGGTGCCTGGTAAGTCGGCGCATCCGGTGGGTAAGATAGCTTTGGAAGTGGCTTTTGGCGATGAGCAGGATTATAGAGCTGAAACATTGACTTTTGAGGTGGTCAAGATCAAGAGCCCTTATCACGCCCTGTTTGGACGGCCGGCTTATGCCAAGTTTATGGCACGGCCTCGTTATGTTTATCTGCAGCTTAAAATGCCGGGTCATAAGGGTACCATTACGGTGCATGGTGACAGGAAGATAGCTTTGGAGTGTGAAGAGGGCGATGCTGCCTACGCTGAGTCTGTTTGTGCAACAAAAGAGTTGAAGTTTTACAAAGATAATGTTGACCCGGCAGATATAACCCCTTTGAAGAAGCCGACCACAGAGCATGACCCCTTGTTGAAGTTTAAGTCGGCAGATGACACCAAGCAGGTCGATTTTGTCCCTGGCGATTCATCCCAACAGTTCATTATCAGTGCCAACCTGGATCCAAAATAGGAAAGCGCGCTCATCGAGTTCATCCGTGAGAACCGGGACATCTTTGCATGGAAGCCTTCAAACATGCCAGGTGTACCGAGGGAACTCACTGAGCACACTCTCAATATTGATCCGAAGTTTAAACCGGTCAAGCAATTTCTTCGTCGTTTTAATGAAGAGAGGCGCAAGGCCATTGGTGAAGAGGTGGCCCGGCTCTTGGTGGCTGGGTTTATTGTTGAAGTTTTTCATCCTGAATGGTTGGCTAACCCAGTGCTGGTGCTTAAGAAAAACGACACTTGGCGTATGTGTGTGGATTACACGGACCTTAACAAGGCCTGTCCGGCTGATCCTTTTGCTCTCCCTCGTATTGATCAGATCATTGATGCTACGGGGGTTGTGAGCATTTGAGTTTTTTAGATGCTTATTCTGGTTATCATCAGATCAAGATGGCAGTTAAGGACCAGGAGAAGACATCTTTTATCACTCCTTTTGGAGCCTTCTGCTACGTGTCTATGCCTTTTGGGCTTAAGAGTGCCCAGGCGACTTATCAGCGTTGTGTTCAGAATTGCCTCCACAGCCAGATTGGACGCAATGTTCATGCTTATGTAGATGATATTGTTGTGAAGTCCAGGAAGAAGGAGACCTTGTTAGATGATTTGAAGGAGACCTTTGACAACCTTCGGGTCTACAAGATGATGCTTAACCCGGCCAAGTGTGTCTTTGGCATGCCCGCAGGCAAGCTCTTGGGTTTTTTGGTCTCTGGGAGAGGTATTGAAGCTAACCCGTAGAAAATCAAGGCTATCACTTCTTTGGCTAAACTGGCATGTATTAATGACGTCCATCATTTGGCGGGTCGTATCGCGGCTTTAAGCCGGTTTATAAGCCGCTTGGGAGAAAAGGCTATTCCCCTCTACCAGATGATGAAGAAAACAGATCGCTTTGTTTGGAGTGATGCTGCTAATCAGGCGTTCGAGGCGCTTAAAAAATAGTTGGCTGAGCCGCCGGTTCTTGCAGCTCCTATTGACAAGGAGCCCTTGTTATTACATGTGGCTGCTAATAGCAGAGCCGTCAGCGTAGCTGTTGTTGTGGAAAGGAAGGAATCGGGCAAGGAATATCCGGTTCAAAGGCCGATTTACTATGTCAGTGAGGTATTAATTGAATCTAAGCAAAGATACCCACATTGGCAGAAGCTAGTGTATGGAGTGTTCATGGCCAGTCGCAAGTTGAAGCATTATTTCCAAGGTCACCCTATTACTGTGGTCAGCTCTGCTCCTTTAGGGGATATTATTCAAAACAGAGAAGCTACAGGTCGGGTGGCCAAGTGGGCCATTGAGCTGGGACCTCATGGTTTGAAGTATATTCCTCGGACAGCCATCAAGTCTCATGCACTTGTGGATTTCATCAATGACTGGACGGAGTTGCAGATGCCTGAGGAGAAGCCTGATAACACATATTGGACTATTCATTTTGATGGATCCAGACAGTTGGAAGGCACGGGGGCTGGAGTTATTTTGACTTCCCCACGAGGTGATAAGTTTTGCTATGTCTTAAGGTTGATGTTCCCTTGTACTAACAATGCAGCTGAATATGAGGCCTTGCTCCATGGTCTTCGGATGGCCAAAGAGATGAATCTAAGCCGGGTCAGGTGTTTTGGTGACTCGGATCTGGTGGCTCAGCAAGTTTCAGGAACTTGGGATTCTAAAGACCCGCTCATGGCGGCTTACCGCCGGGTGGTTGATGCTATTGCTGGGCATTTCAAAGGTTATCAAGTGGAACATGTTGATCACAGGAAAAATGAGGTGGCTGATGCTTTGAGCCGGCTGGGGTCTCAGCGTAAGCCGGTACAACCTAATGTTTTCTTGATATTCTGAACAATCCTTTAGTTAAACTCCCTACGGAAGAGGATCTTGCTATCCCTGAACCAGAGGCACGGCTGGTGGCAGCTCTTCATGCTATTCCTGATTGGACAGTTCCGTGTTTGGCTTATATGACCCAGGGTGAATTACCTGAGGATGAAACTTTGGCCAGGCAAATAACCCGGCGGTCTAAGTCAATGACCATTGTTAATGGCAAGTTACATTGATGCAGTGTCACAGGGGTGTTTCAGCAACGTATCTCTCCTGAAGAGGGCCGTGAAGTTCTCAGAGAGATTCATGAAGGAGACTGTGGCCATCATGCTAGTTCTAAGTCTCTTGTAGTTAAGGCTTTTCGTCATGGGTTTTATTGGCTGACGGCTCATGCTGATGCAGAGGATCTAGTTAGCAAGTGTGACGGTTGTCAGAAAATTTCCAGACGAGCTCATGTGCCAGCTCAAGAATTGAGGATGATTCCAATCACTTGGCCGTTTGTGGTCTGGGGACTGGATATGGTTGGGCCTTGTCGGCGTACGACACCTATGGGACCATGTGGATCCCTTCTACGATTCGGCAGGGAGAGAGGTATGCGCAAAGAGCAGAACCAACGATCAACGCGAAGGGATTTTACCTAGGTTCGGGCCACTAATCAGCGTAAAACCCTACTCCTGCCTTGATTTATTATGAGTGTTCTTGAGCCCAAGCTCCAGGAGCGCTTGTGATGAACAGTACATTCAAAGAGCAGCTACGCATGCAGAATGGGCCAGAAGATCCTCCCCCTGTAGCAGTTGCCTTGGGCCTCCTTTTATATGTTCAAAGGGGTCACCACAGTGGCAAAATGTACATACATTGAGGTGTAAAGTAGCTACAGGGTCATCATACCTAACCACTGACAGTTTAGGACAAATGTATTTAATGCACCATGAGGTGTCCGTTTAGGTGTCCTCATTTTCTTGGGGATGGAAAAAGGGGCCATCCCATCAGCACCGCTTAAGCTCTCCTCCATTGGTGCCTTGCCACGCATCCAGAAATGGGCCCAGAATGCCAGGCTGGTTGCTATGCTGAAGCGGTGGCACAGTGATAGAATCTTGCCGGGCACAATTCTTGTCGGGCTCCACAAGCTACCCTGGCAAGATCTTGCCGGGGGCCTAATCTTCGGCCTTCATCCCTTATTATCTCCTGATCCTCTGATTCTTGGCTTGAGTATCTCTTTGATATCCTTGGATTAATCTTCAACTATTCCCCCGGCAAGCCTTTGCCGCAGGCACGGCTACAACTGCCCGTGCACAATTATGGGGTACTAAAGGCCCGATACTTAGTACACCGACAGGAGCCCCCCGGCCTAGGCCACACACGAGTGCAAGGCGTCGTTGGGCTAGGCCCAAACAGTGCACGGGCACGCGTGGCAGGGGATTAACTGCTCGTGATGATTTTGTTTACTGCATTCCCCCACTGCGCGCATTGAATGCGCGATGTGGGGCGCGTGCGCTGAACGGCCGCGGCCGCAGTGCGCTTGTAGAGGCGTATTCACATTGGGCAGTAAAAGAGGCGGCCTCGCTCCTTCCCCATAAAAAAAGGAACTGTAAAGGTGCTGCCTATTTACCCCCTCTCTGTTCTCAATCTGGACTCTGCCATTGCCTTCTCCTTCTCGAGCTCAAAGCCAGACTTCTCCTTATCCACTCTTCGCTTCCACACCCGTTCTATCCTCGGTTTCCGCCCCCCACAGCCGCCATGCCACCCAAGGCCAGCAAGGGCAAGGGCAAGGAGACGAAAGCCGATGTCCCGGAGAGCGAGCTGGTGAAAATGCGGAAGAAATACATCATCTTTGCCCCGACGCTCAACGCGAAAGCTCTGAAGAACAGGTACCAGTGCATGTGGGCGAGGGAGACGCAAGCTCACCCCGCAACTCGCGTGATTCCAGGTTCTTGTTCCAAAAGCGGACCTGATAGATATCCCTTCTTCGTCGCTTATTTCTATTACGGGCTCTGTCCTCCATTCTATGATTTCTTCAATGACATTATGTACACATACGGCTTCCATCTTCTTGATTTCACGCCAAATGCCGTACTGTGTATGTCCATCTTTGCCCATCTTTGCGAAAATTTTGCCGGAGTAGTTTCCAACACTGCCCTCTTCCGCCATTACTTTATTCCCCGCATCCAAAAAGGGGAGGCCCTCTCTGGTTCTATCGCCTGGATTCCAAGGGCTTGGAACAAGGAAATATACCCAGAAGGGGTTTACGGCGAGAAGTGGGATAAATGGCAGTCCGAGTGGTGCTGGATCAAGGAAACAGATCCCCATTAATTCTGTTTGCCCTGACGGTAGAAGGCGGTCCGTGGCAACAACTGGAGAGATTTCGCTGCTGAAGACGAGAAGCTCACGATTGCCACCACCAGGATCCTTCGTCTAAAGGCTGTCGGGCTCACAATGGAGATGATCGGCTTCGATTTCCTCCGCCGCCGCATCGCCCCCTTGCAGAATAAGGGGAGATCAGCTTGGGAATACCGGAACGCAGCAGACATCATGAGGCTACGCCCTGGACTGAACAACAATTTGACTGCCATGCAACTTGGCGCTCTCCGCCACAGGCTATTCCAGCGCGATAACAAACATCGGTTGCCGGCAAGAATTGTCCCTTTATGCAACAACTCTGCCCTGGGGTCGATCATCGCCACAATGCCAATGTTCAATGCCCATGGACTTGATGTGACTTGGGCCAAGCCATCCGAGGAGGAAGCACAAAAGTTCTTTGATAACTTGACGGAGAGAGCCGTCCGGGAAGAAGCAGACCTCATCCGGGCCACCACTGACGAAGAAGTGGCATACATCACCACTAGGGCGGAAGAGGTGAATCTTGCCGCGGAGGCTGGCAGCGTCGGTTTCACGGAATGGGAAACCAGCGACGCAGAAGTTGTGATGGAAGAGAATCCTGCCGGCGTGGATAAGGCTGCCGGGGAACAGAGCAGCACAGTTGCTCAGAGCTCGTCCAACGAAGACGCAGCTGAAGAAGAGCCGCAAGAGGAGCCCCCAGCTCCGAAGAAGACAAAGCGTGTTCTTCGAAAGGCCGCTTTTGGCATCCCGGCAAGCCAACCCTCTTTGAGCAGCGAGGCTTCCAGCAAGAAGGCGGCCGACGAGACTGTACCGCGGCAAGGAGTTCGACAGCAACCTGTGCAGCGCGCGAGACACACACCTACGACAACTACCGGGGCGGCAGGGGCGTCTCACACGACCGCACCGGAAGCTGAGGCGGTGGAGCCACGCCAATCCCCTGCCTCTGCTACAGACAAGCGACCCAGGACCCCTCCTCCGCCCCCCCATACGGACACTGCAACGGAGGTCGATTTTGACATCTCCGGCTTCAGCCCAAAACGAGAAGAGGAAGAGTAAGTATCCTGTCACAGCCTTTATCTCCCAAATTTCTGATTAATCTCATAGCCTTGCTTTGTCTTGTCTTTGCAGCGATGCAGAAACCTTGGCGGAAAGGATGGCGAAGAGGGCAAAGACTTCCACGGGCGACGAGCCCCCGGCAGGGTTCACAAGCGTGCCGGAAACTATCACCATCATCCCGGAGCTTAGCCCTCGACCCAGCCCCCAGCGCAGCCCCCAGCGTAAGTTCATTACTCGATTTCCATTGGCGGGTGCCGGGGTTTCTCCCTTTGCCGCTGATATCTCTGGGCCTTACAGGAGAAGGATGGCAACAGGAAGGGTCATTGGAAAATGTCCCCATCATACCGCCTTCATCAACCACGCCGCCCGCAAGTGCGTCCCTGGCAAGAGTTCCTACCGACGAGCCTGCCTTGGTTGAGGAGGGACCGGCAAACATGGGCACCGGCAACCCTTCCCCGGCAACCAATGTTGCCGGAAAGGATGAGACCACCCCTCAACAGCTCGACGCAGGTAACTGCTTGCCCCAGGGCACTTGCTATTCTCTTCTTTTTGTCTTCTTGAACTTCATCCTTGATCTCATTTCGTTTCCCTCCTTCGTCCTTCAGAATTCCCTGTGATGGAACACATGGATGTCGACATTGTCATCAAGGAGACCGCCAGGGATGTTGCCGCCGAAGCCGACAAGATCGCTGCTAGCGAGGCCGCCAAGGTTGACACCGTCAAGACCGACGATACCTCTGCCGACGAGGCCGCCAAGACTGTGCAGGAGGAACCTGCCAAGGAATCTACTAAAAGGGGCGGCAAGGAGGCTGGTGACTGCACTGACAGCATTCCTGCCGCAGGAGCGCCAGGTGCTACGCCGGCCACGGAGCCCCCAGCTGCTGGTGAGGCGGTTGCTAAGGATTGACCGTCAACATCCGAAGTCCCTTCATCAAGCAAATATCTCAAAGTTGGCGAGAACCTGTTCGTCAACTTGCCAGGGATGGCAAGCATTGGGGCACCGACCGAAGGGGAAATTTTTGATGAAGAAATCATCACTGCCACTGGGCTCGAGATCGTCAATGAACCAAGTGTCAGCAGCAGCAAATCTGAGGAAGATCAGCTCCTTCAGGCCATGGGCGATAACTTTCGCAAGCTCCAAGCGCTCCACCGTGCCCAAAAAGAGAAGGTAGATTCCAGAGCTGCAGTTGTTGAAGCAGCTGAAATAGATTTTCAAAAGCGCGTTGAGCAAACGCAAATCTGGTACGCCGAGGCCTATCAAGAGTTGACTGCCAATCAGGAACAAGTGAGCCAAAGCTGGACGGAGCTCCTCTTGAAACAATCTGACATAGAGAAGGCGCAAGAGGAAGCTGCACAAAGAATTGCCGCTGAAGATGCCCTCCTGACAGAGCGTCGCATTGGGCTTGATGCTCATGAGGAAGATCTTGCCGCACATGAGCAGGCGCTCGCCGCCAAGCTTCACAGCAAAGATGAAGAAATCGAGAAGCTTGTCGCGCAGCGGACTCAGGAGCTGACGCAGAAGCACAAAGAGGCGCTCGAAGCTCTGACTGTAGATCACGCCGGCAAGCTCAAGGAGGCTGCCGATGCTACCGAGGCTGCAGAGGCCGCCAAGAATGAGCTGAGCGACAAAGTGAAGAAGCTGGAAGTGGATCTTGAAGAACACAGCAAGGAGCTCTTGACGCTCAAAGGTGACAGGGAGAAAACTCTCCACAGCCTGGCGGAGATGCAGATTGCTATATCCGACAAGACCAAGCAACTCTCTTCAGCTAATGATGCTATTGCCAATCTGAGATTGAAGTTGACCACGCTGGAAAAGTCACTTGAGGACGGCAGGGCCCGCGAGAAGGCCCTGAGCAAGGATCTCCAAGATGAGAATAACTTGCTCAAGAGCGCTGCCGCCGCCCAAGTTGACTATGAAAAGGGGGTGGAAATCTGGACTGAATGCCTCGTCGACGCCGCGGAGAAGCTCACGACACAATTGTCAACCATGGGCCTGCCAAACTTCAAGTATTCCACTGAAGAAAGGATATCCCGAAGCTCCAGGCTGACCATATTCTTTGAAACCGTCATTGATGATTTGAAGCTGCTTCAGTCCAACCGGGTGACCCAACTGGCCAACGAATCCCGCTAGCTTTGCCGGGCCGTCCTCCGCAAGGTACTCATCAAGGTGGTGCATAATAATCTTGGCGTCGACCTCACCAACGTGCTCGGCCGCCTGCCAAAGGACGCAAATCTCAAGGCACTTGAGGAGCTTGTCGCGCCTATCCTTGAGAAAGTGGATTCAATCAAAAGGGTCGAAGGCCAGCGCAGAGACTAGCTGCCTCATTTTCCCTTGTCGCCACCATTCCATGCTAAAAACAATTAAGTCTTAAGTTAGAACTGTGGCAACTTATTGATGTAATATAACTTGCTTATGTTTGGGTACATGCATGCCATTTCCCTTGTCTGATTTCTTTCTGTATGGAGCACACCCTACGCTTACTGAAAACTTGACGGCGCGCAACCTGCCGTGAGCGCTGGGTGCGGGACTTCAGCAGCCTGCTGGAGGTGCAGCGGCCGGCAAGGCACCTTGGCGTTCTCAGTGCAGCCATCTAAACTGTTGAGCGGACTCGAAACAGAATAAAGGCGCAGCCAATTACGACAAGGGTTCCTTCGCGTGCAGGTTTTCCATACAAAGGCCAAAATCATCCAAGGAAAATAACCTTGTAATAAAAATTGAAAAGCTTGCTCAAGTTTAGCAACTTAGCTCTCTGTCGCTGTATTCCTTGTTCCTTCCGGCAAGGTATCAATTCTGAACGTCGCCCACTGGTATCCATATCTTCCTTCCCCCCGGCAAACATGCACACGAGGAAACCTTCTATCTTTTGAGAAAAAGAAAGAAGAGAAAATAGAAATATGGAACCTTGGCGGTTCGTCAATGCTTACCGGGAGCAAGTGTCATACAATATGTCAGAGAAGCATGCATATATATAAACATGGAAATCGACAAGAAATGCATAACACTTAATCTTATTCAACTGCGCACAGGGTCTGCGCCTGGCTTTGTACAAAGGATTACATGCCCTGCCGGCAAGACTCGTACAAAAGGTGGTTGCCGGGGGGCACCGGCAACCGCGCCTTAAGGGTAGAACTTGCGAAGATGTTCGATATTCCAGGAGTTGCTCACTGGCATGCCATCCTCGGTCTCCAGGCGAACAGCGCCGGGCCTGGTTTGAATTCTTGGCGGACTAAATCCGTCGAAGAACAAGGTCGCCTTCCTCAAGGCTTCGGGCATGAACTTTGCGGCTATGATAGCGGCGCAAAGCTTGCTGATAGCGAGCAGCTCGCACAGTAGCCTGAAGACGATCCTCCTCAAGGAGCACAACGTCATCTTGTCGCAGCTGCTCTTGCTCAAGCTCATCATAAGCAAGCACTCGAGGTGACCCGTATATGAGTTCCGTGGGGAGAACTGCTTCCGCTCCGTAGACTAGAGCGAAGGGTGTCTGGCCAGTGGCTCGATTTGGTGTCGTTCTGATTGACCAAAGAACCGCCGGCAACTCATCAATCCAGCGCCTTCCACACTTTTTCAGCTTGTCAAAAGTTCTGGTCCTGAGACCGCGCAGCACTTCAGCATTAGCCCTCCCCGCTTGGCCATTGCTTCTTGGATGAGCAACGGAGGCAAAACAAATCTTGCCGCCAAGGTCTTGGACGTACTGCATGAAGGTGCGACTTGTGAACTGCGTGCCGTTGTCGGTGATGATCCTGTTGGGCACACCGAAATGGCACACTATTCCCTCAAAGAACTTGACGGCTGACTGTGCTGTCACCTTTCTCACTGCTTCCACTTCTGGCCACTTTGTGAACTTGTCGATTGCCACGTACAAGTACTCAAAGCCCCCGGTAGCACGGGGAAAGGGGCCCAGTATGTCAAGCCCCCAGACCGAAAATGGCCAGGAAAGAGGGATTATCTGAAGAGCTTGAGCTAGCTGATGCGATTTCTTCGAATGAAACGAGCACGCTTCACACTTGGTTACTAGTGCAGTTGCATCCTGGAGAGCAGTGGGCCAAAAGAAACCTTGCCGGAATGCTTTTTCGACAAGTGCTCTTGATCCTATGTGAGAGCCACATATGCCTCCATGTATCTCTGCCAACAGCTCTAGTCCATCCTCCCGAGGAATACACTTCAATTTCACACCGTTCGGTCTCTTTCTGTATAGAACATCATCGACGAACTGGTACATAGTAGACTGACGGGCTACTTTTTCCGCTTCTTCCTACTCCTCGGGAAGTTCTCCTGTCTGAAGGAAATGGACAATGTGTTGTGCCCATGCTGGAGCCTGGGGCTCGACAGCTAGGACTAAAGGCATCTCTTCCGCCAGGGGAACATTTGTCTCGATGGTGAAAGCCTGAGGTTCCGCCGGAGCCTGTTGTTCCCCGGCAGGCTTGTCGCTGACCCCGGCAAGTTCCTTGCTGGCGGCTCCAGGGAGCTCTGCTGGAAAGTACTATACAGAATTCAACTTTCTTCTCTTTTCTTGCCTCATCGACGGTGCCACAGATGGTTGAGTCAAATGGAGCACAAAAGTTCCTGGTTCCACAGGCAACTTGAGGGCAGCGCGCTTTGACAGGTCATCAGCAATACTGTTTTCGGCACGAGGAATGTGCTTCATTTGCAGACCATCAAAGCGCTCTTCCATTTTTCTCACCCCATCCACATAAGCTTGCATCAATGAGACTCTGATAATTCTTGTTAACTTGCCTGACAACAAGCTACGAATCGCCTCTGATGATGAGCTTCTTGATACCAAGGTCTGCCGTGATCCAGAGACCGGCAAGCAGCCCCTCGTACTCCGCAGTGTTGTTTGTCGAACTCTCCCAGGGGAAATGCATCTGGATTACATACTTGAGGTGCTCTCCGGTGGGTGCGACAAGCAGCACGCTAGCACCGGCGCCTTGCAGTGAGAAAGCCCTGTCAAAGTACATAACCCATTCTCGATCAGTTTCCTTGCCGGGGAGAGTCGTTTCTTGAATCTCTTCGTTTGGCGTTGGGGTCCATTCCGCAATGAACTCCGCCAAGGCTCTGCTTTGAATTGTTGAGGTACTTTCAAACTTGAGACCAAAGCTTGACAATTCCAACGCCCACTCGACGATCTTGCCGGTTGCCTCCGGATTTCGCAGAATCCGCTGCAACAGAAAGCGAGTGACGACGGTAATTTCATGTGCTTGAAAATAATGGTGCAGCTTCCTCGAGGCCATAAGGAGGCCGAAGAGCAACTTCTGCACACCAGAGTATCTTGATCTAGCTCCTTGCAAAAGGGAGCTAACAAAATAAACTGGGCGCTGCACCATCTTTTTCTTTTGCACTAGTTCTTCTGACTGCGTAGATCCTGTCTTGCCGGGACCAGTCCTTGCCGGGGATGATCCTGGCGTGTCACTTGGCGGTCCTGCTGCTGGTGTTGCCTCCTCATCAGCTTCTCTCTGCGCCACTAACGCAGCACTAACCACTTGATTTGTCGCTGCCAGGTACAGCAGCAACGGCTCTTGTGGCCTAGGCACGATTAGCGTCGGCGGAGAAGAGAGGTATCTCTTCAAATCTTGCAGCGCAGCCTCCGCTTCCGGAGTCCATTTCATTGGACCTGCGTTTTTTAAAATTTTGAAAAAGGGCAGGGCGCGCTCAGCAGATTTGGAGATAAACCTGCTTAGGGCAGCAACGTAGCCGGCAAGACGACGTACATCCTTGACGCGCCTTGGCGCCTCAATCTGCTCAATAGCTTTGATCTTGTCGGGGTTCGCCTCGATCCCTCACTGAGACACAAAGAACCCGAGAAGCTTGCCGGAAGGAACGCCGAACACGCACTTCTCAGGATTGAGCTTTAAATTGATCTTGCGCAGATTTGCAAATGTCTCTTCTAGATCTTGTATGATGTCGCTTTGTCCTTGGTTTTGACCACTATGTCATCCATGTAGGCTTCCATATTTCTATGCAGCTGAGGCTCAAAACCAATCTGGACCGCTCTCGCGAATGTAGAACCAGCACTTTTCAACCCGAAAGGCATTCGTATAAAACAATACGTACCGCATGGGGTGATAAATGCGGTCTTTTCTTCATCTTCTTTTGCCATGAAGATCTGATGATACCCTGAGTAGGCATCAAGGAACGACAGTAGGTCACAACCAGCAATGGAGTCCACAATCTGGTCGATGTGTGGCAAGGGGAAAGGATCTTTAGGACAGGCTTTATTGATATCTGTATAATCAATACACAGCCTCCATTTCCCATTTGCCTTGCGCACTACAACCGGATTGGCCAACCATGTTGGGTGAAGCACTCCTCTGACCAAACCTGCCACTTCTAACTTCCTGATTTCTTCGGCAATAAATTCTTGCCGCTCCAAGGCCTGCTTTCTCACCCTTTGCTTGATGGGCCGCGCGTGAGGACAAACAGCAAGGTGGTGCTCAATTACCTCCCTGGGAACACCGGGGATGTCAGATGGTCGCCATGCAAACACATCGACATTCGCCCGCAGGAAGGCAATGAGCGCGCTTTCCTATTTGTCATCAAGGGTGGAACTTATGGTGAAAGTTCCTCCCGTTCCATCCTCCTTGACGGGCACCTTCTTTGTCTCTGGTGGAGCAGCCTTGGACTTCTTGTTCTTGCCGGTGGAACTCTCTGGTACATCCTCAATGGGAGCGCAACACTCCGAGGAGGTGCGCTTGCCGGAGTTTGCGCCAAGGTTCTTGCCGGTCTTCTTCTTCCCCCCGGGAGTTCCAACGGCAGGAGCAGATGCCTTGGCGGCAGGTGCTGCGACTGCTTCCCGGTAGAGTTTATCGGCGCAAATGAGCACATCCTTCTTGTCGGAGTTGACAGTGATGACGCTCAATGGCCCGGGCATTTTCAGCACATTATATGCATAGTGGATGCCGCCATGAACTTGGCCAGCACTGGGCGGCCAAGGATCCCATTGTATGACATGGGGATCTTGGCGACATCGAACACCACCTTCTCCGTCCTGTAGTTGAGCTCGCTACCAAATGTTACCGGTAGCGTTATTTTGCCTTTTGGCTGGGTCCTTCCTGGATTGATCCCTTGAAACATGCCCGTTTCCTCGAGATCTTCATCAAGAATTTGCAACTTCTTGAGCACGTCTGGTGAGATTAGGTTCAGTCCGGCCCCACCGTCAACTAGCATTTTTGTCACCTTGAGGTTGCGGATTGTCGGTGAAACCAATAATGGCAAGCACCCGACCACTGTCGTGCGATCAGGGTGATCCTCGGCGTCGAAAATGATAGGTGTGCTGGACCACTTCAGGGGTCTACGTACATCAAATGATGGCTCTGTTGCATTAACCTCACGCACCCACTGTTTAAGCCGATGGTGGGAAGAATGCAACGAGGCGCCTCCGTCGATGCACATGGCCTCTGTAGCTTTCTGAAATTCGTGCTCACTGGACTCATCATCTTCTTCATCATCATCATCACCCTCTTCTTTGTCACGGCCTCGAGCGGGCCTCTCCTTCTGTTGCTTGGCCTTGCCGCGGTGACCCCCCCCCCCCGGCCATCGCGCTTCTTGCCGGATCCTTCAGCACTATCTTGGGCCTTCTCCTTGTCTCGCCTCTCGTATTCAGCTCTTTGCTTCTCGACAAGCTGTTCAACTTACCGGCAGTTTTGGAGATTATGGCCCTTGGTGCGATGGATCTTGCAATACTGTTTGCCGGAGCCTTCCGGTTTATCAGCAGCCGCCAAGGCCTGACAGGAGGCGCACCCGGCAACTTCCTTGCCGGGATCGCCAACTTTAGCCTTCTTGGCGGTGCCAGGATTGTCGGATCCCTCGACAGCAAGCACGACCTTGCCTTTACGCTTCTTGTTTCGCCACCGGCCCTTCTTTGTCGGGGCGGCAGCATCTTCGCCTTCTGAGTCGGCCCTGCGCCAACATCCTCGCCGAGGAGTCTCCTTCCCTCCTCAGCCCGTGCACATTTATCGGCCAGAGCATAAAGCTCGGCGATATCCCTGATTTTCTTCATCGCCATTTCTTCCCGCATCTTGTGGTTACACACGTTCTGACGAAACGCGCCGATAACAGCGGCAGGATGAACATCCGGGATGCTGTATTGCACATGGCTGAACCTTTGGATATATTTGCGCAGAGGCTTGCCCTCCATCTAGGGGATGGGATGCAAATCACTTTCCTGGCTAGGAGTTTGATGGCCTCCAACAAAGGTGCCAACAAACTGGTGGCACAGATCTGACCAAGAAGAAATGGAATTCTCCGGCAGATGCATCAACCACGACCTAACGTTGGGTTTGAGCACCAACGGGAAGTAGTTGGCAAGTATCTTGTCGTCTCGGCCCCCGGCAGCCTGCACCGCAATGGTGTAGATGCTCAAGAACTCCGACGGGTGGGTCTTGCCGTCATATTTCTCCGGGACCTCTGGCTTGAAGGTTCGGGAATTGGGCCACTGGACTCACCGCAGCTCATGGGTAAACGCTGGACAACCTACCTCGTAAGGCAAGTCGCCTGCGTACCCTGGCGCAGGCTCGTCAATAGCAGGTCCTGCGCGTTTATCAGATTGATGGTGCGCTTCCCATCGCCGCTCGATGGTAGTTCGAGCGTCCTCCTTGCTTCGTTCCCGAAGAACTTGACGCTGGTTGCGGCGCATCCGTGGATCGGACGACGCCATGGAATCATCGTCACAGTCATCGGTCTGCCGGGTCGTCGATCGTCGCTGCTGTCGTGGAGGGGAGTGCATCGTGGTCGCACCGCCTCCACTCTTCTCTCCATCGGCTTGTGCCGGATCGATGGATCGCCGCCGCGAGGGCCCTGCCTACTGCGGCCCATCCTTGTTGACAAGGCCAATGAGGCTCTGGATGGTAGATCTCCACTCCTCCATCTTCTCCGGAGCAGGAGGAAAATCGAGGAGCAGCTGCGCACGTGCCAAAGCTTCCGCTGGTGTAAGCGGCAGCGATAGGTGCGAAGTACGTGAGGTGCTCTGACTCCTAACAATGTTAGAAGGAGCATCGTCACGATCACGCGACCGCGCGCCACTTCCATCGGCAGTTTGGCGTGCATGCTGGGCCTGCGCACCTTGGGATCGATGCGCAGAAGTCCTTTCATGGGCACGTCCTGAACCACCAGCGCCATGGCGCTGCTCGTCACGTGCAACCTGTGAAGGCCGCAACGCTTGCGCCGGCACAGGAGTCCTAGGAGGCGTCCTCCGATCTCTGGAGTTCGCTGCGCCGCCCGTAGGCAGCACAGCCCCATCCCTGGATCCAGCGGGTTGCCGTCGGCGCTGCGAACGACGCCACTTGCCTGGCTTGGATCACTGGAACACCGTGGAGGCTCTAAACCTCTACCTTATGCATCCACGCCATCACCCGTACGCGAGGGCACAGGCAAAACGGACATAGATGGTAGCGCCATTGCGGCACTCTTCTTCTTGGGTGGCATGGTGACGAAGATGATGAAGAAACTGAGGCGCCGATCACTGGATTAGGTTCACGTAACCTTTTCCCCCTACCTGACGCGCCAAAGATGTTGGCGTACGACAACTATGGGACCGTGTGGATCCCTTCTACGATTCGGCAGGGAGAGAGGTATGCGCAAAGAGCAGAACCAATGATCAACGCGAAGGGATTTTACCCAGGTTCGGGCCGCTAATCAGCGTAAAACCCTACTCCTGCCATGATTTATTATGAGTGTTCTTGAGCCCAAGATCCTGGAACGCTTGCGATGAACAGTACATTCAAAGAGCAGCTACGCATGCAGAATGGGCCAGAAGATCCTCCCACTGTAGCAGTTTCCTTGGGCCTCCTTTTATATGTTCAAAGGGGTCACCACAGTGGCAAAATGTACATACATTGAGGTTTAAAGTAGCTACAGGGTCATCATACCTAACCACTGACGGTTTAGGACAAATGTATTTAATGCACCGTGAGGTGTCCGTTTAGGTGTCCTCATTTTCTTGGGGATGGAAAAAGGGGCCATCCCATCAGTGTCGTGGTTCTAAGTCTGACAGTAGAATAGGGGGTAGGTATGAGGAGGCAGGATCCTAGCTACGGTGAGGTTGTACACGCAAGATTTACGAGTTCAGGCCCTTCTCGGAGGAAGTAACAGCCCTACGTCTCGGTGCCTGTAGGCTCGGTCGATTGGATTATGCGTGAGGTTACAGGGGGTGCGAACCCTTGTGCCAGTGGAGGGGGTGGCTTATAAAGAGTGCGCCTGGACCCCAGCCATCACACATTACGCAGGGTTCAATATACATTAAGACAGGGCGTTACTGGTAACGCCAGCAATAGAGGCAAATAAATGATCATTAAGACTACGGAGTGAACGCCTGACCCTTGCCATCCTGAGTGCCCTTAGATCTTCTATCTTCCGAGTGGTTTCTGGTGTGGTCGAGTGAGTACACCCCGGTCTAATGGAATTGGGTTATCCGAGTGAACTGTTGGTCGAGTGGGTTGCACCCTGTGGCGATTTCAGTCGGTAGATGGTGCTATCCTTTGAATGTCCTTGGCCTTAGGGTAGTGTCCTCGGGTAAGGGTGTCTAGGTCAGGCCTATTACCCTACCCTAGGTACATGTCTTCGTCATTAGCCCCCGAATGGATCTGGGTCCCAGTGGAGAAGGGGTTGAAGATGGTTCCGACCCGATTTATATGCTTCAGAGGCATCCTAACCGGGCCGGTGATCTTTGTAAAAACTTCAACTTCATTTTTAGTCGCCTGGGTCCATTCAGAGGTCGTCGAGTGATTTTTGCTGATAAGCTCCGAGTGTTGATATGGTATAAGATCCTTGGTGCGATTGGTCACGCTGCCGCTTTTCGGATCTCACGGGATTCGAAATTTGGAGAAGCGCGCGGGACGGAGAGTACCGCAGTAGACGGAGCGAGTTAGGCAGGGACGCCTCAATTCTCGCGCCACCTTTTTCGCCACGTATCCAGCGCGCGACTGTTGCGGGATTTGACTGGATTGCCTGGGCCCACTAGTCAGCCACTCGGGAGCGGTCCCATATAAGGCGTCAGGGTCGATGAGCCCGGTACTGTGCTCCCCATCTCCTTCATCTTCTCCTATTTCACCACCACATTCACCGCCACCTTCGACGCCGCCACCCCGCCCGACCACAGCCTACCGCGATGGGGAAGGAGAAGACGGCGGCCTTGGAGCGTGCAAAAGAAAGCAACGGCGGCAGCGAAGGGCAAGAAGACGAGTCGGGGTGGCTCGTCATCGAGATCCGGCCTGCCGCCCGGCTGGATCCAGGGCGATTGGATTCGCTCCATGATTCAGCAAGAGGATATGGAGGATCTGGTCGAGGGGTGCTTGATCGCCCATGGGTCCTGGAGGCTGCCAGGTGATGAGACCGAGCCGCAGCCGCAGGAGGGTGAGTGCGTCTTCCTCGTGACCCACGTAAACCGTGGTTTTTCTCTGCCTCCTCATCCTTTTTTCCGAGGTTTTCTGAACTTTTTCGGGGCCCAACTTCATCACTTTTCTCCGAACACCATCACATACCTTGCTGCGTTTGTCTCCATGTGTGAGAATTTCCTGAGTTGTCGACCGCATTGGGGTCTCTTCAAACACATCTTCACCTGCCGCTCACAGTCTGTGAAAAAGGCCAATCCGAGTGATGAGAGGACGCACGTGATCCAGATGTGCGGAGGTCTAGGGATCCAGATGAGAGGAAAAAGCACTTTTCCACCTATGACTCTTCCTGATTCGGTCAGAGGGTGGCAGTCGACCTGGTTTTATTGTAAGGACAAACCAACTCCTGGTCAGTCGACTGGCCTTCCTCCCGTTACCATGGGGCGAATTGAAAAGCCCTCTTCCTTGAAAGTGACTCCAGAAGAAAAGGCGGAGGTGAACATGTTGGTTGACCGCGTAATCCAACTTGTCCGCGATGGTGTGACCGGCATGGATTTGCTAGAGGTGTTTCTCACTCGCCGCATCCAGCCGCTCCAGGCCCGCGATCATCCTATGTGGTTGTATTCGGGCGCCAATGATTCTGCTCGGATCCACCCGGAGGAAGTTGCCGAGGAGACGGTGGCGCGGTGGCTGCAGAGCATTACCGGAAACAAAGACAACCCCAGGGGGTCTAGGAGAATTCCGCCACTCGGCGCTGATAACGAACCAGACAAGGTCAGACCTTCGATGTCGAGTGACTTTTACTCTAATTTGTAAACTGTCTTTGGATCTGACTGATGCTTGTTCGATTCTTTGCTTCGCAGATATATACTGAGATGTACTCGATGCCTAACGGGGAGCAGATCCAGGAAGGAGAAGAGAGCGGAGGCGACAACGGCGACTGGAACTCCGATGGGGAGAGTGATGAAGAGCACGAAAACTCGAGCAGTGAGGAGGAGGTCGATTTTCCACCTTGCACGGAGAAGCGTTCCAAGCACAAGCACGACCCAGCAAGTATCCGGGGCCAGGTGCCAGCACCGACTGGACAGACTTCGACGCGCACTCAGACATCTTCTCCGGTGCCGACTGAGAAGGCTCTGAAGCAGCTCAAGACCGCGCTGTCAAAGCCACGGAAGGCTTTGCCCAAGATCAAGGTTGACGTTCCTGTCGCCTCTGCGTAAGCGTTTAGTTTTCGCCCTTCGTTCGAAGAATCTTATATCAGTTGTCGACCCATTCACTTGCTTGACCGAGTGAACCTTGAGATTTGCAGCGCTGCTACCTCCGGGACTTCTGCTTACCAAGATGATGGTGACGAGGAGATGGAGGACGCGGTCACCTCCAAAGCGGGTATAACCCCTGTTATCTCATCTTTTCTTTGCTAGCCAATTCTACAGTCGACTGAACTCTTGTGGTCGATTCTTTTGCAGCTCCGCAAGATGTTATTGAACTTCAAGACGATGATGAAGATGAGCCACAGGAACTCGTGGGTAGGAGGAGCAGGACCTCAGTCAAGAAGGTCCCAGCTAGCAAGACGCCTCAGTCGACGTCGGCGACGGAACCAGCTATCCAGCAATCCGGGGACTTCAACCGTGCCTCCGTTACTTTTGCGAATCCCTTGTCAAGTGTTCGTCCTTCGTCGTCGACTGTGCGGCCCTTGCTTCATCTGTCCAACTTCATGCCTCAAGCTCTCAAGCTACTGCAACTGATACACCGACTGCACCTCCCACCGCCCATCACATCCCAGAAGACCAAGTGAGTGCTGCCAAGGAGGCTATACGCCAGGCTGGCGTTATGATGGAGCAAATGAAGGTGGTGCGCGAGGTCAGTCAAGCTGCCTATGATGCCAGCTCAGCACTTCAGGCCAATGTCCAGGTTAGCTTACTTCCGACTGAACTCCATCTTGACGCTTGTTCTGTTAGGATATGATATTTAGAAACTGCTGCTTTATCTGCAAGACGTCCGTGGATGAGCGTTTTGGAACCTTAATTGCACACCCATTGTCAGTCTGCACACCCACTGGGTGTTTTAATTTTTGTTGAGTAGTTTTTTCACTTGAGTCGACTAGGTTGTGCTGATTGAATCTCTGAACCAGTGGGGGCACGCTGAGTGCACCCACTGGGTGTAGTCCCTGAAACCGCCGTCGAATATTTGATTCGGCGGGGGTCTTTTAACAGATCTTTTCCACTCGGGCTGGGCAGATCATGCCGAGTGGAACCTTTACCAGTGGGGGCACGCTGAGTGCACCCACTGGGTGTAGTCCCCGAGACCGTAGTCGACTACGGGTAGTCGGCTATGGTCTGAGTTTTTTTTTTGACTGGACGGACCAAGTCGATTGAAAGAGTCGGACCAGTGGGGGCACGCTGAGTGCACCCACTGGGTGTAGTCCCCGAGACTATTGGCGAATGTTTGATTTGGCAGTAGTCTTTGTGTCTGCCGACTGACTATCTTCTGAACATAGAAATCTTGTGATCTTGGAGCCCGGTTTGCCGACTTGGAGAAGAAGCAAACCCAACTCAATCTTGACCTGGAGTTGGCTCGAAACAACTTGCAGAAGGCTAAGGATGATGCTGCTGGTAAGGAAAGCTTGTCGACCGGTTCTCTTGCCACCTTTTCTCCTCCTTTTTCTGATTCGAATGTTATTCTTTCTAGAAACAATGAGACAAGCTTTGGAGAAGAAGGACCTTGACCTTGCGGTTGCGAAGAAAACCGCCGAAGACAAAACGGCGCTTGCCGACCAAAAGATGGCCTCAGTCGGACAGCTAGAGGGAGAGAATGCCAAGCTGAAGGCTGCTCTTGACGAAGCCAACAAAGAAGTGACTCGTCTGAAGAAGGACAAGCGAACCCTGACCGACAAAGTAGAAGACATCACCCGCAGGAGGGACAAGCTGGAGAACTACCTGGGAGGACTCGCCAAAAAATTATTCCTCATGCTTGAAGATACTTTTCTCTGTGCGATTGGTTTGCTTTCGTCGACTCATCATACCGCTGTCGACTCATTATTTCTCTGCGAGTGTAGAATTCTGTCAAGACTTCGAGGAAGAAACTGGGTGAGTCAAGACGAACTTGGACCCCATCAACTCCCTTGTCAAAGATGAAGCAGCCATGAATGTGCTCCGACTGGAGTCTTGCCTTGCCAGTGCCTTGGAATATCTTGCTCGACTCAAGGTTGCAGTTTCGCGGATCGACACAGCGCTCTGGCCAGGGGACATGCTCCGAAACGATCTCGAGTCTCTGATGACTCGACTTAACGAGATTCATGGTCGAGTGCAGGAGTGGAAGAAGTCCGCTGCTCGATGCGGCGCTGACGTAGCTTTGTCCCTGGTTCGCGTCCACTGCAAGGAAGCCAGAGAAGAGAAGCTAGCGGCAATCAAGGTCGCCAACACCAAGAAACTCGACTTCCAGTCTTTCATGGAGACCTTCATTGCTGCTGCTACTCGAATCGCAAATGGAATCGACCTGGACGAGTTTGTCAAGCCTGCTAGCCCCTCTGCGGAGTGAATGAAACTTTTATGATCTGATTCAATTTGCCTCGGTATGCCGAATGATTCTGTAACCGTAAAACTCCTTCGGGCCTGATGCCCGAGTACTTTGAGCTCCTTCGTCCGAACTTTTATGATCCGGTTCAATTTGCCTCGGTATGCCGAGTGATTTTGTAGCCGTAAAACTCCTTCGGGCCTGATGCCCGAGTACTTTTAAGCTCCTTCGTCCGAACTTAGTTTGCCCTTAAATATGCTTGTTTTTATTTCCGAGTGGAACTTGTATCTTCACTCGGAACAGACGCAGTTCTGAGGAGAGGATCGCGGACGACCTGCACCTCGTCGTCCTTGCAGATCAGGATGGAGCATGTTTTATACTTAGGCGAGTACAGGACTGCAGCTAAGCCTCTGAGTGAGAGGGTTGCTCATCGCTCGGAGGATTTTTTAAACTTAGGCGAGTACAGGACTGCAGCTAAGCCTCCGAGTGAGAGGGTTGCTCATCACTCGGAGGATTTTTTAAACTTAGGCGAGTACAGGACTGCAGCTAAGCCTCCGAGTGAGAGGGTTGCTCATCACTCGGAGTATTTTTTTAACTTAGGCGAGTACAGGACTGCAGCTAAACCTTCGAGTGAAAGGGTTGCTCATCACTCGGTAGGATTTTTTAAACTTAGGCGAGTACAGGACTGCAGCTAAGCCCCGAGTGAGAGGGTTTGCATCACTCGGTAGGATTTTTAAACTTAGGCGAGTACAGGACTGCAGCTAAGCCCCCGAGTGAGAGGGTTGCTCATCACTCGGTAGGATTTTTAAACTTAGGCGAGTACAGGATGCAGCTAAGCCCCCGAGTGAGAGGGTTGCTCATCACTCGGTAGGATTTTTTAACTTAGGCGAGTACAGGACTGCAGCTAAGCTCCGAGTGAGAGGGTTGCTCATCACTCGGTAGGATTTTAAACTTAGGCGAGTACAGGACTGCAGCTAAGCCCCGAGTGAGAGGGCTTGCTCATCACTCGGTAGGATTTTTTAAACTTAGGCGAGTACAGGACTGCAGCTAAGCCCCCGAGTGAGAGGGGTTGCTCATCAATCGGTAGGATTTTACAACTTAGTGAGTACAGGACTGCAGCTAAGCCCTCGAGTGAGAGGGTTGCTCATCACTCGGTAGGATTTTTTAAACTTAGGCGAGTACAGGACTGCAGCTAAGCCCCCGAGTGAGAGGGCTGCTCATCACTCGGTAGGATTTTTTTTAAACTTAGGCGAGTACAGGACTGCAGCTAAGCCCCCGAGTGAGAGGGTTGCTCATCACTCGGTAGGATTTTACAAACTTAGGCGAATCGGATTCGCGACTAAGCCACCCACTGGGGGATTTTGGACGCATGTATTAGTAACAACAATCATTTAGGAGACTGTAAAACCATGTCTTTGATAAATGAACTGAAAGGTACTCTTTATTACATCTCATCAGTCTGAACACTTAAGTATAAAAACGGCGGAGTAGCTCCGCATTCCAAGCGCGTGGCTCGTCTTTATTATGCTCCACATTGTAGAGGTGATACGCTCCGTTGTGGAGCACCTTGGTGACGATGAAGGGACCTTCCCAAGCGGGGGCAAGTTTGTGAGGCCGTTGCTGGTCCACTCGGAGCATAAGGTCCCCTTCCTGAAATGCTCGACCCTTCACATTTCTGGCATATAATCGACGAAGGTCTTGCTGATAAATGGTCGATCGGATCAAGGCCATCTCTCTTTCTTCTTCCAGAAGATCAACAGCATCTTCTCGAGCTCGTTCTGCTTCAGCTTCTGAAAAACGTTCTACTCGGGGCGCATTGTGAAGCAAGTCACTCGGCAGCACAGCCTCAGCCCCATAGACCATGAAGAAGGGGGTTCGACCAGTCGACCGATTTGGTGTTGTTCTTAATCCCCAAAGGACTGACGGTAGCTCATCTACCCAAGCGCCGGCCGCATGTTTGAGGTCGCGCATCAATCGAGGTTTCAGACCTTTGAGAATCAAACCGTTCGCTCTTTCTGCCTGTCCATTCGACTGAGGGTGGGTGACTGAAGCATAGTCGACCCGAGTACCTTGGGATGCACAGAAAGCTCGAAACTCATCAGAATCAAAGTTCGACCCATTATCCGTGATGATGCTGTGTGGGACTCCATATCTAAATGTTAACCCTCTGATGAAGCTGACCGCGGTACTTGCATCCAGGTTTTTGACAGGTTTAGCTTCGATCCACTTGGTGAACTTGTCGACTGCTACAAGCACGTGGGTGAAACCACTCCTGCCAGTCTTCAGAGGTCCCACCATATCCAAACCCCAAACAGCGAATGGCCAGACGAGTGGAATGGTCTTCAGGGCTGAAGCGGGTTTGTGGGACATGTTGGAGTAGAACTGACAGCCCTCACATTTGTCAATTATCTCCTTTGCCATCTCATTTGCCCGCGGCCAATAAAACCCTGCTCGATACGCTTTGGCCACGATGGCCCGAGAAGACGCATGGTGACCACAGGTTCCCGAGTGAATATCATCGAGGATCATTCGGCCTTCTTCCGGAGTGATGCATTTCTGAACGACCCCAGTGACACTTTCTCTATAGAGTTGCTCCCCCATTACTGTGAAGGCTTTGGATCGACGGACAATCTGGCGAGCTTCTTCTTCATCCTCTGGAAGCTCTTTCCTGAGAATATATGCGATATACGGCACTGTCCAATCTGGAATAACAATCAAAACTTCCATGATCAAGTCGACCACAGCTGGGATTTCAACTTCAGTCGGATCAGTGGAACTTTTAGGCTGTGGGGGCTCTTCTGTGAAGGGATCTTCTTGAACTGATGGTGCGTGAATATGCTCCAAAAACACATTGCTGGGAATAGGCTCCCGCTTGGATCCTATCTTCGCCAAGTCATCAGCTGCTTGATTCTTCAGTCGGGGTATATGGTGGAGCTCTAGCCCTTCAAACTTCTTTTCTAACTTTCTCACCGCATTGCAATAACCAGTCATAGCTTGGCTCCTGACGTCCCACTCCTTCATCACTTGATTAACCACTAAATCTGAGTCACCGTAAACCATTAGGTGGTGGACGCCGAGTGAAATGGCCATACGCAACCCATACAAGAGTGCTTCATATTCAGCTTCATTGTTGGAGGAATCAAAGTGAATCTGGAGAACATATCTGAGGTTGTCGCCTCGTGGAGATACCAGGACCACTCCAGCGCCTCAACCATTCAACATCTTGGACCCGTCGAAGAACATAGTCCAATGTTCCGACTGTATCTGGGTCGGTAACTGTTGTTCAATCCACTCGACGAGGAAATCTGCTATAGGTTGAGACTTGATCGCTTTCTTTGCCTTGAACTTGATATCCAGCGGAAGGAGTTCAATCGCCCACTTTGCCACACGGCCAGTTGCATCTCTGTTGTTCAGAATTTCTAACAACGGAGCGTCGCTGATGACTGTAATCGAATGATCTGAGAAGTAATGTGCAACCTTCTTCGTGGTCAAGTAGATTCCATAGACAAGCTTCTGATAATGTGGATATCTCTGCTTGGTTGGAGTTAAGACTTCAGAAATATAATATACTGGGCGTTGAACCTTGTAGGTTTTACCTTCTTCTTCCCGCTCGACCGTGAGTACTGTACTGACAACCTGTCCAGTGGCTGCTATATAAAGCAGTAAAGGCTCTTTGCTGATTGGAGCAGCAAGCACCGGCTGGGTGGAAAGCAGGGCTTTGAGCTCTGCAAACGCTGCGTCAGCTTCAGGAATCCACTCGAACTTATCAGATTTCTTCATCAGTCGGTAAAGAGGCAATGCCTTTTCACCGAGGCGAGAAATGAATCGACTCAAAGCGGCCAAACAAACAGTAAGCTTCTGAACGTCGTGTACACGCACAGGGCGTTTCATTCGGAGGATTGCACCAACTTTCTCTGGGTTTGCATCGATCCCACGTTCGGAAACGAGGAAACCGAGTAACTTTCCACCTGGAACTCCAAATGTACACTTCGACGGATTAAGCTTGATATCATATCTTCTCAAATTGGCAAAGGTTTCGGCAAGGTCAGTCAGCAGGTTGGAACCTTTGCGCGACTTAACCACGATGTCATCCATGTATGCTTCCACATTCCGACTGATTTGAGCTAGCAGACACTTCTGTATCATGCGCATGAATGTGGCACCAGCATTTTTGAGACCAAAGGGCATGGTGATGTAGCAAACGCACCCGAATGGGGTGATAAAAGCTGTTTTTATTTCGTCAGGTCCATACAGTCGGATCTGATGGTACCCGGAATATGCATCCAGGAAGGACAATCGTTCACATCCCGCTGTTGAGTCGACTATCTGATCGATGCGGGGGAGAGGAAAATGATCTTTTGGGCAGGCCCGATTGATATGCTTGAAATCAATGCACATACAGAGTGAATCGTCCTTCTTGGGAACCATGACAACATTGGCGAGCCACTCGGAGTGGTAAATCTCGCGGATGAACTCATCTGCCAAAAGCCGAGCCACCTCTTCGCCGATTGCCTTTCTCTTCTCTGCAGCGGACCGATGGAGGTGCTCTTTCACGGGTTTTGCCTTTGGATCGACTCGCAAACGGTGCTCAGCCAGCCCCCTGGGTACACCCGGCATGTCAGACGGCTTCCATGCGAAGATGTCCCAGTTCTCACGGAGGAACTGGATGAGTGCTTCTTCCTATTTGCTGTCGAGTGTTGTTGAGATATGAGTCGGTGCAGCACTGGGATCAGTCGGGTGAATGTGAACAGGCTTTGTTTCACCGGACAACCGAAATGCAGACTCGGAAGCAGGCTTCTTAGCGCGCAATAAATCACTCGGATCTGCAGTCTTCTTATATTCTTCCATTTCAATCGCTGCCATCTTTTCATCGGCAATCTTAGAGCCCTTCTGGAGGCACTCTTCTGCTCGTTGCCGATTGCCAGTGACCGTGATCACGCCCCTGGGGCCAGGCATCTTCAGCTTGAGGTACACGTAACACGGTCGAGCCATGAAATGGGCATATGCAGTTCTGCCCAGAATAGCATGATAGGCACTGTGAAAATCCACAACTTCAAATGTCAGCTTCTCCTTGCGGTAATTCTTTGAGTCACCGAAAACTACATCAAGAGTGATCTGCCCGAGTGAATCAGCTTTCTTCCCTGGAATGACACCGTGGAACCGCATGTTGCTCTCACTGAGCCTGGACATCTGAATGCCCATCCCACGAAGAGTCTCTACATACAAAATGTTCAAGCCGCTGCCACCATCCATCAAGACTTTGGTCAGTCGGGTGCCCCCAACGACCGGGTCGACCACCAATGCTTGCCTCCCGGGGGTGGCGACGTGTGGTGGGTGGTCAGATTGGTCGAATGTGATGGGAGTCTTTGACCATTTCAGATATGTTGTCGTTGCCGGAGCAACCATGTTTACCTCTCTGTTGATGACTTTCAGTCGACTTTTACTCTCAATGTCAGCAAAAATCATCAAAGTGGAATTGACGTTACGGAAACCGTCATCATCTTCTTCCTGATCACCATCCTTGTCAGACTCTTTTTCCTTTTCATTGGGCTGTTTCTCTTGGAACTGCTGGATCAGGAGTCGACATTGTCGAGTGGTATGTTTGGGATAAATCAGATTTCCCTCTTCATCCTTCTTGGTGTGAATGTGACATGGCAAGTCCAACACATCGTTCCCAGCCTGATCTTTCACCTTCTTGGGGATCCAGGGTCCCTTGGGCTTCCCCTTGAATTTCCCTTGAGTTACAACTGCAGCTTCACCTGGACCTGCTGGCTCGGCTTTGCGTTTCTGCTTCCAACCCACTCCGGTGTCTTGGGCGACTGGCTTGCCCTTCCCACTGCGGAGTCGGTCCTCTCTTCACCATTAGCGTACCGGGTGGCTATTTCCATCATTCGGGTCAGAGACATATATCCTGTCCGACCGAATTTCAAGTTAAGCTCTCGATACCGAACGCCTTCCTTGAAGGCACAAACTACTTGGTGTTGGGATACATTTTCTACTGTGTGGTGTAATGTGGTCCATCTTTGGATGTAATCCCTCAGAGTTTCATTCAGCTTCTGTACACAATGTTGCAATTCTTTCAACCCCGCAGGTCGTTTGCATGTGCCCTCGAATGTCCTGACAAACACTCGGGCTAACTCCTCCCAGCTGAATATACTGCCTGGAGCCAACTGATTCAGCCATGCTCTGGCCGACCCTTCCAGCATGAGAGGAAGGTGTTTCATAGCTACCTCATCATTTCCACCACCGATCTGGACAGCCACTCGGTAATCTTCCAGCCAAGTGTCAGGCTTCGACTCACCGGTGAACTTACTAACCCCAGTCGCCAACCTGAAGTTGGGGGGGATCTCAGCGTCTCTGATAGCTCTACTAAAACACTCGGGACCCGAAACATGAATCATGCTTCCACTCGGGCGATCCCTGCCTTGCCCCTCTCTGTGTGCTCGGTTCCTGTCGACCAAACCTTGCACTAAAATTGACCTCGCATCAAACCCTGGCTCTCTTGGGTCGACCGGCGTCCTCCGCCCTCCGCTGTACGGGCGCCTGTCATCATAGTGCCGGGGCACATATGATCCGCTTCTCGGAGGGGGTGTAGGCACTCGACGGCGGTCATCATGGCCGAGTCGATGATCGTACTGCTCGTGGGTCCGACCCAAGTGCTGATCCTGGCGATGCATGCGCCCCTCACGCCGTGGAGGCGATCTTGGGCTGTGAGCCAACTGAACTGTGTCAGCCACCACAGATCTGCTATGGATTCTGTTACGCGACTGTGATACTGCAGTGTTTTGGTCTCCTGCCACCCAGAGCAGAGCCCGGATCTGCATCAAACCTCGTCCAGCTTCTGACTGGGATGGCTGGATGGATTCTGCTATATGAGCTGCGGCTGCAAGATTCTGAATCGGAGTGCGGTATACCTGAGGTTCAGGAGGGAACAATTGCCGCCGTCGACTGGACTCAGGAATCCGCTGCCGAGCACGTTCGTCGAGTGCATGCTGAAGATTTTCCAGTCGAGTGCGTTCAGCCAAAGTGGCCAAGCGCGCTGCCTCCAAGGCCCGAGCCTCAGAGGTCTCTCCGATGATGGGCGTGTGGAGTGCTTCCTTGTTACGGCGGTGAAGTTCCTCCCTCCGCTGTGAAGAGAGGGTTTCAGGGTGGTATTCCTAGTGAACATGCGACGGATCGCCACCGCCGTCGCCGCCTCCGTTGCGACGCAAGCCAGGTGGGCTACGCGGTGTGTCGACCATCAGGACCTCCGCCGCAGGATCACTGCTCTCACACTCGGACAGGGTCTCGACGGAGCCAGTCGACAGATCGAACAGGCCGTAGAGAGATTCATCGGGCTCGATTGCCGCGACTTGAGGGGTGGCCGATTGACGTGCCACTGCATGCTTCACCCACCGCTGAAGCCGCGATCGACCGGATCGCTTACGACGGCGAACAACGGGGAACGAAGACGCCGTAGGAAATGACCGATAATGGGTCGACGGCTGCCGCAGAAGGACGCCGGGGACACATGCGCGAAAGTGCGTCGCCCCGTGGACGGGGAACATCTCGACGTCGAGGGGGGCCTCCTGGAGCCAGGCGGAGTCGTCGGCGATGAAGACGAGCACGCCGAGACGGATCTCGTGGCCCTCAGCCAAACCTCCACCCGAAACCATGATGATGGGAATCAAAAAAAATCGCAACCTCACCGGAAAGTCGCTAAGACACCAGCCCCAAGGTGGGCGCCAACTGTCGTGGTTCTAAGTCTGACAGTAGAATAGGGGGTAGGTATGAGGAGGCAGGATCCTAGCTACGGTGAGGTTGTGCACGCAAGATTTACGAGTTCAGGCCCTTCTCGGAGGAAGTAACAGCCCTACGTCTCGGTGCCCGGAGGCTCGGTCGATTGGATTATGCATGAGGTTACAGGGGGTGCGAACCCTTGTGCCAGTGGAGTGGGGTGGCTTGTATAGAGTGCGCCTAGACCCCAGCCATCACACGTTACGCAGGGTTCAATATACATTAAGATAGGGCGTTACTGGTAATGCCAGCAATAAAGGCAAATAAATGATCATTAAGACTACGGAGCGAACGCCTGACCCTTGCCATCCTGAGTGCCCTTAGATCTTCTGTCTTACGAGTGGTTTCTGGTGTGGTCGAGTGAGTACACTCCGGTCGAATGGAATTGGGTTATCCGAGTGAATTGTTGGTCGAGTGGGTTGCACCCTGTGGCGATTTCAGTCGGTAGATGGTGCTATCCTTTGAATGTCCTTGGCCTTAGGGCAGTGTCCTCGGGTAAGGGTGTCTAGGTCAGGCCTATTACCCTACCCTAGGTACATGTCTTCGTCAATCAGCACCGCTTAAGCTCTCCTCCATTGGCGCCTTGCCACGCATCCAGAAATGGGCCCAGAATGCCAGGCTGGTTGCTATGCTGAAGCGGTGGAACAGTGATAGAATCTTGCCAGGCTCCACAAGATACCCCGGCAAGATCTTGCCGGGGGCCTAATCTTCGGCCTTCAGCCCTTATTATCTCCTGATCCTCTGATTCTTGGCTTGAGTATCTCTTTGATATCCTTGGATTAATCTTCGACTATTCCCCCGGCAAGCCTTTGCCGTAAGCACGGCTACAACTGCCCGTGCACAAGTATGGGGTACTAAAGGCCTGATACTTAGTACACTGACATGCCTTTTAAGAGATCCAAGGACAAAAAGACCCACCTGTTGGTGGCAGTTGACAAATTCACAAAATGGATTGAGGCAGAGCCGGTCAGCAAGTGTGATGCGGCAACGGCGGTTCAATTCCTTAAAAAAGTGATTTTCCGTTTTGGCTACCCTCATAGCATCATAACTGATAATGGTACTAATCTGTCCAAAGGTGCTATGAAAGAATTCTGTCAATGAGAACATATTCGTCTTGACGTATCATCAGTGGCTCACCCCCAGTCCAATGGTCAAGCCGAAAGGGCCAATCAAGAAATCTTGAGAGGCATAAAGCCCAGGCTTATGGTCCCTTTGCAGAGGACGCCGGGTTGTTGGGTTGAGGAATTACCCTCGGTACTTTGGAGTATCAATACTACACCCAATAGATCCACGGGTTATACGCCTTTCTTCATGGTGTACGGAGCAGAGGCGGTTCTTCCCAGTGACATCCGTCACGATCCGCCCCGTGTGGCGGCTTATGTTGAAGCTGATAATGAAAAAGAACATCAGGATGATCTTGACCTCCTGGATGAGGAGCGTGACCTTGCGGCGTCTCGTTCGGTGATTTACCAGCAAGATCTATGTCGTTATCATAGCCGTCGGGTTAAAACCCAGACCTTTCAAGAAGGTGATTTGGTGCTCCGGCTCATACAGGATCAAACAGATATGCACAAGTTATCCCCACCTTGGGAAGGGCCTTTTGTGGTCAGCAAGAATTTGAACAACGGGTCATACTACTTCATTGATATTCGAGATCACAAGGACTCACGCACATCTGAGGAGGAGACCCGCCGGCCTTGGAACATTGCTCATCTTTGACCTTATTACACTTGAGCTACTGGCTCTTGTGTTGTACATATTTTCATCCATGTATATATTATGATCAAGTATAATAAAGCCGGCATCCCTGATAATTCAGGGCCTCTGTCGTTTCATTTCTGAGTATCTGAGTCTTTATTGTCTGTTCATAAGATCACTTGGGGGCTTCCTGCTCACTAAGCATAGCTATGACTACCCTATTGATCCGGCTTATATGCCTTGTTGCAAATCACTTGGGGGCTTATTGCCCAAGTTAAAAGGTTACCAAAGAGAACTTGCTACAATGAGCAGTTCAAACATAGGTATCCTGTCTTGAGGGCTCATTATAGGTCACTTGGGGGCTTCCTGTTCAATGAACATAGCTATTCTTACCCTCTTGATTGGCTTGGATGCCAGGTGTGAAACACCAAATTCCGGGTTATCCTGCCTATATGTCTGCCACTCTGCCCAGGTTATCTGGAATGACCCGCCGTACTCTTGACAGTCAATCTTATAAAGACCCTGAACTTGTCAAAGTTAAAACAGCGGTTGGTCATGTGAGGCCAGGCTTACAGGTTTGAATGAAGGATTAACTCAGTGGTTGTGCGGCCCATGAACAACACTTGATATTGAGGCTTGGCAGCCTATGAAAGCCTTGCTTTTTCTGATTTGTTATTTTCTTTGAACATTGTTTGGGTTCATATCCTTGTACCATATTGATATATGGTTTAAAATGATTCAGGCCATGTAGCCTTAGAGCATATTTGGGGTTTTGATAACCTGGTCTGGCTTTGGACGATAAGTCGCCAGTATATTTTGATTGTGCACTTGGAGTTATTGCGCTCTAAGTTTTTTGGGCTGTTACCCTTACTACATACGGCGTTGTAAGCTGGCAGTATGAATCAATCTCACAGGTATGTTTTTACTTGTTATATTAATATGTGAGGTTTGATAACCTGCCCTGGTTATGGACTATACAGTAACCAGTAAATTCTATATGGGACAACATGACCTGTCCGGGCTTAAACCGCCAGGGTACATGTTATTTGCTTGTGTGCAGGGAATATGATAATATGACCTACATGATTGATAACATTATGAGCATAAGCAGCAGATCTTCAAATGTTAGATCGGCAGTCTAAAACATTATGCACATAAGCATGCACGATGGCATGACAAGAT
Organism: Thinopyrum elongatum; assembly: GCA_011799875.1. Taxonomy (NCBI): domain Eukaryota; kingdom Viridiplantae; phylum Streptophyta; class Magnoliopsida; order Poales; family Poaceae; genus Thinopyrum; species Thinopyrum elongatum. The sequence goes on from CM022298.1 coordinate 202,652,503, forward strand.
CACTGTTTTACACTAGCCTATTACAAGGTTTTCTGCGGCCCAATTGATTGAAAGTTTTTCTGAGCAAAATACGCCGGGTTGCAGTCTGAGAACCGCCTTGTGATTCACTTGTCCTAGTCTTCGCGAGTTGAAGCTTCCGGGTCATCCAGCGCCGGTTCTTCTTCTTCCTCCACTGGCTGTAAATTAGGTGATGTCCAATTGATGCCAGTTACGGCTTTGAATACAGCCTCACCATCTATGAGCGTGGATGGATCAATATCAGGAGCAAAGGTGTTCTTATGTGTTGGTGGAATAAGATCCATAACTGGATAAACCGGCGTTTTCACTTTTGCGTTTTCAATAGTATAAGCCGCCTGATACTTGGAGAGATCGGTCTCCTCAGCCAACTTGCTTGCCAAAGGACGCATTTCCTTTACAATTTTGGTGAAGTTGTCTGCACTGAAGGGAGACCCATCTTCTTTTAAGCTGGGACAGCTAGTGGCCAATTCCTCCGGGTCAAGCTCTACCTGCCATGCCTTGGCCCGGCTCAGGGCGGTGATGGCACCAGCTCTGGCGGCTGACCGCTTTATCTCCTCCACCCTTTGGGGTACGACGGACAGTTTGTCCAGTGTTTCTCTGATGAGTGAAGGTGCCTGTTTAGTATGGGAGACGGCAGCTATAGCTCGTTGAGCGCCGGTGTATAACTGCTCCACAAGGGTGTATGCAGCTTTAAGCTTCACGCACATGTCTGGGCCAAGGTTGGAAATTCTGGAGCCTGCATTAGCAAAGATATTGATAAACCGGCTAATGATTGTTATGCATTGATGGTGAAATATTGAAGTACTATATTACTTACCAAAGATGGCAGTTGTCATGCTATTGATTTGATGTTTCAAGCCGGATAACTCGTCAGTCACCGGCTTTAGAGCAGCTTCGGCATCTTCTGCTCTTTTTAGCAGAGCCGCCTTCTCGGTGTCCCAGCCAGTTCTTTCAGCGCTGAAATCCCTTTTTAACTTTTCAACCTCTTCTAAGGTGGGTTTCAGCTCTGATTTGGCCTTTGAAGTCTCTGATTGTTGGGATTGGATGTTTTGCCGCAGATCAGTGACTTGAGATTCCTTCATATTCAATTCAGCCTGCCATATACAAAGACAGGCAGTATGTGGTTATGATAATCATCTTGTTTGAAGTCCAAAGCATAATACAAGTATTTTACTTGGCACTTGGGGGCTAATGCACGTGGCTTTTTTTAAGACAAATCTTTAATGACCCGACTAGCTTTCTCAACGGCAGCAGGATCACGAGGGCTACATATGTGGATTTGTTCACAAGACATGATGATAAGTCCCGACTTAGCTATGCAGCTTAAGCCAGCCCTTGGGGGATACATATGCGGATTTTAGCTCTCCAATTTGAAGTCCCGGCTTAAAGCTTCCAGTTTAAGCCGGCCCTTGAGGGCTGCTCGTTTTGATTCAATAGAGTTAACAATTGCTATGGAATAGCTACAAGATCACAAATGCTATTAAAGTCTACAGCATATTCACTCTTTTCATATTCAGTAGACTTGGCGGCTGACAGTTATGTATACGAGAAGAGTTTTCAGTGTTTACCTCAAAACGCTCCTTCATCAGATTGACTAAGCCGGCTTCAAAGTCACGGGTGGTATGAAGGCGGTTTAAGTAACCCGCGTGAATCTCCTGAGCATTGAACTGAGCATAACTCTCCAAATACAGCTTCCATTTGCCTTTTTCAGCAGCTGAAAATTCCTCCTTGGTGCTATGTTTTACTAAGACTATGGGCTTGGTCGGTTCTGCATAGCCAGTCCCGATGACGATAACATCTTCAGCCTCTTTTTCAGCAGGCTTGATGGGACTTGGCGGCTTAGCTGTGGCCGGGTTAACATCCATGAAGTCTAGTGTGACGTGGTGCTCTTCTGGCGGCGGGTCATCCATAGCCGCTTCAAAAGTTTGATGCAAAGATTCAGACAGTGTCTGTTTCTCCGGGTCAGCAGCTTTGGGATCTTCAGTGGTATTGGTGTTTTCGCCCGGCTTACTTGTCTTCGCCTTCTTGCTTGGCTTGGCCTGACCACTGACAATGAGACATAAAGATGTGAGCATGATAATTTACAAAGGGTTTAAAAGCAAAGAAATTCAATATCCTCACCCAGGGGCGACTTTGAAGAGCGGGATCTGAGTCCCAGTAGAGTCACCAGATGAGGAGTTAGAAGTTCCTTGATAGTTTGAATCAGAAAGGTTAAGAGGTTGTTGAATAAGACCCGCCTTTGAAAAAGCTAAGTTGGAAATCTGTGAAACCTCTGCTCGGCGCTTGCGAGGAGCCGGCGTGTTGGGTAAACCGGAGGAAAGAATCCCACCGCCACTGTTCCGGGTTGTGCGGCAAACTTCATGCTGCTGTTTCTTCAAAATAAAGTTGAGATCCAAGTAAGCTAAAGGGTGAGAAAACCTTACTTTCCGGCTCGCTTGATGAATGTTCTGTCTTGGCAAAGGTTCTGAGTCAGAGGAAAGGATAATTACCTCTTCACCATCTGCATTGCTGGCCTCTGCGTCATCCTGATAGTAATCAATGTCAATAAGATGAACAAAGAAAGAGCCAAGGGAGTCAAGTTCTACCTCCGACTCATCATCTAGAGTAAAAAGATCAGTTGCATCTGCCTTCTTTTTGGCAGGCTTCTTGATCACCTTGGTCTTGTTTCTGACCTTCTTGGCCGGTTTATCTTGGAGTTTCTTGTTCCAAAAGGGGGAGTCAGCCTGCAAAAGTTCAAGTAAGAATGAGAAGGCAGATTGACAGATAATGAGTTAATGAAAGTTGCTTAAAAATACTTACAGCTGGCGGCTTGTTGAGGGTGCAGAAGGGGTTCAGCTTCACTTTGCTGCAAGTCTCTAGACTCTCGTTGAGCAGAGTCTTTGTTATATCATTGATTTATTTATCATCCAGACGGATGGGAGAGTAATGCAGCGGATCTTTAACATCGCCGGTATACTCACACATTAAGCCAGATCGGCGGCTTAAGGGCAAGATTCTCCATGTGACCCAGCAATGAACCAGATCGACTCCAGTCAAACCGTTGGCCATCAAGGCTCTAATCTTTGAAAATATGGGCATATATTTGGCCCGTTCTTCTGTACTGGTTCGTTCTGGTAGAGGATGTCTGTTGCTAAGTCGGCTTTCATGATAACCCAGCAGAGGATTTTCGTCTTCTGGAGAGGTATCTTTGCAATAGAACCAAGTCTGGTTCCAGTCCTTAGGATGGCTGGGAGGTGCGGCAGCAGGAAATGTGGCTTCTTTCCGTCTCTGAATTAAAATGCCACCTAGTTCTAAGCTGGGCCCATCCGTGAATTCGGTCTGGTAGTTCAGGTAATAGAATTCCCTGAACAGTTCTACAGTGGACTCCTGTTGAAGATACACTTCGCAAAAAACTTGGAAGTTGCAGATGTTTGAAACAGAGTTGGGCCCAATATCTTGCGGATGGAGTTGAAAGAAGTGTAGCACATCACGAAAGAATTTTGAGCCGGGTGGAGTGAACCCCCGGAGCATGTGATCAGTAAAAACTACAACTTCGCCTTCTTTTGGGTTAGGAGCGGTCTCGGTTCCTGGGACTCTCCAGTGGATAACGTTCTTTGCGGCTAAGATGCCCACCTGAATATGTTCATTCAGCGTTTGCTCGGTAACCCGGGAGGCGACCCAATTGCATGAAGTAACAGTTTTGGTCATTCTAATTGATGAAAGCATAGAAAAGAGAATATTGCCGGATTAAGGTTATGCTCTTAAGCCGTCTAGTGATCAACAAGTGCGTTATGCAAGGCCAATTCTTATGCAGAGGGTATGTGCTGTAAACATTGGTATGATTAAACCGGGAGATGATGCCGGGTCATACAGGATCTGAACATATACTGACGGCTTAAAAGGGGACTAATGGTATATGGCGGGTTACGGCCTATCTTATAAGCCGCCCGCATGGCTGCAGTATTACAGATCTATAAGTGAAATTTTGCTAAGTGATGGACAAACAAGTTCCACAGATCAGTTCTAATATTTTGGATCTACAACAGTTCAGAAAATAAAATAAATTCTAAACCTAAGGTCACGGCAGTGGAAGAACTCATGTGCTCGGATGGGATCTTATACAGAAAAAGTATTTTCTGCGATTGGAAAGGGATGTTAAACTACTACCGCGCGAACTTCAGTTCATGTTCAGATCAAACTACACAAATCTAGAGAGGAAAATGAGGAACGGTGAAGAACACCGATGAACGGTGGGAACCCTAATGCAGATCTGCTTCGGGGAAAAATGAATACTTACTGACGCTGATGAACAGTGGAGGTGCGCCGTAGTTCTCTGGTCCATTCAGGTCGATGCAGCGGCCGGAGTTGAGGATGCTGGAGGAAGACGGCGGCGGCGGAGCTCGGGTTTGCTGAGGCGTCGCAAGGAGGAAGACGAAGACGAGGGGGCAGGGTAAAAAGTGAAAAGAAGGACCCCTGTTCCTATTTATAAGGAAGTGGATAGATGGCATGCACGGGAATCGAGGAGGCTGAAAAATGGTTATGTGGCTATGTGGACGCCTTGATTTTCGGGAAGTCCATTAAGATAAAGATCTGTTGAGATATCCTGGGCTTTGTGCAAAGTTAATGAGCAATGATGTCATGGCGGGTTGACACAATTCTGAGATGTGACGCCATGGCGGGTTACAGTGAATTGGAAAAGACTTGATAAAGGAAGATTCTGCTAAGTCAAGCGGTGAAGATTGATGTGAACCAGTTCAAATCAACCTGGGGCCTAATGTTGGGGATGTAACTACTGGGTATGACCCACCCAGGAGGGGCTGGGTCATGCCACTGGCGGCTTAAAGATGAAGAGGCCCGATAAGGTCCAAGAAGATATGAAGATGGCGGTTCATAGAGCAAGCCAATTGAAGGCCCAAGACCCGGAGACGACTTGAGGCCCACTGGTGTGAGCCGCCATATGTTTAAACTTGTCCTGTAAGGCAAGCTTAGTTAGAAACCGAGCCGGTCACATTTGTGTGAGTCGGCCGGGACTCTGTAAGCCGCCGGGCATTAACCTGTATATAAAGGGGTGACCCGACGGCGGGTTAACTCAAGTAACAATCGATCGAGGACTAGGTCAAGCATATTCGCTCCCTGGTAATCGAAACACAAGCAATACAACCTAAAGCAGGAGTAGGCTTTTACCTCATTGAGAGGGGCCGAACCTGGGTAAACTCTCTGTGTCCTTTGTCCCATTTAACCCCTTCAAGCTAACCTAGTTGCGATGGCTCCACACCTAAGTCCTTTCGCTAGGGCATCTATCGTGTTAAGTCCACGACACTGCCGGAAGGGGATTCAATAACGGAGGGCCTCTACACCAACTCTATTGCCCTTCCGATGAAGTGTGAGTAGTTTACCTCAGACCTACGGGTTCACAGCTAGTAGCTAGATGGCTTCTTCTCTCTCTTTGATTCTCAATACCACGTTCTCCTCGTTGTTCTTGGAGATCTATCCGATGTAATCTTCTTTTGTGGTGTGTTTGTCGAGATCCGATGAATTGTGGATTTATGATCAGCTTATCTATGAATATTATTTGAAACTTCTCTAAATTCTTATATGCATGATTTGAAATCTTTGTAATTCTCTTCGAATTATCTGTTTGGTTTGGCCAACTAGATTGGTTTTTCTTGCAATGGGAGAAGTGCTTAGCTTTGGGTTCAATCTTGCGGTGTCCTTTCCCAGTGACAGTAGGGGCAGCAAGGCACGTATTGTATTGTTGCCATCGAGGATAAAAAGATGGGGTTTACATCATATTGCTTGAGTTTATTCCTCTACATCATGTCATCTTACTTAATGCGTTACTCTGTTCTTCATGAACTTAATACTCTAGAGGCAGGCAGGAGTCGATCGATGTGTGGAATAATAGTAGTAGATGCAGAATCGTTTCGGTCTACTTGACACGGACGTGATGCCTATATTTCATAATCATTGCCTTAGATATCGTTATAACTTTGTGCTTTTCTATCAATTGCTCGACAGTAATTTGTTCACCCACCGTATTATTTGCTATCTTGAGAGAAGCCTCTAGTGAAACCTATGGCCCCCGGGTCTATTTTCCATCATATAAGTTTCCGATCTACTATTTTCCATCATATAAGTTTCCGATCTACTATTTTGCAATCTTTTACTTTCCGAACTATATACCAAAAAACCCCAAAAATATTTTATCTTTTGTTTATCTATCACTATCAGATCTCACTTTTGCAATTGACCGTGAAGGGATTGACAACCCCTTTATCGCGTTGGGTGCAAGTGTTTGATTGTTTGTGCAGGTATTAGGTGATTTGTGCATTGTCTCCTACTGGATTGATACCTTGGTTCTCTAACTGAGGGAAATACTTATCTCTACTTTGCTGCATCACCCTTTCCTCTTCAAGGGAAAAACCAACGCAAGCTCAAGAAGTAGCAGGAAGAATTTCTGGCGCTGTTGCCGGGGAGATTTACGCCAAATCAAGACATACCAAGTACCCATCATAAACTCTCATCTCTTGCATTACATTATTTGCCATTTGCCTCTCGTTTTCCTCTCCCCCACTTCTAAAACGATTTTCGAAAAGATTTGCCGTTTTATTCGCCCTTCTTCCGTTCGTCTTCTCCGTTCACTTTCGGTTTGCTCGTTTGCTAGATTGGTTTTTTGCCACAATGTCTGAAATTGTGGAGGTTATCGCTGAAAAGGATAGTAGTAACGATGGGGGAAACTTTGATGCTTTTGCTAATACTAATCCTCATGAAGAATCTACTATCTTGCACACTAAAAAACTTCACATAGGTAGCGGCAATATTATTGGAAAAGGGGTTATTCAAGATTTCTTTACTTGTGCTGGTGCGCTACCCACGTTAGGTGGATCTATTCTCCATAAAACTAGTAGTTTTGCGGATGCTATATCTTTGCTTGTGGTTGAACTTGAGAGACAATTTGTTCATATGCATCCATCCATACAAAAGATTTTTCTAGAGTTTTCTAATATTGAGCATCCTTCTGTTAAGCGCGCCGCTACTATATTTCTAGCCCATGAGTTTAGGTTTATTATGAAAGAAACTAGTGAAATTTTCGTGAATTATAAAGTAGATGGTGGTCGTCCTCCCGTAGAGGTAATTCTCTTTAACCAAGAGGACATAATGTGTTTACGATCTCTAGATCATGTTGCTTACAATGAAAATTTAAGAAAGAGGGTCCCTACCGATGTTTTAGTTGATAAGATTTCTGAACTTAATGATAATTTTGCTATACAAAACAACGTACTGGGTTTCTCTCTTGGACACAAGCTCATGACTTTTTGCCAAAAGAACGCTTACAATGATGAGTTGGTCATACAATATGAGGGGCCAAAGGAGGAACAAATTCCTCCCGAGCTTGATCTTGGGGATCCTTACCCCATTAAATTTAGCCCTTTTCATTACTTTTGCTTACCGCAAAGAAAACTTGCTGCTGAATGAAGGGAGTATGAGATGAGTGTTCGAGATTTGCCTTATCATTATTATGACAATTCCTAGATCTATTTGTGTTTTTATGCCTAGCTAAGGGCGTTAAACAATAGTGCTTGTTGGGAGGCAACCCAATTTTATTTTTGTTTTTTGCTTTTCATTCCTGTTTTGCTTTGAATAATTCATCTAGCCTCTGGTTAGATGTGTTTTGGTGTTTTAATTAGTGTTTGTTCCAAGTAAGACCTTTAGGATGGCTTACGGTGATAGTTGATTTGATCTTGCTGAAAAACAGAAACTTTTGCGTCCAGTCACAGAATTTTAATAATTCACTGGAGCATTGAAAAACACTGAAGTTTTTACACGAGATTGATATACAAATTTCCTCTGTTTTCTTTAGTTTTCAGAATTTTTTGGGTTATAGAAGTATTAGAACAATTCGGATCTTCGCAGACTGTTCTGTTTTTGACAGATTCTGTTTTCTTTGTGTTGTTTGCTTATTTTGATGAATCTATGGGTAGTATCAGGGGGTATGAACCATGGAAAAGTTGAAATACAGTAGATATTACATCAATATAAATAAAGAATTAGTTCACAACAGTACCAAGAGTGGTGATTTATTTTCTTATACTAACGGAGCTTATGAGATTTTCTGTTGAGTTTTGTGTTGTGAAGTTTTCAAGTTTTGGGTAAGGATTTGACGGACTATGGAATAAGGAGTGGCAAGAGCCTAAGCTTGGGGATGCCCAAGGCACCCCAAGGTAATATTCAAGGACAACCAAGAGCCTAAGCTTGGGGATGCCCCGGAAGGCATCCCCTCTTTCGTCTTCGTCTATCGGTAAGTTTACTTGAGGCTATATTTTTATTCACCACACGATATGTGTTTTGCTTGGAGCGTCTTGTATTATATGAGTCTTTACGTTTTAGTTTGCCACAATCATCCTTGCTGTACACACCGGCATCCCCTCTTTCGTCTTCGTCTATCGGTAAGTTTACTTGAGGCTATATTTTTATTCACCACACGATATGTGTTTTGCTTGGAGCGTCTTGTATTATATGAGTCTTTACGTTTTAGTTTGCCACAATCATCCTTGCTGTACACACCTTTTGAGAGGGACACGCATGAATCATGATTTATTAGAATACTCTATGTGCTTCACTTATATCTTTTGAGCTAGGCAATTTTGCTCTAGTGCTTCACTTATATCTTTTTAGAGCACGGCAGTGGCTTTATTTTATAGAAATTATTGAACTCTCATTCTTCACTTATATTATTTTGAGAGTCTTTATAAACAGCATGGTAATTTGCTTTGGTTATGAATTTAGTCCTAATATGATAGACATCCAAGAGGGATATAATAAAAACTTTCGTATAAAGTGCATTGAATACTATGTGAAGTTTGATTCCTTATGATTGTTTTGAGATATAAAGATGGTGATATTAGAGTCATGCTAGTGAGTAATTGTGGATTGTAGAAATACTTGTGTTAAAGTTTGTGATTCCCGTAGCATGCACGTATGATGAACCGTTATGTGATGAAGTCGGAGCATGATTTGTTTATTGATTGTCTTCCTTATGAGTGGCGGTCTGGGACGAGCGATGGTCTTTTCCTACCAATCTATCCCCCTAGGAGCATGCGCGTAGTACTTTGTTTCGATTACTAATAGATTTTTGCAATAAGTATGTGAGTTCTTTATGACTAATGTTGAGTCCATGGATTATACGCACTCTCACCCTTCCACCATTACTAGCCTCTCTAGTGACGCGCAACTTTCGCCGGTACCATATGAGGGAGTCCTGGATTAAGGGGTCCTCGGGCGTCCGGGCTACGTAATGTGGGCCGGACTGATGGGCCATGAAGATACAAGATAGAAGACTCTTTCCCGTGTCCGGATGGGACTCTCCTTGGCGTGGACGGCAAGCTTGGCGTTCGGATATGAAGATTCCTTTCTCTGTAACCGACTTTGTACAACCCTAGTCCCCTCCGGTGTCTATATAAACCGGAGGGTTTAGTCTGTAGAGAATAATCACAATCATAATCAGACAGGCTAGACTTTTAGGGTTTTAGCCATTACGATCTCGTGGTAGATCAACTCTTGTAATACTCGTATTCATCAAGATCAATCAAGCAGGATGTAGGGTATTACCTCCATAGAGAGGGCCCGAACCTGGGTAAACATCGTGTCCCCCGTCTCCTATTACCATCGACCTTAGACGCACAGTTTGGGACCCCCTACCCGAGATTCACCGGTTTTGACACCGACATTGGTGCTTTCATTAAGAGTTCCGCTGTGTCATCGCTAGAAGACTCGATGGCTCCATCAATCATCCACAACGATGCTGCCTTGAGGGAGGTCTTTCTCCCCGGCTAGATCTTCGTATTCGATGGCTTCATGCTGCGGGCCAACTCGCTTGGCCATCTAGAGCAGATCGACAGCTACGCCCCTGGCCATCAGGTCAGGTTTGGAAGCTTGAACTACGTTGCTGATATCCGCAGAGACTTGATCTTTGACGGATTCAAGCCCATGGCAGCCGCTCCCTGCCACCGCGATGAACATGACCTAAATCTGTCATCGGACCATACCCGGGAGATAGCTCCTGTAACTGCTTTGGCCCTAGATCCAGAGCAGATTGCGCCATCCAAGGACGGGAAGCTCAACCCCGCCACGGAAGCCGCAGACTCAGCGGCGTTGGGGCCGCACATGGACCCAACTTCAAACAAGATCTGTGTCACCGGAACCTCGAATTCGTCTCCGGCCACAGGTTCCGAACCGCGTGCGTCCGCGCCCATCGAGCTCGATCGGGCGCCGATCATCGAGTTTAACTCCGCGGACATCTTCCGGCACTCACCTTTGGGTGATGTGCTAAACTCATTAAAAACCCTCTCCATAGCGGGGGACTCACAGCCAAACTATATCCGGTTTGAACTGGAGGCTGATGATGGAGAATTTCGCTTCCCACCCACCACCCACTTCATTGCCACTGTCGAAGACTTAACCGACATGCTCGATTATGACTCCGAAGAGATCGACGGTATGGACGACGATGCTGGAGAGGAGCAGGCCCAAAACCCGCCGTTTACCGGGCACTGGACAGCCACCTCCTCGTATGACATGTACAGGGTGGATACTCCCAAAGAGAATAACGGCGATAACAAGAAAGATCCAGTCGAGGATAAACCTCCTGAGACACGGCCAAAGCACCGACGTCAGCGGCTCCGCTCTAAATCATGCCGTGGAAAAGACAGCAATACCGGCATGAAAGAAAACAATACTCCGGACGATGCCGAAGACAAAGAAGACCCCATCGAGCCGACTTCCGAACAGGACGATAGGGAAGATGGGCAAGCCAGCCCTAACGAACAGGCCATAAATGAAGACTCGGAGGACAGCAACTATCTTCCACCCTCCGAAGATGAGGTGAGCCTCAGTGACGAAGACTTTATCGTGCCTGAGGAACCCGTCGAGCAGGAGCGCTTTAAGCGCCGGCTAATAGCCACTGCGAGGAGCCTGAAAAAGAAACAGCAGCAGCTTCAAGCTGATCAGGATCTACTCAGCGACAGATGGACTGATGTCCTGGCAACCGAGGAATACGGACTCAAGCGCCCCATTAAAAGTTACTCTAGGCGTAAACTGCTACCCCAATTCGACGACGAGGCACTTGAGCCCAGGCCATCAACACGTAATGCGGCTGACCGACCACCACGTGGCCGGGACAAAGCGGCAACTCAAGCCGAACACCAGCCCATACTACCTCGCCGCAAAAGTAGAGACATAACAGCCTGGGGTCATACATATGACCTGCCGCAGGACCTGGACAATAGAGCAGGTCAGTCCAGATCGATCTACGGATCGCGGGGGCATGCCCTGGCGCGCGACGACGGCTATCAAGCCAGATGTGACAAACATAACCACGCCCGGACCGAAAACTGCCGACGAACTCCATCCGAGCTACGTCGCGACTTGGCCCGATATAGAGGCGCCGCACATCCCCTCTGCTTCACTGATGAAGTAATGGAGCATGAATTCCCAGAAGGGTTTAAACCCGTAAATATCGAATCATATTATGGAACAACAGATCCCGCGGTATGGATTGAGGATTTTCTTCTCCATATTCATATGGCCCGCAGCGATGACCTTCACGCCATCAAATACCTCCCATTAAAACTCAAGGGGCCAGCTCGGCACTGGTTAAACAGTCTGCCTGAAAACTCTATTGGCAGCTGGGAGGACTTGGAAGACGCCTTCCGCGACAACTTCCAAGGCACATATGTACGACCTCCGGATGCCGATGACTTAAGTCACATAGTTCAACAGCCTGGAGAGTCGGCCAGGAAATTCTGGACTAGGTTCCTAACTAAAAAGAACCAGATCGTCGACTGCCCGGATGCCGAAGCCCTAGCGGCCTTTAAGCATAGCATCCGCGACGAATGGCTCGCTCGTCACCTCGGCCAAGAAAAGCCGAAGTCCATGGCAGCCCTCACGGCACTCATGACCCGCTTTTGTGCGGGCGAGGATAGTTGGCTAGCCCGTAGTAATAACACTGCAAGCGATGCCGGTACCTCTGAAGCCAAGAATAGCAATGGCAAGCCCCGACGCAACAGGCACAAGCGCCAAAGCAATGGTGGCACTGCCGATGACACGGTGGTCAACGCCGGTTTTAGTGGCTCCAAGTCCGGCCAGCGGAAGAAGCCATACAAAAGAAACAATCCGGGCTCATTTAGCTTGGACCGCATACTCAATCGTCCATGTCAGATCCACGGCACCCCTGATAAACCAGCCAATCATACCAACAGAGACTGTTGGGTTTTTAAACAGGCCGGCAAGTTAAATGCCGAACACAAGGAGAAGGGGTCGCAAAGCAAGGACGACGAGGAGGAGTCCCGTCCGCCGAATACAGGAGGACAGAAGAAGTTCCCTCCCCAGGTTAAAACGGTGAACATTATATACGCCACTCATATCCCCAAAAGGGAGCACAAACGAGCACTCAGGGACATCTACGCGATGGAGCCAGTCGCCCCAAAGTTCAACCCATGGTCATCCTGCCCGATCACCTTCGATCGCAGGGACCATCCGACCAGTATTCGTCATGGCGGCCCAGCCGCACTGGTCCTCGATCCAATTGTTGATGGATTCCATATCACGCGCGTCCTCATGGACGGCGGCAGCAGCCTGAACCTGCTTTATCAGGATACAGTGCGCAAAATGGGCATCGATCCCTCAAGGATCAAACCCACAAAAACTACCTTTAAAGGAGTCATACCAGGTGTAGAGGCCCGCTGTACGGGCTCAATCACACTGGAGGTTGTCTTCGGATCCCCGTACAACTTCAGAAGCGAAGAGTTGATCTTCGATATTGTCCCCTTCTGCAGCGGCTATCACGCACTGCTCGGACGAACCGCATTTGCACGATTCAATGCGGTGCCACACTATGCTTATCTCAAGCTCAAGATGCCGGGACCACGCAGTGTCATAACAGTTAATGGAAACACAGAGCGCTCCCTCCGTACCGAGGAGCACACCGCGGCCTTGGCAGCGGAAGTACAGAGCAGCCTTGCCAAACAGAATCTTAATTCAGCGGCCAAGCTCCCGGACACTGTCAAGTGGATCCAGACTACTCCGCAGCATAATAGTCCAGCTCGTTAGGAGTTAGACTAGCAATCCGGCCTCCATCTCCGTCCCGGCCAAATGGCGGCATATGTACCACGCGTACATAACTACGCACTTAAAATACCATGGGCATAGACGGAGGCAAAACTATATTGTGACCCATAATACGGCTCGACCTCCCCTGGACACACGTACTCTCACTTTTTCTTTTTCATCCTTTTCAGGTTTCTTTTCCACAGGCCCCTCAAGACAGCCTGATCATTGGTCCTTTCGAAGGATAGATACACCAAGACAGCAAGAAGCATTGCGGTATACGGGAATCTCTAGGAAGTCTTTTCGACGATCACTCTACCTGTTCTCAGGACCCTCACGCAGCTCTCCCTTGGTCATGGCATGTAAAATAGCCCTGTTGCTTATCGCACTACTTATACGCTTTGACGTATCAATAAAATTATAATGGAAACAGTTCGCGGCCCAACTTCTGCGGCACTAGCTTACTACTTCATTTTTTCTTGATAATCTTATCCATTGCACCCGTACACTTTGGTATGGCCTAAATTTGCCAGGGGCTTTATTGCGCCCCATATTACGGCAACAAAGTCCGAACACTTTTTACAGTATAGTTCGGCACCCCGAATTTAGCATTATATGCATTGGCTCCAAATCATGTCTTTGGTCAATAGTTGGGTTGCCCGGTTCCTATGCTTACTACCTTACGTTCCGCTATATCAGCTAGGGTAGTAAAGGGAGAACTACTGTGATTGTGCCTTGGTTCATCCGGATGAGCACCTCAGTAGAGAAAGCCGAAAACTGACTGTCATGATGCGGCGTGAGCCGGTCAGCTCTTCGGAGGTTACAAATCTTTTGCGATTTTTTCCGCATTATGCGATGAATCGGTCTCTACCCGATCCGGTGTTTACAGCACCCTAGTTCGGATTCACGAATACTAGGGGTTGTGCCTAAATTTCTATTATAAAACTCCTATGGCTAAGTGAGGGTGATAAACCACATAGTCCGGTTGCCTGGTTCGTTGCGCTAAACACCCCCTTCAAGGACCAAACTTTGGATAAAGAGTGTTTAGATTTTATCCCGAACACCCCCGTACTACCTACGTGGGGGCTGAAGTCGACGACTGGCCAACTCTTAGATTTAATAAAACGGCCGCACAGGAGGAAAAATCTTGATATAAACAACTAACATTATATTACATATCAGTTTTGTTTCATTATGCAGGACAGGATAACATATTCATCCGAAGATAATGTATTTTGCACACTGCTCCGCTACAATGCGGGATGCCTCCAGGACATCGTCAAAATATCGCTCGGGCGTGCGGTGCTCCTTTCCCGCGGGCGGTCCCTCGGTCGCGAGCTTGATGGCGTTCATCTTCGCCCACTGTATCTTGACACGGGCGAAGGCCATCCGTGCACCTTTGATGCAGACAGACTGCTTGATGACATCAAGCCGAGGGCAGGCAGCAACCAGTCGCTTCACGAGCCCAAAGTAGCTTTGGGGTATGGCTTCGGCAGGCCAGAGACGGATTATCAAATCCTTCATGGCCAATTCAGCCGCCCTATGCAGTTCGTTCAGCTGTTTCAGCTGATCGCTGAGGGGCACCGGATGCTCTAGCGTAAGGTATTGCGACCAGAACAGCTTCTTCGTTGAGCTCCCCTCTTTGGCTCAAAAGAAATCCGCAGCATCTGCAATGCTGCGTGGAAGATCCGCAAACGCTCCTGGAGAACTCCAAATCCGGGTGAGTAAGAGGTACCTTTTCTTCACAAATTTGCTTTGCATTATAAAGGCCTTACCCGCCGCGATTTTCCTGGCCTCTTGGATTTCCTGGAGGGTGCCCTGGGCTTCAACCCGGGCTTCTTGTGTGCTTTGGTGGGCCTTAGCAAGCTCGGACTCTTGATCCGTAATCTTGCGCCCCAAGGACTTGCATTTCTTTACAGCGTCCTGGAGCTCTTGTTGGACCTCACCGACCCTGGCCTCGTGCTTTTCGCGGACGGATTGTTCCTCCGCCACTCTCTTCTGGGCCTCGCCCAGCATCTTTTTAAGGGCCTCCACCTCAGTTGTCGCTCCTACAAATATCATGGCACTATGGTCAATGCAAATCATCTATCCTTTCTGATATACAGAAGGTCATGGCATACCTTGCTTATCCTCCAGCTGCTTTTTCACACGGCCGAGTTCTTCCTCGGCCCGCTCCAGACTCTGCTTCAGTCCGGAGACTTCGGCAGCATGGGAGGTCGCAGCCAGCAGCGACGCCTGCTTTTTCACATAGACATGTATGGTTAGTCTCCTGCGAAAATTGTTTGATCCTTTGTCCGGCTTTTCTTTTTGACCACCGGACAGTGTCTCAGGGGCTACTGTCTATACTGTGACATTCTTTTTACATAATTGCGTTTCATACCTCAAAACCTGTTAGAAGGCTTGTGCAGGCTTCGGTCAGTCCGCTCTTTGCAGACTGAATCTTCTTAATCACCGTACCCATGAGGGCACGGTGCTCCTCTACAATGGAAGCACTTCGCAGCGCTTCCAGTAGGGTGTTCGGTGCCTCTGTTGGATAGAGGTCACCGGCGAAATGGGCACACCCCTTCTTTCGAAGGAGGCTGCTTGCCGGATTCCGGAGCCGTATAGGTCTCCGGGACTGTATTCGGCTGGGGGCCAAATTGGACCTGGCCCCCATTGCCAGGCTCCATGGGGATTTGCTCCCCCATGTGTCCGGCGGTCAAGGTTTCACCCTCTGGCGCCGCGCTGATGGCCTCCTGCGTCTCTCCCTGGCCTGGGATCCTTTGGGACAACGCCTCGGTGTCATCCATGGCCTTGGGAGAGGAGGCCGCCGGAAGGGACCCGCTGTCCATCACCTTCGGGTCCAGCGAAATCCCCGAAGATGAGGATCGCTCGAGGTCGGAACGAACCGGACTGCAAGTACATGATTCAACATGTTAAAACTATGGAGAAAAGAGGCTAGATATATGAATGTGTCAGGGTCTTTGAGTACTCACGATCCGGCCAGGGGCTTATCTTGGGGGCGCCGCTCTGGGCTGCTGTCGACGTCCCACGCAGAGTTATCCGCGAGGGAGACCTTCCCCTTCTTGGACGCCTCTGCCTCCTGATTTATGGAGGCCGCCCTTTTCTTCCTTCCCCCCTCAGGGGGAGAGTTGCTTTCCTCCTCCTCCTTGTCGTCCTCTGCGGCGGAGGAGTGAGTCTCGGCGTCTTCGGACGTCGCATCCGAAGTTCCCTTACGACGGAGGCCACTTCTGGTCTCCTTGGCCTTTTTCTTGGCCTTCTTCTCCAGCGCCTGGTAGGGCGCCAGGACCAGCATCTTCGTCAGAAGCGGGATGGCTGGTTCCTCGGGCAACGGAGTCGGACACTTAATCTGCTCTGCCTTCTTCGTCCAGCCCTGGAAAAATAAATAGGGAGGCTTAGGCATTTTCCCTGAGTAAGCAAGTAAAGGATACACCTTGAAAGCGCGAAAGACTTACCGGACTGGCGGGATGGGCCAGGTCGTGCCCGCGGTCCTCGGTCGTCTCCGGCCATTTCTCGTTGGCCTTAAAAAGCACCTTCCAGATGTCTTCGTGCGTAGTTCCGAAGAACTATTGCAAGGTCTGGTGCTCGGCCGGATCGAACTCCCATAGATGGCAAGTCCGGCTTTGGCATGGAAGGATCCGGCGAACTAGCATCACCTGGATCATGTTGACAAGCTTGATGTTCTTGTCCACCATGCTCTGGATACGCGCCTGCAGCGCTGTCAGCTCATCCTACGACGTCCAATTCAGGCCCTTCTCTAGCCAGGAGGTGAGCCGCCTTGGGGCTCCGGACTTGAATTCAGGAGCCGCGACCCAGGTGGCGTCGCGGGGCTCTGTGATATAGAACCACAGTTGCTGCCACCCTTTGACAGTCTCCACAAAGTTACCTTTGGGCCATGTGACATTGGGCATCTGCTCACCATGGCGCCTCCGCACTCTGCGTGTTGGCCATCCACCACCTTCGGCTTCACATTGAAAATATTGAGCCACAGTCCGAAGTGGGGTGGGATGCGGAGGAAGGCCTCGCACACGACACTAAATGCCGAGATGTTGAGGAAATAATTTGGGGCTAGATCATGGAAATCTAGCCCGTAGTAGAACATGAGTCCGCAGACGAAGGGGTGGAGAGGAAACCCTAACCCGCGGACGAAGTGGGGGATGAACACCACCCTCTCATGAGGCTTGGGGTGGGGATGATCTGTCCCTTGGCCGGAAGCCAGTGGGCGATTTCCTTGGCCAAATACCCCGCCTCCCGGAGCTTCGTGATGTCCTTCTCCTTGACGGAGGAGGCCATCCACTTGCCTTGCGCTCTGGATCCGGACATGGTCGGAGTGCTTCTTTGAGGCGGAAAAGATGAAAACTTGGGCGCTGGAGCTCGAGAATGGAGAGGCAGAGAAAGAGAAGGCGTGGGTGAAAGGGGTGAATCCTTATCTCCTTATAAAGGCAGTGAATATCAAGAACCTCCCCACTTGCCTTAAAACTCGCCTATTCCCAAGGGCCGTGCAGACGGCACGGTTGGATTACCCACGCCCGTATTGATGAGAATCCCGTAATAAAGGGACACGATCTCTGCTGTGACAAGGCGTGCCACTGGAAACCACATCTTAAAGCGTGGAGCAGGAGGTTAAAGAATGGTTCGAAATAATGACCGTGCAGGAACATGGTGTCGCGTTACAAAAAGTTGTCAGCGGATTGGACTCGTGAAATATTATACTCTCTGCGGTTGTGTGTGGTACTTGTTTTGCAGAGCCAGACACGTTTTCTGTGCTCGAAGTCTGTTTTGGAGTATTTGGAGGAGGAACCCGCCTTGCAATGCCGAAGACAATCTGCGCGCCGGACACATCGTCATTGAAGCCTGGTTCAGGGGCTACTAAGGGAGTCCTGGATTAAGGGGTCCTCGGGCGTCCGGGCTACGTAATGTGGGCCAGACTGATGGGCCATGAAGATACAAGATAGAAGACTCTTTCTCGTGTCCGGATGGGACTCTCCTTGGCGTGGACGGCAAGCTTGGCGTTCGGATATGAAGATTCCTTTCTCTGTAACCGAATTTGTACAACCCTAGTCCCCTTCGGTATATAAGCCGGAGGGTTTAGTCCGTAGAGAATAATCACAATCATAATCAGACAGGCAAGACTTTTAGGGTTTTAGCCATTACGATCTCGTGGTAGATCAACTCTTGTAATACTCATATTCATCAAGATCAATCAAGCAGGACGTAGGGTATTACCTCCATAGAGAGGGCCCGAACCTGGGTAAACATCGTGTCCCCCGTCTCCTGTTACCATCGACCTTAGACGCACAGTTCGGGACCCCCTACCCGAGATCCGCCGGTTTTGACACCGACACCATACACCCACAATATACCTTCCTCAAAACAGCCACCATACCTACCTATTATGGCATTTCCATAGCCATTCCGAGATATATTGCAATGCAACTTTCCACCGTTCCGTTTTATTATGACACACTGCATCATTGTCATATTGCTTTGCATGATCATGTACTTGACATCGTATTTGTGGCAAAGCCACCGTTCATAATTCTTTCATACATGTCACTCTTGATTCATTACACATCTCGGTACACCGCTGGAGGCATTCATATAGAGTCATATTTTGTTCTAAGTATCGAGTTGTAATTCTTGAGTTGTAAGTAAATAAAAGTGTGATGGTCTTCATTATTAGAGCATTGTCCCATGTGAGGAAAGGATGATGGAGACTATGATTCCCCCACAAGTCGGGATGAGACTCCAGACGAAAAAAAGAGAGGCCAAAGAAGCCAAAAAATGAGAGAAAAAGAGAGAAGGGGCAATGCTACTATCCTTTTTCCACACTTGTGCTTCAAAGTAGCACCATGATCTTCATGATAGAGAGTCTCCTATTTTGTCACTTTCATATACCAGTGGGAAATTTTCATTATAGAACTTGGCTTGTATATTCCAACGATGGGCTTCTTCAAATCTCTCTAGGTCTTCATGAGCAAGCAAGTTGGATGCACACCTACTTAGTTTCTTTTGAGCTTTCATATACTTATAGCTCTAGTGCATCCATTGCATGGCAATCCCTACTCACTCACATTGATATCTATTGATGGGCATCTCCATAGCCCGTTAATACGCCTAGTTTATGTGAGACTATCTCCTTCTTTTTTGTCTTCTCCACAACCACCATATTCTATTCCACCTATAGTGCTATGTCCATAGCTCACGCTCATGTATTGCGTGAAAGTTGAAAAGGTTTGAGAACATTAAAAGTATGAAACAATTGCTTGGCTTGTCATCGGGGTTGTGCATGATTTGAATATTTTGTGTGATGAAGATGGAGCATAGCCAGACTATATGATTTTGTAGGGATAAGCTTTCTTTGGCCATGTTATTTTGAGAAGACATAATTGCCTTGTTAGTATGCTTGAAGTATTATTGTTTTTATGTCAATATTAAACTTTTGTTTTGAATCTTATGGATCTAAACATTCATGCCACAATAAAGAAAATATGGATAAATATGTTAGGTAGCATTCCACATCAAAAATTATGTTTTTATCATTTACCTACTCGAGGACGAGCAGGAATTAAGCTTGGGGATGCTTGATACGTATCCAACGTATCTATAATTTTTTATTGTTCCATGCTATTATATTATCTGTTTTGGATGTTTTATATGCATTATTATGCTATTTTACATTATTTTTGGGACTAACCTATTAACCTAGAGCCTAGTGCCAGTTTTTTCCTTGTTTTTGAGTTTCGCAGAAAAGGAATACTAAACGGAGTCCAAACGGAATAAAACTTTCGTGATGATTTTTCTTGGACCAGAAGACACCCCGGAGACTTGGAGTTCAAGTCAGAAGAGCCACGAGGCGGCGATAAGGGGGAAGGGCACGCCCAGGGGGGTAGGGCACGCCCCCTGCCTTGTGGGCCCCACGTGACTCCACCGAGCTACTTCTTCGTCCTATATATTCACATATATTCCCAAACCCTCAGAAGCATCCATGAAAACACTTTTCCACCACCGCAACCTTCTGTACCCGTGAGATCCCATCTAGGGACCTTTTCCGGCACCCTGCCGGAGGGGGATTCAATCACGAAGGGCTTCTACATCAACTCTATTGCCCTTCTGATGAAGCGTGAGTAGTTTACCTCAGACCTATGGGTCCATAGCTAGTAGCTAGATGGCTTCTTCTCTCTCCTTGATTCTCAATACCATATTCTCCTTGTTGTTCTTGGAGATCTATCCGATGTAATCTTCTTTTGCGGTGTGTTTGTCAAGATCCGATGAATTGTGGATTTATGATCAGCTTATCTATGAATATTATTTGAATCTTCTGTGAATTCTTATATGCATGATTTGATATCTTTGTAATTCTCTTCGAATTATCGGTTTGGTTTGGCCAACTAGATTGGTTTTTCTTGCAATGGGAGAAGTGCTTAGCTTTGGTTTCAATCTTGCAGTATCCTTTCCCAGTGACAGTAGGGGCAGCAAGGCACGTATTGTATTGTTGCCATCGAGGATAAAAAGATGGGGTTTACATCATATTGCTTGAGTTTATTCCTCTACATCATGTCATCTTACTTAATGCGTTACTCTGTTCTTCATGAACTTAATACTCTAGATGCAGGCAGGAGTCGATCGATGTGTGCAGTAATTGTAGTAGATGCAGAATCGTTTCGGTCTACTTGACACGGACGTGATGCCTATATTTCATAATCATTGCCTTAGATATCGTCATAACTTTGCGCTTTTCTATCAATTGCTCGACAGTAATTTGTTCACCCACCATATTATTTGCTATCTTGAGAGAAGCCTCTAGTGAAACCTATGGCCCCCGGGTCTATTTTCCATCATATAAGTTTCCGATCTACTATTTTCCTCATATAAGTTTCCGATCTACTATTTTGCAAACTTTTACTTTCCGATCTATATACCAAAAACCCCAAAAATATTTTATCTTTTGTTTATCTATCTCTATCAGATCTCACTTTTGCAATTGACCGTGAAGGGATTGACAACCCCTTTATCGCGTTGGGTGCAAGTGTTTGATTGTTTGTGTATGTATTAGGTGATTTGTGCGTTGTCTCCTACTGGATTAATACCTTGGTTCTCTAACTGAGGGAAATACTTATCTCTACTTTGCTGCATCACCCTTTCCTATTCAAGGGAAAAACCAACGCAAGCTCAAGAAGTAGCAGATGCATTAATCACAAACGGTGATGTAATAAAACCATCAAAAAAATACAAAACGTTTGCGATGGCGGTGACATCAAACACGGTTCAGATTAGAGTTGCGTGTGTGATGCGTGGCAAACGGTTAATCCAGTAGAACTATTTGCGATGAGGCAGAACAACAGAAATGGGCAGCCAGATGATGGTGTGTGCGATATACGGCATACAATTCACTAGGATGAACTGTGTACGATTAGGCAACACAATAGAAACAGTCAGCCAGATCAAGGTGTGTGCGATGGAGGGCATACAGTTCATTTGGATGAACTGTTTGCGATGAGCGAAGACAACAGAAATAGTTCAACTGAACAAGATGTGTGTGTGATACGCGGCAAACAGGTCCATAATCAGAAATGTGTGCGAAGACCAATAATAACATAGACGACTGCTGCTAATGAGCCGTGTGATTTGCTCTGTCTACAGAAGAATAACATATATATATATATATATATATATATATATATATATATATATATATATATATATATATATATATATAACTGAAATAAACATCCAATTACATAAGTGACTATACAGATCATTCACACACACCTTAATAAACAATTGCATGCATTCTAAACTACGAGAAACGATCGTCTAGTCATCTACTTCTTGTGACGCTCCCGCCACTGCTCTGTGGCTCGATCCCTCGTCTAGGGCAGGAAGAAGACACTTCCTCATGTCAACGATCTGCCTGTACATCTCGTAGCTTGTGTACGCGTCCTTGGCCGCGTACTTGACGTGTTGTTCATCCAGTCTCTGATGCCAGACACTGTGCCAAGCGTTCTTGTCCTTCTTGCTCTCATCCTTCATCTTCATGTAGTAGGGGTCGATGATGGCCGAGGCGAGGTCAACCAGGGAGTTCTGTTTGTTGTCGTTGCTGCCCCAGACCTTGTAGTGGTCACGGATGCCGACAAGATTCCGGCAGGTCAAGCCCGAAACCTTGAGCGCTTTTAGATCATTGGTGGTGTCGACCATAGTGAAACTGTAGTCGGAGCTGTTGATAAACCTGGAGAAATGCTCGCAAGGCCTTGTGGCCAGGTGGTAGTGGTAGACGAGGACGTCATGTCGCACGCACAACCGGGCAACGGCAACCTTCTGATCGTGCCCGGCACGACCGATGGTGAACTCGAGGTCGAAGCCGACCACTTGGTACTTGTCCTCAGCAAGCAACTGCTCCATAGTTTGGATGGAGATCTCCACCGAGACCGGCTCATTCGTGTACACCACCGAGAGGGCCTTCCCCCTCACGTGGGTGTCAACTACGTGATGCGTGGTGAACTTCCCCCCGTTGTCGTCGTCGGCCGCTGGGAGCGCCATTGGAACCGCTGGATGTCCTCTCTGTATGTGTCGTCGTGGGTGTGGTTATTGTGTCGTGTGGCATGGGAGATGAAGGTAAATGGCCGCAGGAATAAATGGGGGCCAGGCGGCCTGGATTCTCGGCACGTCCGCATGGCAGTTTTTGCAGCGGGTAACTGCATCGTGGCGCCGCGCCCGACACAACTACATGCATAATGGTAGCACGAACGTACGTGATCGTGCGCCGGCCACAAACATAGGCAGCACACGTGGAGGGATGAGGACAGAGCGCCCAGAGGGACGCGAGAGCAGAGCGCGTCGCGGCTGCCTCAACCGCGAGCAACCACACACATAGAGCAGTTGAACACGCAGGGAATGGTCGTCTACAAGCCGGCTGGCAATTGCGACGCTGCGTAGAGAGCGGCCGTGTGCTACTACCTCCGTCTTCGTCTATTAGTCCCCTTTAAATTCTGTGCCATATTTTGACCTTAAATTTAACCAACAAAATGATGATGCATGTTATAAAAGTTATATAATTGGAAAGTATGTTCAAATACGAATCCAACGATATAATCTTTGGCGACATGCATTCGTATTTTATTAGTTAAATCTATAGTCAAAATTTGGCACAAAAATACATAGACGACTTATAAACCAGGACGGGGGTAGTAGGTAATTAAATTGCAAACTTTTTTATTAACCGTATGTGTATGTGTCCTTTCATCCTCTTCTCGCATGTCTTGTCACCCAGCTGCTGCAGACGGCTTACAGCACAAGCTTGCGTAGCGCGCGGGGGCGTTCTTTTGGCCAAACGGTGGCTCGAAGTGGCGCCAATGAATCATCGGTGAGCCCGTTCCCGCGCAACCTCGCAGGTTCCCGCGCAAGCTTCCCGCCCGACTCAGTGAAATCCCCCAAAATCCCAATGCTTATCGGCCTGCTATATAAACCCTCACGGCCGGCGAGTCCTGCGTCGCATTTTCCCCTCCCTCCCTGTAGCTTATCTCGTCTGCTTCTCCCACAATCGCCAATGGCACCGATTTGTCGTCGCCGCTCAGCCACTCCACCGTCATCAGAGGATAGCTCCAGCTGGGAGGCTACACCGCGGCGGCGGCGCAGTCCCCGGCGTAGTGTAGTGCGCGTGGCGTCCCTGTTAGGTGTTTGCGGAACACCCACCACACGCTCCGCCGCCACTGCCCGTCGACAGCTATTGCCGGCCGTCGTTGCCGCCACCCCACCGTCTGCCGCCGTGGTCGCCACACCACCGTCGAAAGCCAGGGCCATCGCCCGCTCCACCGCCGCGGCCCGAAGGCGGGTGGTGGCCGTCGTGGACACCACTCCACTGCCGGCCACCGTGGCCATCACCCGCTCCGCCACCGCGGCCTGAAGGCAGGAGGTGGTGGTCGTGGCCGCCACCCCATCATCGACCGCCGTGGCCGCCAACCCACCGTCGACCGCCGGGGTCATGACCCACTCCACCACCATCGCCCGAAGGCGGGAGGTGGAGGACTACACGTGCGTCAGCGACCTTGCGTGCTACATCGAGTTCCTGCGGGAGGAGGAGGAGCGCCTCATCGAGCATGCAAAGAGCCTTACCGCCGCCATGGCCGCAGCACATGTCGCCGCAGAGGCGAGCAATCAGGAGATCTACGAGGAGTCTCCCTGATTCGAGAGGGGTCGTCTGGAGCGGCAGAGGGCGTTCGAGGTGAGCGTCGCTGAAGGTGCAACAGCGGCAGGCACCGTACTATAGTTGTCCAGCTCGTCGGTAGGCTCCTTCTCCTCTGCCTCTTACTGATCGCGCTCGACAGAGGAGAGGCTACCGGAAGTAGTACAAAGCCCCTCCATAGTAGTAGTATTTAGGAGCTATTTTGTTCAGTTCATCTGACTATAGATGTGGTGGAACTGTACAACGTACTTAAAATTAGCTAGTATATATATTTGAACTAGCTATTTCAGTACGTGGTTGGCAACAATTGGGGAAAAGTTTGGTCGGTTCAGCTGTCGAGTTGAACTGTTTGTATAATGAATGACTGCTTAATCTATGAATGAAATCTATGCTTAATTACTGAATTTTAGTTGCAAAAATTAGATAGTGCTAGTGATTTTTAGCTGCATATTTTGACAAATGGCAGTGTTACAAGGTTGACAAAGGGCAATGTTACTAGATCAACAAATGTCAATCTTTCCAGTATGACAAATGGCACTATACCCAATATGACAGATGCAAATCTTACCAAATTGTCTGTACGTGGTTGCACACGGGTCATCCGAAAAAACCATTTGCGTTGAAGAGATGCACAAATCCTGCGCGGCGAATTTTCCCTTGGCTTACTGGGGAAGACCATAGCTCTCACTTTGCATACGGGTGTTCTATCTAAACCGTTTGCGATGATGAGCTGCACAAATCCTGCTCGGCACATTTTCCCTTGGCTTACTGGGGAAGCTATCGGTTTGCATACGGGTGTTCTATCTAAAATGTTTGCGATCAAGAGCTGCACAAATCCTGCTTGGCACACTTTCCCTTGGCTTCCTGGGGAAGCTTTCGGTTTCCATACGGGTGTTCTAACTAAAACGTTTGCAATGCGTGTTTTATATATATAAACCATTGACCTTTTTTTAAAGAAAATCATTTGATAAGTCTGTACATTTAGAGAGAAAAACACAAGTTCGTTCAAATCATATCTTTCATTCAATCACACTGCGAATCCATATTCATATTCATATGATCGAGGTACAGTATTGAACCAAAAAAAACTAATTCCGGCGGCGGCGGAGGCGGCGGCGGAGGCGGCGTACCACGCCTGCGTTGTCGTCGTCGTCCTCCGGGACACCGTTGTTGAAGTCTTCAAGGCAGCACAGAATGTTCTTCACTTGGAAATCAAACATCATGTCATCGCGCGATCGACGGGCAGGGCACGGGAGGATGGCAACTCGCAGCGCTGCGAGGTAGCGGTCGACGGCGGTGTCCCATGCCGCTGAGGGGGGTGCGCTCACGAGCACGGGCGCAGCGGGTGCATGCAAACGCACGGGGACCAGCGCCGCGGTGGGTGCAGGGGCAATGGATATTTTTTTGTCCACAACACTCCTGTTGTTCTATGTTGATACTAGAAAAATTTTGAGAGCAAGAAGAGACAATGGATATTGTTTTGTCCACAAAGGTGGCACGTCCCCAACCGAAACCATCAGGCTTGTTGTGAGAAGCTCCGGTTTGTGAGAACATTATACCCGAATCTGCCCCAAATGGGACAATGTTTTTACCACGGCATGTTGATGCTGTTCCATGATATCATGTCAAGTTTCATGAATTTCATACATGTTTTCGATTTACTAGAATTTTAAAACCATGTATCTCAATGTTAGCGGTCGAGCGACGGTGGCAAGGTGTTTGACGTTCATTCCCATTTCTTGCATGGAACCTAAGCATGCAACCAGGGACACACATTTGAATTTTGAACCCATTTATATGCACTGGAGCATGTGCATGTAGTTCAATTTTGAATTATGCACATAAATGCATAGAAAACTCAGTTAATGTATAAAAATGTCCAAGCGAACCCCGAAAAATCCCAAAAATTGACACAACACTCCTGTTGTTCTATGTTGACACTATAAAAACTTTGAGAGCAAGAAGAGGCAACGGATATTGTTTCATCCACAAAGGTGGCACGTTCCCTACCGAAACCATCACGCTTGTTGTGAGAAGCTCTGGTTTGTGAGAAGCTTATAACCAAATTTGCCCCAAATGGGACAATATTTTTACCACGGCATGTTGATGCCGTTCCATGATATCATGTCAAGTTTCATGAATTTCAGACGTGTTTTTGATTTACTAGAATTTTAAAACCATGTATCTCAATGTTAGCGGTCGATCGACGGTGGCAAGGTGTTTGACGTTCATTCCCATTTCTTTCATGGGACCTAAGCATGCAACCAGGGACACACATTTGAATTTTGAACCCATTTACATGCACTGGAGTATGTGCATGTAGTTCAATTTTGAATTATGCACATAAATGCATAGAAAACTCAGTTAATGTATAAAAATGTCCAAGCGAACCCTGAAAAATCCCAAAAATTGACACAACACTCCTGTTGTTCTATGTTGACACTAGAAAAAAATTGAGAGCAAGAAGAGGCAACGGATATTGTTTCATCCACAAAGGTGGCACGTTCCCTACCGAAACCATCACGCTTGTTGTGAGAAGCTTATAACCAAATCTGCCCCAAATGGGACAATATTTTTACCACGGCATGTTGATGCCGTTCCATGATATCATGTCAAGTTTCATGAATTTCAGACGTGTTTTCGATTTACTAGAATTTTAAAACCATGTATCTCAATGTTAGCGGCCGAGCGACGGTGGCAAGGTGTTTGACATTCATTCCCATTTCTTTCATGGGACCTAAGCATGCAACCAAGGACACACATTTGAATTTTGAACCCATTTATATGCACTGGAGCATGTGCATGTAGTTCGATTTTGAATTATGCACATAAATACATAGAAAACTCGGTTAATGTATAAAAATGTCCAAGTGAACCCCGAAAAATCCCAAAAATTGACACAACACTCCTGTTGTTCTATGTTGACACTAGAAAAATTTTGAGAGCAAGAAGAGGCAACGGATATTGTTTCGTCCACAAAGATGGCACGTTCCCTACCAAAACCATCACACTTGTTGTGAGAAGCTCTGGTTTGTGAGAAGCTTATACCCAAATCTGCCCCAAATGGCACAATATTTTTACCATGGCATGTTGATGCCGTTCCATGATATCATGTCAAGTTTCATGAATTTCAGACGTGTTTTCGATTTACTAGAATTTTAAAACCATGTATCTCAATGTTAGCGGCCGAGCGACGGTGGCAAGGTGTTTGACATTCATTCCCATTTCTTGCACGGGACCTGAGCATGCAACCAAGGACACACATTTGAATTTTGAACCCATTTATATGCATTGGAGCATGTGCATGTAGTTCAATTTTGAATTATGCACATAAATGCATAGAAAACTCAGTTAATGTATAAAAATGTCCAAGCGAACTCCGAAAAATCCCAAAAATTGACACAATACTCCTGTTGTTCTATGTTGACACTAGAAAAAATTTGAGAGCAAGAAGAGGCAACGGATATTGTTTTGTCCACAAAGGTGGCACGTTCCCTACCGAAACCATCACGCTTGTTGTGAGAAGCTCTGGTTTGTGAGAAGCTTATGCCCAAATCTGCCCCAAATGGGACAATATTTTTACCACGGCATGTTGATGCCGTTCCATGATATCATGTCAAGTTTCATGAATTTCAGACGTGTTTTCGATTTACTAGAATTTTAAAACCATGTATCTCAATGTTAGCGGCCGAGCGATAGTGTCAAGGTGTTTGACATTCATTCTCATTTCTTGCATGTGACTTAAGCATGCAACCAAGGACACACATTTGATTTTTCAACCCATTTTTATGCACTGGAGCATGTGCATGTAGTTCAAATTTGAATTATGCACATAAATGCCTAGAAAACCAAGTTAATGTATAAAAACGTCCAAACGAACCCTGAATAATTCCAATTTTTTTACGACACACCTATAGTTGCATGTTCACTGCAGATAAAAGTTCTAGCAATTCAAACACCCTCCTTTACCGCTGTGACCCCATTATGTAATTCAAATCAAGACAAAAAATCAAGTAGATCGCACACAGTTTATTATCACCAACCGTGTGAGATGCAGTACAAAATATCTTGGAGCACCTTAGGAGTATAGTATGCATATGGCTTGCGTGAGAAGGTGCGTCGGCTACAGTCCACAGCCGGCGTGTCAAGCACACTAGCTCGCTCCCCAAATATCATTTCACTGTTCAATCGTCGCCGGTGAAAGATGGGGACGTGGACCCATGTCGTGAGGGCAACTTCGACGGCCCACTCCGGCGAGAGCGCGGCCGCAGCCGCCATGCGCATGCTAACAGGCTGCATGAGCACGGCCGCAATCTGCGACCAGGTGGCCAAGGCATCCCAAACGGCCGCTGTTGCTTCTAAGGTGGCGGCAGCAACATCTGCCTCGGGGATAGCAACTGTCGAGAGCGGCAAAGCAGCTGTCCGTTCTGCAGCAGCGGCCTTAACCCTAATGGAGGCCGCCCACGACCATGTCGAGGTCACCCACACCCAGCTCATGGCGGTCACCGCACAAATCGAACGAAACTTCTCCGACAATGGTCGGCAACCCACGGCCGAAGAGTTGGCAACCACTGAGAGCGTTCGAGCAGCCGCCCGTTCCTCCGCGGCATACCTTGCCATGACGGAGCCCGTCCAAGTCCAGATCGCGGCCGCCCACACCCAGCTCGTGGCGGCCTTTTCTAAAGAGATGGCGGACGCGGATGGCGAGATGCTTGCCAAGTATGGTGCGATGGATGCCATGGAGCCCCTTCCCCAGGAGATCATCGGGCGCGAGCTGGACATGGAGGAGGCGGCGGAGATCGACGAGCACCAGCCGGAGTAGTACTCTTTGTTTTGTTTAATTAAGAGTGTCGGTCTTTAATTTGTTAGAGTAATGTTTAGGTCAGCTAGCTCTGTTTAATTGCTGAACTTGCTCGATTAAGAAGTGTGGGTGTGCTGTAGTCTCCTTTGTGTACCCAAATTATGCAATGACGTGGATGGCCACTGTAACCAGGGAAATTGGGACAAAAATTTGCACGTTCAAACTCATCACACACGGGGTAAGCTATATGAATCATTTGTGATGTTCACATATCATACACAGTGCTGAATAAGGGACTGTGTCCGATGACACTTTGCGCGCCAGTTTTTTCGCTAGACCGATCCAAATTTTCAGCTTTCGCGGAAATATCTACCTCCCCGCCCCCTCCCCCTTACCAAAAGCCACATTTCCCCTATTTCCGCCTTCCTTTCCAAGTTGAAACCTTCAATCCTTGCTTGCAGCGCCGCCTCCTCACCGGCGACCCTCCTTCACGCTGCTCCGCCTCGTCGATCCAGGTAGGTAATCCACACCCGACCCCCATCCTCCTCCTCCTTCCACACCCCACATGCCCCGACCGCTGGCGCGACACCTTCCACCCAAATCACTGACCCCTCCCCCAAATAAGCACCACCCTAAGCCATGGTGCACGCAGTATAGCCAGGAGCTCAAGGAGCATTTGGCAGCGGAGAAGCAAATCGCAGCCACACGCGCGGATGAGGTCACGATGGCTGCCATTCATGCCGACCCCCAGATCTTGGAGGAGCACCTCGCCGTCGAGGCCACCGTCGACACCTCACGCACCAACACCGCGACGCAGTTGGCTGCTTTAAACGACAGTTCGTGGCGTTTTCTCGAGGCCACCGTCGGTGCCTTCGACGAAGACTACGAGGTGTTTTCTCAGCGTGCCCGTGCTTACCTCAACTTGAGAGCCAGCAGGTTGGTGCCCGAAGCAGCTCAGGCAACTCACCACTACGACAAGGGCACCCACGATGTGGTGGCCTCGCCCTCTTCCATGTCCAAGGAACCAATCATCATCGATATCTCCGACGATGAGGAGTAGCTTGTCTTATTAGCTCACTATAGGGACTTATGTTCAGTTTGCTAGCTATGCCGGTTAAGCATGCTTGGTTTACCCATTGCATGTGCTGCTCCTGCCTTTCCTTAACAAATTCTAGTGAATTGTCCTATCTACTTTTACCATGCAATCTGTTGCTCTGGACAAGGGCACCCACGATGTTGTGCAATGTGGTGCTCACTTATTAACTGTTTGGTTAATTATTTGTCGTGTTTAGTTAAATGGTTGGGTTCAATTCTACAAATGTGATGTTCAATTCTTCAGGGTGCAATTTTGTATTGTCTTCCATGTGAGAAATAAATCGAATTTATCTGTACAAAATACATGAGAAACTAATACAATTGCTATATTTCCAAGTTGTCAACCATGCTTGGTTTGGTTAACTGTCTGATCTTCTAGTATGTTATATATTGTGCAATGTGGTGCTCAGTTAGCGTTTGGTTCATTTGTTGTGGTGTTTAGTTAACTGTTTGGTTCAATTCTGCAATGCAATGTTCAATTGTTGTGGGTGCATTTTGTTATTGTATACCATGTGAGAAATAAATCGAATTTGGTTGTACTAAATACATGAGAAACAAATACAATTGCTATATTTCCAAGTTGTTAAGCATGCTTGATTTGGTTAACTATCTGATCTTCTATTAGGAGTATGTTATATTGTGCAATGTGGTGCTCAGTTAATGTTTGGTTAATTTGTTGTGGTGTTTAGTTAACTGCTTGGTTTAATTCTGCAATGCGATGTCCAATTGTCGTTGGTAGAATTTTGTATTGTTGTGCATGTGAGAAATAAATCGAATTTGGCTGCACTTAGTACATGAGAAACATATACAATTGCTATATTTCCTAATTCTTAATCATGCTTGGTTTGGATAAATGTTTTTCCATGTGGCTCGAATTAATCTGATGAATCTGCAATGTGCTTATTTTTCATCAACATATTTTACTGATAGCATGCGAACCCTCACTTAACCTGATCACTAACTACCTTAGATGTGTTGCGGGGAAACAATGGGAAGCACTGAGGTTTACAATCGAGGTTCACGCATGCATGGTCCTTTGTCTAATAGAACATTATTGTGCAATTGCAGGAACCATTCTAATATTTAGGTTTTTAACAATTTGGTCTTGCACATGTAGGTCCTGCTGTCAGAGGTTTTGACCCACTGTTCGACCCTTTTTGAATATGGGGAAATGAGTTGTCCACGAATATCAGTCAAGTCAAGAAACTCAGAAAGACTGTTAGGATAAAGAAATTAGCGACAAAAAATAACAAGATCTTTGTCTGCACAATGAAGAAGACATCAGTTCACTACAGGATGGTACTAACTATTATACCTTGGCTTTTTTATTCCTTTGCCCCATTTCCAATCTAGAGAAGATATTTATGCACATCCTTGTTTTCAGGCCTTTCCAAAGCAGTTCACTGATGATTACCTCTCAAACCACCTGTATGGTCAGGAGGCGAGGAAGGTATTCCTACAGCGCCCATAGTTCAATATTGAAGCATTCCTGAAGAGGACGAAGGATGGACGGTCAATCATCCACAGGCACTGGTCTAAAGTTGCAAAGACCTTCAACATCAATGAAGGCTCAATATTCGCCTTCTGCTTCAGCAGTTTTCCAGATGAGATTCATCTTTCTATGTACCGTCTATGATGCTAATTTCGAAAGGTTATAGATGTTGCATGTGAAACTTGCTGCTGGTGCAGTTGTGTAATGGGGTAGCTGAGTGCTGAAGCTATATGATGTTGTACTCTGATGTATTTCAATTATGAAATCCTGCTTCCTTAATACGAAAATGAAATATATTGTGTGCTTAATATGAAATGTCAATTAGATTAATAAATGTATTATTAATAATAGGACAATTAGCCAGCTAATGGCCAATTAGCCTGCTAATTGGGTTTTTCTATTGCAAACGGTTATTGAGAAAACACCGTGGGCGATGACCCCAGACAATGCACAAAGTTTCTAGGAATAAAACATGTTGGACCAATGAACAATCACACACGACTTCCTCTTGAAAACTGTTTGCGTTAGGCCACCATGCGCAAACGTTTACCACATAAAAAGTGTGTGTGATGGACAGCCTATGCCACACAGTTTCTTCTATGCACCATGTATGATGCATTCAATAACACAAACGATAAAATTGTTAATATCGTGTGCAATGGAAACGCTATCACAAACGATTTAATGGGGAAAATTGTGTGTGATGTACCTGCGAACAGAAACGTTTTCCTTGGAGTGACTGTGTGGGATGTATATACGAACGGAAACGTACTTGTTGGATTGACTGTGTGGGATGTCCATACTAACGGAAACATATTCCTTGGATTGACTGTGTGGAATGTACATACGAAAGGAAACGTTTAGCCAAGACTGACTGTGTAGGATGTACTTATGACCGGAAATGATTTGGCCTGTATAATTGTATTTTTTTAGCACAACTGTATGTATAACCGTATTTGATCGCTCACCTGTCGCACACGACCTCATTTTGCCGAGCGTGTGTGCCAGGAGGGCCTATCCCCGATGGTTTCTGGGTCATGTGGGAAGGACCCCCCTATCGCACACACTCACTCGGCGACGGGTTAGAATGCCGTCGCGGAAAGGGGTTAAAAACCGTTTGTATAGCACCTCGTTGTACCAGTGTGTGTAGAGTTGTATCGGTGGTCGATAGAACTTGAGGGAATATTTGTTCTGCCTTTAACTCCTCATTGGGTTCGACACTCTTATTTATCGAAAAAGGCTACAAATGATCCCCTATACTTGTGGGTTATCAAGACCTTTTTCTGGTGCCGTTGCCGGGGAGCAATAGCATGGGGTGAATATTCTCGTGTGTGCTTGTTTGCTTTATCACTAAGTAGATTTTATTTTCTATTCTAAGTTGTTTTATATCTTTAGTTATGGATATGGAACACAAAACACCAAAAAAATTAGTTGTACTTGCTACTCATGGAGATGGGGAACCTCCTAAAACCCTCGATGCTCTTTATGTGAAAAATATTATGCACTACTTTGATAATCCTGAGAAAACCCCATTCAACTTGATAATGGGAGACACATTGGATCAATGTGAATACTTTAGGGATTATCGCTTGACACAAAAAAGGAAACTGTTATGGGATCAAATTCATATGTTCTAATGGTATGCTTGGAATCTATGCTCTAGATATGATTATACTTGTTGCTCTAGGATGAAGGCTCCACACCTTCCCTTTTTATGCAAATTTAGCGATAATGAGACCTTGGCTTCTTATGCTAATGGTATATATGATTACTATGATGTGGAACGAATAGAAGAATTTGTTGCTTTTAAGGGTGCTTATGAAATTGAATCTTTGTTTGAAAAGTATGAAGATTTTGATGATTCAGTTTATAGACCTGAAAATTTTGCTATACTTAAATATTGTTATGAGAATTATAAATACAATTCTGATATTGATGTATTTATTGAGAAAGTCTTCGCTGTCCAAGAAGAGACTAATATTTTGCAGGAGTCTATGGAAGAAGAAATTGATGAAACTGTGAGCTCATTGGATGAAAAAGATGATGAGGAGAGTGAAGAACAAAAGGAGGAAGTGCGGAGTAGCTACCCGTGCCCACCTTCTAATGAGAGTAACTCTTCAACTCATACATTATTTAATGTCCCTTCGTTCTTGCCGAAGGATGAATGCTATGATAATTGCTATGATCACGTTGATTCGTTTGAAATATCCCTTTTTGATGTTCTTGATGCTTGCTATGCTTGTGGCCAAGATGCCAATATGAATTATGATTATGGAGATGAACTTGCTATAGTTCCTTAAGTTAAAAATAAAATTATTGCTATTGCACCCATGCATGATAGTCCTATTATCTTTTTGAATTCTCCCAACTACACTATATCGGAGAAGTTTGCTCTTATTAAGGATTACATTGATGGGTTGCGTTTTACTACTACACATGATAATTTTGATGAATATAATATGCATGTTCTTGCTGCTCCTACTTGCAATTATTATGAGAGAGGAACTCCATCTCCGCCTCTCTATGTTTCCAACACGATAAAATTGTAAGAAACTGCTTATGCTATGTATTGGCCTTTACTTGATGTGCATGAATTGTTCTTGTATGACATGCCGATGCATAGGAAGAGAGTTAGACTTTGTCATTGCATGATATATGTTGCTTTGTGCTCACTACTAAATGCCAAATCATTGTTAATTAAAATTGGCTTTGATATACCTTAGGATCCGGGTGGATTCATTACTTGAGCACTTTATGCCTAGCTTAATGGCTTTAAAGAAAGCACTGCTAGGGAGACAACCCGGAAGTTTTAGAGAGTCATTTTATTCTGTTGTGTGTTTTATAAAGTTTAAAAACAAAAAAATATAGAGGGGAACCTAAAAACTTTTTCAAAATGAGAAGCGATTGAAAGGTGGTGCATTGGAGAAGTGAGGGTCGACCTTGAACACTTGTGTTCATGCTCATGGAAACAATGTAAAATTTTCATGGAAGTTTCTCACAAAAATAATTATCTCCTTGTACAAATCCATTGTATTATAAAAATAATGTGCCAAGATTTGCCTTTAGGATAATTAGATTGCTTGTTGGTATGTGCGGTGCAAAAACAGAAACTTTGGTTGTAGTGCGTGATTTTAATTTTTTTACTAGAATGCTAAAAGTTTCTGAAACATTTTGCACAGTATTGCTACACAAATTGTTTATTTCGTCCTAATTTTTCAGAATATTTAGAGTTACAGAAGTATGGCGAATGTTCAGATTACTACAGACTGTCCTGTTTTTGATAGATTCTATTTTTGATGCATTATTTTGCTCGTTTTGATGAAACTATCGATTGTATTGGTGGTATAAGCCATGAAGAAGTTATATTACAGTAGCTACAATGCAAAAAAAAAATATGAATTGGTTTGCAACAGTACTTAAAGTAGTGATTTGCATTATTATACTAACGGATCTCACGAGGTTTCTGTTGAGTTTTGTGTGGATGAAGTGATCAAAGATCGATGAGGTCTCGATATGAGAAGAAGGAGGAGAGGCAAGAGCTCAAGCTTGGGGATTCCCAAGTGTTGACAAACGAACACGTCACATGTACCCATGATGCCGGTGGTGATGCACCGCAGCTCACGTCGAAGGAGACCCGACCGACAGCGCGATACGCAAGACAGTCGGCGGGAGCTTTTGCACACCCAAAACCCTGCACACCCGGGAGGGACCCCTTCAGGGAGTGTGACAGTTATGGGCTTCCCTAGGTCGATTCGCTCGCCCCTAGAGCCTCGTTATTCGCAGCTCTCAAACTCGAGGAACAACGAAGAACGAGAGAGAAAAACGGTGGAGAGATAAAACGTAGATGAAAAAGTAGTATATTGATTTGTTCGATTGTGTGTTGTTCAATCGGCCATCACCCCCAACATATATAAGAGGCGGCTGGACTTACCGTACAAGCAAAGGATTTATCTAGGCTTTCCTTACATGAAAATTTACATTAATTCAAGTCCTAGAGTCCTAGTTCCAATCCAACTCAGATTCAGTCTGAATCTGGCCCAAATTTCTGTCTTGCTCCTTGCGCGGGCCGTCGAGCTTGCATATGACCTCCGATCAAGATGACCCAAATATCAAATTTGTGCGTCTGAACGAGACGAACAACTCTCATGTTGATCACTTTTCCAAACAAGGCCATCTTGAATACTCTACGAAGCCATCTTGAACCTCCAGTCGGATTCGGTCTTGCAGCTAACTGTACTGTCCGAGTCTCGTAGTGAATTTGTAGGCCGTATACTATCTCAGATGATGACGACTCCAAAACCAAAGTTTACTGCTTTGATGATACGCACAACTTCTGTGTTGAACACTTTTCCATCCGAGGTCATCTAGATAACCTTTCGGGCACATCTTCAGCTTCTGGTCGGAGCACTCGGATCTGAATCTCTCCACTCGGATATTAGAGTCTTTCACTCGGATCGCCCGACTAGATCCTGCACTCGGACGGCAATCTTTCACCCGAACGGCAAGCTTTCACTCGGATCACAATATTTCATTCGGATCTGTAATATTTTCACTCGGACGGCAATCCTTTACCCGAACGACAAGTTCTCACTCGGATGACAATATTCCATTCAGATGGCAATAAGTTCACACGGACGGCGAACTTTCACTCGGACGACTACATTTTCACTCGGACGGCAATCTCTTCTTCGATCAGCGAGCTTTCATTCCGATGGTAGGCTTTTCACTCGGATGACTATATTTTCACTCGGACGGCAATCTTTTACTCGATCGGCAAGCTTTCACTCGGATGGTAAGCTTTTCACTCGGATTCCCGACTAAAAACACAGCCTGATCTTGTTTTACCTCCCCAGATTGCATACTACCTCGGATCAAAATAATTTATATACTAAATCGACTAGCTCGACGAGACAAAACTTTCTTCTGTTCAAGCTTTTCCAATTCAAGGCCGTCTTGAGGGCCGAATTGCTCACGCACTGCATCAGACACTCATCAACGTGTGTCTGACGTCAAGCGTAATATTTTGGTCTCCGGTCGGGCTGGACCGTATTGACTGTAACTTTTGCATATGAACTCGGATTAAGATGATTTATATATCAAAATCGATTGCCTCGATGATACGAAGATAATTCCTTTAGAGTGCTCCTTCATCCGAGGTCGTATTGAGGGCATAATAGGCTGAAAAGCGCTCGAAACACTAAATTCGGCAACTCGGAGTATAATTTTGGCCTCTAAGATAAGGTTGGATGACGATAACCTAAACATCAAAGTTGTTACACTCGGCGCCGTGAAATTTTTCATGCTAAAAGCCCTTTCACTCGAGGACATCTTATTTGCCTTTTATGCCGTGCCAAAATCTGATGTCAACACATGCCCCCCTGTTTTTCGCCAAAGCTTGCATGCCGAAAAATAATATGCACGGTATTTGTTCCAAGGATGATGTCAACACTCCATCGGCCATTTATATTTCTCAGGGCGATAATTATGTATCGGCCATATTTGTGCTAAGGGCGATAATCGTATATCGGCCATTGCCTACTTAGGCTTCTTGCCACACACTCAGGTGGTATTTATTCAAGTACTTGCCATTGGGAGCTCGAGGTAACAATGATCCTTGTGCGGATTCCACCAAATATGAGTTTCTGGGAACTACTCTTGTAATCCTAAAAGGACCTTCCCAACTTGGAGACCACTTCCCGAATTTTCTATCTCTTGAACCAATCGGCAGAATCACCTTCCAGACGAGATCGCCAACTTGAAAATTCTTCAACTTAACTTTCTTATTGTAAGCTCGCGCCACCCTCAACTTGTCTCTCTCTATGGCCTTCAAAGCAGCCAAACATTTATCGGCAACCTCATTAATATTGTCCATCATCAAGTTATAAAAGTCTATTGCCAATAAATCATTTTGTTTGGTTATTCTCAAAGCATTCAAATTTACTTCTACTGGTAAAACGACCTCTTGACCATGTACTAGCTCATATGGACTCACTTGTGTAGCACCATGCCTTGAGATTCTATGTGCCCACAAAGCTTTAGATAACAACTCATACCATCTCCTCGGATTATCCTCAATCTTCTTCTTGATAAGCTTGATTAAAATTTTATTGCTGGACTCAGCTTGTCCATTAGCTTGGGCATAATACGGAGAGGAATTAAGCAACTTTATGTTATAAGATTCGACAAATTCTCTGACTTGATGTGACATGAAAGATGAACCTTGATCTGTAGTTAACATTTGAGGAATGCCGAATCTATGAATAATGTGCTCAGTTATGAATTGAATTACCTCTGCATGTGTCATGTTCTTGAGAGGTACTGCTTCAGACCATTTAGTGAAATAATCGGTTGCCACCAATACGAACCGATGCCCTTTTGAGGAAGATGGATGAATTTCTCCAATAAAGTCTAAACCCCATCCTCTGAAAGGACACGGCTTGATAATAGGATGTAACATAGCAGCAGGAGCCAATTGAATATCACCAAACTTTTGACATGCTTCACACCCTTTATAATATCTGAAGCAATCATTAATCATAGTCGGCCAATAAAACCCAGCACGTCGCAATAACCACTTCATCTTGGGAGCCGACTGATGAGTGCCACAAATGCCTTCATGTACCTCTCCCATAGCAACTCTTGCTTGGTCCTCATCCAAGCACTTTAAAAGAACATCATCAACTATTCAGCGATAAAGGTCATCATCCCTCATCGTATATTTAAAAGCCATACGCCGAACAGCCCTATCCACCCTTTCACTCGGATTGCACAAGTAATGAACAATGGGCTTCCTCCAGTCGGGATTGTCACCTGCACTAGATTTTTTGTTAATGGCCGAATCAGTGGGGTCTGGTTCGGCCTCTATATTGGCAAGGGTAGACATCGGCCTTTGAGAAATATGAAACATGCCATGATCAACATGATAGCCGGATGCTTGTTGTGCCAACTCATTTGCTCTCCAATTGTCATACCTTGATATATGAGCAATGCTAAAACAATTCAATGTAGAAATTATATCTAGACATTTATCAAGATAAACATTAAGTGATTCGTCTAAACACTGAAAAACTTTAGATATCTGTTGTACTACTAGTAACGAATCACCATAAGCATCAATATGCGTAACACCTATAGCAAGCAACATCTCTAGGCCGAATAACAATGCTTCATATTTGGCTTGATTGTTTGTGCAAAAATATTCTAAGCGGCATGAAGCTTCGAAAACAGCACCATGAGGAGATATATAAACAATACCAACATCTTGGCCATTGCTACAAACAGAACCATCAAATATATAATCTCCAAGGTACTAATGAAACAAGGTTTATATCAACATCATGCTTGTCATCAATCCGATGTTCAACAATAAAATTAGCAATGATTTGGCCTTTCATGGACTTTAGAGATTCATAGGCCAAATCATATTCAATTAAAGCATAAGCCCACTTGCCAATTCTACCACTAAGAATTGGTCTATGCAACATGTACTTAATGGCATCGGTCTGACAAGCCACTATGCAAGCACTCGACACTAGGTAATGTCTCAATTTTGTGCAAGCATAATATAAGCATAGACATAACTTTTCAATAAATGTATACCTTGTCTCAGCGTCCAATAAGCGCCTGCTCAAATATGTAATAGCATGCTCTTTTCCTTCGGTTTCTTGAGTCAAAACAGCACCAATAACACCTTCCTCTACTGCAATGTAAAGCTTGAAAGGCTCCCTATGCTTGGGTGCTTTCATCACCGGAGGAGTGCACAAATAATTCTTGATCATATCAAATGCTTCTTGCTGTTTTGCCCCCCAAGTAAAATCAACATCATTTTTTAACCGAAGGATAGGAGTAAATGCATCAACCTTCCCTGACAGATTAGCTATGAACCTTCTCAAATAATTGACCTTGCCAAGGAATTTTTGCATATCTCTCTTGCATGTTGGAGCCTCCACTTTCTGTATGGCCTCTATCTTTTTGGGATCAATCTCTATGCCATCTTCATGAATAATGAAACCCAAAAACTTGCCAGCCGACATGCTGAATGCACACTTCAAAGGATTCATCTTGAGTCCATACTTTTTCATTCTTTCAAAAGCTAAACGCAAATCGGCCAAGTGAGATTCAAAAGCATCCGATTTGACAACAATATCATCAATATAGACTTCAAGTATGACACCGAGTAAATCATGAAAATCAAATTCATAGCCCTTTGATACGTGGCGCCAGCATTTTTTAATCCGAATGTCATTATTGTCCACTCGAATAAACCAAGAAAACCAGGGCATCGGAAAGCCGTTTTGGACATGTCCTCTTCGGCCATAAAAATTTGGTTATACCCCGCATTGCCATCAAGAAAGCTAATGACTTTATGTCCAGAAGCATCATTAATAAGCATATCGGCTATTGGCATGGGATACTCATCTTTGGGTGTAGCCCTATACAAATCTCTGAAATCAATGCATACCCTCAACTTGCCGAATCCTTTCTTCTCCACTGGGACAATGTTAGAAATCCACTCGGCATACCTGCAGGGTCTAATAAAATTAGCTTTAAGCAAGCGACCGATCTCTTTCTTGATCCGGTCATATGTTTTTGGATTAAATTTTCTGGCCGATTGTTTGTAAGGTCTAAAACCGGCCTTTATAGGTAACCGATGTTCTACTAGATCTCAGCTTAAACCTGGCATCTCATGATATTCCCATGCAAAGCAAGAAACATATTCTTTCAACAGCTCGATTAACTTAGCTTTACAATCGGCTTTCAAATTTTTGTTTACAAACGTCGGCCGAGTGACTGAACCATCTCCAATATCTATTTCTTCTAATGGATCGGCCGATGTAAAACCTTGTCCAAGTTTATCCATGTCATCCAACTCCTCTATAGACTCATACATATCGTTCTCACTGGACCGATATTTTACAAGACATTTTCGTAACCACTCGGAATTAGAATCCATTTAAACATATCATACCTTGGAGCTGATTGCACTCAGTCGGCTTTAAAGAGACAAGCACGAAACCATTCTTGGTAGCGCTAAGAAAATCAAACTCTGACAAATTGCGCCCCGTCAAGCAAGTAGCATTGGGGTGTTGCCAATCCACTGATGCATCGGCCAAAGCAACACAGGTCGAGTTATCCGCATGAATGACTTCCACTTTATCATCAACCCACTGGATCAAAAATTGGTGCATAGTGGATGGCACACACTAGTTTGCATGAACCCAATCACGGCCTAGTATGACGTTGTAGTTACCTTGCGCCTCGGCGACAAAGAACGCAGTAGCCAAAGTTTTGCTTCCGACTGTAAGTTCCACATACATCACACCTTTGGCTTCAGTTTTTTCTTTGCCTTCAAATCCATTAAGCACCATATTTGTCTTTATCAACTCTTCATCGGGCAAACCTAATTTCTTGAAGACCGAATAAGGCATAAGATTTACCACAGCACCACCATCAACAAGCATCCGAGTGAGCGGCGACCCATTAATATGTCCTCTGAGATACAATGGTTTCAGATGCATTACTGGTTCTTTTGGCTTCTCGAATATTGCATTTTTAGGGCCAAAATCTAGCTGAGCCACTTCCCCTTCTTCATCTACAGCGCGAAATTCAGCGGGTAAGTAATACACCATATTGATATCCATACCTTCATGAACCGGTGTAGACTCGTAGTCCAACATATCATCCTCTTCTCCTAGTGTATCCACCGATTCTGAAATTTGTCCGAGTGAAGAGGAAGCAATAGGTAACATAGATGATGCAATGATTGCATCGTCCTCTTTTGGTGGTGTAGGTGCTGCTGTGATAGGTGTAGAAGCCACTACATCTTGTATTTGTTTAGGCCTCCACACTTGTTTTGTAGGTACCATGGGCCGAGTGTCATTGAATAACTTGTCCCGTTGCTTCTCGGCCTCTAGCTCTGCCATCTCTTGACTCCTTAACCTCTGCGGTTTCCTCTTCTGTGTTTTTGTAAGCCCTGGAGGACACCACTTTGGCTGAGTGTATTTAGGGTTTCTCAACTTCACTTGGCTGGTGCTTGCTTCATGGTCATTAGCCGAGTGCTTTGGCGCGATGGCAAGTATCGGCTCAGTCGAGTTGTTATGAACAATCGGCTGCTGAATGGGGAATGTTTTGGTTCCCAAGATAAGTGAGTCAGCATTGATTTTTTCCTTTCCTTTTCCTGACTCGACTGCTGCAACACTTGGTGACTTAACACGCCATTCTTTTTTACTTTCTAGATGCATGAAATTTCCACTCGGGCGCACCTTTTTACTCGGATATAATCCACTCGGATGGATGTCACTCGGATGGAATCCACTTGGATGGAATTCACTCAGATGGAATCTACCTAGCCTCATTTTTTCACTCGGGTGACTTCCACCTGGGTGCATTCTTACACTCGGATAGTTTCCACTCGGTAGCATATTTTGACCAGCCAACTGATAGTCACCGATGTTCAGTCGGCCATTATATGAGTAGTCAAGTCGATCCCAAACAGATTGCCTTTGCTCTTCTGGAAACGGTGCCCTTGGTCCACTCGGTTTTATATACGGACTGAACATATCAGCTGATGGTGACCTTGGTCGCTTCAAGTCTAATGGCGGGTTATAGCTAGAACCGGCCGACTGGTTGGCATACTTGGACAGTAACATGTCAAAAGTTGGCTTGATCCGCTTGCGTTGTACTTTAGTTTCATTCCTCTTCCACTTGCCAACTTCTGGACTCTTGGGCTTGACAAATTTAACACGAGTATTTTCTTGCACTTGCGGTTGCCCCCCGAGTGTAGGATTCTTGATGGTGATTTTGATCACTTCCTTGCCAACGGGTTGCTTATCAAGTACGACATGTCTCCCCAAGACCTTGTCACCCTCCTTGTCTTTCATGGGCTCACCAACAATGACATTAGCTTTATTAGCAGATTCGGCTACCTCCAGCCGAATGAGCATCTTTTCCCCCTCCAAGTCCATGGTGTTCATTGGAAAGGGCTGTTTATCAACTTGCATCTCAGAAAAGTTCAATCGTCCATCATTAATGGCCGATTGTATCTGTCGTAGGAAAACATTGCAATCGTTAGTAGCATGAGAAAAATAATTATGATACTTGCAATAAGCGCGTCGTTTCAGCTCTTCAAACAGCGGTAAAGTATGAGATATTCTAATAATTTTAGCTTGCAGCAAAGCATCAAATATTTTATCACACTTGGCAATGTTAAAAGTAAACTTCATCTCTTCATCACGATTCTTATGAATCGGTTTCAGATCATTGCAAATAAATGGTTTGGCCTTAGACGGCCAAACAAATTCAGTAGCATAAATATCACCCTCATTGTCCGAGTGATCACTATCATATTCAACCATGTTCATCTTTGGACGATCAGCTTTATATCTATGCACTTCTTTGAGATCTTTGCTTCGGCTTTCCTGAGCCAAAGCCCTTTGTAAGACTTGGTTGATATTTAAGAACTCATAGCCTTCTAGCTTTTCTCTAATG
Source organism: Thinopyrum elongatum (assembly GCA_011799875.1). Taxonomy (NCBI): domain Eukaryota; kingdom Viridiplantae; phylum Streptophyta; class Magnoliopsida; order Poales; family Poaceae; genus Thinopyrum; species Thinopyrum elongatum. Next base: position 202,695,661 of record CM022298.1, read on the forward strand.
GGAGTTCTCAAACCACTCAGCACTAGGTCTGCCAAGTCTCTCTCGGTTATCACCAAACTATAACATCGGTTTTTTGTTTCTCTGAATCTCTTGACGTAATCGGAGATCGATTCATCATGCTTCTGTTTAACCAATGTTAGATGTGACAACTTGAGTTCATTGTCACCGCTATAAAAGTGATCATGAAATTTCTGCTCTAGCTGCGACCAAACCCGAATGGAACCATGTGGTAAAGAAGAAAACCATGAAAATGCGGTACCAGTTAATGATAAAGGAAACAAATGCACTTTCAATTCATTTAGCGAGCCTGCCTCACCCAATTGTGCTAAATATTGACTAACATGCTCCCATGTGGTTTTTGTGCCTTCTCTATTAAACTTAACAAAATCTGGAATTTTATATCCCGGAGGGCACTGGATGGCATCAAAGTACTCGGGATACGGTTTTTGGTAAATCCGATTCTGAGGTAACTCAACTCCAAAATTCTCTCGAAGCATCTTAGCCATCTCCTCCCTAAAATTAGCTAGGGCATCATCTGTAGTAGACGATGAAGCTTGTTGCAGTGGCATAGAAGGAGTAGGACTACTAGCTGTAGGTAGGAACTGTGGCATGTATGCCGAACCATAGTTCGGTAGTGGTCGAGTGGTTGTACCTGTAGGTAGGGTTTGGTTCGACGTTGCCACCGAACTTGGCATGCTCATGATAGGATTAATGGGTGCAGCCACAATCTGATTTGTTTGGGTAGGATAATAAGTCATCAGCATGAGAGGCGCCGATGAAATAGGTAAAGCCAGATTAGGGTTTTGCACACTAGCAGCTATACCACCATTACCACTAGATGATTGAGATATATTTTTCTGAGCATTAGTATTTTCTATGAAAGTTTGATAGACCAGATTGTTACTATTAGCAATACAACTCTCAATCTCAGCCCACTGCTCAGGAGAAAAGGTAGTACTTACAGAGGGTTTAACCTGCTCGGCTTGAAGAGGAGGAAACTTGATTTCTTCAATCGAGTGATGTTGCCTTGACGATCCTTCTTGAATTTTGCAAGGAACTCCTGCAAATCCTTCTCTTCACGTGCCTTCTTGTACTCCTCATAGATTTAGCGATGATCGGCCGATATCTCATCAAGACTGGGCTTAATGATGTTATCGGCGTCTACCTCAGATGGCTTGGGAAGATCGGACATGGTGGATGATGACGATTGATCTTCACTCCCCAGCGGAGTCGCCAAAAAGTGTGTTATCACACGAACACGTCACGTGTACCCTCGACGCCGGGGGTGATGCACCGCAGCTCACGTCGAAGGAGACCCGACCGACAGCGCGATACGCAAGACAGTCGGCGGGCGCTTTTGCAGACCTGAAACCCCGCACACCCGGGAGGGACCCCATCAGGGAGTGTGGCGGCTATGGGCTTCCCTAGGTTAATTCGCTCACCCCTAGATCCTTGGGATTTGCAGCTCTCAAACTTGAGGAACAGTGAAGAACGAGAGAGAAAAACGGTGGAGAGATAAAATGTAGATGAAAAAGTAGTATATTAATTTGTTCGATTGTGTGTTGTTCAATCGGTCGTCACCCCCAACATATATAAGAGGCGGCTGGACTTCCCGTACAAGCAAAGGATTCATCTAGGCTTTCCTTACATGAAAAATTACATTAATTCAAGTCCTAGAGTCCTAGTTCTAGTCCAACTCGGATTCAGTCTGAATCTGGCCCAAACTTCTGTCTTGCTCCTTGCATGGGCCGTCGAGCTTGCATATGACCTCCGATCAAGACGGCCCAAATATCAAATTTGTGCGTCTCAATGAGACGAACAAATCTCATGTTTATCACTTTTCCAAACAAGGCCATCTTGAATACTCTACGAAGCCATCTTTAACCTCCAGTCGGATTCGGTCTTGCAGCCAACTGTACTGTCCGAGTCTCGTAGTGAACTTGCAGGCTGTATACTATCTCAGATGATGATGACTCCAAAACCAAAGTTTACTGTTTTGACGATACGCACAACTTCCGTGTTGAACACTTTTCCATCCGAGGTCATCTAGATAACCTTTCGGGCACATCTTCAGCTTCTGGTCGGAGCACTCGGATCTGAATCTCTCCACTCGGATATTAGAGTCTTTCACTCGGATCACCCGACTAGATCCTGCACTTGGATGGCAATCTTTCACCCGAATGGCAAGCTTTCACTCGGATCACAATATTTCATTCGGATCTGTAATATTTTCACTCGGACGGCAATCCTTTACCCGAACGACAAGTTCTCACTCAGATGACAATATTCCATTCAGATGGCAATAAGTTCACTCGGACGGCGAACTTTCACTCGGACGACTACATTTTCACTCAGACGGCAATCTCTTACTCGATCGGCAAGCTTTCATTCCGATGGTAGGCTTTTCACTTGGATGACTATATTTTCACTCGGACGGCGATCTTTTACTCGATCGGCAGGCTTTCACTCGGATTCCCGACTGAAAACACAGCCTGATCTTGTTTTACCTCCCCAGATTGCTTACTACCGCGGATCAAAATAATTTATATATGAAAATCGACCGGCTCGACGAGACAATCTTCTGTTGAAGGTTTTCCGATTCAAGGCCGTCTTGAGGGCCGAATTGCTCACGCACTGCATCAAACACTCATTGTCGGTGTCAAAACCGGCGGATCTCGGGTAGGGGGTCCCGAACTATGCGTCTAAGGTCGATGGTAACAGGAGACATGGGACACGATGTTTACCCAGGTTCGGGCCCTCTCTATGGAGGTAATACCCTACGTCCTGCTTGATTGATCTTGATGAATATGAGTATTACAAGAGTTGATCTACCACGAGATCGTAATGGCTAAAACCCTAGAAGTCTAGCCTATCTGATTATGATTGTCCTTGCCTCTACGGACTAAACCCTCCGGCTTATATAGACACCGGAGGGGACTAGGGTTATACAAAGTCGGTTATAGAGAAAGGAATCTTCATATCCGAACGCCAAGCTTGCCCTCCACGCCAAGGAGAGTCCCATCCGGACACGGGAGAGAGTCTTCTGTCTTGTATCTTCATGGCCCATCAGTCCGGCCCACATTACGTAGCTCGGACGCCCGAGGACCCCTTAATCCAGGACTCCCTCAGTAGCCCCTGAACCAGGCTTCAATGACGATGTGTCCGGTGCGCAGATTGTCTTCGGCATTGCAAGGCGGGTTCCTCCTCCGAATACTCCAAAACAGACTTCGAGCACAGAAAATGTGTCCGGCTCTGCAAAACAAGTACCACACACAACCGCAGAGAGTACAATATTTCATGAGTCCAATCCGCTGACAACTTTTTGTAACGCGACACCACGTTCCTGCACGGTCATTATCTCGAACCGTTTCTTTAGCCTCCCGCTCCACGCTTTAAGATGCGGTTTCCAGTGGCACGCCTTGTCACAGCAGAGATCGTGTCCCTTTATTACGGGATTATCATCAATACGGGCGTGGGTAATCCAACCGTGCCGTCTGCACGACCCTTGGGAATAGGCGAGTGGGGAGGCGTTTGATATTCACTACCTCTATAAGGAGATAAGGTTTCCCCCCTTTCACCCACGCCTTCTCTTTCTCTGCCTCTCCATTCTCAAGCTCCAGCGCCCAAGTTCTCATCTTTTCCGCCTCAAAGAAGCACTCCGACCATGTCCGGATCCGGAGCGCAAGGCAAGTGGATGGCCTCCTCCGTCAAGGAGAAGGACATCACGAAGCTCCGGGAGGCGGGGTATTTGGCCAAGGAAATCGCCCATCGGCTTCCGGCCAAGGGACAGATCATCCCCACCCCCAAGCCTCATGAGAGGGTGGTATTCATCCCCCACTTCGTTCGCGGGTTAGGGTTTCCTCTCCACCCTTTCGTCCGCGGACTCATGTTCTACTATGGGCTAGATTTCCATGATCTAGCACCAAATTCTTTCCTCAACATCTTGGCATTTATTGTCGTGTGCGAGGCTTTCCTCCGCATCCCACCCCACTTCGGACTGTGGCTCAAGATCTTCAATGTGAAGCCGAAGGTGGTGGATGGCCAACACGCAGAGTGCGGAGGCGCCATGGTGAGCAAGATGCCCAACGTCACATGGCCCAAAGGTACCTTTGTGTAGACCGTCAAAGGGTGGCAACAACTATGGTTCTATATCACAGAGCCCCGCGACGCTACCTGGGCCGCGGCTCCCGAATTCAAGTCCGGAGCCCCAATGCGGCTCACCTCCTGGCTAGAGAAGGGCCTGAATTGGTCGTCGTCGGACGAGCTGACTGTCGTGGTTCTAAGTCTGACAGTAGAATATGGGGTAGGTATGAGGAGGCAAGATCCTAGCTACGATGAGGTTATGCACACAAGATTTACGAGTTCGGGCCCTTCTCGGAGGAAGTAACAGCCCTACGTCTCGGTGCCCAGAGGCTCGGTCGATTGAATTATGCGTGAAGTTACAGGGGGTGCGAACTCTTGTGCCAGTGGAGGGGGTGGCTTATATAGAGTGCGCCAGGACCCCAGCCGTCCCACGTTACAAGGGGTTCAATGTCCATAAAGACAGAATGTTACTGATAACGCCAACAATAAAGGCAAATAAATGATCATTAAGACTACAGAGTGAACGCCTGACCATTGCCATCCTGAGTGACCTTAGATCTTCTGTCTTCCAAGTGGTTTCTGGTGTGGTCGAGTGAGTAGACCCCGGTCGAATGGAATTGGGTTATCCGAGTGAACTGTTGGTCGAGTGGGTTGCACCCTGTGGTGATTTCAGTCGGTAGATGATGCTATCCTTTGAATGTCCTTGGCCTTAGAGCAGTGTCCTCGGGGAAGGGTGTCTAGGTCAGGCCTATTACCCTACCCTAGGTACATGCCTTCGTCATTAGCCCCCGAATGGATCTGGGTCCGAGTGGAGAAGGGGTTGAAGATGGTTCCGACCCGATTTATATGCTTCAGAGGCATTTTAACCGGGCCGGTGATCTTTGTAAAAACTTCAACTTCATTTTCAGTCGCCTGGGTCCATTCAGAGGTCGTCGAGTGATTTTTGCTGACAAGCTTTGAGTGTTGATATGGTATAAAATCCTCAGCGCGATTGGTCACACTGCCGCTTCCGGACCTCACGGGATTCGAAATTTGGAGAAGCGCGTGGGACGGAGAGTACCGCAGTAAATGGAGCAGGTTAGGCAGGGACGCCTTGATTCTCACGCCACCTTTTTCGCCACGTATCCAGCGCGCGACTGTTGCGGGATTTGACTGGATTGCCTGGGCCCACAAGTCAGCCACTCGGGAGCAGGCCCATATAAGGCGTCGGGGCCGATGAGCCTGGCACTGTGCTCCCCATCCCCTTCTTCTTCTCCCGTTTCACCACCACATTCACCGCCACCTTCGACGCCGCCGCCCCGTCCGAGCGCAGCCTGCCGCGATGGGGAAGGAGAAGACGGCGGCCCTGGAGCGTGCGAAGAAAGCGACGGCGGCAGCGAAGGGCAAGAAGACGAGTCGGGGTGGATCATCGTCGAGATCCGGCCTGCCGCCCGGCTGGATCCAGGGCGACTGGATTCGCTCCATGATTCAGCAAGAGGATCTGGAGGATCTGGTCGAGGGGGGCTTGCTCGCTCATGGATCCTGGAGGCTGCCAGGTGATGAGACCGAGCCGCAGCCGCAGGAGGGTGAGTGCGTCCTCCTTGCGACCCACGTCGACCGTGGTTTTTCTCTGCCCCCTCATCCTTTTTTCCGAGGTTTTCTGAACTTTTTTGGGGCCCAATTTCATCACTTTTCCCCGAACACCATCACATACCTCGCTGCGTTTGTCTCCATGTGTGAGAATTTCCTGGGTTGTCGACCGCATTGGGGTCTCTTCAAACACATCTTTACTTGCCGCTCACAGTCTGTGAAAAAGGCCAATCCGAGTGATGAGAGGACCCACGTGATCCAGATGTGCGGAGGTCTAGGGATCCAGATGAGAGGAAAAAGCACTTTTCCACCTATGACTCTTCCCGATTCGGTCAGAGGGTGGCAGTCGACCTGGTTTTATTGTAAGGACAAACCAACTCCTTGTCAATCGACTGGCCTTCCCCCCTTCACCATGGGGCGAATTGAGAAGCCCTCTCCCTTGAAAGTGACTCCAGCAGAAAAGGCAGAGGTGACTATGTTGGTTGAACGCGTAATCCAACTTGTCCGCGATGGTGTGACCTGCATGGATTTGCTAGAGGTGTTTCTCACTCGCCGCATCCAGCCGCTCCAGGCCCGCGATCATCCTATGTGGATGTACGCGGGCGCTGATGATTCTGCTCGGATCCACCCGGAGGAAGTTGCCGAGGAGACGGTGGCACAGTGGCTGCAGGGCATTACTGGAAACAAAGACAACCCCAGGGGGTCCAGGAGAATTCCGCCACTCGGCGCTGATAACGAACCAGACAAGGTCTGACCTTCGATGTCGAGTGACTTTTACTCTAATTTGTAAACTGTCTTTGGAACCGACTGATGCTTGTTCGATTCTTTGCTTCGCAGATATATACTGAGATGTACTCGATGCCCAACGGGGAGCAGATCCAGGAAGGAGAAGAGAGCGGAGGCGACAGCGGCGACTGGAACTCCGATTGCGAGAGTGATGAAGAGCACGAAAACTCGAGCAGTGATGAGGAGGTCGATTCTCCACCTCATGCGGAAAAGCGTTCCAAGCATAAGCACGACCCAGCAAGTATCCGGGGCAAGGTGGCAGCATCGACTGGACAGACTTCGAAGTGCACTCGGACATCTTCTCCGGTGCTGACTGAGAAGGCTCCGAAGCAGCTCAAGACCGCGCCGTCAAAGCCACGGAAGGCTTTGCCCAAGATCAAGGTTGATGTTCCCATCGCCTCTGCGTAAGTGTTTCGTTTTCACCCTTTGTTCCAAGAATCTTATATCAGTTGTCGACCCATTCACTTGCTTGACCGAGTGAACCTTGAGATTTGCAGTGCTGCTACCTCTGGGACCTCTGCTTACCAAGATGATGGTGACGAGGAGATGGAGGACGCGGTCACATCCAAAGCGGGTATGACCCCTGTTATTTCGTCTTTTCTTAGCTAGCCGATTCTACAGTCGACTGAACTCTTGTGGTCGATTCTTTTGCAGCTCCGCAAAATGTTATTGAACTTCAAGACGATGATGAAGATGAGCCACCGAAGCTCGTGGGTAGGAGGAGCAGGATCTCGGTCAAGAAGGTACCAGCTAGCAAGACACCTCAGTCGACGCCGGCGACGGAACCAGCTATCCAGCAATCCGGGGACTTCAACCGTGCCTCCGTTACTTTTGCGAATCCCTTGTCGAGTGTTCGTCCTTCATCGTCGACTGTGCCGGCCCTTGCTTCGTCTGTCTAACTTCATGCCTCAAGCTCTCAAGCTACTGCAACTGATACACCGACTCCACCTCCCACCGCCCATCACGTCCCAGAAGACCAAGTGAGTGCTTCCAAGGAGGCTATACGCCAGGCTGGCATTATGATGGAGCAGATGAAGGTGGTGCGCGAGGCCACTCAAGCTGCCTATGATGCCAGCTCAGCACTTCAGGCCAATGTCCAGGTTAGCTTACTTCCGACTGAACTCCATCTTGACGCTTGTTCTGTTAGGATATGATATTTAGAAACTGCTGCTTTATCCGCAAGACGTCCGTGGATGAACGTTTTGGAACCTTAATTGCACACCCATTGTCAGTCTGTACACCCACTGGGTGTTTTAATTTCAGTTGAGTAGTTTTTCCACTTGAGTCGACTAGGTTGTGCTGATTGAATCTCTGAACCAGTGGGGGCACGCTGAGTGCACCCACTGGGTGTAGTCCCCGAGACCGCCGTCGAATGTTTGATTCGGCGGGGGTCTTTGAACAGAGCTTTTCCACTCGGTCTGGGCAGATCATGCCGAGTGGAACCTTTACCAGTGGGGGCATGCTGAGTGCACCCACTGGGTGTAGTCCCCGAGACCGTAGTTGAATGTTTGATTCGGCGGGGGTCTTTGAACAGAGCTTTTCCACTCGGTCAGGGCAGATCATGCCGAGTGGAACCTTTACCAGTGGGGGCACGCTGAGTGCACCCACTGGGTGTAGTCCCCGACACCGTAGTCGACTGCGGGTAGTCGGCTATGGTCTGAGTTTTTTTTTTTTGACTGGACGGACCAAGTCGATTGAAAAAGTCGGACCAGTGGGGGCACGCTGAGTGCACCCACTGGGTGTAGTCCCCGAGACTATAGGCGAATGTTTGATTCGGCAGTAATCTTAGAACTATTTGAACTTGCTACTTTACTGCTCGGAAGCGACCAATCTTTGTGTCTGCCGACTGACTATCTTCTGAACACAGAAATCTTGTGATCTTGGAGCCCGGTTCGCTGACTTGGAGCAGAAGCAAATCCAGCTCAATCTTGACCTGGAGTTGGCTCAAAACAACTTGCAGAAGGCTAAGGATGACGCTGCTGGTAAGGAAAGCTTGTCGACCGGTCCTCTTGCCATATTTTCTCCTCCTTTTTCTGATTCGAATGTTATTCTTTCTAGAAACAATGAGACAGGCTTTGGAGAAGAAGGACCTTGACCTTGCGGCTGCGAAGAAAACCGCCGAAGACAAAACGGCGCTTGCCGACCAAAAGATGGCCTCAGTCGGAAAGCTGGAGGAAGAGAATACCAAGCTGAAGGCTGCTCTTGACGAAGCCAACAAAGAAGTGACTCGTCTGAAGAAGGACAAATGGACCCTGACCGACAAAGTAGAAGACATCACCTGCAGGAGGGACGAGCTGGAGAACTATCTGGGAGGGCTCGCCAAAAATTATTCCTCATACTTGAAGGTACTTTTCTCTGTGCGATTGGTTTGCTTTCGTTGACCCATCATACTGCTGTCGACTAATTATTTCTCTGCGAGTGCAGAATTCTGTCAAGACTTCGAGGAAGAGACTGGGCGAGTCGAGACGAACTTGAACCCCATCAACTCCCCTGTCAAAGATGAAGCTGCTATGAACATGCTCCGACTGGAATCTCGCCTTGCCAGTGCCTTGGAATATCTTGCTCGACTTAAGGTTGCGGTGTCGCGGATCGACACAGCGCTCTGGCCAAGGGAAACGCTCCGAAATGATCTCGAGTCTCTGATGACTCGACTCAACGAGATTCCTGGTCGAGTGCAGGAGTGGAAGAAGTCCGCTGCTCGATGCGGTGCTGACGTAGCTTTGTCCCTGGTTCGTGTCCACTGCAAGGAAGCCAGAGAAGAGAAGCTAGCAGCAATCAAGGTCGCCAACACCAAGAAACTTGACTTCCAGTCTTTCATGGAGACCTTCATTGCTGCTGCTACTCGAATTGTAGATGGAATCGACCTGGACGAGTTTGTCGAGCCTGCCAGCCCCTCTACGGAGTGAATGAAACTTTTATGAGCTGATTCAATTTGCCTCGGTATGCCGAGTGATTTTGTAACCGTAAAACTCTTTCGGGCCTGATGCCCGAGTACTTTAAACTCCTTCGTCCGAACTTTTATGATCCGATTCAATTTGCCTCGGTATGCCGAGTGATTTTGTAACCGTAAAACTCCTTCGGGCCTGATGCCCGAGTACTTTAAGCTCCTTCGTCCGAACTTAGTTTGCCCTTAAATATGCTTGTTTTATTTTCCGAGTGGAACTTGTATCTTCACTCAGAACAGATGCAGTTCTGAGGAGAGGATCACGGACGACCTGCACCTCGTCGTCCTTGCAGATCAGGATGGAGCATGTTTTACACTTAGGCGAGTATAGGACCGCAGCTAAGCCCTCGAGTGAGAGGGTTGCTCATCACTCGGTAGGATTTTACAAACTTAGGCGAGTACAGGACTGCAGCTAAGCCCCCGAGTGAGAGGATTGCTCATCACTGGGTAGGATTTTACAAACTTAGGCGAGTACAGGACTGCAGCTAAGCCCCTCGTAAATCTTGCGTGCACAACCTCATCGTAGCTAGGATCTTGCCTCCTCATACCTACCCCCTATTCTACTGTCAGACTTAGAACCACGACAGTGTGGCCCCACCGTGGGGCAGGTGTCTTAGCGACTTTCGGTGAGGTTGCGATTTTTTCCGATTCCATCATCATGGTTTCAGGGGAGGTTTGGCTGAGGGCCACGAGATCGTCTCGGCGCGCTCGTCTTCATCGCCGACGACTCCACCTGGCTCCAGGAGGCCCCCCTCAACGTCGATACGTTCCCCGTTGCGGAGTGACGCACTTTCGCGCGTGTGTCTGCGGCGTCCTTCTGGGTAGCCGTCGACCCAATATCGGTCGTTTCCTACGGCGTCTTCGTTCCCGCTGTTCGCCGTGCAAGCGATCTGGTCGATCGCGGCTTTCAGGTGGGTGAGGCATGCGGTGGCACGTAGTCGGCCACCCTCAAGTCACGGCAATCGAGCCCGATGAATCTCTCTATGGCCTGTTCGATCTGGACTGGCTCCGTCGGAGCTCTGTCTGAGTGCGACAGCAGCGATCCTGCGGCGGAGGTCTGATGGTCGACACGCTGCGTAGCCCACCTGGCATGGTCGCAACGGAGGCGGCGACGGCGGTGGCGATCGTCGCGTGTTCACGAGGAATACCACCCCGAAACCCTCTCTTCACAGCGGAGGAGGAACTTCACTGCCGTAACGAGGAAGCACTCCACACGCCATCGTCGGAGAGAATCTGAGGCTCGGGCCTTGGAGGCAGCGCGTTGGCCACTTTGGCTGAACGCACTCGACGGAAAATCTTCAGCATGCACTCGACGAACGTGCTCGGCAGAGGATTCCTGAGTACAGTCGACGGGCGCAATTGTTCCCTCCTGAACCTCAGGTATACCGCACTCTAATTCAGAATCTTGCAGTTGCAGCTCGTATAGCAGAATCCATCCAGCCATCCCAGTCAGAAGCTGGACGAGGTTTGATGCAGATCCGGGCTTGCTCCGGGCGGCAGGAGACCAAAAACACTGCAGTATCATAGTCGCGTAACAGAATCCATAGCAGACCTGTGGTGGCTGACAAGTTCAATCGGCTCACAGCCCAAGATTGCCTCCGCGGAGTGAGGGGCGGGTGCATCGCCAAGATCAGCACTTGGGTCGGATCCACGAGCAGTACAATCATCGTCTCGGCTGTGTGACCGCATCGAGCGCCTACACCCCCTCCGAGAAGCGGATCATATGTGCCCCGTCACTATGATGACAGGCGCCCGTACAGCGGAGGGCGGAGGACACCGATCGACCCAAGAGAGCCAGGGTTTGATGCGAGGTCAATTTTAGTGCAAGGTTTGGTCGACAGGAACCGAGCACACAGAGAGGGGGAAGGCAGGGAACGCCCGAGTGGAAGCAGAATTCATGTTTCGGGTCCCGAGTGTTTTAGCAGAGCTATCAGAGCCGCTGATATCCCCCCCAACTTCAGGTTGGCGACCGGGGTTAGTAAGTTCACCGGTGAGTCGAAGCCTGACACTGTGGAGATTACCGAGTGGCTGTTCAGATTGGTGGTGGAAATGATGAGGTAGCTATGAAACATCTTCCTCTCATGCTGGAAGGGTCGGCCAGAGCCTGGCTGAATCAGTTGGCTCCAGGCAGTATATTCAGCTGGGAGGAGTTAAACCGAGTGTTTGTCAGGACATCAAGGGCACATGCAAACGACCTAAGGGGTTGACGGAATTGCAACATTGTGTACAGAAGCCGAATGAAACTCTGAGGGATTACATCCAAATATGGACCACTTTCTACACCACCAGTAGAAAATGTATCCCAACACCAAGCAGTTTGTGCCTTCAAGGAGGGCATTCGGTATCGAGAGCTTAACTTGAAATTCGGTCGGACAGGAGATATGTCTCTGACCCGAATGATGGAAATAGCCACCCGGTACGCTAATGGTGAAGAAGAGGACCGACTCCGCAGTGGAAAGGGCAAACTAGTCGCCAAGACACCGGAGTGGGTCGGAAGCAGAAACTCAAAGCCGAGCCAGCAGGTCCAGGTGAAGCTGTAGTTGTAACTCAAGGAAAATTCAAGGGAAGCCCAAGGGACCCTGGATCCCCAAGAAGGTGAAAGATCAGGTGGGGAACGATGTGTTGGAATTGCCATGCCACATTCACAACAAGAAGGATGAAGAGGGAAATCTGATTTATCCCAAACATAACACTCGACAATGTCGGCTCCTAGCAGCAGTTCGAGAGAAACAACCCAATGAAAGGGAAAAAAGAGTCTGACAAGGATGGTGAAAAGGAAGAAGATGTGACGGTTTCCCTAACGTCAATTCCACTCTGATGATTTTTGCTGACATTGAAAGTAAAAGTGACTAAAAGTCATCAACAGAGAGGTAAACATGGTTGCTCCGGCAACGATGACATATTTGAAATGGTCAAAGACTCCCATCACGTTCGACCAATCTGACCACCCACTGCACGTCGCCCCCCCGGGAGGCAAGCGTTGGTGGTCGACCGGTCGTTGGGGGCACCCGACTGACCAAAGTCTTGATGGATGGTGGCAGCGGCTTGAACATCTTGTATGTGAGACTCTTCGTGGGATGGGCATTCCGATGTCCAAGCTTGTGAGAGCAACATGCGGTTCCACGGTGTCATTCCAGGGAAGAAAGCTGATTCACTCGGACAGATCACTCTTGACGTGGTTTTCGGTGACTCAAAGAATTACCGTAAGGAGAAGTTGACATTTGAAGTTGTGGATTTTCATAGTGCCTATCATGCTATTCTGGGCAGAACTGCAAATGCCTGTTTCATGGCTCGACCGTGGTACATGTACCTCAAGCTGAAGATGCCTGGCCCCAGGGGCGTGATCACGGTCACTGGTAATCGGCAACGAGCAGAAGAGTGCCTCCAGAAGGGCTCTAAGATAGCCGATGAACAGATGGCAGCGATAGAAATGGAAGAATATAAGAAGACTGCAGATCCGAGTGATTTGTGCGTACTAAGAAGCCTGCTTCCGAGTCTGCATTTCAGTCGTCCGGTGAAACAAAGCCTGTTCACATTCACCCGACCGATCCCAGTGCTACTCCGACTCATATCTAACAACACTCGACAGCAAATAGGAAGAAGCGCTCATCTAGTTCCTCCGTGAGAACTGGGACATCTTCGCATGGAAGCCGTCTGATATGCTGGTGGTACCAGGGGGCTGGCTGAGCACCATTTGCGAGTCGATCCAAAGGCAAAAACCGTGAAAGAGCACCTCCGTCGGTCCGCTGCGGAGAAGAGAAAGGCAATCGGCGAAGAGGGGGCTCGGCTTTTGGCAGCTGAGTTCATTCGCGAAATTTACCACTCCGAGTGGCTCGCCAATGTTGTCATGGTTCCCAAGAAGGACGATTCACTCCGTATGTGCATTGATTTAAGCATATCAATCGGGCCTGCCCGAAAGATCATTTTCCTCTCCCCCGCATCGATCAGATAGTCGACTCAAGTGCGGGATGTGAGCGATTGTCCTTCTGGATGCATATTCCGGGTACCATCAGATCCGACTGTATGGACCTGATGAAATAAAAACACGCTTTTATCACCCCATTCGGGTGCTTTTGCTACATCACCATGCTGGTCTCAAGAATGCTGGTGCCACATTCATGCGCATGATACAGAAGTGTCTGCTAGTCAAATCAGTCGGAATGTGGAAGCGTACATGGATGACATTGTGGTTAAGTCGTGGAAAGGTTCCGACCTGCTGACTGACCTTGCCGAAACCTTTGCCAATTTGAGAAGATATGATATCAAGCTTAATCCGTCGAAGTGTACATTTGGAGTTCTAGGTGGGAAGTTACTCGGTTTCCTTATTTCTGAACGTGGGATCGATGCAAACCCAGAGAAAGTTGGGTGCAATCCTCCGAATGAAATGCCCTGTGCATGTACACGACGTTCAGAAATTACTGGTTGTTTGGCTGCTTTGAGTCGATTCATTTCTCGTCTCGGCGAAAAGGCATTACCTCTTTACCGACTGATGAAGAAATCTGATATGTTCGAGGGGACTCCGGAAGCTGACGCAGCGTTTGCAGAGCTCAAAGCCCTGCTTTTCACCCAGCCGGTGCTTGCTGCTCCAATCAGCAAAGAACCTTTACTGCTTTATATAGCAGCCACTGGACAGGTTGTCAGTACGGTACTCACAGTCGAGCGGGAAGAAGAAGGTAAAACCTACAAGGTTCAACCGCCCAGTGTACTATATTTCTGAAGTCTTAACCCCATCCAAGCAGAGATATCCACATTATCAGAAGCTTGTCTATGGAATTTACTTGACCACAAAGAAGGTTGCACATTACTCTCAGATCATTCGATTACAGTCGTCAGCGATGCTCCGTTGTCAGAAATTCTGAAAAACAGAGATGCAACTGGTCGAGTGGCAAAGTGGGCAATTGAACTCCTTCCGCTGGATATCAAGTTCGAGGCAAAGAAAGCGATCAAATCTCAAGCGATAGCAGATTTCCTAGTCGAGGGGATTGAACAACAGTTACCAACCCAGATACAGTCGGAACATTGGACTATGTTCTCGACGGGTCCAAGATGTTGAATGGTTCAGGCGCTGGAGTGGTCCTGGTATCTCCACGAGGCGACAACCTCAGATATGTTCTTCAGATTACTTTGATTCCTCCAAACATGAAGCTGAATATGAGGCCTGTACGGGTTGCGTATGGCCATTTCACTCGGCGTCCGCCGCCTAATGGTTTACGGTGACTCAGATTTAGTGGTTAATCAAGTGATGAAGGAGTGGGACGTCAGGAGCCAAGCTATGACTGGTTATGCAATGCGGTGAGAAAGTTAGAAAAGAAGTTTGAAGGGCTAGAGCTCCACCATATACCCGACTGAGAATCAAGCAGCTGATGACTTGGGCAAATAGGTTCCAAGCGGGAGCCTATTCCCAGCAATGTGTTTTGGAGCATATTCACACATCAGTCCAAGAAGATCCCTTCACTGAAGAGCCCCCACAGCCTAAAAGTTCCACTGATCTGACTGAAGTTGAAAATCCCAGCTGTGGTCGACTTGATCATGGAAGTTTTGATCGTTATTCCTAATTGGACAGTGCCGTATATCACATATATTCTTAGGAAAGAGCTTCCAGAGGATGAAGAAGAGGCTCGCCAGATTGTCCGTCGATCCAAAGCCTTTACAGTAATGGGGGGGGGGGGCAACTCTATAGAGAAAGTGTCACTGGGGTCGTTCAGAAATGCATCACCCGGAAGAAGGCCGAATGATCCTCGATGATATTTACTCGGGAACCTGTGGTCACATGCATTCTTCTCAGGCCATCGTGGCCAAAGCGTATCGAGCAGGGTTTTATTGGCCGCGGGCAAATGAGATGGCAAAGGAAATAATTGACAAATGTGAGGGCTGTCAGTTCTACTCCAACATGTCCCACAAACCTGCTTCAGCCCTGAAGACCATTCCACTTGTCTGGCCATTCGCTGTTTGGGGTTTAGATATGGTAGGACCTCTGAAGACTGGCAGGAGTGGTTTCACCATGTGCTTGTAGCAGTCGACAAGTTCACCAAATGGATCAAAGCTAAACCTGTTAAAAACCTGGATGCAAGTACTGCAGTCAGCTTCATCAGAGGGTTAACATTTAGGTACGGAGCCCACACAGCATCATCACGGATAATGGGTCGAACTTTGATTCTGATGAGTTCCGGGCTTTCTGTGCGTCCCAAGGTACTCGGGTTCAACTATGCTTCAGTCGCCCACCTCAGTCGAATGGACAAGCAGAAAGAGGAGCGGTTTGATTCTCAAAGGGCGAAACCTCGATTGATGCGCGACCTCAAGCATGCGGCCGGCGCTTGGGTAGATGAGCTACCGTCAGTCCTTGGGGGTTAAGAACAACGCCCAATCGGTCGACTGGTCGAAACCCCTTCTTCATGGTCTATGGGGGCTGAGGCTGTGCTGCTGAGTGACTTGCTTCACAATGCGCCCCGAGTAGAACTTTTTTCAGAAGCCGAAGCAGAACGAGCTCGGGAAGATGCTGTTGATCTTCTGGAAGAAGAAAGAGAGATGGCTTGATCCGATCGACCATTTATCAGCAATACCTTCGTCGATTATATGCCAGAAATGTGAAGGGTCGAGCATTTCAGGAAGGGGACCTTGTGCTCCGAGTGGACCAGCAACGGCCTCACAAACTTGCCCCCGCTTGGGAAGGTCCTTCATCAACCAAGGTGCTCACAACGGAGCGTATCACCTCTACAATGTGGAGCATAATAAAGACGAGCCACACGCTTGGAATGCGGAGCTACTCCGCCGTTTTTATACTTAAGTGTTCAGACTGATGAGATGTAATAAAGAGTACCTCAGTTTGTTTATCAAAGACATGGTTTTAGAGTCTCCTAAATGATTGTTGTTACTAATACATGTGTCTAAAATCCCCCGGTGGGTGGCTAGCCACGAATCCGATTCGCCTAAGTTCAAAAAATCCTACCTAGTGATGAGCAATCCTCTCACTCGGGGGCTTAGCCGCCGAATCCGATTCGCTAAGTTCAAAAATCCTAACGAGTGATGAGCAACCCTCTCACTCGGAGGCTTAGATGCACGTCCTGTACTCGCCTAAGTTTGTAAAAATCCTACGAGTGATGAGCAACCCTCTCACTCGGGGCTAGCTGCAGTCCTGTACTCGCCTAAGTTCGTAAAATCCTACCGAGTGATGAGCAACCCTCTCACTCGGGGGCTTAGCTGCAGTCTTGACTCGCCTAAGTTGTGAAAATCCTATCGAGTGATGAGCACCCTCTCACTCGGGGGCTTAGCTGCAGTCCTGTACTCGCCTAAGTTTGTAAAATCCTACCGAGTGATGAGCAACCCTCTCACTCGGGGGCTAGCTGCCGTCCTGTACTCGCCTAAGTTTGTAAAATCCTACCGAGTGAGAGCAACCCTCTCACTCGGGGGCTTAGCTGCAGTCCTGTACTCGCCTAAGTTTGTAAAACTACCGAGTGATGAGCAACCCTCTCACTCGGGGGCTTAGCTGCAGTCCTGTACTCGCCTAAGTTTGTTAAATCCTACCGAGTGATGAGCAACCCTCTCACTCGGGGGCTTAGCTGCAGTCCTGTACTCGCTAAGTTTGTAAAATCCTACCGAGTGATGAGCAACCCTCTCACTCGGGGGCAGCTGCAGTCCTGTACTCGCCTAAGTTTGTAAAATCCTACC